>JAEIGF010000408.1:18970000-20170000 GCA_018903485.1 Drosophila littoralis | reverse complement strand
CAGGTACATCAACTTGGCTAAAACACTTGGCAGCTAAATAAACGTTGATTGAGCGAGAGTCAGGAGTCTAATCATGTCATCAAAACAGTTTACATTCACTCTTGATATTAATATTTTATAAATAAAAGAAAGTCCTATTTATGTGTGTAGCTAACATTTGGTGTTTTTAGGGATTGACTTCGAAAGTTTTGTATGCTTTTTTTGAGAAACTCTTTACCTGAATTATCTTTTAAAAAATAACAAAAAAAATGGAAGGCTTAACAGATTTCAACAGTAGCTTCAAAATGATTGCTAGATTTATGCTCGATTGATCCTTATTTCCGTTAAAGGTTCGTTTTGTATTGTAAATATATAAAAAGTATTTGTAAATATAAAATATGAATCCCGACCTTAAACAATCTCAGACTAAACTCTAAAAAGCTCTATTTCAAACTTTATTTTACATTATAATATAGACAAGAATTCTTTTCTAATTAGATTCTGTTGTCATCAAATCTTCCAAGCTTGCTTATCTTGATTCAGTTAGTGTATTTAAAGTTTTGGTTATGTATTTTTGCTGCTTTGCTTTTGCCTGTGAGTGGAAGGCTGGCAGTCAGCGCAGCAGCTTAACAAACACCAAGTGCACCTGAGGGCCTCCACTGGGAACTCAGAGGCGAACTTATAGAGTTTACTGCTACAACTACTGGGCTGACTGTCTGGCTGGTTGGTTGGCTGGTTGGCTGCTCAGGAAGCAAACTTCACGTTCACCACGCTACTCATCTGCATATGTTTCGGCAATTTTGCGCGGCCTGAAAATGATTTGCTGATCGCTCTTTGAACACTCCATCAATTCGTGATTTTTACGAGCGCAATGTCGTCGGCGTTTGGGCTTTCTCTGTCTCGCTCTGTCTCTCCCATGCTGAAATGGAGGCAACATTCGCTTGCCACTCGAGCGCATGCGCAACGAAAGCATCATTTAACGCGCATTTACCATTTGGTGGTAGTGCAGGGTCGAGGACAGAGACAGAGACAGAGATAGGGACAGGGACAGGGACAGGGTAAAGGTCTGGGAATGGGACTGTGACTGGGTCTGGGGAGCCATTGCCAGGGACTGTGCGTCTTTTGTTTTTGGTTTTGGTCTCAAAACTCGAGGCTGGAAACTCTTTTTGCCATCATCCTGTCGGCTTCAGCTACTGAAGTAGCTGCTGTACTTGGTTGCTGTGGCAACAGCCGCAGGCCAACGACTGTCAGTCATTTGTCCCAGACGCGTCGTTGAGTCTGGCGAAGCTCATGAGACAGACCGCACATCCAATGAAACTCTTGTCTGCCTATCTTTATGTAAATTAGTTCAAGTTCGCGAGCAACTCAAACGTGACCTTTGCTTCCCTTTGCCCGCGTGCAGCCCCTTCCCGTTGCCCATTAAGTAATCATTTTGAGGCACTTGCAATTCACATAGATGTTGGGTCAGTATAAAATGAAGCTGTGAATTTAGGCCTAATAACTTGTATATTGGTAAGCCATAGTATTTATATCCACATTTGTGATGTTTCTTCTAGTTAAGGGCCAATTTAGCAATTTCCCATGACCTTGTCTTAGTAAATTGCAGAGATAATCTGAAACTAAATCAAAAATTAAAAGTTGCTTTAAGTTTTTCATGATGAGTCCCAGCTTATGATTCATTTTATTCTGTGCTTAATGTCCATTTAAGTTTATGCTCACGTGTTATGCTCAGCTTTATATATGACACTTGCTATCTGTGCGATATGTTTACCACAGAGTCCATTAATGTTCGATCTGGGCATATTAAATGTGGCAAACGATTTTTTAGAGCTCGCATTTAAATTTCGCTTTTCAAGCTAATCAACATAAAAGTCTATTAAGTGCTTTCTTAATGGCAGTGTGTAGATATCCTTCCTTAGGGTATATTAAAACTCTTTTCGGTCAAGTACCTATTTCTGCCTCTAGTCTGTCGTATGTATCTAGTCTTTTGTCCTGAAGCTTTCTGCTGTTGCGTTAAACTTTTTCTAAAACTTATATCGGAAGCTCAACTTTATAATTTTTACATACAATAGAAGCTAGGTGTGTAAATGCAATATTATTTTACATTTAATTGTGTGATTTTTTGTGTAGATTCGACAATTTTATGTTATTTGTTTAATTTTTTATCAATCTTAATGTATATTTTTAAAGCAATCTTTTGATTTTCGGGTACTTTGAGAATCTATTGAGTAAAGTAGCAAATCAGGAGTCAAGTCTGGAAGGGTATTTAATGCTCGGTGCCGCACAGCAGCTGTTTTCTCTTGCAGTTTTGTTGGCTAGAATAAAAATTGTGACCTGCAATAAAATATAAGTAGGTGCGCTTAAGATATAATATAATGTATTTGGATGGTTGTCTGGCATTACGAGTAAGTTTTTAACTATGCGACCATCGCAGTTGTTGAGTGCGATTTATGAATGCATTAGCGTGCAGACGATTGACTTTATAAACAATTAGCTGTACACCTCTTTTTTGCTTCTCCTTTATGACTGGCAAATTTTGGTGCATATACTGTATGGAGAAATGGCAATTAGGCGAAACATTTAATTACCGGTCGTCGGTTTTAGATTAAGAGGAGAGTACGTGGACTCATTGTGTCCGGGACGACCCACGCAAGTAGCTGCGGGCGGCAGCATTTTTTTCTGTTGTGTCTGCCTGCCACAGCCTCAGTCAGCCACAGAGTGAACCTCAGGCTCAACCTGTGCCACAATCTGTGCTTGGTGCCGGGCCTGGCCCCATCCTCTGTGGTTGCTGTTGTTGCAGTTCCATGGCTTATTGGTGTTGGCGTTGTTGGCCAACTCGCAATGATTTAAAGTGTTGCTTTGCATTACATTTATTGCCAATTGAAATTTGAAGTGCGTGAGAAAGTTGAAATGGGCTCCAAGTCCCGCCGAATGCCGTCTGTGGCCAGAGGCCGTAGCATGGCCCCCTTTACGCCATGCACCATGGCCCGTTGCCTGGTTGCCCGGTTGCCCGGTTTGCCTGGTTCGCCTCTTAGCCAGTTTGCCAGTTTGGCCTTTGTGCTGCGGGTTAATATGAGCTAAAATTGGCTTTGCTTAGTTTTGTGGTCGCTCGTTTGTGCGCTGTGATTTGATAACATTTTTCAGTCGGAATGGAAAGTTTCTTCTTCTATCTGTGGGCTCTCTTCGGCTTGGCTCTGGGTCAGTTTTGGGTGCGGCGCGGTGACTGCAGTCGCAATTCTATCTGTATACATATATTTTTTAGAAAATATCAATTGATTGAAATTGAAACATAAAAGCTTTTCAACGTATTTTATTAGATTGATTAATTATCTAATTGTTGGTTAAATTTCATTGATCGAAAATATATTTGTATCAAATATGATTGTATTTATATCAATTTTAAAATGTTGTCAAAATTTTGTCACCTGATTTGCCTCCCCAACGATTTGTACTCCAACTCAGCTCTTCTGAGATTTTACTTGCAAGATGCATCTGTTTGATAGTAGACTCCACCTACCACAACCATTGTCGCCAATTAAATGCTACGAACGCTCCTATCGCCTATCGATTGATTTGTTTGTATGTTTTGCGTATAATCAGCCACATAAATTAAAGCAATCGTGCGGATTTTTGGGCGGTAACATCGACAACAGCAACAACAACAATAACGAGAACAACATGTTTGATACGCCATGGCCACAAAACACATCTCAAAACTTAAGGTCTGCGTCTTTGTTGCTTATAATTCCATCATTAGGCAAAAGCTGAGTTGGTAATGCATGCGAATCCATCGCAGAGTTTGCCAATTGCCAGTTGCCAGTTGCCACTTGCCAGTTGGCATTTAATAGCCTTAGTAAATCTTGAATTGCGCTACTCCAGCAGGTGACAGCGTTGTTTGCATACAGTGAAACATGCCTAATGCTGACCAACGACTAACATTAAAGATTGTATGCAGTAGATTTGCTTCGAGTGTTTTAATAAGAATCTGATTAAGTAGTATATTGCCTTTGCCGAAAGCCATAGTAGACTGATTTATTTTAACTGGTTAAGTAGATAGTTGGCACATATTGTTAGATTGTATTTTTTTTATAATTTTTTAAAGATTTTAATGGATTTTTACGGATGGATGTTTAGGTTTATTCGGCAATGATTTCATGAGGTTTAAACGATCTTTTTATCATATGTTTTGTAATTCGTAATGTAGCGAAGTGTTATGTGAAATTTTTTTGCAATCTTATCTTATTCCATTCAAACTTTCAGAATCATTTGTGTTCCCTCGGAAATAAAAGGATGCACATCAGCTTTGAATAATGAATGATGAATGAATGAGGATGTATGATGAATGATTTGATAACGAATTTCAAATGTATTTTTGCTAAAAACCGAACTAGTTGCTACATATCCGAGTCATATATATCTTAATAAAATTTAGTACAAAAAAATTGTAAGGGAGACCTAGCGCCAAAGCAAAAACAACTTGGTCTCCAAATAATGGATTTATCTAAGCCTATTTGGGAGATGCCAATTTTGATCTACTCAAAATCAAATATATGTACGACATGCATATTTTTTATTTGAAAGGTACTTTATATATTAAAAATGAAATTGTGTCATTAAAATGTTCAAAATTTTATGGCAAGCCAAAATATCAGGTTTACGTTCCGAGCCTCAAGGCTGGGGGTTGGTTATACCCTTTACTTTGTTAGGTTCCTTATCCTAATCAAAATACCATTGCGTTTAAATTTTTCTGCTATAGTGTTTGAAAGCACGCCGAAGAGTATTTTCAGTAGTGTTGAACAACGGTTGACTTAGTTTGCAATGATTTCAAGATTGTTTCATTTCTTTCGCAAAGATATCATGATTTATCGAAGCAGCAAGGTTTCAGCTACAGATAAGCTACAGGTGAGCTTGTCTAGTTTCTACTATACTATATGTATCTGATAACTGCGTTTTCTAATATGCACGCCCCGAACGGCAACTTGTTATGCATAGGCATAAATATGAAACGATCTCTCTCTGGCTGTCCGTCCGACCGCCCGCCCGTCCGCCCGTCTGTCTGAGTGGACTGATCGTGTCCTCTACTCAACTGGCTCAACTGAGTTGTCGCTGTTGGCCGTTGTTGATTGACCAATAAACTTGCAGCTTGATATCAGGTAACGCTGTTAGTTATAGTTTGTTATTGGCTGGCTGCTTGGCTGCTCGTATCTGGGGCCCCTTAAGAATTCGCAAACTCAAACTGAAACTCCTCGCCCCAAAAACAAAAAAAGTGAAACCCGCTTACGGTTTGTTGTCGACAAGTTGCTGTTTTTGTTGTCGTTGTTGTCGCTGTCGAGTTGCCGTTGCCGTTGCCGTAGCCGTAGCCGTTGTTGTTGTCTCTGTTGTGCTTGTGCTGTGCTCTTTACTCAAACGGGGCCGCATCATAATTTCCATTTTGCGGTCAGGTTTCGTCCAATCAGCGCTTTGCACATTAGCAAAAAAAAAAAAAAGAAGCAAAAAAACGAAACGAAAAAAAAATCAACACATGTTGATTGCATTTTATTTTTGCTGCTTTTGTTGTGACCGTCAGACAGCTGCAGCAGTTGTTGTTGCTGTTGCTGTTGTTGTTGTTGTTGTTGTTGTTGTTGTTGTTGTTAGTACTCTACTGCTTTAGTATAAGTAGTTGTTGCTGTTGTTGGCCATTAGCGCAACGGTGTGAAATTCGATATTAGTGCAATTCATTTTCAACAACTAATTTTTAGTCAGTCGCTTCGCCATTTCGACTAACTAAGTTGCTGTTGTTGTTGCTTGTTGCTTTTCGTTTGGTTTTTTTTTGTTTTGTTTTTTTGTTTCGCATTTATACATTTTTGCTTCATTAGTTTGAAAAATGTTTACGATAGAAATTGTCTTTCTATTGCAATTAGCACATTTTTCGTGAGATTGAAGGCTGTCAGCCGACGGTCGTCGGTCGTCAGTCAGTCGGACGAAAATCTAAAAATCAGCAAATCGCATTTACCTCTTCTTCACATATGGAAAATTAATTTTACTCAGCGCGTTACGCCCCGTTCATCATAGAGAGAGAGAGAGAGACAGAGAGCACGGCAGAGACACGGAGTCCGACCTGTTCTCAACTGATTTCTGTTTTTTACGACTTGCGCGTTTTTAATTACAACTACCGTGCCAGGGCGCTGGCTATGGGGGTGTAACGGAGTGTGGGGTGGGGCGGGGATTTGGGAATTGCTTGCACTGGGATTGCATACTGCGCATAACCAGGCGCTGAAATGTTCTGTCTGTTAATTTCAAAGTCTCGGTCAAATGTCTTATATTGCTGCTAAGCCGTAACGTCAGGTTAGTTGGCAAATCTTTACTACCCGACTACGTTCTGGCCAAGAGCCACGTTGCCAACCTAAAAGCTGGCAAATACAAATGACCAAAGGATAAGCTGTCAATGAGGCAACAATAAGCCAGTTGACTTGATAACAATCACATTTTCAATTTGGAACTCTTGCCATGCAATGTAGAGCTTTTCTGTGTTAACATAACTTCATACGTCAAAGTGGTTTCAGGCCTCGGCATCCATAAGCAAATTTAAATTTGTTGTACCCAATCCAGTAAAAAAAATACCAACACCATTGTCCTAACTTTTTTTGGCTGTATTGAGATTTTTAGTCAAATATTCATCTTACTTTACGCTAACTACATTTTGCTAAGAAATTGAGGAATCAGGAATGAGCGTTTTTTTAAACTTAAAATTGAATTTCGAATGAATGAGAATATTGCGTTGCATCTATTCATTAGGCTGTCACATCCAATTTGGGACTCTGTCAAATCTAATAAAAGACATATATTCATTAAACTGATTAGATCATACAGTACTACTCGGAATAATTCACATAGTATATATATTATTATTAATTGAATTTTGTTTTTACAATTAGTAAATCTTAGTATATGGGTATTTGACCCGGATCTAACTTGTTCAATTTCCTTAACTGCATGTTTACCTAACTTCTGTATACTTGATTTAATTCATATTTAAATACATGGCTTGTTAAAGGTATTTTACGTTTTTTTAAATGTAATCCTTAGTACCAATTGAATGAAGATAAAAGTCACAGCTTCCCACAGTTATGGCTAAATGGTTGAACACTTTTTTAGTTCACTTAATTATGCCTCCGTCTCCACCTACTCCACCTACTCCGACTACTATGCAGCTTCGAGCTCTATAAGCTCATTTAAAATGCGTTCAGCCCCAAAGCTCACACATCGTAAACAAGGCCTAAAACACTTTGTTGTAGCCTGGTGCCGGAGAGGTAATGTTTAAACATAAATTTCCACAAATCAAATCGAGCGCATTTTCCAACACTAATTAGCAACGCCCACGTGAGCTGCGAAGCGATAGATTGGCTGCGTTTCGACTCTTACAACTAGTTAAAATGGAAAGCGTTCGAGAAAAAAAAAAAAAAAAAAAAACAAATTTTACAAACAGCTCGAAACCTCAGACGACGATTAAAGTCAAAAAGTTGAGAAAATGGGCGTTGTTCGGCCATAAACAAAATATGAGTTGGAAAAAAATTAAAGCCCCCTCCCCAAAAACGTTATGAGAGATGTGTTACAAATTAGAGAACCAAAAAATATTCGAGAGAAAAAAAAAATCAAACGAATATTTGTATGTTCAATGTCTAGTTGGGAATCGATTCGTCACGTTTAAAGGGCTTTGGCTCAATGTCGACAGAAGATCCACTTGGGGTTAGTGGTCGACGGTGAGGGGGCCTTGGGGGTCGGGGCTCAGCGTGTAATTTGCATACATTAAACTACTGTGGAAGACGTTGCCAGTTCGTTTCTAAACTTAATCTAAATTTAATTATTGTGACCAACAAATGGATATCCAAAAGAAACGAAACGAAACGAAAACGGCAGCGACATAGAAATCTGAATTTTTATGATTTTTGTTGTTGTTGTTATTGTATATATATATATTTTTTTCTTTAAGTTAATAAATTAATAATCAACAACATAAAAAGCGCTTTTCATATTTCGTTTTTGTAAACGGCGCGCTTTGAACTCATGCTTATATGCATTATGTACATATATTTTCATAATTTATAAACGATTTTACGAGTGGCCCAGCCAAAATTCGGGGTCTTATTTCAAGCTTTTGAATGATTACTGAAGCCCTCGAAGCGTTTTTACAGTGGGGCAAATGAGTGTAAGCTAGGTGAGAGGGGGAGGGGGCGGGGCACAAGGGCAGAAAGGGTATACTGCGGCTGATATAGTTTTTATAGGCGTTTGATAAATTTCTTTACGTTTTCTACAACAATTAGCTGCAATCAATAGCTATATTGTTTATATGTTGCCCAAAGGCAACTATTTTGTTTTCTTATAGAAATATCAGAAAGCTGCCCGTTAATCTAAAAACCATCGAAATTGATCATATATCAATGCAATCTGCTGTATATAATCGCTTTCGTTGTGCTCAAATTATGAAAGATGAGCGTTGATTAATACTAAGACACTTTGGAGTAGGTCAACTATTTATGGTTATAGCATAAACATTGAACTGGTACAGTTTCTTGAATTTTTGTTGACATTGGAGAAATTTGAAGGCTAGTAGTTGGATAAGTTTATAAGTGCTTGAGGAAAGTTTGGTTTTTCCTCACAGTACAACTTTGACATCTTGTTTCTGGCTTGAAAAAACTGCAGAGCTTGTATCAAGTAATTCACATCGTACTTAACCTTAAGCCGGAACGTGCACACCATTGCACTAGCCCTGAGTAGTTGCTTTCAATTGCCGGCAATAACTCAATAAAAGAAGAAAACCTAGAGAAGCAAAATAAAGATTTACGTATTGTAAATTTTTACATGCACTTCTTGGAGCAACTTCGACACACATCAAATTATGCATGCAATGCGACGCGACCCGATCCGATCCGATCCAATCCGATCGGATCGGCAACTTCGACCCGACCTGACCAACTCACTTGACTGACTGTATAATCGTCCGAGACGAGACGCAGATCAATCATAGGTTAGCCAGTCTGCTAGCCTTTGGCTAATTTAATATGGCTAAAGATCAACCCGTCACACACCAAAATGTTCCCGCGAACTTTGCGACTTGCACTTGCTGCTCGTTTGGAACGAAGTCATCCTCAATGGCAACGTCATTGGCATCCTCGTTGCCTCGCGGCTAGCATAAACAGCCAATAGCGCCGAGAGAGCTTAATGTATGCTCTTACAGAAGAGTATTCGAACTATTGTATACAATTTGCAACGCATTTCTAGCCCCAACTTAGATTATGATATTTTATTCAAAATAAGTCAATTCAGAGTTAGGTTCTTGAGATGACATTATATGTTATATGTGCTTTATTTCCCTTCTTTGCAAAATACGAAACAAATTTTGCAACTTTTAATTTAAAAGATAACAATAATTATTACTTTAAGCTTAAAGTTTTGCTTCTAATCTTTTAACATGTTTACGGTTTCAGGAATATTTGATGATATCTGCAATTTGAATAGATTTCGTTTATCTACCAATTAGTTGTAAGGGTATCAAATTGTCGTTTATAGCAATGAATTGTTCTTTCTGGGTTTTTGTGTGCTATGCTCTGGCAATTGATTTCAAGCCATTGGCAACGTTGCAATGAGCTTAGGCCGTGCGAATAGGTTTTCGATAATCATCATCATCATCATTGCGATGATTACCATGATCATGATCATCGTGGGTCATTGCTACAAATTTTGAACGTTTGGGTCATCGTCATCTTTGGAAGTCACACGGCCTTCCCTCTCGCTCTCTTTCTCTCTCACTCTCTCTCTCTTTCTGATCTTGTAATCAGGCGCAACGAATTTGTATATGGGCATGCATGACGTGTGGCCTGATGAGCCGTGGAGCGTGTGCAGCATTCGTGCCCTGGCCTGTGTTGGCCTGGCCTAGCCCCGACTCCGAGTCGCGACTCCAACTGTGACTCCAACAACAGTTTGATCAACACATCACCGTCGTCATCATCATCATCATCACATGGGATCACATCGGCACGTCGATGAAATGTTAAAGTTCCAGCAAACAAAATCACGATTGACATGATGCATTTGTTGCTATTGTTGTTTTTGTTTTTTTTTTTTATTGTTGTTGTTGTTGCTGTTGTTATTGATGCATTCGCATGTGTTGCGCTTTATGTAGGTGCAGAAAATATAATTTCATAATTTTCAATTTCCATGCGCAATCAGCAGGTCAACAAAATTAGCGTGGCCAAAAAAATATAAAAGAAAACAATACAACAACAACATCAACAACGATTGCCCACCTACAGATGCTGTGTGATCTTCTGCAATGATCATAGTTCATAGCGTGTTCAGCATTTGCATTTTGCACACATCGTTGAGATTTCGCTTTGATTATCGATTGCATTGCCAGTAAAGTGAGAGGCAAGAGGGCAAATGTCGAAAAGTGCGGAAGTTATTTGGGCATGTGAATGCCCTTGTGTAACATTCGATACACTGTACAACTATTGTTGTTAGCATATAAATTTCTAGAAACTAGCGATGAAATATCAATTATAAGCATTCGATAGTAAATCGAAGCACATCTGTACAAACAAGTATCTCTAAAAATAACTTGATGAGAATCGCAAAGAGAGGCGGCGTTTGAAGGAGAGAGGGAAAAGATGAGCTAGAAAGCCAAAAAGTTCAAGTTATTTTTAATGAGAATCGTATAGAGAGGATTCGTGAGGGAGAAAAAGAGAGAGAAAAAGCAAGCAATGGCAAGGCGTGGGTGGGAGAATAACAATAAAGAGCGTGAGCGTGGAAGGGAGCACGAGTGCTGGGGACAGTGATAGAAAAAATATCACAAAGTCGTGTGAAGGACAGTGGCATATCATATCAGGGCCACCTCTCACTTACCTGTGTCAATTGCCTGAATAATATTCATTATAAGTGGGCACAGGCAATACAAATATCTCAAGATTTAATTTATCCTCCACTTGCTCACTTAAGCTGCATAGTTTGTTTGCATGTTCATTAGCCAGCGACCGACCCCATTTTCCGAACACATCCTTCTCGCATGGCATGCCCATATAATTACACGCACAATGATTGTTCTATGGGGCGAATGGAAAAGCTCTTTAAGAGGTCGCAACCTGGCAGCAGCGACTCCTTTGCCGGACAAAACTCATGAAATTCGATGCTTTAAGCAACACAAGCATCGCCTTGAATTCCTTTTTAGCTGCGGGCCACAGACAACAACTGTTGTTGTGCTTCTTGTTGTTTTTGTTGTCGCATGTAATTGGCTGTACATTTCGACACCCCGGCGACAACACGGCCGAACAGAAGAAGAACAACACAACACAACAGCTCGTATGCAGTAATGAGCTTACATTACGAACATTGGAAAACAACTCGCATAGGTCTAGAAAATATGAAGGGGCGCTCCCCGAATACTTAATAGAAAGCTGTGGACAACAAATTTTCAATTGAAAATGTCGCTTTCCACGCACATTTCTGGTGCGGCTGTGTTTAATGCGTCTTATTACCTATAAGACAAATCCTAATTATACAATAAATTCCATTTTGCATGCGCGTGTTGCGTTTTCACCTAACCCAATCTTTGACTCAGCTGCCTGGCTGCCTGCCTGCCTGACGCCTCCTGCTGCAGTTGCTCCTCCTGCCGCGGCGGCTGATAAAAATCTCGCAAATTTCAGCCACGGTTGCAGTTGAGGCTCTATAGCTGGGAACTGCACACTGGACATGGTTGTGTGGTGTGGCGCATCTTGGCGCAATAAAAATAAAACCATAGACTAAACGATAACACAACAGAGGAGCAGCAGCCAGCTGGTGGCGCAGGAGGAGGAGTAGGTGGAGAAAGAGGAGGAGCAGTTGCAGTTGCAGTTGTGGACCGAAGGAGGAGGCAGCAGTAGTTGATGTCTAGGCGTGTTTGTCTGCGTTTTCTGTCTTGTAATTGTGTCTTGTTAATTTCGCATATTTGAGCAAACGGCAATTTACAGTTGAATGTTGACTTGTTGCAGCTGAGTCTTAGCCTTAAAGCCCAGGCCAAAACATGACTTCGAAGAACAAGTCTCACTCTCTACTGTATTCTTCAAAAAAAGCCTTCTCGCTCAGAAGCAATTAAAGTGCGTTAAAATTTGTAAGTTGTCCACTTGGAATGGATTTTTAAGAAATCAAAAGACTACACTGAAACGATTTTTATTTAGATATTTGAAATATAGAAATGTTATGAATGAGATCAAAATGTTATTTCGAGAGCTAAAATTATTTGGAGTAAAGTTTGTAGTTAATTTTTGGATTAGAAGAAACAAAAATAAAAACATAAACAATATGTTGGAATAATTTGAATGCTTTAACTCAGAGAAATATTGTAAATTTCACGCAACAGTTCAACAAATAATTTTCTTTTCTAATATAACATTCATTCTGAGTTACCTTTTTTTAACTTAAAGAGCTTATTCATTTTTTTTACAATTATATTCTTTTATACTCAACTTTATAGATTTATTAATACTTGAGATAAATCTATAAAAAAGTAATTTAAACTATTGTCATGAACTTGCGTTTATACCCAAGAAAACTTAGTTGCTCGAATTTATATTGACATTTTTCCTAAGTGTATGCCATTAAAACGAATCACTTGGTGTTAGTCACACACACACACACACACACACACACACACACACACACACACACACACACACACACACACACACACACACACACACACACACACACACACACACACACACACACACACACACACACACACACACATTTGATAGGCACATCATAGGTACCATAGGTAGCATCTCATCTGGTTCTGGTAGCTTGCCGCAAATTTGTTGTGTCGTGGCTGAGGTGCTGCTGGAACACATAAAGTTGTGCAGCTTATGGCACATGGGACATGATTTTGTCAGCTGTTGATAATAAAAATGAGACTTGGAGACCTGTTGCTAATCCCGTTGCTGGCTGCCAATTGGATTGCACTCGTGTCTGCTGTTAATTAAATTTAATTAATTGCAATTTATTAAAATGATAATTAAGCAAAATATTTACGCAGCCGTTTGGCTTTAGCTGCCTAAAACTTTAACAGCCTTTACTTGTGACATTTATGCGCTGCATATTTAGAGTACTTATGTGTTGGCTCCAGTTATAAATAAATGAGTTATGGCTGTTGATTGTTATCGATAGTCATAAGTTGTGATTAGTTTCAGCCAGGGTTTTCGGTTACTCTGCACATAAATCATCTTAACAGCTCTTATCGTTGGCTAGCATTTGCGAGTGCAACATTTCGAAAGTTAATTAGTTTTAAATGTCAATCAGCATTTATTACATATTTAGGCTTAATATTTAGCTGCCCGATATTTTAAAGAATTGGCTAACTTGAAAAACGCCTTTAAAGCGAATATGCTATTTACTGTTGGTAACGAGGTCTTATTGAGAACTTAATCATAAAAAAATATATGATAGTAATATTAAATTTTAATCAAGGATTTTTCCCTGTCTTTTATATTTGCTATAATGTCCAGCGCAGTAGTGAGAGCATTTGGGAGAGTGAGAGAATGCGAGAAAAATTATATTTATTAAATAAGAAAGGCTTTCATTTATTATTATTATTCCATTGAAATTTATAGACTATGCTCAGGCTTCTATTTAAGATTTTCTTTTGTTTAACTTCCATAAATGCTTCAATCGACAAACGTGACTTACAATATCTAAAATATCTTAAAAATGCAGTATTTATCAGTTATTTAGTTTTATTTCTATATCTACCTGTGTATACTTTAATTTCGGGTTTCGAATTGTTATATATGCTGTACATATAGTTGAAGAATTGGAAAAATTGAGTTCACATTAGATAGTTTGTCAGAGCTTCATTTTTGTAAGTTCCGTTTACTTTCGAGAGTTCTTGATTTGCCGTTTGTTTGTTCGCATCCGCTGAGTTGATGCTCTGACCTTTGGCTATTGTGTCTATTCGTTGGCAATGATCCCTTTCCAATATATATATATATATATATATATGTATATATATTAACTACCAGTGGCTACTTGGAGCAGCAGCAGCTGCTTCCTATAGAAGAAACGTTCGCTCTATTTCTGGCACAGGCGCATGCATATGATATGCACTTTAATTTATTCAAAGTCACGTTGCTGGGAACGTATAGAAAAGCGAGTTGTACTTGTTCCTATGCCAATATATAAGTACCTTATGGCCCCTATAGCCCAAACAGAAGTGCTGAGTGAGTCAGCTAAGTGCATCAATTTCCATTTAACTGTAAGCAATATTTTGCCAGGCAGCAGCAGAAGTACCAGCGGCAGCAGTTGCTGCAGTCGCATCGAAATATTGCCAATATTTGTGTTGTTGTTGTTGTTTTTGTTGTAGTTTTTGTTGCTGTGCCAAATTGCAAAAGCCAAACTGAGATTGGAGGAACTTGTGCTGCTTGACTGACGTTGTCTAAACAAAAGACTCAGGCAACGAACTTGACTAAGGCTGCCTGCTGCCTGCTGCTGGCTGAGCCTGAAGTGTGGGTGACATCTTCAGCAAACACTTGAGGCGTTTGAGCTATTTGCGTTGATTGCCAGGCCAGGCCAGGCCAGCCCACAGCACGAGTGAGTGGAACAGATATATGGAAGCAGATAGAGAGAGAGAGGGAGAGAGAGAGAGCGAGAGAGATACAGACAGAGTTGACTAGTGGAGTTTTGCCAGGCCAAGTCTTCATCGAAGTCGTGTTATTGTTGTTGTTATTTTAGTGCTACCGTTGGCTGTTGCTTGCCCACCCCCCACTGCTGCTGCTGTTGCTGCTCACAATGTTGTGGATGATGCTTCAGTTTTTGTTTTTGTTTATTTTCCTAACACTTCAATTGGCATTCCACACAAAAAGCGAAAATTGCAAAACGTGAGTAGTTTCGAGTTCTAATTTAAAATAATTTTTGTGTTGACGCTTTTGCAATTTTTGTTCGCAAACGCCCGTTTGCCATCAACGTTTGCGATGCCTCTATTATTATTTTTTTTTGCTTCTTTTGTCGATCTTTTTTTCTTTTTGCCATTTCGTAATAGAGTCGTTAAGTGGCCCGTTGCGCTCTTTTTGGTAATTTGATGAACGATTTTTGATAATTTTGCACATTGTTTTGCACGTTTTTGTTGGGTTTTTGCTCGCTTTGACCCGTGTGACGACTGAAGCATCTTTTAGCTGCCTGATGTCTGTCGGTCTGCCTGTTCCCCCCTCCGACTAAAATTTTTTTTTGGTTTTTCGCCTTTGTCTGATTTTAATATCAAGTGCAGGCAAGTGGGTAATTATTGTTGTTGACGCTGCTGCTGCTGCTGCTGCTGTTGCTGTGGATGAAGCTGGTGGTGCAGCTAAAAACGTTGACCACTCAACTGTCAATGCTTGAGTGCCCAGTTGCTGTTGCTCCACCCCACCTGTTGCCGCCCCTCGCCTATGCATGTGTGTTTGCCCATTTGGAGTGCTGCACTTTTCTGGCCAGCCTGTCGAACTTCACCTGTGTGTGATTTGCATATGTGGCCAAGTGAAGCTGCTTCTGTTGGCTGCAATGCGAATGCTGCTGCTGCTGCTGCTGCTGCTGCTGCTGCTGCTTTGAGTGCCCATGAATAGTCACAAAGCATTAAGCACTTCACTGAGCACAGGCGGATAGCGGCATAGGGGGGGTCGCTCACAATTATCTACACAATATGGCAATCACATATGTAGATATTGCACACACAGCCCCAGCCAAGTCAAGTCAAGTCAAGTCAGCCCAGTCAGCATAGCCAACCAGTTGTTCAATCTAGGAAGTGCATGAGTTGCATTTTCCATATGGCCACTGCTGCCGTCCGTCCGTCCGTCCGTCCGTCCTGCGGTCGGTAACTGCGACTGCGTTTTGCCATTTCCTCATTACTAGCCTGCGAACGGGTCGCAGTCATCGGCGTCGTCGCAGTTGGCTAAAAAGAAATTGAACTTTTTCACACCAGAATCGATTGTAATTGAATGCCTGAGGGCTCTCGCCAAGCCGCCAGAGAGCCTCTGCCTAACCATCCTAGCCTATTGCCTTGCCTTTGCCTTGGCTTGGCCAAATGCAAATTTGTTTTTTCTTCTTCTTCTTCTTCTTCTGTTTTTGCATTTTGACATTGGAGAATTTTTCAAACGCCAAAAACTTTCCCAAAAATACTTACCACATAAGCCAAATGGGGCCAACACACAACCGCACCGCACCACCAATGGCGTACATTAAATTGCTTTATTTTGGAAGCACCACACTCAAGCAGCACCGCACAACTCCACTCCAACACACTCCACTGAGCTGTTGATGATCAGCCAAAGCTGATGAGCTGCATCGGCGGCAACCGGCAACTGGCGGCAGCTCCGACTTTTGTGTTTAACGAACACCTGCTGCTAACATTTTCCTATAAATTGAAATTTGAAATAGCAAGTTTTGTGCGGATTTGCGTCGAAACAAGGCTGAATCAACAGCGAAGATACTGATCGGAGCTTTACGCTAGCATACGGCCGAACACATACCCTTACTTGGTTCGTTTCAAGAGAAAACACAACTTTAAGGTAAATACGAAGCTTCAAAACTGGAAGCCATCTATTGGCTTTGTATTGTTGAAACTTACAGAAAAAAGTACATTTAATTTGGGCGGTTAAATAGAATACATTTTTAAAATATTTTATAACCTTTTCAAACATTTTGTGTAATCATTTTATACTCAATCTAACTGCTCTTATATTTCTTTATAGCTTTATGAATTATCTTTTTAGGAAGATAGTAATAAAATGCATACAAAATAAATACATTTTCTAAAACTGAGTTTGGCTGGCTCCGGACTTCTAGCTAGACTAAGATTTATAAAATGGAAAATTCGCTAAAAGCAGCATTAAGTACATTTTACACATTCGCCATTTGAGTTAATTCTATTTTTTCTGTCCATGCAAACACCCTATTATAGTTAAGGTGCTCTCTCCGAATTCGTAAATGTTGTACAGAAACTTCATTAGCTGATTCGATTTCGCCATAATTCTGCCCTAATAATTTCTCAACAGGCGCCATTGGCTATGCGTACATTTCTCAAAGGAAAAACGTACAAAAAATCAAAAATTCCCATGGCCCCACATAACGCTACATAGCGTAACCGAAATTTATGGCTTACAACGATTCAACATTAAGAAACCAAAAAAAAAAAAAAACTAAAAACAAAAAAAAAATAAATAAAAATGTAAATGATTCATTTGTTTTGCTCGCACCGCAGACAAGAAATCAAAGCAGAGGTGTTTAATTACCAACAAATAAACAAAATGGAAACGATTAATTCAATTCGCCAATTTTGTAACGAAGGCCCCGTTATGGTAAAAAAAATAAAAAAAAATGGTCAAATCGAAAACTGTTTGAAATTGTAGCTAAATTTGTGGTCGATCTTTGTCTGTGGCCCCGCGGGGCAATCAGCACACAGAAAAAATAAAATCGAAAAAAAAAGAAGTCCCACAATAAAAAAAAAAAAACATAACACAGTGAGACAAAACACAATAATCAACCTCGAAAAGGTTGTGTGCCATTTATCAAATAATGTGTAACTTGGCCGTTTGCCCAGCTCCAGAAATGGAGATGGAGCCGGCAATGGAGCTGGGGCTCGATCTATGATGCCTGTGCCTGCGTCTGGGCCCTATTTGTAGATGCGGCTGCCCATGGTGTGAGTTTCATTTGCCTTATGATACATGACGGCGCCCCCTCTTCCTCACTATAACTCACTCACAACTCTCTCTCCCTTTCTCGCTCTTACTCGCTCTCCCTCTGCCTGCCTTGGGCATCGTCCCGCTCTGGGTCAGACATGTGAGTTCAAACTCATCCGTCAAGTGGCTGGTGCTATGGGGCTTAATGGATCGACATCGTCTCGGTTTCGACCTGCTCCTCCATTGTACAATCCATAGGCTAGTTGTGTTTTGGTGTTGTCATTTATCATTTGATTTGGTTTTGATTGCTCGTTGCTCGCCTCGGTCTCGGCCTAATAATTGTTAACAAGTAAAGTCTATTTAAGCCTTGTTCGTGGCTGTTGTTGCTGTTGTTGTTTTTATTGCTTTCGCTTTGCCTGTGTTTAATTGGTTCACATGATTTGTAAATTAAACAATTGCGGCGCATGTAACAACCACAAATTCTAATTGAAAATTGAGCATGTCGAAAGCAGTGTGAGCTTTGACAGCTCTAATCACTTCCCCTCTACCTTCTGATCGAATGGGGTGCAAATAATTGTTGTGTAATTAATGTGGATGTTATCGTGCATCGTGTAAGTCAAGGTTGGAATATCGCATGCTGCAATTGAATATATATATATATATATATATATTTAGGCCAATCTTCGATTTAAGCTTCACATATTTTGTAAAATCTAATAAATGGATCGTACATGTGTCGCATATGTGTGGGAAAGTGTTGAATGAAAGTTCTTTGATCCTCTTCAAAGTAATTCTAAGATTTTCGGGTAAACATTCATATAATGGCATTGCAGATCCACCCTTTAGCGTTAAGGGTTATTATAGCTTATAGTGAAAAAATCAACTTAAGAAATCAACATTTCCAGTCCAATAAAGTGGCAGAAATATTTGCACTCATATCCCGAAGCAAGGAGCGATATAATCTTGTACATACTTATCTAGACAAATAACTTTTTTGTGGCTTTTCCTTGTTGTTTTTTTGACCTGAACAAGTTATTGAGTAGCTTTTAAACTCTGTAAAGCAAGATAATGCCTATATACATATAATATGTTTTTCTAATTTGTATATCAAATTTCTTACGCAAATGCTTGGTAATACCTTGAAACCGGCTGGTTGATAGATCGTATCATGCTTGTATTATACCCATTCTTTGCAATAGATCCGAGTTATTTGGGTCTAAGCCGTCTTGTGCTTTTGCTTCAGTGCTGTGAAGCGCATTGTGTCCGGCATGCAATCATCTCGTTTGGCATTGCAATTGCGCTTGGCTGGCGGATGGGTCTTTTAGGAGGAGTGGTGGAGTCTGGTTGTCTCTTATCTGTGCAACGCCTGTGGCGCAAATCTCTCTACACGCAGCGGTGCCCCCAAGTGGCGACCTCTTGCGACTGCATAAGTTTTTCGCTCATTACTGCGGAAAAACTCGATCCAAAAGATTATAATTGATTAAGATGAATCAGCGTTGCGGTCAAATGTTTGATGGGAATATAAATTGTTTGTGGTTTTGTGTAACGATGCACTTGGACAGCAGGCAGAAATTCCAAAAACAACTGAAGAAGAAGAGAAAAAAAACAGTTGGCCCAGCGAAATCAAACGCAACATTTAAAGCTGACTGCGCCGCTGGTGCCGCCTGTTGATGATGCGACTGATGCTTAGGGATTGGAGCTGACTACGCCGGAGCAGTAGGGAGTGGGGGCATCGTATGGCTTCAAAAGTGGGAAAGCATCATCAGCACAATGCCAAAATGCCACTCGGCTGCAAGGCGGTAAATCTAAGCCGTGGTAAATAAATCAATCGCACTGCAAATTTTCTTTCTGCTGCGTTTGATTTTTCGCTGTTGTTGTTGTTCTTCTTCTTGTTGTTGTTGCTGCTGCTTGTGGTGTGGCGGCGGCGGCCGCTGCTGCTGCTGTGGCTATTGATGAGCGGCCATCAATATTTGTCTAGTTCGAGCTGGAATGTGGCCCGGGCATAAGGAGAGAGAGAGAGACTTGAGACCAGGAGATCCGCGACCTGGGACCCGGCCTAGTGTGAAGTCTTCGTCTTTTGACTTGACTCCATTGCTGATTGCGTGTGGCAAACTTCCTGTTAGACTTTGCAATTCTTCTCGTTTGGCTTGTGTGTGTGCGTTGTTGGCCACCCAGCCATAGACAAAATGTTGCACTTTTTTATTGCATACAGAGATTGAGCTCAAGGTTTGCCCAGCTAATTAAAGCCTTGCTGGCACACACAAACAAACATGCACACACACACACACAATATATATATATATCTCAGCAGCAACAGTAGCTCCACTTCAGATTGAATGAACTGCCCACGATTCGCCCACAGACTCGAAAACTGAAAAGTTGAGACATAATCATCATCAAATATTGCACTCTGATTTGCTGGCAAGAAAAAACTTTAAATGCGATAAATTTTCAAATTATATAATACTTTATTTATATAACATTTGCATTGACTTAATTGACAATTGGACTAACTGACTTGCCCATGGCGATTACTGCATCAACGATGACAAAAAACCAATGAGAACTTTTGTATAAGGAAGCAGCGATAGGAGCAGACCTTATGCAAATTTTAAGTAGACTAGCAAATGCACTGCCAAAAAGAGAATGTAAGTTAAATAAAAGCTATAAGCAATACATTACCTTACGTAGTGTGGTGGGCTAAGCCCTGTTGAAGGTTCGAACTCCGGTATATTTGAAGGACAAATAAATTGTAATACAAATTTTGTATTAAAAGAATTCGGGTGATTCGCGGAGGCAAATCGAAAATATACATAATATTAAAGACTTGAAGTGTCCTTTATTTATATTAAAGAAGTATTATTTTTAAATTATGTATCTTTTATACTGTGGTATAAAACCAATGTGCTCCATTATTCTCATTAAATAAATTGTGTAGAGTATTATAAAGAGCTTGGAGGAAAAAAAAAAAAATAGAATAAGTAACAAGTCTGGCAAACTGGCGACGCATGTGGGATGTTAAAGGTGAGGTTACAAGCAGCCAAAACCGACAACAAAAGCAACATATACTGAGACTGAGACCAATTCATAGCCCAAGCCCAGAGTCAACAACAGCAACAACAACAATTGCTAGAGTTGAAGGCAGCTTCGTTGCTCGCGTTGTTCCCATTCCCATTCCCGTTGCCCCGTTTCCATTTGATTTGTTTTGGTTTGTGGCAAGCGTCGTGTGCCTTGCCACACATATGGGCACGGCGATGACAAACGGAGCGACTGAGCCCAGACAGACAGTTAGATGGATAGACGGACAGTTGGACAGACATTTAATTGAAATAAAGAAGTTTAATTTAGCTAAAAGTTGAGGTGTTGCAGTCTGTAACTGAAACCGAGAGCTGGGCCTGCTGATGCTGCTGCTGCTGCTGCTGGTGGTGGGCTGCGTGGGAACATCACCAATTGAGATTAGCTTAAGAGAAATAAAAACAAATGCGGCTCATAGGTGGCGCCAGCATGTGGGCTAAATGTGTCGCCAACATGCAACGCACTCAGCTGCCGCCTGAAGATCGCATTATTACGACACAATTACAAGCTCTGAGGCGCCCCAATCGGTCTGATGGTGTGCCTGTTGTGCCTGGTGTGCCTGGTTCGCCATGGTCCACCTTGGTCCGGTAATTGCAATTGAAGCGCAATCAATTACCTACCGGCTGGTGGTGGCTGTTAGGCAGTCCGTCTTCAGTCCGCGTTGCTGTAAGTAAAAGTCGTCTTCGCTGGCCACCACCACCAACACCACCACATGCTGTGATCCGCTCGCTGTGGCTCTCGCCAAGATTTACTCGCTCGGCCTCACTTAAATGGAGCTCAGCTCGCCAGTTGATTGCGTGCAATTTATTAAGACGCGCTAACAAGACGTGTGAATGACCAAACCGGAGCAGGTCCCAGAAGCTGTACAGCTGCCACATCGTTGGTTAACTCCTGCCTGCTGTCTGTCCCCCTGGCATGTAATTACACTTGGCTTTCCCGGTGGTGCTTTATCTATTTGATGATTTTTATCTAGTCAAACGGTTCTTGTTGCTACAATAAAACACCTTTACAGCTAAAGAATTGATTGGCTAAAGGGAATATATGCTTAGCTAGCATAGAAACGTTTCATTACCAAAAGAAAGGAACCAAAGTTTTAATCATAACTACATTTTACCTTCTCTTACATCAATGGATGCATATGCACAAGGGTTAGTAGAACAACAAACTAACGTTCCTTTCGGTGTTTAAGATTGCAACCGCTAGAGTTTTTGTGACTAGATGAATTTTATCTCATCGATCTTAAGTGTTTTATTCAAATTAAAAAGGAAAACAAAGCTCAGATAACTTTCTTTTTATTCCAAGCCAGAGGTTTCACTCTAAATCTATTAAGGGTTAATTATAAATGGATATATCCGTCAGAAAATCTGGGTGGGTTCATTGTGGTCGTTCTCTCACTTTCTAACACACTTCTTCTCTTGGAATCGCATATCTACCTTTCAGCATCTTTGTAACTCTTCTGGTTCACAATCAGTGTCGTCTCCTGTTACCACGATTCACCCACGCAGCCCACAGCTTGTGTCAGTATCTCAACTGAGAAGCCTATTACTGTCTCATTCCCGACTCATTCAACTCGTTTAGCATGCTCACCAAAGGCTAATCTTCAAGCTGAGTGACTACCACGCTGGCCACTCAAGGGGCCATGGGCTGCAGCTCCATCTCCAGCCCCGGAGACGACAACGACGACGACCGCGACCGCGACGACGATGACGATGACGACGACGACGGCGACATTGGCGACAGGCCATTGTTTTGACTTATTGCTTGGGGTTTCTTACTGCTCTAGCGAAACAACAAGATTGATCTTTGTGCAAATACTTTTTTTGTTTTTCATTCGATTTCTGCAGCGACTTGTTTGACTGCACTTGTTCGCCTCCGGTTATGCTGCCTGTGCCTAGCCCATGAGTTGTTAAATGTTTAACACGTGATATGACAAATAAATTACATATGATCAACAGATGCAGCGAAAAAGGAAACAAACGATCCAGCGAACCAACAAACCAGCGAGCGAACGTCTATGACTTAATAAAAGCTTGTAACGATCAATCAGTTTTATGTTGTTGACGTTGTTCTACATTCATCATCATCGCCGTCATCGTCATCTGAGAGGCAGCCAACAACAGCTTACAGTCCTATACAATATTTTGCGTCTCCAGGATCGATGTGTTTGCTGGTTGAGATTGATCTAATTGAAAATGTTGACTGTTCGTTAAATTCGTATTTCCCATGAGTGTGATTGAATGCATATAAATTAATGTTAAAAAAACAACGTGTTTTTTGCTTTCGCCCTGCTATGTGATTCTCAAGAAATGTGCGTAAGGCTTTCTGGGCTGGCACTTCGATTTTGAGAAGTATTTAATCAAATTTTCTTGGACATGCTTCATCTTGCTTCCTTCTTTCTGCTGCACTTATTCTAACCCACTTTCTACTATTTTTTTTTTATTCTTTCAGATATATATGTATATCTAATTTTTTTTGGTTCCAATCAAATGAATGGGCATTAAATTATCATGTGGAAGTATAAAAATTGTTTGGTAAGATCTAGTTTTTAAATTTAAATTTAAATTTTTATATAAATTATAATATATTTCAAGGGTATTCAGGGCCTTCGGCCCTGGTTGGGCTTTCTAGTTTCTTACTTTTGACGTAAGCCAATGCTTTTCCAACTCAGTTCTCCTCTCGACCATCAGTTTTATTTATCTAGCTGTTCACATTTATATACACTGTAAAATCTTATATGATTTTTACCCAAAGCCCAACTTAATGATGTATTTGCTGTTCTCGTGTTTACTTTTCCTGGTCGGCGATTCTTGTGCCAGTTCCCATCTACTGCCGAATATCGAGCAACAAAATTATAGAGCTCTCAGTCTGGATGTAAATTGGGTTTCGGGTTGTTGTAGTTTATAGTTTATAGAAGATCACTTGCTGCAATAAGACACTTAAGACTGACGACGCCATTTGGCCTCGAGAGAGAAGTTGCAAATGCCGCCAATAAGCGATGCTTTGCATGACGAATAGAAAAACTAACCCAAAAGTCACGCTAATAGTAAATTGAGCTCAGTACCCAACACTCATAGCTTGAATGCACTATGCCAACACATGCCAGCTGAAAAGCAACACAAGATAAAGAAGTTACCTTCGCAACGACGAGCACTGAATACCCTAACATATCCGAGTTAAATTATAAAGCAAAACCTGAGCAACTCTTTTAGTTGAGAGTGAAGTTATCCTTAGGTATTTATTTATATTTTATTTATTATTATTTATATAAATACTCTACTCAAACTTTATCACATCTTTTACAAATTAAAAGAATATTTAAAAGCAAATCAACTTTTGATAAAATATAGTTCGTTTTAGACTTAGCTTCGGCTGTTTTTCAGTCATATTTTGGGGTTTAAATGTCGGTTAATGGTAAATAAGAAATTGGGAATCCGGATTCAAAACTTTGCAGCTCAATACGTTACATATTTTGTATCAAAACTGTAATACCTTGTTGTGAGGGCATAAAGACAGACAAGCTGATACACAGCCCCCCAAAAACGGCGCATAGAAATTGCAATTTTTCATATGCATCAATTGACACCCTCTAGGCACACGTCGACGTCGTCATCGTCATCGGCGTCAGAAATTTCCCAGACATTGCAGTTTTCGGAGTTTCGGATCGTGTGCTGGCTGCTTGCTGATGTCCAAGCGGGGACGACAACAACGACGACGTAGATGATGATGATGGTAAAGTGGATTAATGTGGCATGAAATGATTTGGTGAAATAATGCAGCAAGTTGAGTGTTGCACACTGGACACACGGCGTCTTGGATCACAGTTGGGACTTCAAGTTTTTTTTTTTTTTTTTTTTTTTCGGCTCCTCACTCACACGCAGTGGCCCACTCTAACGAGTTTTTCATTGGGTCTCTCACATAGCGGCTACCTGTACAATTTTTTTTGGTTTTTTGCACAATTTCCATGGCCCGTATGGTTCTCTAGGCATGCAGGGCAATTCCCATGACTTGATAACACAATTTGGTGCCAGTGATGCGGCAGAGACTTCATTTACCGCAAAGTGCATGTGGGTTCAGCGTGGCATCTTGGCCCAAACTCTTTGGCCAACTGGCTGCTGGTAGTGCGTGGTGACGCCGTTGCCTGTGACTATGTCCCGCGGTTATTACCACTAATAACAAAGCCACACAGCACAAGAACAGGTAACGGGTCCGTCTTTGGCATAGTTCGATACCCTGCACCACTGCATTTCTCGTTTCTTGACCACAAATGATCACAGATTTGTCTACGCAGCTTGAACAACGCCTCCTAATTGCCAGCTTCTCTTTTTCTCTTCTTCAGAATATGTAAATAGATTTCTGCACAGCATTTAGCAGCATTTTTTTTAAGTATTGTTATGGATATTGCTGTGACAATTATCGAGTAATTATCACAGCTTTTATAAAATATGCAGCTAATTAATACGAAAAGCATGTTGATATATGCATTTTTCCAAAGAATTTATAAAATCAATTCACAATTCCACGTGAAGGAGTTGATGGCAGCTAACATGAGGATAATTAATAAGCCTCATGACAGCAATTTTTTTTGCATACTATGACAACGCTACGTGGATAAAGCAGTACAGTCCGTAAAGGTTGCCATACTGTTATAGACTTCGAGTAGAAGAGTTTTATAAGATGGGCAAGAAAACCTAGTTTTTGCGGGGCGAAGGGGCAAATAGCTTGGAAGCCTGTGGCTGAATAAATGTTGTTTTAAGGATTTTTAAGACATTTTTGACACAAATTTGATTTAAACAAAAGTCTTAAACAAATAATTATGAATGTATTTAAAAGCATTCAATGTATAACATATTATTAGTTTACCAATATCTCCCTTCATTTAAAGCTTCAATATTTAATAATGTTATTTTGTAAAGCTTATTTTTGAGCATTTTTCATGTAGTGCAAAATTTCCTTTTTACATTTTTCACAATTGTTTTAATTTTGTTGTTGTTGTTTTTTCATTAAAATTCCTTAACGACTTCGTGAGCTGTGCTGCCAAATCAGCACAACTCCCACACCATTTTGATGCCATTCAGCACCACGCGGCTCCACCACCACCACCACCAGCACCAGGACCGGCACCACCACAATGCACTTCGTATTTCGTGCTCTACATAATTCATCATCAATCCACACTGTGGCCAACTGCCACACTGTTGGCGTAGATGGTTGGCGATTTGAACAGGCAGCGTTTCCTGCGGGCAGCAAATAAGCAGCCAACTTATGGGCAGCGGTGTGTGCGGGTTGTGTGGTGTTGCGGGTCTTGCGATATTTCCAATCAGGCAGCGTCGACAAAAATATTGGAGCAATTTCCTATGCAGTCAACGGACCAAAATGCTTTTGTATGACTTATTTGCCTTTAAGACTGCCGAGAGGGCTGGGACAATGTCCAGTTGGCGGCGGTTCTCGTTTTAGCCTTTTGCACCTACAACTTAACGCCGCCAACTATCGGATCGGAGCGGGCGGTGGGTATCGATGCCGATGCTGATGCCGTCGCACCTTTTGCCATTGCCAATTTAGCTATGCGCCGTGTTTCGTTTTCGTTTCGTCGTATGTTTCGCCGGTTTCTACCGATCCAGAGTCAACTTTGGCATGACTTTTCATCGCTGTCGATTGTCGTGATCAATTGAGAGCAATTTATTATGAAATGAGGGTGAATTATATGAATGAGCGGCATCTAGGTAACCCTCTCTCTCTCTCTCTCTCTCGCTCTCTCTGTTGCACTGCTCGGCGCGTTAAGCGCCGCACAATTCTTTTGATCTTCAACCGGACTGCAGTCCAGAGAGTTATCTAGTCAAAGACCTCATGAAAGATCTGTACATTTTCCAGCTGAGAGTCCTGATGACTTGTTGCACTTTGCATTCGGTTTGAGTTGTGAGTGTGATTTTTAAAAGTGTTTTACATGGGAAACGACAACGATATCTACCGTGAACCCCCCACCTACCCGTAACCCAACGAAATGCAGAACGATGCCAAAGACGATCGAGACTTGAGTTTCACCCGTTGTTTTTGTTGTTGTTGTTGTAAATTGTCTGTCGACAATTATTTTATTATGCTGTCAACACTTAAATGTAATAATGCCAATAATATTGTTTTATGACAGTCGCAATATCTTTGTGGAGGCGCACATTTTTCGTGCTTCGGATCGATCTTGCGGTGGTTGCGGTTGCCTTGAGGCCTTCTACCTCCTCCTCTGTTTCAGCGCCTCCTGCGCCCAGCGTCTTTGCCTTGTCCTCGGCACTTTAATGTCGGTCTAGTTGAGCCTCTTAGCTGCATTTCGGTTTCGTTTTAGTTGGCTTTTGTCCAAAGATAGAGGTCAGCCATGATTCGTTTGTCTGTGCTTCTCAGTCTCAGTCCCAGTCACAGTTCGCTTCATGCATATAGTTTGTTACCTCTACCGGGTGATTTGGTGGGAATTCTAGTGCGCTGGGCCCCAAAAAGCTTACCATCACCAACGTAGCAGAGCACTTAGAATGCTCGCATTGCTGTCTGTTTTATGGCCTCAAAAAGTAATTGGTTCATTAGCCCTGCAGTTGGAACCGTCGTCCGAACAGGCAACTGAGGTAGTGGCTAACCAATTTGATTCTTTGGCTTTAGTTGGTTTAGTGTCTGATTTTAAGTAGTTCACAGTTGATTTGATTGCTTGCGCTCACCGTTGGCAAAAGTTCAAGTGGTTAAGGCCATGTTAACCCATTGGCTGTCTAAGAGCTGCGCAAATTTAATTTATACTACTGTTTTTCGAATTTTCACAACATTTATATGGCACTTAAATTTTAAATGATTCCCAGGTAACAACATAAAAATATACCTTCGTGTGCCAGGTAAAAAGAATTACAATTAATTAGTTAACACCTGAGCTTTTTAAAATCTCATAAAAGCGTGTTTAACAATTGATTCAATATCAAAAATTGTTCTTTGAGTCAATAACTCATCAGACACGCCAATTTATTAACTTTCCGCCTAATTTATATAAAGCGTTGCTTGAGTTTTGGGTGAAATAAATTTTGGAAATTTCTGTCCAATTTCTGCAATGGACTGATCATATGTCTGCAAGGATATTTAGTATTCGGCGCACCGATTTATTCATCATGTCGTATGCTATTACAAATTATTGGTAATAATTGAAATTTTAAGGAATAAATTCCGCAAATGCGGCCCCTTCTAAACAAACCATCGCGTAGAAATATGGCCATTTGATGGGAATATTGCAGAAGGACGTTCCAGACTTGGGTGCTTCTTTTACGAGGTTCACCAGCTTAGCTTTCCACTAATCTCTTAGGTGATTGAGTCTGAGGGCATCAACAGTTCGCCTGGAGTTTTCTGCATGTGCTCGGGTTCCGTGGAGCTGCTGGCTGGGAGCCAGTTCGGGTTGGTTCAAGTTTAAGTAACATGCATCAGGAAAGTCTACCGTCGGCGTTGTCTGACGGCTAACGGAATTTCTAATCGAACAATTGGCGCTGGGCTGTTGAAGGTGGTGCAGGTTGTAAAGTTGTAGGCGAAAGGGGCGGCAGGAGGGCTGGAGCGGTGTGTGGAGCAGCACTTACTTGTTTTGTAGGCCCATTGTGTCAATGCGGCAATGACTGGCTATCAACTCATGGCCATCAGAGCTGTGGAAACTGTTGAAGTTGCAGTTGCAGTTGTTGTGCTTGCATTGATATAATAAATAAATGTCCGTCCAGGCAACGTTCCAAAAGTTGTTGCTGCCGTTGTTGTTATTGTTGTTGTTGTGTTTGTTGCTGTTGCTGTTCGCTTGCCGCTGTTTGCCGTGCATCATTCAGCCTCATTTCGTGCAGCTTTGAAGCGTCTCTCTTGGCATGGAAATGCGCGCGCGTTCAAACTAAATTGCTTTAAATTAGCTTTTCGGTGCTTTTTGGTGCCGACTGCCGACTGCTGGCTGCTGGCTGCCGACTGCGGCAACAAGTGGCCACTGGCTAGTGGCCTGTGGCCAGTGGCATGCCAGGCCAAGGCACAGGTCTTCATTTACACTGGACGATGCCACCAAAGCAACAATCCATCAATCCATCCATCCAAGCCAGCCAACAGGCCAGCCAGCCAGCCATCCAGCCAGCTAGTCAGTCAGTCAGTCAGCCAGCCAGGCAAGCAGTCAGTCAGTTCAAGTGGCCGGGTCATCATCATGCACATCTCTGCACGTGTTGTGGTGGCGGTTGCCGCCACTTTCAAAAGGCAGCCGCTTTTCTTTGCGCTTTAGCCAAGTTTATGGCACTGGGCGAATGCAGTTACGGAATGCTGCAACAAAACGCGTGCGTCTCATCTCTCTCAGTTCTCTGCATTGTCTGTGCGGCCCATAAAACTCGGCAAATCTGCGTATTTCACATGTCAAGATTTGCAAGGCGCTGCCCGAAAGACCAAGAGCCAGGCCAGCCAGGCCAGCCGAACAAGTGCAGACGTTGCTTCGCTTGACAGATTTATGGAATTTACAGCATTTTGCCAGAGCAATAGCAACAGCATCTCCAGCAGCAGCACCCGGCAGCTTGACTGTCTTCTTTACTTGTTTTTGGAATCATTTTGAGAATGGTTTTTTATTTTTGTTTTGTTTTTCGTTTTGAAAATGTTCTGCGCGGGATCTACCGCAAAGGCAAAAGCGTTGCTGGGCGGTGGAGCAACTAAGCGACGACTTGGTGGCCAGCCGCGGCTTTGGAGCAATTAAGAACAATCAACGAGATTTGATGGATTGAAATGTTTGTTCCATCCATTCCAAATACCTGACGTTCCCACAATAAACTGCATGTGCACCAAGTATTTTGACCTACAATCTTATAATAACCATTCGTCACATTTCGCATACGCTGTAAACATAAAAAAGGGTAAAATACATTTCTGAAAATATATATGTGCTATAGCCGTCGATAAAAGGAATATTTGAGCGTATAAGCTTTTTTATCGAGCAATATCAACATTCAGGCAATCGGGAATGAATAAACTGTTAAAAAATGTCTTAATAATCTGAAACTTAGCAACTTATGCTCTTTTTATTACAAGCCTCAAATATCCTATATAGACATAGGTCAACATTTCCCACCGCCATAACTCGGTCAATTCTCATCAGATCAGCTATTTGTTCGTGGTTTGGCCTTTATCAATATGGCATCTAAGTCTGGCAACATTATTCTTGGTGAAAATGCATGTAAAAATGGTAAACTGAAATATCCCATATAGACATAGGTCAAAATTTCCCACCGCCATAACTCGGTCAATTCTCATTAGATTTGCACGAGGTTGGGCTATTTGTTCATGGCTTGGCCTCTAGATCAATTTGGCATCTAAATCTGGCAACATTATTCTTGTTTTCAGTTTGTTTGTCCGATTGGCTTCAAGCTTAGTTTCAAAGCTCTACTTAAGAACTTAATGAATACCATTTGGCCGGGGTGTACCCGCTAGTATAACTATATAACTATATTAGTTGGCGCTACATGAAATTGAAATTATGAACAACCTCGGCAAAATGGATGACATAATCGATTTTTTTTATTGTTAAAAATGATGTGTGTGGTAGATTGATTTATTTAAACTCATTCTCGAAAGCTGCTGCAGCACGTTTATTTCTCATATCTACCGGATGTCACCCACATGATTTTAAAAACGATAAATAATCAGCCTCGATTAGTTTAAAATTTAAGTTTTATTTATGATATACCCAGATCTTGCTGCTGTTTAATACAGAATCGTCATAAAATTATAACAGTATTGATAACGATAATATGAACTTCTTTCTTTCTTCACACCTCTTTGACTGGCTGCTGTTATATTTCTAATACCCAAACTCTTTTGCCACGTTGTTAATTGTTTTTTAGTGTTCTTTGTGTTTAGCGCGTGCTTTGGCCCCTCTGCTGTTGCCCACTGTCCAGCCCTCCCTTTGGCCACTTAGCGGCACTTGCTTTTAAAAATAAAAAAGATATATGAATATGCGTATATATAAGTATATTTAGGAAAAAAGCTCAAATCGCCCGAGGCTCAGAACTGGTAGCAGCTTGTGCGCCTCTTCGCCAGATCTGTAACAATTAGTGCTGCTGCCAAAGCAGCTGGCAACTGCTTTGTTTGACTTTTTCTTCAAATTGTTTTTTTTTGTATTATCATTAAAAACTGCTTATAATTATTTGTAGAACGCGCAGCTTAGAGACTTTGACTCGCCCTGGCCGCCGATTTGAAAACAATTAAAATTTTTGAAAATGGTCAAGCCAGCAATTTTGGCCATTAATCAAAATTAATGCCACATGCGCTGCCCGAGGTGCCAGTGTGTTGGTATATATATATACATATATGTGTGTGTGTGTGTGCCAAGTCAAAAGTTTTGGATGAGTTTCCGCATTGATTTAAAGCAAGAAGCAGCATATGTGAATCACAACGCTGATTGTACCACAGCTAAATGAAAACCAATGCAAATTGCAAAAGAACTGTGCTGCAAAATGTTTTGTATTTTGATTAATGTTTTCCAATTTAAACACCAATTTTTGGCACTGAATTTACTGAATTTTCCGCCGTAACATTTTGTCCGATTGCCCCGAACAAATGTGCGCGCATCAATCATACGCCGTGTGTGCGCCCAACGTTCAACTGCACTTAATGAACTTTGTGGCGCAGTTAACGCTCATTAAAGGTAGCCACCGCCACTAATCATGAACTCATGATGGACCCAGGCTGACCATCAGTTGGAGCAACTACTCGTAGTACAGTTCGGTAGTCGAACTCTCTGGAGACTGCTACCAAAGTTCGACCCGCACCTGCTGGGTGTCTTGATTAATGATCTTTCGCATAAAATGGCCCTTTTTTGGGTTCGCCAAGCGTGCTTGTAGATTTTGGCCAGGGCCTCTAACAAGAGCGGGTTAATAAACTCTTCTATGCTACATATATGGTAATATGAATGTTGCTTTTTTTCGTTTTTTTTTTTAAGTCGTTTTCTATATAACTTTAACAGTTTCATTAACTGTCTACCACATACATTAATTAAAACATATTCGCCAAGAGCATTGCCCAAAGTGATTGTCCCTCTCGTATCAGCTGCAAATGAGACACTGTGCTGCAAGAAATACAATTCCTAAGATCGAAAATAAATGTAGAAAATCTTGACCAAGCTAAGTGTTTACAAGTTTTAACATGGAAACTTGTATGGAAAACTTTTCAAGATATCGCGAGCAACAATTACTAGCTTTGCTACCTATCTCCCGTTTTTTAATTATTTCAACTCTTTAAAAATAAATGCAATTTTAATATAAGTATTATATGCTTTTTAAATTTAGATGAAAGTAATTAAATACTTCTGTAGCCCACAAACGTAAAAAGCTTCTTATTTTAAATACTTTCTTTTTCATGTGTACAAAGTTAATATTCCAATTTAGTAATTAAAATTTTTGAAATTGTCTAGAAAGAAATTTCTTAAACTGTAGCAGAGTGTAATAGCTGTGCAGTCGAAACCCATACTTACACGTATTTATGGTAGCTGCGCTCGAAAAGTAATAGCAACATTTTATAAACAACTTATTTCCTTAATTGATTGTTAACAATGATTGCGCCAAGGGGGCCGCACACTTCTTTCACACTGCCTCAGCTGCAGTTGTTGTTGTTGCTGCTGCTGATGCTGATGCTGCTGCTGATGCTGCTGCTGTTGGTGGTTTTCTGTTGTTGCTGTTGTATCTATTAACCACGCACTCCATTATTATTTAATAACATATTTCTTAAGTATCTGCCAACCCAGTTCAGAGCACAAAAACGAGGCTGCTGCCTGCATCGCCCGTTGTTGTTGGCCAGGCCTCTTTGCTGGCCAACTCTTGACCATAATTTGATGTTGGGGCCTGGCCACGGACTCCGAGATGGAGTCGGAGTTGGACTCGTCGTCATCCAAGTGATTGCCACCCCATTAAAAAAAACGGCTGCGCCTTCTTGTTGCTGCTGCTGTTGTTGTTGTCGTATTGTTGTTGTTGTTGTTGTTGTTGTTGGCTCCTGCCACGATCACTCAATAAGTCTAGACAAAAATGTAGCTGGTGTTGTAGCTGTGATTGTCGCTCTGTCCTCACGCCTCACAGCCCCTCCCTTCCCCACCGCCCCCCGTAATGGATCAGCACGTTTTGTTGGCCGGGGCTGTTGCTTTTGAAAGAATTGACTACTTCATGGTCTATACACAACGCTACGTCATCAACGGTCTGCCATCCAAGCATCATATTTGTTGCATGATTATGTGGTAATTGCGGCTGTCAATAAAACTCCCCCGTTTATTCTTTATAACCCAAAGCATTCTACGCCTATATTTTATATACCCATACATACACACACACACACACGCAGCTGCTGTGGCTGCTGTGTGTAGCTCTATCTTCTACTTTGGCTGTGGCTTGGGTTTTGAAGTTTTGGGTTTTGCTTTGGTCGCCTGTTGCCCGTTGTGTGACTGGCTATAAAAACCCGTCCGGACGGTACCGCACTATGATTTACTTTGACAAAGGAGTGACATACAAGTACTTAAGTGATTTCTTTACACCTTTTATGGAGTAGTTAATGTGGCCATGGTATGCGCGCCTGGCATTGAGCAAAGTCATGCGATGGTGGCTCCCACCACCACCGTCAGCACCACTAACCCACCGAATCCCCCAACGTTTTGCTATGCTTGTCATTTTGGCACTTAGCGGCATTTAGGCTGTGACTTTAGCCACATCTCCGTCTTCATCTCCATCTCCATCTCCATCTCGGTCTCCGTCTCCGTCTGCGGCTTTTGTTGTTGCCTGCCTCTGTCTTTGGGTGTGCGGCTGGGAAACGCCTCAAGAACTATTCGGTTTCTCTCGCCCTCTCTCACTAATCGGGTTTTGGGTTAATGTGATCAATATGTAAATGTTGAGTGCGGCTACTTTATATTTTTGACACAATAGTCCCTTTTGAGTTCTTATCGTTATTTTAATCACACCATTTAAACAATTATCTTAATTATAACTATGATTATCTATAACTAGACCAAAAAACATTCAGTTGAGCTAGAAGATATACATTATATACAAGATATACAATTGAAAACAATTCTTAGTTGACTAATATCCAAAAGGTCTGCAGAATAAGTATCTATACAAATTTCTTCGACATTAAAGATAACTTTGCTTTTAAATTTTTTGTATCTTGTTTATTTCCCTCGACTTACTCGCCTATCCACAACGATTTCCGTTGCATTTGCGCAACTCCTAACCTAGTTGACAGGCACGTTGATATCATAAGAGTATCCAAGAGTCCAACTGCAAAGGCGTTGTCGTGTGTGGGCGTGTTGATTACTGTGCTCAATATAAGTACTCGCCAATGCTTGTTAAATGCATTTCAAAGTAGTTTTTAAGCTTTCAGCGCATCATCAACGTCTTTGCCTTTTTAGATGTTTGCAGCCCCAGTTCAGATCAGTTCATGGCTTTGGCAGTTAGGTGTTAATATTGGCACACAACACGCTCCCAAACTGGGGCTTGGAGCAACAGCAACAACAACAACGACAAGTACAACAACAAGAAGAGCAACAACAGCTTCATGCATCACAAGCTGTGCGTGTGGAGTCGGGGCAACCTGGGAGTTCCAATCTCTGCTGGCGTTGGTGTCATTTCTCGTCGTTGCTGTTGTTGTCGTAGGTGCGGAAAGTGTTCCAAATGCGCGACAAGAGTTTAGGGTGTAGCCAGCGTCTGTGTAGCGTCTGTGTGTGTGGGTAGCAAATAAAAGCGCCAAAACACTTAATGGATTTGGAGCATATAAATGGAGTATAGGCTATGGATAGTCCCAACACACTTTCAACTGGTAGCTGGGTGCGTCGTCTTCGTCGTCGTCGTCGTCGTCGCCGTCGTCGCCGTCGTCATCGTCATCGTCTATAGAAGACGTCTTTTAGCTGCTTTTGCCAGCTTGTTAGCAAAAACGCCGCTGGGTGTTGGCCAATCTTTGCAGATCAAACACTGTTAGTCTTCGCGTCTGCTTGCATCTCTCTCTTTCTCTCGCTCTCTCCCTCGCACACACACGCTCTCTCTATATTTTCTTGTCATTTGCATGCAAATTCGCTGGATCTTTTGTATGTGTGTGCAGTCAAGGTGTCAAACAATGTCAGTGGGAGAATGTGTCTCGCAATTGAAATTTATTTGCACTACTATTCAGTGCTGACAATGCGCCAAGGGACGCTTTACCCCACCAAAAAAAAAAGAGAATAAAAGGCCTCAGCCCGCGGTTCGGCTGACTAGATCTCTTGGCGCGTCAACTCGTCAAGCCTTGTCTACGGCGATGGCCAAGCCTGCACCCAATGGGGCCCAGAGGCAGCTTCTGTCTGTCTTGTTCGGCCCGCAGCTCTGCTCCTCCACACTCCGCCGCCAATTGCTGGCATGAATCGAGCAAGCTCAGCATTTGCAAAATGTCAATCTGCTGCAGCGCATCAATTCAAGTGTGAAATAAATAGAAACGAATTCAGGTCTTATATAGTCTATGCCCCGTACCCTCTGCTACACTCGTGAAGCATTTGCTATAATTTTCGCGCCATTTACCGTCGACTCGTTGCGAACTCGTCGCGCCAACTGTCAGTCGCAGGCAAAGCGAAATATGTTGAAAGTATTTACAATTACGCAAAGATTGATTGAAATAGATTTCGGATTGATTGGCTCTCTTGGTATGCACATTGACACAGCTGAAGCTGTAGCTCTGACTCTAGCTCTAGCTGTAGGCTTTGACTGTAGCTGCTGAGAAAAAGATCCACACGGTGCTTTGTGTGGGAATTGTTTTCGCCGAACTGCAGTTTGCACTTGCTGACGAGTGTCTGGGGATTGATTTGCAGATAAAAGCGACAGCAACTCAGATACCTGTCTATTTCTAATTTAAGCAGCTCATCGAAATCATCAGCAAATTAGATTTTATTTCCGAGAGAAAAAACTTCAACAACCATTTTTATGTTTCACTGGAGTTATTTCAGAACGAAAGAAATGTTAAAAGTTAAGGAAAGTCTCCTTTCGCAAGTTTTCTAAGAGGAAAATAAAGACTTTTGCTGACATTTAAATACGATTTTATTTCTTAAAGAATCACTGAATAGCACTAGACTGCAAATTTTCCTTTTTTTCTATAAATCTTCTGCAGATTTACAATTACGAAATATTGAAAACCTTCTTCTAATCGTTTAGCTTTATGATCCACTTTCTCTGGGCCAGCCCATAGCTCTAAATGTTTCCCAGGTGTCCAAGCATCTTCAGCGATAAATACCTGATGCTTAACTCACATTCTTATGTACATATTGATGTGCGTTTTGACCCAATTTCTTATAGGCCGTAACGCACCCAGAAACCCATCAGAAGGCCCATCAAAATCATTTATCTAAATATTTATTTGCGTTTATTTAATATCAATAGTATTTTTCATGCATTTCATTTCTCAGTTTTATTGTTTTTTTTTTGTGTGTCTTTTTTTTTCAATTTGAATACAAAGCAGATGAAAAATACCAGCAAAAAATAGTCTAGAATAATAATTTATGCAATACAAGTTGATGCTTTGATTTTATTTATTTATTTAAATGTATATTAAGGCTAAAGATAAAAATTTGCTAATTGTGACTAATAACTCGATAACTAAAGCAATCAAATACAATAGTCTAAAGTTCAAATTCGCTAAAATCATACATATATATATATATATATTTAGATTTCTACACACATTAACATGAGAATTTCTAAGCTATGAAATACTTGAAATATTTATATGCCTATTAAGAAACTTTAGGTATTGTATTTATGTGTATATGTGTGTGTGTGTGTGTGTGTGTGTGTCTGCATCGTATAAATATAATTAGTATATTATGCTATACATATAAAACTAAAAACGTAGCTTATTAATTAACAATTCCACTACTATATTATGCAAACGATACAGATAAGCCCTCTCTTGCATAATTTTGCAACAATTTAGGCTGGTCTCGTTTCGTTTCGTCTCGATTCGATTTCATTCCTTGTTGTCATCGTTCTAAAATACTCGCACATATCATTTTGCTCAACCGAAATATTTGCTTTAAATGCGTTGCATCTAATTAAGAACTCGACTCGCGCCGCTTGTTATACTTTTTCAGATCTCGAATGCTAATTTTGGGTATGCGGCGGCTCTTTTTTTTATTATTGCCATTTCGTTAGTTGTTTTAAACGATGTGATAATATTCTTAAAAAAATTAATAATAATAAAATAAAAACAAACGGCACGAATCTTAAACTTAACATTGAACGCAGAATTATTTGTTGTTGTATTTGGCATAGCGGGAAGATGGGAATGTGGAGAGGGGATAGGGTTAGGGGTTTCCCAAAGCATAATTCTAATAACACTATGCAACAAAACTTATGCAATTAATTCTTTTGCTCAATTTAAACATTCGTTATCTGTAAATTTATATTATATTATTTGTATTATTCGGATATTTTTCGTAATATTATTTGTTTAATTATTTTAAACTGATTAAAATTTCAATTTATGTTTTTCTTATCACAATTTGAACGTGCTTAAATGCAAAGTAAAACTTCTTTTAATATATAAAAATATTTTTCAAATAAACTTTTGGTTTTGGGGGCACTGTATGATAAAAGAGTAAAACTTAAATGTGCTTAAGTTGTTTCAGATTTTTTAAGCTCCTTCCAAAGTTGAATATGTATTTTTGTATGATAAGTCAAAGTGTTATTTAAAGAATGTTTCAAAAGAAACATAAATTGATATTGTATATTAAGTATGATAAACATTTGTTTGTCTTTACCAAATTTTGTTGCATAGTGTTAGGCCCAACGACCGATTGCCGCCATTTCGTCTATCGAGTTTGTTTAACGATCAGTATGGTTAAGCTCAAACCTTGGTGGTTAAATCGAGTGCCGATGAGGTGGCCACCTTAACGGCCATGTTGGGTGGTTCCGGCGAGCTTAGACGCAAACGTTTCGAGCTATTTGATTCCTGCATCAGCTCATTCAATTTGCGTTTGATGCTATCGTTGGCCTCATTATCACTAGTGTTACTTTTGTTGTTATTGTTGTTGTTGGTATTACTATTGTTGTTGTTTATGTTATTGTTCAGCTTGTGGGTTTGCTCTATGCTGGTCTTAACCGTTTCCGTGGTGCTGTTATCCTCGAGCTCTGCCAGGGTTGATTCCTCAGCATCCTCGTCGTCTGCTGTTATATTAAGGACTTCATCAGCTGTTGGCTTATCAGTTGCTGCCTCACTATCACTGTAGATTTCGGCATCGGCTGCCTCCTGGCAGCTGCTCTTAATACTGCTGATACTCCGGCAGCTGGAGCTGGAGCTGCCAGTGGTTTTCATGCTCAGGTCAATGGGATTATCCTGCGATGCTGTATGGACATCCACTAATTGCTCCGGCTGCTGCTGGGCTGGTGATCGTGGCGGCGTCATGGATACCACCAAATCTTCCTCATCCTGATCTTCCTCTCCTGGCTCTAGTTCCTCCTTAACGGCCTTATCACTGCCAGTGGCCGTTTCGCGTTCTTCATCATCCGCCTCGCCGTTGCTCTGCCTGCTCTTTAAGCGCTCCCGCCCACTTTCCGAGTTGGGCGTTACCAGCGCCGATATGGAGTAATCCTGCTTGCTGTGCGGTGGCAACTTTGTCGCCAACGGCGGTGGACTGTGCTGCTGTGATTTCAGCACCGCATCCAAGTAGAAACGTTTTGTCAGCTCATCAGCGGAGCTTGTCGCCGTTCTGCTGCCATTGGGCAGTAAATTATTGTTGTTGCTGTTGCTGTGGTTGGGACTAAGAGCCGCCTCCTCTTTGTGGCCAGTAAATGGCGCCGTCGCATGCAGCTGCGGCCCAAAGCGCTGCCCACTCGCGTTGCTCGAGTTGAACAAATGCTGCACTGCAGCAGCGGCCACTGCCGCTTGCTGCTGCTGCTCGGGCGTGGGCTTCAGCAGGCCCTGGTGATGGGAATACAGCGCAGGATGATAGCCGGGAAAAAGCAAGTGCGAGGGTGGCAAAAATGCAGGAGGTGGCATCACGGGCATCGATGCGAGGCCCGGAAATGGTAATGGCAAAAATGGCGCCAAATCCTTGCGCAGTTGTGGCGGTCGCCCCGGCGCTGTGCCACTTCCAGTTTGGCTGCCATCGGTCGCAGCATTTGGCTTGCCACCAAGCTGCAACAGCGAGTTGCCACGCACGCTGCTCACCTCCACGGAACTGTCTGAGTTGTGCGAATCCGGTGAGCTGACCGAAGGTGAAGCGACAAGCGATGGATGCTTAATGCCACTATAATCTCCACTGCCATCTAGTCCCAGCATCATTAGCTCCTCCTTGCTGCGCGGTGGTCCCGTCGCATACAGACCCGGATAGCCACCCGTCGCATGTCCCAGCATGCCCAGTGCGGCTGCAGCAGCCGAAGGCGCTGACACGCCCGCCATGGTCTTGACACAGCCATTGGATGCGCCTCCAACGGTGGCATTGCCTCCGGCGCCAGCCTGCTGACTGTTGTGGTGTGCTGCCATCGCCGCGACCGCCTGCTGCTGCTGCTCCTGCAGCAGACAGTGTATCTTGAACCAGTTGGAGCGGCGGCCATAGCGTGAGCCGCTCTTCGACATGCCTACCATGAGGCACTTCTTCAGGCGGCAGGCCTTGCAAGCCGTGCGATTCTTTTTGTTGATGATGCATTCGCCGTTATTTTTGCAGTCCGATATGGAGGACAAATTGTTGTATGAGCGGCCAAAGAAGGACTGCAAATAGAGCAAGGTCGAATGTAATATTAGTCTGATATAAAGCTCAAGGGACTTATGAGTCTAAAGAATGTTTTTATTTTCTAAGAAACCTCTTTGCTTAGTTACCTTAATAATGCCTGTCTTAAGTCAAAGTTCTTTTTATAAAATCAATGCAAAATCTCTTATTTTAACCTGATGCCATCTTATGATTGATTCTAAGCGATAGTCCACGTTAAACACGTGATCTTCACCCGTTACACTCATTCGCATCTCTCAATTACAACTTCAGCTTTAAATCTGTTTACCATACGATACTCTTCCTCTTTTTTCTATTGATCTATTTGTTTTATCATTGATATAATGTGTCTTTACATTAAACTCAGCTCGTGTTTACATTCATTTCTTGACTTTTATTGTGCACCTTGCATGCTTTCCTTTCACACATACTCACATATAGGGCGCCACTACTTGGTTCTGTGTGGCTTCGATACCTCTATTCGATACTTTTATTTGCTGCCCCTCGAAGTTCAAGTATTTTTGATACCCTGTACTCAAAGTATGCTTGAAGGGGATATCATTAAATTGTGCGGGCTTATGTAATAAACAAAGGCGGGAGCTCAGACCATCGGAACACTTTATCGTATAGCTCTCTAGGTAAAGTTGGCTGAAATATGAAGAACAACGAGCTTCACTCTTTGTATCATGTGATTCCATAAGAACAATCGGTAGGAAATGCAGCTCTGCATAAAATTACTTCTATGCCATGTGTTCACAATAGTATTTAACTTTTCTTTAAAGTTTTTTTTTAGTTTTAATATACAGCTTTGAGTTTTCAGTCAGGGTATTTTTCCGTATGCTCTTAAACCGTATCCGAACACTCTCGGCTCTTTTACAAGTTTTGTGCTGGTTAATTCTCTTTCTCTTGCTCTCTCCCCGTATGTCTATGTCTCTCTCGACTGCAGAGTCTTTTCAGCACCTTAAAGCCGTGATGTCATTCAACAATAATATCTCATTAAATTTTCTGATGATTCATCAACGGCTGCTGCTGTTGTTGGTGGTGTTGATGCAGTAAAATCTTAAAAGCTCTGCCAAAAAAAAAGAAGCGAATCGACATGCAACGTGCACATCCACGTCCACGTTCACGTCCACAGCCTGAGCACAACCACCTACACCTACGAGTGGAGCATTAACCGTTGGCTGGGCCACAATCAATTGCAACAAAGCAAACAAACAATTTAATTCAATGTGGCACGAAAAAGGCTACAACATGTTGCTGTTGCTGTTGCCGTTGCTGCCATCAGCTGTGGCAAAGTCAGCGAGTCGCAGCAGCAGCATGTTGCAAAGGTTATAGGCTGTGCAACACTTATGCCAAGTTGCAATGTTGAACGTAAATCACAGCGCAGCTTGGCAATCAAGTTGGCGTACGGACGAATAGTCAGATAGTCCGTCGACCAGACAAACGGACGGACAGTCAGACAGTGGGACAGTCACGTCTGTCAGTATTCAGTCAGTTGTTGTCGTAGGTGGAGTTCGAGTTCGAGTTGCTGTGCGGAGACGCGCAAATCGAACCGCGCTTAGAAACAGAAACAATGCGAAAATCCACTTTTAAGGTTAATTGGGCATCAAGATTACTGGGTCGGAAATGGAAATGGGGGGATTTTCGTATATGTATGTTTATATATTTTGTTTTTTTTTCCTTCTCGTTTTACTTCTTCTTTTTATTGTTGCTGGTATATTCTTCTTCGGCTATACCTTTTCGCTTTCAGTTTCGTTTGAAAGAGCAGCAGCAGCAGAACCGGACGAACTTCATTGCGCCGGCTATTTACAGACAATTTTGTGCGCCAAGGCGGATTCACTTTTGTTTGTTTTGTCGAAATCTACCAGAGTCTGTCTACCCTTTGCTCTTGGCTCTTCACTAAGTATTCTCATGCCTTTAGCCTTATGCTGCATCATCATCATCATCAGCATCATCGTCAGCATTGTAGCGACGCGCTTTGTTTCGTTTTGGGAGTCTTTTGTTTTGGTGGGCGTCAAATTAGCCGGCCCACGCCATGGCGCACAAATCAAATAATGTTGACCCACAAATTGTACGTTAGTTGACCTTTTTCTGCTAGCCCAAAAAGAAAAATTAAACTCAAGAAATCCTACAGCTGCCTGTGCTCCTAAAGGCATTTAAAGTACTCGTGTTTAAATCAATTATGCATTTTGTGGAGCGCTCTTTTTGTTTAACTTTGACCTTAGCTTGAGGCGTTCTTTGTTGTCGTTTATCTTATTGTTGCTGTTGTTGTTGGTGCTCGGTTGATATTGCTCGTAATGAACTCAACATTCCAGTTTTGGTATGGCACCATTTACTCTACGGCTTTGTCACGATGCGGCCAGCGATTTATTATGGAATGCCAATAGCGATCGATAACTATTATTCATATTGGCAGGGAGGCGCCGAGTGTCGATTATTATTATTATTTCTATGGAAAATTACTCGGTGTACGTTGCTATCGATAGCACTTGTGCTTTTAATTGACATCTTCTGCTAAGAAATCGATAACAGGCATGGGCAAAGCTTACGTAAACTATCGATACTAATATCGATTATCTATCGATAAAACAGTCAAATTTTAAATAAAAAAAGTCGTTTAACTCTAGCAATTCATCAAATTTAATTTTTTAGATACAAGCAATCGATAACATGCATCGATCAAATATAATTGACTTATCGATAATATTTCTAAAATGTTATTAATTAATAAATAAGAAGCTTTTACTCACCTTACAACCTTCGCATGTGAATGCACCAAAATGAAATCCAGCCGCCGGCTCACCACAGACCTTGCACGTCTGATTCATCTGGAGAGCATGAAATGAAAAGGAGCATAAAATTATATAAGACACTAGCTGGCATGTTCTAAATCTTCTCTAACTGTCTCTGTCTTTCGCTCTTGCGTGCAAAGAAAAAACAAAAACAAATGCAATAAATTCATAAAATTTCAATTAAATGCAACAGCAAATCATGACACGAGCATCTTGCGCTCTCCATAACCCAACAGAACTAAGAGCAAGTGCGCCGCCAGCGAAATTCACACGCATTAAAAATTAAAATGCAAACATAGTTTGTCATATCGCAAAATTGGTATCAACAACAACAACAGAAAAAGAAAGAAAAGCAATGGAAAAACCAGCCGCACAACAAATGGAAATGGAAATGGACGATGTTGCCGTCGTTTACTGGGTAGCTGGTTTGCCGGTGCTGGCTGGCTGGCTGGCTGGCTGGCTGGCTGGAGAGCATAATAAAATATGAAGATGAAATCAAATGAAAAATTGCCCCAGAGCACTGCGAACATTGTAGCAGGCGAGCAAACAAGCAGCGTGTAGAGCATTTGCATTTATATGGCCTGTGCTGTGCTGCTCTTGCCTGTTTCTGTTACCAATCTCGCCTCTTGTTTCCTTTGAACTGTCTCGCGGAATAGACCTTAGCAACTTGTTGCCAAGGTACACACTCGTATATTTGTTTATTTATTGCGAGCGAAATGTTTATCAACAAATTGCCATCATTGTTGCTGTTAGGGGTCGCCTTGTTGTGCTTTATTTGGGTTTGGGGCGTTTGGCATTTCCATTTGGGGCTTGCATCTTGGTGGCATGGTTGTGGTCACAGTATTGCGTTTTTTTTTTGCACTTGTAGCTTTAACTGGAGCAAAGCTTGGTTGACACGCACACACGCAAAGTTATGGAACGAGCCGTGGGAGACTTTGGAAGGAAGTCAACTGGGAACTCGAGGAGTTCATAAAAATGTGCTATGCATATAAAACTTTTTGTTCCTGAATGACTGACTGCTCTATTGACTAACTGACTAACCGACAGAAATGGAGAAATGCTCACTAAGTTCAAGGATTTGCTAAATTCCACCCACAGCAGTGGAAAACTGGTGAAGAACGGCTGCTTGGAACTTATCTGTTCACCATCTGATTGGCTTTAAAAACATAGTCAACGATTTTTCCGAAAATTCAGTTGAGATGTGTTTCAAGCCTTTTGGTAAAACCACTCCATATGTGCGGAAATCCGAGATCAAAGGTTATATGAGCAAATTTTCGAGTTTCGTCCGATCGGCTTTAACCATAATTACAAAGCTCTACATAAAAACTGAATGAATATATGTTGTTGCAATTGATTTTCCACGCGCAACAGTGAAAAATTGGCGTAAACTCGTTTTGATGAAACTTATTTGTTTACTATTTGTATGGCACAATCTTTTAAAGCCTTTCGTTTTTTAAGTCATTTTGCAATCTCAACTTAAAATTTGTATATTCATATAATTTTCATTTAAATACTGAAATCTATTCACTTCGATTTGATTTCCACATTTACCGTTGCAAAATTTACATGAAAAATCGGAACGTTCACAATAATTTGCCATAAATAATACAATTATTAACACAATAACAAGCGCTGCTTAAGGATCGTTTGATCTTCTATCTTTAGTAGCTCTCATTAAAGCGAAATTGTTTCAGGTGGCTACAGCAGGTGGCTACAGCTGCACATGCTCAGCACTCGGGTTAGCCGCCGAGTGCAGTTCACTTTTTGGTTGGGATTTATGTTTTATAGCACCAATTGCCCCACTGTCAATTCGCGGCAATAATTTTTCCCATCTGTCCAAACAATTGGCACATTACAAAGTAGAGAAAGCATTCAACACATTCACTTTTGGCCAGGACCCAGTCTTCGGCCCGCCAACCTACGAACTGTGCCCACCTTGTGGGCTGTCCGTTCCGGGGCGGGGTTGGCAATAAGGGGGGCGGGAGTAAGGCTTAAAAGAATGCACCACACCAATTGGCTTAGTTCGCTCAGTTCCTTGGCTTGTTCGGCCTGTAAAACATGCTAATCTGATTTCGTGTTATGTGTTGAGTTCGGCTCCCCAGCCCCAGCCCCAGCCCCAGCCCCAGCTTCGACCCGTCCCGTCCCATCGCATCGCATATTTGTTCCGACTGGGTAGGAAATAAATTTTGTACGTTTAGGTTTCATAAAGCGTCGTCGGGTCCGCTGTGGCTGTTGTTGTTGCTTGGATTAATCGACAAATAAAAATCACATAAAATAAATTAAAAATTATGAGTTTCAAGTTTCAACAACCAGCGGATTGGCAGCAGATTTAGTTTGATTTTAAATCACAAAATAAAAAGAAGAATAAAACAAGAAAATGGGGGAAAAATAACAGAGAGAATAATAACAAAGTTGCAGAGGCTGCGAGCTGCCTGTTCGTCTGTCCGGCGTGAAATTTATGCAGACAATGTGCAATATTAAAAAGCAATAAACATTTATTTTACAACAGACAAGTGACACTAGCTACTAAAAGCTAGAAGCAGTAAGACAGAGATAGAGAGAGACCGGGCGGTAGGAGTGAGAGAAAGAGCCACAGAACGTTTCTCTTGGCTGCGGTTCGTTAGCTTTGCGTTGGGGATAAGCCAGCGTTTGTCTGATTTACACACAATATGCGGCTATATATGCATATATCATATATGATGATATGAGTAGACGATACTGGCTACCAGATTCGATCAGCTGCATGTGGCCTGAACTTGTTTAGAGCTGTGTTTCAATTTATTTGAAGTGTCAGCTAATGATTTGCGAGTTCATTTTAATCTCCATTTCCATTTTACCCTTATATAAGCCAGCACGGCTTTACTTTAACGTGGGTTGATTCTATTGTACTAATGCAATAATAATGATAAATTAGTTGATTAGGGCCAAAAAAAAGGGAAAGCGACAGATAGAGAGGCTAAGTGACAAAGGTGAACCAAGGACACGTTTCTTAGTAGCTTTATCAAAAAGATAAATAGCTATTAAAAAGAGAATATATAAATTCCAGCAAATGGCCATGGAGAAACTTAACGCTAATCAAGAATACAAAAACCCCACAAAAATTGTTCTTTTTCAGTCAAACCGTAAAATTTGTATCCAAATTTTGTTTTTAATATTATACTAAATTTTAAGTTTTGCCACCTTCCTAAATTCTATATTCATGAATAATCAAATACTTCCAAAAAGCTCATTAAATGCCACTGTTTAAGCATATCATGTTTCATGTTCATATTTATCGAATGACTTCATTATAAACAGACCGTTGTTTGGTCATCTTTTCAAGCGACCCACTAATTTGGGTACAGGTTTTCAAGAAATTTATTAACTTCGCTTGTTGCATAATTCTACAAAACAAAACTGAGCGAAGCTACCAACATTTTAAAGCCACAATTAGTGGCTATTAAGTGAAAGTGTTATAAATTAAATACGCCAGGCAAACAAATACTTTTAACAATGTATTTGGAAGTTGTATGCATAATAAAGTATTTTTATATTTTTGCTTGCTTTGTTTTTTGCTAAAGACTAAACAAAAACTAAAAAAAAAAAAAAACAACAACAGTGCAATTTGTCATGCACCCTGCTTGGACGCCCGCCCGCGGCATATTGATGAGTTCAGCTGCAGCCAATTTATTTTAATTAGTTGGTATATTTTGCGCGTAACTAGTTTGTCTAAGAAAAAGTACCGAATACTCCGAAAAATACCTTAAAAAAAACTCGTATGCATCAAATTGTTTTTGGGCGGGAATGCACAGCCGAAAGATGACCTGCACAAAGGAGTAATGCCTGTTTTGCATGAATATCTGGTTAAGATTTTATGGCCGGATAAGATCCTGCATCCTGCCATTAATATCGATATGCATTATCACTGATTATATCGATATATATGTAAAATTGGATCGACACGGCACATCTTTTTGGTACGGTCATTCAAAGGATAAACAGGGTATACAAATTTCAGCTAATTCAATTAGTTTGGCACAAATTTCCCGCGTCGTCATCAAAACTGACAGCACATAAATATATTTTTGGATCTTGTTGATTTTGTATGTGATTAATTATCGCTGCTGCTGCCGTTGTTCGTTATTGTTGATGTTGTTATTGTTGTTGTTTTTGTTCGTTTGTTGTTAACCTTAAGTCAAACAAAAATAGCAAGTAGAATTTTTAATATTTCACTGTGATGATGCAATATTGAGATATATCAAAAATTCAAGCTCATTATAATATGAAATTATTAAAAGTAATTCAGCCAAAAAAAAAAAAAAAAATAATATTAAATTAAAAGCACGTTTACTCCAGTTTCAGCGCATCGTCTCGCAGTTGAGCTAAGTGCCATTAACGTGGCCGCCGCTTCGTTTTTAGCCAAATAAGCGCAGTACAAAAAAAAAAAAACATCAAACTAAAAAAATTATGATAATTGCCCAACTTGACCTTGGCAACATGTACAACTGCCACAAATACTGCTCGTAATACCAAATGCGCTGCATGGCAAACAAATTTTTTGCACATCCACAAGACTATACACTTGGGCTGTGTGGCAGGGGGCAGCGGGCAGCGGGCGGGGGCGACGCCCCATAAAAGTCAGCCATGTGCTCGTCTCGCATTGTTTGCATGCAATTATAAAAAGCGCAAGAGCAAAAAAATGAAACAGAAAACAAACAAAAAAACATAATTTAATTAAAATGAAATCATGCACAAAGCAATTGCCTCGCTTTGTTCATTGTGCGCAAAATGCTCAAAACAAATTGTTCTAGTTTTTGTCTATTTTTTTTATTATTATTTTATTTTTAATTTTTTTGCTTTTTATTTTTATTTTCTTTTTTTTTTTTTTGCATTTAATTTTTATTCATGACTTGTCGACACTGAAGACGGCCGCGCACAGTGTGTTGGTGTTGCCTTGTGGCAGTAATGCGAAAACAAAAACTAAGCTAAAACTATAATCCACGATTTTGCGTAGTGCAATCAAAGCTGGGTTTTGCGACTGCCAAGCAGATCACAGTATGGAGGGAGTGTGAGTTGTTCGTTTTTAATATGCCAGAGACTGGGAGAGACTAATAAAAGTAATTTTTAAACCGTCAAAGGATGATTAGAGAACAACTCTTTTTAATATAAATAGTTTAAAACATATTTGTGCATATTTGAAAGTAAGGAACAGCTTTAAGGGTAAACTAATTGCTAAGAAGTTGCTGAAGAAGAAAGCTTAAGAATGGATATATGGGAAATTAAGAAAAGAAAAGAAAAAAAAGACAAAGAAAGATTTACCTTATTTTATGGATGCTATAAAATATGGGTATTATGATTTTAATTGGTGTTCCAATTTTTTCTCAGTGTATTCATTGAATTCAACTTTCCCAAATCACATATTTGCGCTATTTGTTCAACATGTTCAAGACTATAGAAAACTAGTTGGAACAGCTTTGAAGCCAGCTGCTAGCAGCTGTAGCATCTTCAACGGCCACAAAGTCATGATGAGTCATGTTTGTAATGCGAACCCGTTTATATATCAGAAGCCGTGGTCTATGTAAACTTGATGGTTACCCTCCTAAAAATTGTCAAAATTGTTATATAGCGTGTTTGGCATTTGGCCGCTTTGGACGTTTGCCGTTTGCCGTTTGCTTTCTTTTTGCCGCGCTACAAATACTTGAGGCCTTTAGTCAGCTGCGCACGCATCGCATTGCGCATTGTGCCCGGATCTGTGGCCTCTCCCAGAACGAGCTTAGTCACGGGCCTGGCCAACGAGTCGAGCAATTTGTCAAATGCGCATCGCGTCTGTCTGTCTGTCTGCAGCAAAGGCAAAACACACAAAAATAATAAAAGAAGAATTTTTACACATTTCCATGGCCCTTAACGAAACGACAACTTGGCCCTCGGGGAGTGATCAATCATAGGCGAGGATTCGCCTGCCCAGAGATTCTCAGTTCCATTTCAGTATGTACGCGTGTGTAAATTATTATTTGTTACACTTTGAGTGCGCAGTTTGGCAAATTCTTAAATTGCAAAAAAAAAATTCTGAAATATATATATATTTTTTTTTATGACAAATGATTCGATTTCATTTGAAATCGACGAGTGCATGTGAGCTGAGTTTATTTGTGTGTGTGTGTGTGTGTATTTTATCCTTCTTCCTGGTTGAACTGGCGCATTCATCATTCTGTAGGAGCTGCTGTCAAGTTTGTCGCTTAAGTCTTTCGTTTGATTTGTACTTAGCTAATTGCTGCCGCTCGCAGTCAAGTTGCTGTCTAAACTACATAAACTAAAACACTATAATTATGAACTGTGATGATGAAAAGCAAAGTTTTTAATATTTATCGCAGTTGTTGTTGTTGTTGCTGCTGCTGCTGCTGCTGTGACTTGAAGCATCATCGTTGCTGTCTCAGTCGCTCGCTGCAAGCTCTTCAAGCTGTCAAGCAGGAAATGTTTAGATTTATAATGTACTCATATGTTGTTGTTGTTGCTGTTGTTATTGTTGTTTTACGACTGCATTCCCCCATGCTCATTCCCGGGCTCATTTGCAACCCACCCCAAGCCCCACCGTTGCCATCTTAAGCCTGCGTCTTTGTCATTATAATTAATTTGTAACTATTTTTATGAGCTCATGTGAAATTTAAATGCACTTGCACTGTTTGTCTACTTGTCCAGAATGAAGCGCCCAAGTACCAAGTGCCAAGTGTCAAGTGCTTGTGCAATTTCCGCTTAAAATTTGTGACCATCCGCCAAACGGTTAAAATTATGCTGAAAAATTGACAGAATACGTTAACGGCTGAAATGCAGCGTTTAATTTTCAATAGAATACGAGTCCACATATGATTTACCAAGACAAATTTGCAAAACAATTTTTACCTCGAGACGCAACAGAGTGTGGGTCTCTCAGCAAGTAAACGAATGAACTTTATAAATAGGGTATTGGGCGTTTTACATATGCTTTGAAAAAATATAGTAAAATGTACTCTTCAAATGAAAAAACACATTTGAATGGAAATTACATTTTATATATATACTTATTTATATACATATACTTTTCATATTTTTTTTAATTTACGTACTAAGAAATGGTTTCAAGAGCTTTAAATAATTGCTTTAAATCAGATATATATATTGTTCGGTATTTAAGTTAGGGTACTCAAGAATTCGTTATGTTGAGTTGCTTCTTCCGTTACTTGTTATGCAAATGCGTGCAAAATGTGCGAGCTTTTCTTCAGAGTTTTGTCTGCTTGTGGTGATTGTGTTGGTGGTGGTGCAACCACTTGGTTGCTTGTGCCTGTTTTGGCGTGGAGCCACACGTTCGCCAAGCTCTGTGGCATTTGTTACAATTTTAAATGTTAGCTTAGGCAAACGAGGCAGGCAGGCAAGCAGGCAGGCAGGCAGCCAGGCAAAGCCTGTGCCAATTGTTGCTACAAGTGTTTGGCTTGACATTTGAGCGCGCGTGCGCCTCTTAACGTGTGTGAGCCACTAAATTTTTGCTGGCTGCAAATTGGACCAGCAATTGACAGGCCTGTCGAAGCCACCTGGCGCCCCCAGGTGAAAAGCCTGCGCAACCAAACCAAAAAAAAAGGGTTTGAAAACTTGGCTTACAAATTAGTAAACGCTTTAGAAATTGCAGTTAAAGTTTTGCTGCTGTAGCCGCTGCTTCTGCTGCTGCTGCTGCTTCTGCTTCTGCTGTGACTTTGAATGCCCGGCCATGAATTGGCATAAAATTGTATTGCTGACTTTAGCTGGCGGCCGGTTGAGCTGTTGGAGCTGCTGCCTGTTGATTCAATGAGCATTTAACTGCACTAGATGCCAATGACTTGACACATGCGAATCAAAAGGGGCTAAAACTCAAAGCTCAGCACGTCAAGCTTTAAGCCAGTCGAACACAGCGAGACGCGATTGCCAGACAAACTGATAGACAGTCAGACAGACAGCTGGCTAAATGCAGCAGCAGGGGGGCGAAAACTGTGCTGGGAGCGTTTCTCATGATTTCTGTGCAATCGCATTTTGTATAATTTTATTTTATACTATTTTTTTTTCGTGCTGACTGCTGGTGCAGTTGACGGTCCGACAAACGACAAACGACAGTCAAGTGATGTGAAGTGTCTGCCGCAAATGCGACACGAGGAAACTAATTGTTGACTACTGAAGTTTATTTTTTCTTTCTTTTAATACCACGTACACACTCACAATGGATAAAAGGGGTGTTAAAATAGTGACATCTCCGACTCTATGTAGTTTATATAATCTCGCTAGAATTAATTTCTTTAAGCTATACACAGATTGTGTTGTTTATTGCCTGGAATTTAATAACGCATAAACTATTCTGACAAATGTGTATATAGTTAAAAATGCAGCTTAAAGCAATTTAGAGCTGGGTAGAGGGTATCTTCTAGCTAGTCACTATTCACGTTAAGTATTGGCAATTTGTTTTTCTATTAAGGAAGTTGTAGAAAGTTGGATTCAACAAAGTGAAATATTAACAATTTGCATAACAATACATTAAGGGATGGACATGAATGGAGAATATAGAAAATCAAATATGACACAGCAAGAACCTACGATTTAACGCTTTCCCATTTATATAGGAAACATTTGCTTAAGATTGTGGCATTAAAAACAAAAAGACTTAGGCAACAAACTCGCCCAGTTTCGTACGTTTGCTTTCGCCGTTCACTCGTCTCGGTCTTATATTCCTTTCAAATCATGCTGATAAATTACTCAAAAAGCGAACACAAAAAAACAAAAGACTTAGGCAACAAACTTGCCACCTTTTTCATAAATCAACACGAAAAATTCTCAAATGTAGCAATTGCCAAGTTGTTGGTGAAATGGTTCCCATAGCGCCTTCAAAGGCACATAGTTGCACAAATTGCTCGTTTTCCGAAAAACAAAAAAAAAACAGAAAAACAACAACAACAATAACAAGTACAAGCTTGTGCACTGCTCTTATTTAATTGACTTTTGACTCCCGAAATCAGGCGATGGCTGCAAAAAGTGCAGAAAAGTAGCAGGCAACAACAACAACAACAACAGCGGCAGCTGGCGAAGAAGAGGCAGAAAAAAGCCAAAAAACTCGCACAGATAACAACGAGACAACAAACAAATAAATCGCATGCAAAGCTCAGAGCAGCCACAACAAAAAGCCAAAACAAATAAACAAACAAAGACAACGACAACAACAACAACAGCAACAACAACAGGAACAACAGCAACTGCGACAACGACGACGACGACAACGACAACGACGCTGGGGTCGCCCAGGCTGGGCAGCAGCGACAATAACGAATGAAAACGAAAAAAAAATAAAATTGTGCACTGTGCAAGTGCAAATAAAAGAGACGCGGACACATTTACTTATCGCGCCTCTTTAAGGCTGCAACAGCAGCAGCAACAACAACCACAAAAAAAAAACGGTGGCAACACTGGCAACAAACATCCAACAAAACACATGCAAAACGTTTGCAGCGACGTCAACGTCGACTGCGACGCGACACTAGTTGACCAACTTCTGCGCCGCTCGCTGCTTCTAATGATCCAATTCCCACGAGCCGCAGCCGCCGCCGCCGATGACACTGACTGCAACTGCAACTGCTGGAGAGGCTGATGCTAAAGCAAAGCAGATGACGACAACAACAACATCAACGATGCTCGCCCAATGCAAAAAGTAGAAGGTGGAGGTTGCTGCCGCTGCCGCTGCTGCTGCTGCTATTGCTGTTGCTGTTGCTGCTGGCATCGCCTGTTTAAACAACTTTCAAAGTTAATAGTCTGCGCCATGGCGAGACAACGTTGGCCAGATCCCAAACACACACACATATAATAAAAACCAGCGAAAAATGCGCGGCCGCAACGAAACCAGGCAATACCGAAAAACCCAGCAGGAGTCGCAGCAGAGTTGCAGCGACTCTCGCTCTCTGCCTCTGGCTCAGTTCATGAATCATTTCTCGCCCGGCATAGAAAGCTGCCTCCTGGCCCTGCCCTGTCTCCATCTCGGTCCCGGTCTCTGTCCGCTTCAGTCCTGTCCTGGTGTAAATTTGCTGCAACTTGCCTGTTATTAAGTATTTTCGCTGACTATCATCCCTGGCCTCTCGCCAATGCGGCCACACAGCGCACAGATTTACGTATACGTAATGCGACTAATTAAAATTGAATTTGAGATTTATTTTGATTTTTTTCATTTTATATTTGTTTGGGCGGCGTGGGAACATGCAAAAATATTTTGAATTTGGAGTTGATTGATATAACAAATAATTAAATGGTAATCAGAAAGAAGTGAACAGCATTTCATACCATGGGAATTGCGGTGGCCCAATTTTGTTGACTTTGGCAATGAACATTTCAGCCTGATCAAGAATTCATACACTTTGTGTGTTCGGATTCTTCTTTTATACGTTACACATATCGGGACAAGATTATACTTCCCTCTAATGAGGTGGAAAAAAGGCTTGACATATAATTAGTCTGTACATAGTCTGTCTACAATATGAAATAAAATTAATATTAATAGATATTTCATTTGAATTTGTAATTATTTAAAAATGTTTGAACTCTTTTTGTTGCTTAAGTGCCATTTATACTAGTTTAAGTTTGGGAAACCAGCAGAAAGCAAATCAATAAAAATTGCGCACATGCTGTTACCCAGCTTTCGCTAGTTCTACAAAGTTTGTTAATTAAAATGGAATTAAGCTAACGCATATATATATTTTGGGCGTGGGAAGAGGTAACTGCGCTTGCCAAATGATATCCAATGATATCAATGGAACTTTGTTGGTAATTTTTTCAAGACTTTTGTCTTTTATGTTGAGTTTTGGCAAGCTAGGCTGAAGGTCGAAGCCAATGCTTCACAATGCTCATCCCTGGGCTTCACAACACGTGTGCAGTAATCAAAACAAAAGCAAAAACACAAAAACAATAATAATAATAAATAAAGAAATAATAATAACAAAAGCAAAAACTCGCATTTGTTATTAGTAGCGCAATGCGATTTACAAATAACAATGAGCACAATTTGCTCGGCTCATTGCTCAGGTCTAATGTAAGCGGACATCTGCTGATGCTGATGCTGCTGTTGTTGTTGCTGCTATAGTATACGCTATATAGTTAAATGAGTAGATATATAAATAGATAGATAGATAGATAGATAGGTAAATACTTGACTGTATGCAATTTATATAAATTTAATTCAATTTGCTGCGCTAAATCGCTTGTGAGTCGTGCAGAGGTCGTCGCATTTGGATTCTCAATTTAAGTATTCTCTATAAACATGGCCAGCTGGCCAATTAATTGAATGCTTTGTACTGTTGCTGTTGTTGTTGTTGTCTTGACTCCCAATAGCTGGTAACCACAATTCTAACAATTTGGCAGCTCATTACCAAACACCACAACGCAAAGTTGCCTCAAATAAACGGTGCACAACCTTGACCTTAAGGCTAACATTTGCCGCTGCACCATTATTATTATCATTATTATCATTATTACAGGCCAAAATTATAACATTTATGTTACGCTTCTTTGAGGAAAGCTCCCTACCCGATGTTGCCCCCCATATATAAGAAACTAGGCGCCAACAGTTGGCAGTCAACACAATCCACGTAATAAAGTGGCGGGGCAACCAGTCGGAACACATTGGCGGGCTGGCAAGTGTTGAACTTGAAATCGAAAGCAGAAGCAAAAGCAAGAGCAAAGGCAATGGGCGAAGATAACAACAACAACAAAAACAACAACAAAATTACGATACTCAAATATGATTTGAGCGTATAGACGAACCTCGTGTGCTCTTACTGAATGATCTGGGTGAACTTAAGAGCTTTTAGGTAATACGGCCAAAATGTGCACGCTCTCTCTCAAATGATTTCCCTTTTCTATCTAATTCTTAGTTCTATAACGCATTTCTAGTAAGTCTTTAATATAAACGATTTTCTTATATCGCAAAAAAATCTGAAGATTGACGATTTTAACTCTCTATATTGGAGTTTCTTTAAAAGCAATCTAGTTGCATATGTTCCCTAAGGTCGTCTATGCCCCAGCCCTATAACACACCTCAAACACCTTGGCAAGGCCACGCGCCTGCTATTAACTAGGCGCATATAAAAAGGTGTTTGCTATCGAAGCATGGCATGGAAGTACTTGGCAATACTTGTTTCCGTCCTGCTCCGCCCCCCTGTCTTATCTATTAGAGCCACGCGCTAATTTGAAAATAATGCGCTCAATCATTTTCACATTTCAACTTTTGCGGCTGCTTTTCATAAACAAACACACACAAAAAAGTAAATAAAAACGAACTTTAAGAGTTCGCTGCGTTTTGCCAAGTCGCCCCTCTGTCACTCCCCCTACCCTGTTGAGGCAGCTGATTGTCTGTATAATTACATAATATTGCATAATTTGCAAAGTACTTTGGCTTTGGGATTTATGCTCTGTTAGCTACAGTCGACAGTACAGTATTCAAGATTCGAGCGCTTGGTATTGGCGAGGGGTGGGGAGTCGGACGAGACTTGGACTCAGCACAATGCTGCCTCATTATCGTTTTGCTGACCGGGTCGCTTTTGGTCTTCTTCGTTTTTTTTTCGTTTCGTCTCGTCTCGTTTCGTTTCGTTTTCGTTTTCAGTATCAGTGCACAATGTGGTACTTAAATAATAGAAGTTTAATAGCGTTTTGTTTTCGGTACTTTGTCGGTACTTTGCTTTGCCTGCAAGTAGTTAGCTTTTTTTTGCCTCTCTTGTTTTTGTTGGCTTTTTGCTTTTTTGAACTACTAATGCATTCAGCTGTGTAGGATTTTGTCAAGGTTAGCCGGTTGTTGTTTGCAGCGCTAGTTACGGCGGGCGGATATAATGACTTCTGATGCATGTGCTTTTGGCCAGCATCTTTGAGGCGGAGCAGAGGAAGTGTGCGCTCTTTTCAAAACTAGTGTAATTGTTCTTAAGTTCGTTCAAGTTCGTTGCCTGAGTCATTTGTGCAACATTGTATGTTGCAACGACTTTCAGTTCGCTAATTTCGCGCATAAATCATCAAAGAAAATCGCTCGCTCGCTTTTGCCGTATAGAACTGATTACACACACATGCACAACATGAGGCACAACCCACCAAATCAAAGAGTTGTTTGCCAAAAGGCACAAAAAACAAAAAGTGGACTCCAAATGATGTCTGCCACAGGATGAGACGCTGCATTTTGGGGCGCCTGAAATGTATCTGCAAATAAATGAAGTTGTCTGCGCGCTGCCAGCCATGCACTTACTTCTCTAGTAGAGTCATCAAGCCCAAGCTCTAGCTTAAGCTTCACTCTAGCTTCAGGATTGATCATTGATCTTTTGGCACTCGCCAGACACATGCGCCGCAGACAGTGCCTGCGCCTTGTGCCTCGTGCATTGCTGGCTGCCTTCACGAAATTATAAATAGTGCAAATGCGTGCAGTGCATCATCATCATTAGTTTTTGGCCAGGCCAATAGACTTGTCTAGCCAAAACGAAACGGAACAAAACGAAACGGGGCGAGGCGAGCTGGGGCGCGCCAAGTCGACTTCGGGCTGCCCTATAACTTGTTTGGCCAATTATGCAACACAAATCATCAGCTGCAACATTTGTCTGTCCTGTTTGTCCATTTGTTAAATTATTTCAATTTGTTTTCTTTTACTTCATGCGCTTTGTAACTTAATTACAAAGTGCGATGCTGGCTGCACTATGTCTCGTTTTTTTTTCTTTTTCATTTTATCTTCTTTTATTCTTAACAAATTTTACCATATCAAGTTCGTGTCCTAAGTCTTTCGTTTTGTTGCAAGCATTTTCTAATTGCAAGTTAATTTCTTGTGGCGAACATAAATTTAACATTCTAATTGAGTTATCAACCGCAACATGTACACCACACGAGCAAAAATTCCAACAAGGAGTCCCACAACAGCAACAACAACAACCAAATGAGACGGAACAACTTTTACAGCTCCTCCAGAGCTAACAAAACTGGCTACGCATGTGAAAAATTGCAACCGGCTATGGCTACAACCGCAAACCAACAAAAATTGCAAGCAGCCGCAACAACAACAACTCAAACAACAACAACAACAATAACAACTGTTGCTGCTGCTGTTAGTTGCTGTAATTACATTTTGTATGTTTGTGTGTGTTTGGAGCGCGGCAAACGCTTTTTGGGCTTTTGCTAATTTGCTAGCTGTGCTTCTGTTTTTGCATTTTGGCCATGTTTAGCCATGGCTTTGGCTTATTTATTTTTAGGCATTTATAACTTTTTGTCTGCAGCAAGAATTTTCCAACGTGCAAATATGTTGCCAGAGCCACCGCCGCCGCAGCTCGTAATTAATTTACTTTGTGTGTTCGCAGCGGCCAACAAAATATGAAAAAATCCATTACGCAAATGTTTATGACCAAAATGGTCAGCGGTAGCTGCACCACATCAGCAGCATCAACAGCATCAGCATTAACTCGCAGCAACTGGCAGCAGCCTCGTCCAATGCAAATAGAAAAGATGCCAAAGAGTTGGAGCTGCAAATGGAGTTGCAGATGCGTGCGACGGAGTCGAAGTGCATTTGACTGTAAGCCACCGCTGCTGCACGGCTGTAAGCCACCAAGTCAATTCCAAGTCAAGTGTCCGACCAGGCCTCACACACACACGCACACACACAGAACGGCGCACAAACACACGCACGCACACACAACTCAACATTGTAATGCGTTTCTCTGTACCTGCCAATATGAATTTTAGTTGATTTTCACCAGTTGTTAAGTTCGCCGTCTGAGTCTTTTGTTTGCCATACCGTAGGGGCGTGGCAGTTCACATCTATAAACATTTACGTTTGATTAGCAACAAAATTAGACTCAACACAACAATACTAGTAACAGCCTTAGCTAACAAAGTTGTGCTGCAATTAAAATGCTGCTTAAGATACTTAAAACGGATTTTGATTCAAATTAATCTAACAACAACAAAAGCAGCAATAACTAGTTAAATTACAGATGATGCCAATGTTATGATGGTGTCTGTCGTAGGCAGCTTCTTTGTGTTTAAGCACAGAGAAATAAAAGTTTAGATTGAAAATAGTTAGTCAATAGCAAGCACTGCACATTGTTTATTAAAGAGATTTAATAGATTATGCTATATTGTACTGTTATTGCAATATGCGTATAATACGCATATTTATACTAAAGCTACATTCTTTCTGTGTACTTAATTTAGTTCTTGTATAGGAAACCATTTTTTTGACTTGATCACGATAGATTAATAGAGAGAGATATGGGGATAGAGTTGTCAATAAAGAGATTCAATATGTTCCTTACATACCAAAAAGACCTATGCAATATCGACTTAGCATAACATTTAACAAAATAGAAAAAAACGTTTAAAAATTTTCTTTTGTTTTGTTTTTTTTTTTTTTAATATCTTGGCCAAACTCGGCAAGTATTAAATTCACGACCCTCTCAACATGATGGCAGAAGCTTATCGAATTCCTCTCATTTATGGCTTCTATAAGAACAAACGGCTTTTATATTAAAGCACTTCCATGCAATTTATCTACAAGGGCATTAAAAGGTACAAGGGCATACATTCTTTTAACAATTTTGTATACAAAAAACAGGCTATAACTTTTTCTCCATCTATTTGTCTCATATATCATAATCGCAGTTCCTCCTTATTGCTCATACATATTTCTGAACTCTGACTAAATCTGTAGCCGAATCGTTAAAATGTTCTTGTTCTTGTTGGTAGCTTCATTTAAATTAAACATTTAGTTTATCGTCTCACATTTCAACTAATTAACACTATGGCAGGCCCGCCTCTTTGGCAACCTCATTTCTAGGGGCCGCGCCGCTGTTGCCGCCGACTGTTTTGGAGTAAAACGAAAATCGGCTTAGGATCATAAAAAACGCACTTAAATAAAATTTAATATTCAAATATTGACATTTAGTGCCATGTTAGCAACAACTTACGTGGTTTTGAACCCATTCGAAATTTCTGTATAGAAATCTATTTAAAATACGCAGTTTTTAGCATTCGAGCCGCTTAATAATATTAACTAATTGATCTGCATTAATTTAAGTTGACATGAAGTCAAAAAAAAGAACACGAAAAAAATCAAAGTTCGTAAAAACAGGTGAAGCGGTCGCAGCTGCCATTTATGAAGATCAAACAGCATTGAAGCGTGTGTGTGTGTGTGTGTGTGTGTGTGTGTGTGTGTAGTGTGTATTATGATTATTATATTTATACATAGTATGTGTTTTTTTTTTCTTTTCTAAAAATTATGACATCATTTAAATATTTTCGCCTCAAGCTGTTGTGTAAACTGGTTTAGGTTTTTTTTCTCTATGTTTTTGTTTTATCATGAATTTTTCTCTCCCTCCATAAATGTTGGGTAATTATGCACGGGCTTCCAAAAGCTCATAATTCATAAATTTTTGCGCCCAATTGCGAGATGCGGAAGCGCTTTTCGATATTGATATTTGATTTCGATTTCAAATTTTCATTGCCTTTGTCTTATCAGTGATACGTAAACAAAACACAGCAGCTAATCATTTTTGTTAATTTCTATTGTTATCAAATGCACGTGTAATATATATCAAAATTAACTTTGCTTTTGAATTGTTTTAATATGGTTTTTGGCTGTGCAGCTCGTAAAACAGACATATTTAGCTGATTTTATATCAGTTTCTCCAGTTTTTCGCTCGTTAAGTATGCAATTTGTATACCCTATAATTTTGACGCGCATTTTCATTTGCATTTCTGACTCTATAATACAAGTCGTGCTAAAGATTGAACTTACTTAGAAGTCCAATAAGCTGAGCTTTGTTTACGCCGTAAGCCCGTTCATGTATCAGACTGATAACAATAAATATTGATAATAAAATTGACTTTCTACTCTAACTTCTTTTGAAGTTAAATATTTTGTTATACTTTTTGAATTACATAAAATGTTGTTGTTTATCCTTCAAGGCCACAAGGGTAAAGATCACAAAACTATCAGGTCTGCCAATTCAAGCAAAGAGGTATCTTATCTTCGGCTCATAATCGCCAACATAATCGTTTTGGCTTTTTATACCCTTGTGCTTATTTCGTTTTATTGTAAACTTGGCGCTCTGCATTTATCATGCGTGGGGTTTCGTGTTAAAATATGCGTCGTTTTACGGCTGAGCTTACAGGCAGCTAAATCGACTTGTTATAAATTCGGCATATATTATCATATTAAGCGGGAACTTTTGAGCTTGACTTACCGCATACGGATTATCCTGATTCATCATTGGAGATGCTTAAACGTTGAGCTCTTGAGCTCAATCGAGTGTGCTGCAAGAGAGGACAACAAATAAATAAATATATATATATATGCATATAAAAATATATTTCAATGATAAATTAGATGGCAACAGAAGACTTTATTGCTGCTGCCATTTGGCTTTTAAGTATGCCAAGTAATAATCATAATTTCAATATTTATTACAATATAAAATGCAAATGCTGCTGCACCCATAAACACAATTTATGTCCGTTGTGTTCGCCTTAAATGTTAATTGTAAAGTATGGCAAAGCTGTTGCTCCAAATTTGAGCTGAAAGGCGAGAAGATGCTCTTTTGCTGGTCGCTCTGGGGGGAGTCCAGCAACTGCAGTGAGTCGGTCAGTTGGCGGTCCTGGTCAACTGTCTTACCATGTGTGACCAACAGGTGTTACCCGTTCTTGTGTTTATTGTTGTCTTTGTTGTCGTGTTGTTGTTGTTGTTGCTTGCGGCTGCCACATTTGCATTTAATATGTGCACAAGTTAACACGTTTGTACTAAATACTTTCACACTTTGTCTCCCGCTTCAACCACGAGTGCAATAGGAAGCAGCAATTGTTGTCTTCCGGCTTGCCTTCATAAGGATGCTGTTGCATTTGCTGATGCAGTAGCAACTGCAGCAGCAGCAGCAGCAGCAGCAACAGTTGCAAGTGCGCAACAACGACCTTGATGTGTTAATTTGTCGTGCAGCATCCATCCAAACACCTGGCCAACTAGACTAAACAGTCTACTTTTATGATTTAGTTAGGAGCTTGCAGTTAAACAAAAGACTTAGGCAACAAACTTTTTGCTTTGGCACTAAAAATCAACAATTAAAAATGTGCTCTACTGACAATTACCCTGTAGTCTTGTTGTAAATGCTGTTTTTATTATATGCAAATTTTCTTATACATAGAACAGAGAAGGAAAATTTATTTTTTCCTAGACAATGCTGATATATGACATCTTCAAATGTTGTTTCAGCAAATTATAATAATTTAATTTTCCTCTTTACTTTCTCGATGGTTTCTTTAAATTCACCCAATTTTCGGCACACTCTAAAAAGTATGCTACGTGTTCTCCAGTAACTTGTATTTGCTTCGCATCTGGTTCTGTGAATTTAACCAATTCCCATGTATGGAAATTGAATATAAACAATTGGTTGCTCTGTTGCTCATCTTTATAAGACTTCAACTGATCCAACTGGCTTTGCCGAAACTTTGATGCGCTCTTTTCCACACCTGTCATATATTTAACCAATATACCCGCTTTGCACTGGTTATGTATAGCATGTTAAGTGCACACTTTGCAGAACTTAAGCCCACAAATCACTTGTAATGACTGTGGGGCAATTGTCAATATTTGCGACACATGCAAGCGGCATCCAAGTCATCTACGTCTACAAAGGCAAATTCTTTGATTACAATTCTAGGCTAGTCGATAGTTCGAAGTTTTGTGTAACATATTCAAGCAAATAAAGCTTTACACGCTATTTGCCTTATAAAGCAAACATGTGCAGTTGTTACACTGCAAAAAACGACGAAAACAGAAACTAGTTGCCTTTAAAAACATGTAATAAAGCTGCAGCAATTGGTTGTTAAAGTAAAGTATTTGAGGAAATCTCAAGTAAAGTCTGAAGCTTGCAATCGAGTTGATTTATTTTTGTATATAGAGCACCTAAATATATGCCACATAACTATGAAAATATCAGAAATAATTTAAGCAATTTTTAGTACATTAAGGCAAGACTATAGAAGAAAGGGGTATAATCAACAGAGCCAAGCACTCTCTCTCTCTCTCTCTCTCTCTCTCTAGCCTTAAATTTGGGAATAATAGGGTCGCAGCATATTTTGATTAATACATATTTTCAAATATTATTGCTTGGGTGCAGTTTTGGCCAGTGTATATACCTTTGGCTTACATTGATTCTGTTACATAGTCGTAAAGTTTATTTGCCTGCCCTTGTCGATTTCAGTTGTCGCTGTTGCTGCTGCTGTTGTCGTTGTTGTTGTTGTTGTTGTTGGTTGATGTTTTATGGCCACACTAAAAAATGCACTGTCCAACAAAACGGACAACTTTCTCACCATGAATACCAATCCTCAATTGTCAGTCAGTTTGTCCGTTTTGCCTTTTATCTGCTCGCCATCTTCTACTCGTGATTTGTTTTCTTTTTGAATTTTTACGTTAATGAAATTCACATGTTTGAGTTTTATGCCATGGCATCTTTTTTTTTTTTTTATTTGTATGATGAATGTATCTCAATTCGTTCGCATGAGTATGTTCCATTCGTAGCTCAGCCCCAACAAACTTCCAATCAAAATTTATCGCCAGGCTGCGATTGCTCAGCTCTAAGTCGTATTATGGTTATGTTAATAGCTGATAGTAGCTTTTAGTTTTTGTTTATTCTCGAGCTATTAATTTTTCCAGCTGGCCCGCCTGGCAAATTATGAATGAGTCCAAAGTTTCTGGTTCTGTTTAGCATCCCCATAAAAGAAGACTAAGAAATTACAAAACGAAGCATATCTCATACCTTATAAAGAAATGTGAGTCTTTGAACTGCACCGAAAAGCAGTTGAAATAGTTTTCCTTAATCCAAATTTGAATAAGCTCCGATGCGATGCACTCGGCGCTTTTGCGTTCCGTGTGTCGATTTTTCACGTATTTCAGTTACAAATTTTCATAGCGCACTGAGCTGCAGTTTGTTGTTGTTGTTGTTGTTGTATTTCCTATTTGTGTTTTTTGTTAAATATTTTTTTTCTTATTTTTTTGCGTTACGGCAAAATCGAAAAATCATTTAAGTTGTTTGTTATGTGTGCACATTGTGAACTCTCCGGTCGTTTATTTCTATTTTTTATTTTTTTATTATTACTATTTTTTTCACCTTGCGCCAATAAAACGTCACTTGAGCGTACAGTATTTTAGCAATTGTTGTTGTTGTTGTTGTTGTTGTTTGTCGTTTCTAAATTGCACTTGACTTTTAGAACTTTAGACGAGCGTGAAGCTCAGCCATATATATGTACATACACACATGCTTACAGCAACGCAGACACATACATATACCGATTTTAACTCTAGAACTGACACAAACACGTTAGTTACGCTCCCTGCATTAGCGTGTTTGTGTGTGTGTGTGTGTGTGTGTGTGTGTGTGAGTGTATATAGCACACTCGGTGTGTGTGTGTGTGCGTGTGTGTAACCATTCAATTTGCTGCCCTCTAATTTATATAGAACATAGTGAAAGATGAGTTATATTTGACGTGTGTTCAAGTTGACTCTCAAGTGCATTTGTTGTTGTTGTTGTTTGGCTTAGGCCACACCTTTATTTGGTGAAAAGGCACTTGGACTTGGCCTGGGCAAATGGCGAACAAGCGCGCGCCTCTGTTTTCTTTTTTTTATGCCTATCATGTATGTGTGTGTGTGTGCGAGTGTGTGTGTTAAAGGTGTGAAATCTAAATCACTTGCGGCACTCTATGTTAACTTTTTAACTGTTAATTGGACTGTTATTGGGGTCACTTGCAGATTTGCATACTTGGGCGGGATGGTTGTATTCAAGCGCGATATATATCGATGAAAAAGCGACAACCGTTTATCGATAAAGAACGCACGTTAAGTTGTAATCGTTAAAAAGCCGACGACACAGCCGTGCGAGCGTGCGACATGCGATTCGAGCGTGCGAGCAAGAAGCGCGAGCTATCACTAAAGACTGATGTTAAACAGTTCTGCAAAATGCTCCGGCTACGAAATACCGAACCGCACCTGGTAGCGGCAACGGCTGCTGCTGCTGTTGCTGCGGCTGCGGCTGCTGACTCGGAGGCCTCTGCAAAATGCTCACGAGCTCTGAGATGCTTTGCAATCAGCGGCGCGAATACGAAGCGACAGCCGGGGTTCGGCTTCGGCTACCACACGGCAGCAGCAACAGCAACAGCAGCAACAACAACAACAATGAGAAGAAGCTACTGCTATAAACAAAAACTACAAACTGGTTGTCTCATCAAAAGGCAAACAAAACCTAGTAGAAGACGTGCTCTCTAACGGTGGTTGGGCTACGTCTGGCTGGAAGAGAGCATTTGAGCAGCCGCTCAATAGCCGAGAGTGGGAGAGCGAGCACGCGCGCGCAGCTTTGAGTGCTTTTAACACTTAACAGTGCTCTGTAATGTAAACGCTTAACAGCGCTGTTGTGTATTCTTCACTTGAATACACAAATATTGTACGCTCTTCATGCAAGCAAAGAAGCAAAAACTCACTCAATATGTGACCGGGTTGCGCATGTGCGCACTCGCTCTCACTCCATTTTGTATTTAGATCTTAACAGCTGAGCGCAACGGCAGCTGCTCTCTCCTTCTCTCTCTCTTTCGCTGGGCAAGCGTTACGACATTTGATTGGCTCGATTAACACAATCGGAGCACCTGGTTATAAACCAGTATAACAGCGCACTCACACACACATACACACACGACACACAACCATGCAGTTGAGATGGCACGATCGCTCGCTTGTCGTGTCGCTCTATAAATATAGAGAGCAGCTGGCTATTGCGTTGGCTAGAAAGAGCGCGCACTATATAGCGCCGCTTTGCTCGACTAAACGCGAACTTATTTACTCATTTCATTGACCAATGCAGAGCACAGCACACACACACTCACACATGTGCATATATTCACTCGTCATATACAAATGAGAGCGCCGCACATCAATGAGAGTGACGACTGATCATGTAGGCGAGTGGCTGTGTGTGTGTGTGTGTGTGTGTGTGTGTGTGTGTATGTGTGAGTGCGCTCGCGTGTGTGTGTTTGCATGTGTAGCAGCTCGGCCGATCAGCTTTGCCAGCCAGCAGTCGCACGTGGGCGTGGTCTATTTATGCAGCTCAACTGTTGCTATGTATCGATCGATACTTGTGTGTTGCCCCCTTTACCGCTTTTCCAGCCCACTGCCACCCCTTTTACTCACGTTAGCTCTGCTAGCGTTGTTTTTGCATGCGCACGAACTGGATTCAATTGCCGTTGGCTGGGGCAACACTCACGCGAGTTTGTTAGTTAGTTAGTTAGTTAGTTAGTTTGGGCCAACTTCCCCATTGCTAACGGTGTTAAATTGACATCTGACTGCCCGCCCCACCATCGGCCACGTAGCAGCGCCATCTTTTAGCCATTTGCAGTTGTCAAGCTGTCATAGTATTGATCGTTAAATGCGTTATCTGTTGATAGCCATAAGACATTTTATGATATTAGTTGCATTGTAAACAGCACTATCCCACAACAGAAACACTAGAAACACCAGAAACACTTGTTCAGCATGTCGCCTGCTGCCTATGCAGATCCTCCAATTGCCAGTTAAAAGATGAATGTAACATAAAGTCGCTCGTATTTATTGTTATATTTGTAGCTAATGAGCTGTTTATCGAAACAAGCTAACTAATGTACATTCGATTGTGAGAAATCGCTAAGAATTTCTCTAAAAAACGAGTCGATAAAGGAATGTGACAGAAAATGCTCAATTAAATAACGTTTAAAGTACTTATTTGAGCTGTTTTTCAAATATATTTGCCTAACAATGAGTAGTACAAAGATCTAAGCATTTGCCCTCGTCTTGTAAATATATATGTACATAGATATTTTTAAAATGTATTGATAAATATATATTAAAAAGTCATTTCGTGCGTTTGTCATTTTTGTACTCCTTTCCTTTTCAAGATATTACCATCAAAATTTCTACCTAGAAATTTCTATTGTTTGCCCCTTTCCAAAAGTCACATTTCGATCGCTTGGTTCGCAGTGAAACATTTGCAGATGTTCGCCAAGTTGTTGTTTCATTAGGGGCGTGACGCCAGCAACTATCGCTGCATCAGCACCAATAATATTCCCACTAACTGAAAAACTTTACAGAAGTTAATCCAATTTGTCGAGTTTTATGATATGACAACCCGCAAAAACCCGCAACTCGTTATCATGTGTTTGTTTTCTAACCCTTTTTCGCAGCACGAAAGAGGAAGGAAATCGAAGTCGAAACACTGCGGGCTGCTACAGTCAACGCCCCGAAAACGAAACTGAGAATCGAGGACTGCGATTGTGACTGTCTGAGTCTTCCTTTAACAGGGGGTGTTTAAACCCATTACGTTGCGTGCAAGGCACAAGGAGTCGATGCAAATGTGCATAGATATCTGGAGAGTTTTTCTCTCTGTGATTTTCGGCGCTGCGGTTGCTCTTGCGGTTGCCCTTTGAGCTACCTTTTTTGGCAGGACAACACCCACGCACACAAAAGGACATTCGCTTTGGTTGCCTTTGACAAATTTTCATGCTTTAATTTTCAAACTGTTTGTGACATTTGCATATGGGTGTGTGTGTGTGTGTGTGTGTGCGCGCTGTGTGTGCCCTGATGTCCTAGCTAATCCTTGCTGAGCAACAGATAATCCCTTGCAATTGTTTGCTTGATTTGTTTGTTATGGAACTCGCTGCCACTGCCGCTGCTGCTGCTGCTGCTGCTGCTCTTTCTGCAGAAATGCTCGCGCATCCTTTCAGCATTGAATTGCTTGCCTTGGACAGGGTATCGCCCCTTTTTGGTTACACTTTAATGCGTTCTAATGTATGTGACTTTTGGGCACAGATCCTCAAAAACGTGCCTCAAACATTTGCCGACGTCGTCCGTTGAAGTGACTTGCGAAAATTTAGTTGGCCCATTGTCCTGCGTAAATCAGCAATCATCAATCATTGGGCTGCTCAATATAAATATTTCTGCCGAAATTAGGTTAAAGGCTTGCCAAAAAAAAGGGGGCCCAAACGACAATGCCAGCCGAATTCTGTATTCGGTATGCCGAGTTCCAGTTTTGAACTTATGTCATGACAGAAAATAGCTGGAAATGCCTTCTCCTTAGCCACCATATCTGTTCCACTGCATGAGTGTGTGTGTGTGTCGAGTGTGTGAGTGTGTAAGTGTGTGTGCGAGTGTGTGTATACAATAAATTAATTATAAATGCATTAATCACTGCCAAAAACTTTGACAAATACTGACATGAGCGTTCGTCGTTCATTTCGTCTCGTTTCGGTTCGTCTCGTCTCGTTTCGTTTCGTTCTTTGCCTCGCGCGCGCGTGAAATGAAAACAAAAATTTAAAACACGTTTTCGCGCTTATTTCTGACTAATTTATGCGTTCGATTTGTCCGTTGTCTTCCAACTGAGCTGATCATTCAGTTACACAGTTTCGTCTTAATTATACCCTATAAAGACCACTCCAAATGGGGCTAAAATGTGTAACCAGGTGCAGATCGAGTAGTTATTTTATCAATATTTTTTGTTTGTTAGGCTTTTTCCATATATATATTCCAATGGAAATGTGTTGGTTTTATATGATTAAGAGGTTTGTTGATATGATCATACTATCATACAAGGGACACAGAGAATAAGGTTATGGTTAAATTTAAGAAATATAATCTGAGACACCTACATTTTTCAGATTATTACCCAAGTAATAGATCTTCTGATTTATTTTCACATGCTTCAAATTCTGTTAAAATTGCCAACAAGTTCGCTTTTTATAGGGTATCTCTTGAACATGCCCAACTGCAGTGTATAATTATTCGTTTCTCGTTGTGCAAAATGCCACAGGTTTGTTGTTGTTGTTGTCGGTTTTTTTTTTTTCATTTCTGATTTTGATTGAAAGCCTCAAAAATTGATTTCCACCTTGCGGCATTTGGATGCTCTTTGGCATGTTTCACATTTGGCAGCTTTGTGCCGTATGCAAATGAGATCATTGATCTGTTTTGGTATCGATTGCTTTTCAGAATACATCGAGCGTGCCACAGAAAACCAAAAAACTTGAAACCAAATCATATTTGACCCTTAGGGGTCGCGCATGCCAATAATGAAAACCGAAACCGAATCCGTAACCGAATCAGCAAAACAGAAATGTTAATTTCCTGTATACAAATATTCGTATTTATGAAAAATGTAAGCCACTTGCTACAAAAGGTTGACTCTTCTATTTTATACCCTTGCAGAGGGTATTCGAATTTTGTCACATGATGTGCAACCAATGAATATAGGCATATATTTTTGATCAGAACCAATATATTAGTCGATGTTGCTATCATCACAATATTGTGCAGAGATTCCTTATTCTGTTGTGAGCTGTAGTATATCGTAGATACGGTTGTTCAGACATTAAATTCTATTAATATAGCACGGTCAAAGCTAGAATTGAAAAGTTCTGCTCACATACTTGCTTATATCATAAAGCTTTGTAGGTAAAATCGGTCGAGTAATAGGTTTTTTTTTAGGGACAAAAATTCTTTTTTCCTATGCTTATCACAGTCAGTTTCAATATTCTCGTAACATTTATCTAAAGCCGCAACAAATCGGACTACCATAGCATAAAGCTTAGATTGGAGCATTGAGTCGGTGTTAAAAGATTTGAATAAAAGCACACCTATGCCATCTGTCTGCAAGGGTATCAAATCTTCGGCTTGCCGGCATTAATTCTTGTCTTTTTCTTTATGGGGGATTTCTTTTTGGTCAAGTTTCGCTTTGTTGGCTGCGACCGTTGGACATATTTTCCAGTTTTTAGTGGCGCGAATTTGAATTTAATAAAATTAATTTATGTTTGTCAATGTATTGAGGCTGCTGCATTCGGACATTGATAAATTGATAGATCGGATTTGACTGTGGCCAACAAATTGCTCCAAAATGCGAAGACACACATTGATATTTTTGTTATGACAACATTTACATGCCACACGATTGCTAGAAAGCTTAGCTTATTCCATATTTTATGGCTACAACCGGTTCGTAATGAGCTCCCTCCCGCCGCCCTCTCTAATCTCCAACCTAGCCCAGCGCGTTGGAAACATACCGTAAATATTGTGAACAAACGGCAAGAACAGCTTCCGTGCGCATCGCATCTGATGGGAGCCCATTTCCATTTCCCTCCACGGGCGCTACACAAAAGTTCCGCATTGTTGTGGAATATGGAAAATATTGGGCGGGTATGTCATAAAAAAAAGACGCGCTTAAATACCAATTTAACAATTGTTCAACACTCTTATTTTCTTCTTTTATTTATTTTTTTGTTGGATGGTCTTTGGATCTGTGGGAACCCTGGTACCGTTGACATCACACATCGGTCAGCTCGGACCGATTTCAATGCGTAATTGTAACGTCTTTGTGGTTGTTATTAACACCTAAAGCCGCCAAGCTGCCAAATGGACTATGAAGTTGCCCCCAAAAAGGTGTTTCACCTCGCCGAACCGAACCAAACAAAGCATTTGCCTCATATGGAAAGATCTGTTGCTCTCCTTATGTACTCCACCTATGGAATTTCGTGAATTTATGCATAATGGATGTACATTAAATTCATAACTAAACAAATGAAATTCACATTCAGCACACACAAATGATATGGGACCTTCTGCCAGTGCCTGCCGCCAAACAACGATATGCTGTGAAATAAGGCAAGTTTTAGTTGAGTTGAGTTCAGTTCAATTCAGTTTGGCGGTTGTTTTCGGTTTTAGTGGGTCATAAATGGAAAGATTTTTCACAGCTGATTGTGAGAAATGTGCTCGACTGAATGCCCCAGCACTGTGGAATAGTCTCCACAGTTTCAGACTCAAACCCCAGTGCCAGGTTCCGAGCTTGGCCGTGGTGCCTAATTGTGTTCTTCGGTATGAGATGCTGTTTATACCCTATATCCAATACTCGTATGAGGCATGTTAGAAGCATTTTATGGGTGTGACAGATTCTGTTATGGTCAACGTTTTCTCTGAGATCAAGGATTTCTACCTTTTTGATTTCTGTTAAGCAGAAGTTCCAACTCCTTTAAGAATTTTATTCATATTACAATCAATTTAAGCTTAATAAATTTATAGGGTATCTGCTAGACAGTATGTGTGACACACTCCTAAGTTCATTATGAATTTGGTTATGTGAGAAAGTAGCTTCGTATGGTGTTGGGGTAATAAAAGCCCATGTCTGAGGACTTTGAGCTTCAAAGTTGGGCGTCTCTTTAGTACCAGCGGCACCTGCAAACGCCGCTCTGCAACAGCACCTCTTACCCACAGGCTGGCATAACAGATCATTCCGAAATGAATCATATATCTAAGCCAGAGACGTCTACCATGACTGCCAACTGGTGCTAGAAAGAGGCGTTTGCGCACCGATAATACAACACATGAAAATGTATAAATCAAACGAAAAGCTGCTGCGATTCAACTAAAATATGAATTAAATTTTCCCTGTTTAGATGCGCATGAAATTAAAAAATATATATGTAAAATAAATGAGAATATGCTATCCGACTGGTAGATACCCAGTGCTCGGCTGAGCTGCGCTTGCTTGTTAGGTTTATAGCAAGGCTGCAAACCGACTTTCAACTGAATGTTATTAGTATATCTGATATAATTTATGATTTATGGAATAGAAGCAAGAATGTAAGTTGATGAGAAGAGGTTTAAGCCCAGACCTGCGAGGCATTAGTTTATACCTTGAACAGAACACAGCAATGGCTTATATATCTACAGCTGATTCGATATTCTGGATTTGAAACAGCCAAGAACATGCTTACTCTGTAAAATGAGCTTGGTTTCTGAATTTTATAGCAATTTTTTCATCTTAAAAGTGGTTGGTTTTAGCATTTTTCAAGTTTTCTAAACAGATGTTTAAAACTATTTTAAAGTGCACAGAATTAATATTCGGAGTTCAATGAGAACATCTTGAAAACGAATTCGTATGATAATATTTTTTAGATGCCTTCTCCTTTCTATCTAAATAGTTTGTACAACTTTATAAGTACTTTGATGTCTACAGGGTATATGTGCATATATCCAATTTGAAAGGTCTATTGAGAAAATATTGTTTTAAATGTGCACATCGCTGAACTTGACCCAATGATATTTAGTTAGGCATTGCGGCACTGCCATGCTATGCCATGGAGGCCTGATCTTGGTCTAAGAAAGTGCCACCACCAACAACAGCAGCACCACCAGTTCCCAGGTTGCGGTGGCTGACAAATGACTAAGGTCGTATGCGGCCTTTGTCGAGGGGCGGGTTTAGTTTGGACGGGCGGTAAGAAGGTCGACGCTGCCTCTGACTTGTCTTGACTCGACTCGACTCGACTTGACTTGACTTGGGTTGAGCTGACTCCAAGTCTGACTCGGATGCATCACACACAGCTGCAAGCTATGGCTGGGACGTCATCGCTTGACTTTAGCAGGTGTTCCGCTAGACAAAAGATGCACCAAGCAACAACAAAAACAACAAAAACTACAAAAACAACATCAGCAACATCAACAACAACAACAAATTGAAGCTGTTGATGCGCACGAATTCCGTTTTTAGCTGCAGCTTTTCGCGCGCTGTTTCCATTTTGCTGCAATAAAATTTTAATAAGATTTTTTATACTTAGAATATAGAAAACATACATATGTATTAATATATGTGTGTATGGGCGACAGTTAATAAAGCTACGCTGCGTCGTTTAAAATCGTGATGCAGCTCGACCGTTGCCTCAACACTTGCCTACTTGGCGATCGATCGTTGGATCGCTCGATCGAGCTCCATTTTTGTATTGCTTTGCATTCCCAACTCCTCCGATGCATCGCGATGGCTTCATCTCCGGCCATTTGCACTACTGCCATTGATATTGCCACAATGCTTAAACGCTTAAATGCTTAAATGCCTTATTGTTTATAGCAAAATGCAAATGATTTTGATTTTTTTTATACGCTCAACGTTAAATGTTGTTAATGACAGTCGCAGTTGTGATCGTCTTGAAAGAGATGCACTTTTGGGTGTGGCGTTGTGGCTATTATAAAAAATGTATAATATATTCTCGTAACTATAAATAATAATTGCGAAATCAAAGCCAGCTTCGTTTATGCGTGGAAATATTTATGAAAAACAGAGATTGTGAGTTGAACAGATTGCGATTTTAGATCCTTTTCATATTCGTTCACAAAGTATATATTTTATTTGATTTATATTTTGTCAATCATTGTACAATGTACCCTATTGGGATTGTTCGTCTTTCCATATGCGGTTGTTGAAGATAAGGACTAGATACAGGGGATATATACACGTATATATATGGGCGTGAGAAAGTCTTAAGCTTGTATGGCAACATCCACTGAGACAATTGGACTGTGAACGAGTATTATGAAGTGGGTTGCAGCTGTAAGGTTTTAACTTGTTTATTATCGTGTAATATTCGTGGACGAAATTCTATATTTATCGGTGGCTTATCGATAAATGCAAACTGTGCTGTCGTTAGCTTTGAGATGGAATGTGTTAGACTGACAGACATCGCTATGGTTGAAGAATATGTATTCTTCTCTATCTCTTTAAATGGATCATACTTTTAGGATTTCGCATGGAACAAGAGCTGCCTTTCAGATGTTACAGTTTTCTATTTGTTATAGAGTTATAGATAACATTTGCCTGGCTTGAATCTAAAGAAGTTTACCCTTTGTTGATCACTTGTAAATATCAAAATTATTTAGATAACGTAATTATTTTCTGTCTTCCAAGAAACCTTCTGCCGGCTGGTAAAAACATTCCCACAAATTGTCTTAAGAACCTTTTCGACCGCATATACAGGGTATCGATATGAAGCGGTTGCTCCTAACTCATACTAAATGATGATGACAGCCTAATTTCAGACATGCTGGGTAATTAAGCGAGACAAGGCTAAGGGCAGGGGTTCATTGGATCGTTGGATCGCACTATCGATCGATCTCTGGTTCGGCTTTTCGGTAGCCCTTGCAATCGCTGGTGGCCTAATGACTGTATCAATGTTTGGCAGTGTGTGGCAACGAGTAGGAGCTACAATTTATGTGCATGTTTGTTTAGCGGCGGACACGCTGCACACTTTAAGTACCGTGTGAGTGAGCATGAAATTGCCGCAGGACTTGGCTGGACTAGGCAGGATGCCAACTGTGCGCAACATATGTTCTGACTTTGAAATTTCCCAAAAAAAAATGAACACGACTAATTTCGTTAGTCTACGTGTGCTACGAGTACTTCCTAATCGCTGGCAGGAAGTTTGAATTGCGTTTTGTTTGCGGGCCCGCTGGAAAATTGTTGACATGTGACAGGACTTAGCCAGCAGCAGCAGGCCGACACGAGCATCTAATGCACATTTAAATAAGCCTTTTGTTGGCTTTTTGTTGCCGTCCATTGTATGCGGCTCACAAATCCAGCGACTTTTCTCGACTCAGTCGTCGGGCTAAGTACACGCACATCGGCTTAGCCACATTGGCCAGATTGGCAGATCGGTTAGGACTCTGCTTTTTCTTTTTTTCTGTTCTGACCAGCTCTATGATCCTCTGGGCAACTCCTAATTACGCGCGTGAGCGCTCTAAATGCGGCAAATAGACATTTGTGAGTGGGGTTAGGGGAAATATTGTTGCTTGTTTAGGTCTAGCGACTGGTAATTTCAATTGTTATTATAATTCCTTTATTTTGCTTTTTATTTAAACTTAACACACACACACACATGCACACACGAACACACACACGACACACGCACGTCTCGCATCGCTCATCCTGCTATGATCTTTGGCTTAGGCAGGTTTGTTTGCATTTTGTTGTAAATCTTTTTTCATATTTTATATTTCCCTTTTTTTTTTGGCTTGCATATTCCTTTTTTTTTCTGGCAGCGAGGCGACTTTAATGATTCCTTTTTTCGGCCACGCCCACTCGGGCTATAGTTGGCCCAGTGCCCATCATAAATTTAGTTTTCAAACGCGCTCGACCCAAGTGTTGACGGCAACATTTGATGGGCAACGGCAACAGCTGTTGGGCTGCCAGCGGTAAGGGTGTGGGTAGAGCACAGGACTATGGAGAGGGAGAGGGGCGACTGCATTGTGTGTGGCCGGCTAATTGAGTGACCAAGCGTGAGGGTCAACAGTTAAAACAAATGAAACAGCAGCATGAACAGCAGCAGCAGCAGTTAAAATACATCTTAATTGGCAATGGACAGCAAGGAACCAACAAATTAGATATCCAGGGCAGATTGATGTGGCGTAAGGAATATTGCCTGGAAAATTTAGAAGTTTGCGATTTGGTTGCCTTTGTTGACGGCCGAAATTGATAATTAATTATTACTTTTATCTAAATTAAATACAAGACATTTTCTCTGAATTTGTATATTTACATTTATTTCAAATGTGGTCTTAAAGTGTTGGGGGAAAATTTCAAATTTGACCATGAGCGAGAAATAGATGTAAACGTGATGTTAAAAATTAACAGATAAAAACTGGGCCATGACAAGACCAGAGAATACTCGATGTTCCTGCTCTTAGCCGCTTCTTTCTCCTTCTTTCAGATGTCTCTTTTTTTTTTTAAAAAGGCTGCCCTGTCCTACGAAAATATATCAAAAAAATGTAAATGCATATTTTAATATATATATTTGCATTTAAATGAAGTAAAATGGGGGCTAACTCCCAGTAATATTATATTTATTAATATTTATATTTAAATTGTAAAATGCAAAGTTTTTATATCTGCTTAAATCTGGGCTACTAGTTTGGAAATCATTTTCAAGTAAGACTTTAAGGTGTAGGTCATCGGGTTCGTGAAGTGGTATTGAGGGGGGGTTAGTTAGGCAATAGTATTTATATGTATAATCCGTAATAGTGCGATCATTATAATAGCATCATCGTTTATTTGCAATCATGCGGCACATTGATTAATAAACTGATTATTCATAAACCACAAGAGGCAGCTTCTTGTTAATGAGCCGTGCGATGAGTTAAGCCTGCGCTTCTATTCGGGCTTCGGGGTGATAAATTTTCGTTTCGTGTGAAGTTTGATAGCTGAGGTCATGCCGTGGATTTATTTCCATAGCTCATATATCATGCGGGCCCAACGAGTTATTAACGGGGCGGTAGCTAACACCTGCGTATTAGCTGAATTTCCGCATTGCTTGCTCTTACCCCAAAGTCCAAAAATCAAACTCAATATCACAATCAAAACGAAACGAAACGAAACGAAACATCCACATCCATATCCACAGTCGGAGCCCAGTCACTGCCCCAGACATTGACCCAAAAATATGATGGAAACGAACGCAATGTACGATCCAATCAGTTATAAGCACGTTATGATATATTTTCTCTTTTTCCCCCCGCCAATAATAAATCAAATGTTTTGTATATGATGACTTGGCGTGGGAATTGAAAACAGCGAAATAGTTTTAATATTGAAAGGTGAGCAAACAGCATCCACCAAATCGGGAACAGAAACAAAAACAAAAGGTAATCAATTAAATTTCTTATCATTGTGGTGCATCTCGTGTTTGAAAATGAAATGGGCGCCACACAAAGCAGATCAGAATAAGCTGGCAGGTGTGATTGCTCGATGCTGCAATACCCTAGAAAATAAAAAGAGCAATACAACTGGGATAATAAACATATTTGCTTTACCCAACTGTATAAGCCCTTTGTGGCTCCAATTGCAGGGTATTGATATTGAAAGTGTTTTTCTTAAATCACGAATTACTTGTAAGCCTTTGGAATTGACTTGTTTGGCTTTGGCAGGAAATGTTTAAGTTTGAACTTGCGCACACTCGAATTGGAAACAAGCTCTTCCAAGTCTGAATGATTGAAAATGCAATTACAAATCATTGACAGTTTGTTGTACTAATTTCGAGAGAGATATAGAGAGAGAGAGAGAGAGAGATAGAGCAGAGAGCAAGATCTAGATAGATGGTAAACGAGAAGGCGAGGGGTGGGCTGCTTTGGGCTCATCAATCATGTTTACAAGCAAACAAACCATCTAGAGAATACGATCCTGCAGACAATGCAACAAAATTATATCATGTGTTAAAAGTTATGACGGATCATCGAAGGTGTAAAGTGTCTGAGGGGTAGCAATGACCGTTTTTTTTTTTTTTTTTTTGCACAGCTTGACTTTGAAGCTGTGCCACAATGCTCCGCTCCCCTCCCTGATGTGCATCCACTTTCCAATCATTACTCATCAGAGTTGACGACGCATTGTTGATGGGATTTCCGCTTTTGAAGGTGTAGCAACAAATACAAAAATACAGAATTACAAAAATACGAATATACAAAAAACGCCCAATCAAAACGAGCCAAACAAAAGGATCGTTCAATATTTTTGATTCCATATTGACAGGCGGGCATACAAATTGCTTGATGATGCGCCCAGACACTCAGTTAGCCAATCTCTCGTTGTTGTTGTTGTTATAAATTAGCTCAAACTTCGTATACACAATGCAACACGGCCATCAATCATTAAAAGCCGAAAAGCAGAAAAAAAATAAAAACAAATACCAACCGAATGCGCAGTTTAAAAAGACAGTTCGTTTAACAGCCTCTAGCGATAAGTACGAATACGATTTACCAGAGACCAGAGTTGAGCTTGGCTGAATGTGGCATCTGGTTTGCTTTAAAATGCCCACTTAGTGTCCAAATATGGCAAAGATGGGCAGTTCAAATGTCAGTGAAGTCTTGTTCCAGCTGCATCTTGAAGCCTTCATCTGCAAAGTGCGCCAACAACATCTTCAGTTTTTTGCTAACCTTAATTGACTTTACGCAAGAATCGAAAATATATATGTGTATAAAGTTGGGAGAAGACTAGAAAATTATCATGCATTGTCTATCGTTTTGCTGTCAAAGCTCAATATCTGTGACTATCAATTGTTTTCACATCTGAGTTATCTTTTTAATTTCGCGCAACGCTCCATGCTCCACGCTACATAATTTCAACTTGCAGTTGGCCTGACCCGGGTCAAAGTTGAGAGTGCCATGTGTGTGCGCTGCGGCGTTGTTGCTGTTGTTTTCCTAGCTATTTGCTGGACTAGACCCGGCTCTCGGCGCTGTTCAGTGCCCACATTCAACGCTGGCCATGTGTGTAAGTGTATGTCGCGTGTTTCATTAAGGCGACAAACAACAAACCTCAACAGCAGACCCAGACCCGGCCTCAGATTTCCAGCGATGATCATCGGCGTCGTCGTCGGGCATATTGTGACCTCAAAAATTGCGAAAAAATAACGAACGTGCGGTAAAAGCGTCGCCAAAGGAACACTCAAAAAAAAGCTTCCTTTTAAACTACTTTCTTATGCTTTCAAGAAAGATTCTTTCCTAGAATATTACTGTGCAAATAACTCTAAGTATAATTCTGCTAAATTCATCTTGTCATAATTTTAAACAATATCAAAATGTTTATAAAATATGCGTTTTCAATTATGTGAAGTCTTGTTGCAGAGCTTCTGAAAGGATTTAAGGATTGTTTTTAATTTGACTGCATCTAGAAAAGTCATAGGAGAAAAGGGAGTTTCCTTATGCCCAGCACGCTCCTTTTCTGTTTTTTGATTCAAGTACCTCATCCATTTCTCACAGTGCACACTTACTGCCTCAGATGGAGGCAAACCTCAGAGATGGCCTGGCCAAAACGGCTGGGGCAGCCTCCCAGTTTTTGGCTTTGGCCTGAGTGTGAGTGTGTGTGTTTGTTGCGCTCGTAGTTACGATGCGCATTGTAGACGCGATGTGCCACACCTGTTTCATGTTGCAGGCTCTGGCTGAGGTTGAGGCTAAGACTCCACGGACTGTGGACAGACGCAGGAGAACCAGCCGCTGTGCCAGCAGCCTTGTGAGAATCTTTTTTGGTTGCCGTGTGTGTGTGCACAACAATTTTTGGTCTCTAACTGACCTTAGAGCTGTTGATGTTGCAGTTGTTCTTGTTGTTGCTGTGGCTGGTAACGCATTTCTTTTACTCCTAGGCGGTGTTGGTGGCTGATAATGATGGACTGTATTAACCGTTAGCTGGCTGCCTGGCTGAATGCCTGGCTGCTTGGCTAGCTGTACGACAAGCGCTGGCAATCAGTGGACATTTTGATATTTGGTTTTTTTTTTTGTCTGTCTTGGTTTTTGGGAAAGACATTTTATTCGCAGGCCCCCCAACGCTTTCACTCTTTGGAGCTTGCCAAAGCTCGCATCAGTACCTTCCCTACGCCAAAAACAATTTGAACTTGTCAAGGCTAATCAGTTTTCCTTTCATTTAGCCAGACGTTTACGACACCGACGTTGATGCATGGCCATGTCAGAGCCGCAGTTCAAGCGACGATCACCAACAACAAAACCACCGAACAACCAAAACAAACAGCAACAAGCACTCTTTGTCGCAATTATCAAAAAGCGCGCAAATTTTCACACGCGGCCTATCATGGCACATTGCTGAGGCATCTAAGTTGTCCACACATCAGCACTAATTACGGCTCATTATAGTGACCAAAGTGTAGCATGTTGTCAGCTGGAGGACAACAGCAACAGCCCCGCTGACGATCAACGACAACCAGCGACAACAGCGACGAGTGGCAACAATTACAAGCCGCAACAAGCGCATTGGGCTCCAACAACTTTGAGCCGAAGATTAGTTTCACTTAAAGAACTACTCAAGGGATTATCCCAACTAGATGCTTTAGGGAGATGCTTTAGAAAGCTATAACCTGATGCATCTCAAGAACGAAAAAGATTGTTTCTTATAGAATGATATGACATTCGGTGGGAAGATAGCACAAAATCCTCGAATAACTTCTTTAGATCTTTTATAATAGCCTGATAAAAGAATTAAGTCTTTAATAGGTTTGAAAGTTATCTGACATAATTGGTTTTATTCATATGAAACTCCATTCTATTATTTTAAAAAACCTTTATTTATTCTGTCTTCGCTATTCTCGACATAAGATTATAATTCGCAAGCGGTTCATGCGTCAATTAAATAAGCTTAGTTATAATTTCTAATCAAAAGTTAGCTTCTCTTATTTTCTTTATTCCACACATAAGACTATTTCGCCACAGGTAGTTGCGCTAATAGAATGAGGTTACAGCTGTGATTCTCGCTTTGCATTACAAGCTGCATGTAAAAGTGATTAGACCCGATTAGACTGCTGCGACTAATGCGACTCGTGGCGCAGTCAGAGAGAGATCTGAGGCAGGCATCTAAACACCTGACAGTTGTTGGCGAGTGTTGGCGCTACAATGTGACCAACAGACAGTTGGTCAGATTGTTGGTCGTTGTTGTCATTGTTATTGTTGCAGTTGTTGTTGACGTCTTTGAACGTTTTGTCTGGCTAACCATTTTTGGCAGTGACGACGACGCCAGGTCTGAAATCTAACTACATAAATTGAAAGTAACAAAGAGAACGCGCTAAGGTTGCAACACCAAAAGCAAAATTTGTATTGGCAGAAATTCTGTGGCAAATGCAAGAGCACATAGACAAAAGCCAAAAGTGTCGTCTTAACAATTAAATTCTTCAGTTATAAACTGGCAACAACAACAAGAAAAAAAAAACACTTTAACCTGTTGCTGTTTACGAAACTCACACACCAAATGTCAATTGAGTTGAAGAGCCAACGAGCCGGTCTTCAATTAGCTTAAGATACGCCGAACGATCGATAGTTGGTTGATGATGATATTGTGGCCAGAGCTGAAAACCATCAATGGCCAGTGTGGCCAGCTTTGCGTGTAAGTGTATGTATCAATTGTACGATACTCTCACTTGAGAATTTATAAAGTTGTTGTTATTTCACATGCGATACCCAAAACACTTGGGAAGATCATTCGAAATTCGAGTGTTGACGAAAATATCGCCAAGAAACCCTTGAAAAACTGTTGATGGAGGAGCAGAAGAAGACGAGGAGTAGCAGACCTAGCCGATCGTAAAGTCATCGCTTGTTGTACCTCGTTCAAAGTTCGTGTCAACATCATCAATTTTGATCAATACGTATTGCATATCCAAGAGTGTGCTGGCTCCAAAGCTCGTACTCGTCGAGCTGAGCTGAGTTGCCCTGCCATTTAAGCGGTTACGCTTACAGGTCCACTCGCTCCCAGTTCCACTTGCACTCCCACTTCCACTCCCACTCCCATGGAGTGTAGTGTGCCTTTGGGGCCCGATCGTGTTTGGTTCGTCTATGATCGTCATATAGTCGACAAAAATATGGTAAATTACAATTATTAGGCATTTGGCTTGTTTGTTTATTGATCGCCGTATTGAGGTTATACACTAAATGATACATCGAACGATCGATCGGTCGATCGATTGCTAGCTTGATCGTACAATCGATCGAATAGAGCGATCGAATGCCCGCTGATCGTTCAATTGATGATTGCTGCTCGGACACCAAGTGAAAACCGCTGTAGAAATCTTGTCCAAGATGTATGAAAATTGCTGCCTAAATGGCTGCCATAAGACACGATCATTTTGTCGAATTTGTCGAATACTTTTTAGCCTGTTCACTGATCACCGATCGCTTGTTCACTTTCTTTGGGAAAGAGTGGACACGGCGCAAAACCTGATCGCATTGGTGACATGTGTACTGCTGCTGCTGCCGCTGCTGGTCAACTGTTGACCTAGCTCATAGCAATTATCATCTTCAGTCATGATCAATGCTGCACAGTGCCCGATTCCAAGAGCCTGTCCAAGTTCAAGTCTAGTTAAGTGACGCCCTAAGGCGAACACGGGTGACGGGGCATAGCGTTGGCTGCGACCCTGTTTAAGTTTATAAAAACTCATTATAATGTTTTATAAATGCACTTGTATCAAGTGGGATTTCTTGATTGCCGTACCGTCCATAGCTTCGCTCTACACTGATCCGTTTTGCTCTGATCTTTTTTTGCTGCCTTTGCTCTGTGTCTTTGATATTCGTTGTTGTTGTTGTTGCTGTTGTTCTGGTTGTTTTTTGTTGTTGTTGTTGTTGTGGTGCAGCAACTGCAACCGCCTGAGTTGAGCTCCGGCTCCCATGCTCCTCAGCGTCATCGTCGGACTTAGACACATAGTTCGCTCAAGATCATAACATGACCTTTTGACTGGCAGTGATTTCTACGCCCACGCGTATAAACCAGACCCAACAGCAACAAAACAACAACAACAACAGCAACAACAATGAGTCTGGTTAACTTTTGCTGTGGCTTTTGTGGTTTATGTATGTTTATGGAAAATGGGTTATGAGATATTTCTTCCTTTTATCTTTGGCCATTTCTATTTGACCATGGGAAATAAAGTTTTGTAAGTCAGGCGCTCAGGTAGGTAGGTTGTACCTACTCTTAATCGAGTTGCATTCCTTAACCACAACGAAGGACGTTCCGCATCTGACACCTACGCCTTTTTGTGCTTTTGCCCTGACTTTTGTTGCACTTGATAATGACCCCAGTGCCTGACTTGTTGCTGCCCAAGTGCTTTATTTGCATAGCTAACGAATTCATCTAATCAATAAAAAAGTTAACTAGCCTGCCCAACACGCAAATATATTTACCCACATGGAATATACTTTTAATATAGGCAAATGTCTATTTGTGCGCGCCATTAGGGTATATTTTTGGTATACGAACTACCCGAAAAATGTGAAAACAACAGACAACAGGCGTTTCGCACGCAAAACCCTCCTGACTGCATTAACCCACTGCGAGTGGAGTGCAAGGACTTTTGCCCCGCCATGCCTTGGCTTGTACAGTCATTGGGGGATGTTTTAATGCTCTATTAGGGGAGCTCTGATTTTTTCAAGCAATTTGTGGGATTGTTTAAAATAGGAGATGTCCCCTTAACTTCGGAAGAGAATTGTAGAAGCTACGTTGAACAAATATATGATTGATTTTGATTGTGTTGAAAGTTTTGGTTTATCTTAAAAAAACTGCAAATAATAATAAATAAATTAAATATTACATATGTAGAAAATGTAAAAGCATATTTGAACGTCGGCAAACCAATCAAAATTCTTGTTTCTTGTTTGCTTACACGTGCTGGTTGCCGTGGCAACTCTGGCAGGACATTCCAATGCAAAACAAATCGAATTTCGCTTCAGTGTCGCGAGTTTGATGGAATTTTGTCGAGTTTCTCACATTCAGTACTTGCCCTAGCCTTGCCCCGTTGTGGTGTCCAGCTCAAGTGTGCTTTGGGTGTGTGAGTGTGTTTGAGTGGGTAAGTAGCTGACCTCAGTTGTCAGGTGCAATGAACTAAGTGGATAGACATGATTACGGGGCCGGAAGCTAGACAAACACATAGGTTGTTGGACCTAAAGAAACAGCAATGGGCTAAGGAGCGAGGTGGGTCCAGAAAGCTCGAAATGCTTTTCCAAAACAGTTAGCCTTCTTCTACTTCTTCCCAGAGGAAATCGCGCGCATGGATGAGATGTATCATCATCATCACCAGCATACTTCATCCACGTCGCACCACAAAATCGAACGCACCTCCATACGCACCTACTACTCGAATCTTGATCTCAGCCAGAGCTCATCGAATCAAACCTCCAGTCACGCCCGCCAACCGCCCGGACAGCCCTTGCAGCAGTTGATTGTGCGTCCACCCGTCGCCACGGACTATCGGCAAATGCAACGGCAGCACAGTCAGGATTATATGAATCAGGTGGAGCGTTATATCGATGATCTGGATGTGGATGCCGATGCCGAATTCGAGGACGATGAAATGCTGTACAAGCGCAATCGCCGTGGCAGCTATGCGCCTGGCATGTCCGAGCGGCAGTTGCAGCAGTTGCAGGCGCCCACCGGGCGCTACGTGGAGCTGGTGCCCACATCGCTGCAAACGGCCAAGGGACGCATGCAACATCCACAGCAGCAGCCGCAACGGCTGAGGAGTCCCAGTTTGCCCACCATCAGGAAGCGGGAGTATGCAGTAAGGAGACAACAGGAACAGCAGCAGCAGCAGCAAAAGGGGGCCAAACAACTTGGCCAAGTCAATGGCAACGTGAAGGGAACGAATATTATTCCCAGCAACGGCAACATGCCCCATCGATTAAACAATCCAAATGCGAGTCAAGCGCCAGCCGGTTGCCAGGAAGAGGATACTTCCGGCTATCTGAGTGATACGCCCAAGAACACACACACGCCCGATATTTGGTATAACGACGCCGCCAGCCAAAATGGGAGCATTAGTGGCATGGGCAGCGCCAGCCAGGCCGAGGAAAGCGTCGTTAGCGCTGCAGTTGGGAACGTTAGGCGTTTGAGGCGATCGATACAGGGTGCACCCATACCCATGCCGCTGCCTATGCCTATACCCACGCCCACGCTCACGCCCACAGTCGTCCCACAAGCGTCCAAGCCGTATGCAATTAAGGGACGACGTGTGCCAGCGCAGCGACCTAGTTATGAGCCACAAGCAGCCGATGGCTACTTGGCAGACGGGTGAGTAAACCAATCTAAAGTTGAACTAACTCCAAGTAACAGCTAACGGGTTCTCTTCACCTGGGCAGCTGTTGTTATGTGGTTGCCCCTTCTAGTTCCTCGAACATGAGCCTCAGTCGCGATGTATCCACATCGAACACATATCAGGTGCACATCAGCAACACCTCCGAGCAGGGCGATTATTACGTGCACGAGCAGCACGAGCGGGATCGGGAACGCGCCCGCTGGGCCAACTACAATGTGCAGCAGCAGCTGGCGGTGCCGGAACCGGGCTGGCTAAATCGCGGCGTTCACGATCTCAAGGATAGTGAGGACGATGTGCAATCCGTGCAATCCTCGTCCACCTATTTGCGCGGTCAGAATGCTCCACTCGACGCGCACACGTTGGCCGAGCGCATGGACAAGCGGCGCAAGGCGGCCGAGTATCACAATGCGATCAAAAAACAGCTACATGAGCGGGAGCTCATACGTAAATGGGAGCTGGAGCGTCATCGACAGGAGGAACAGTTAGAAGAGGAGCGCATGCGAAGGCAGAAGCAATTGGAACAGAAGCGCTTGGAGTTCGAGCGTCGTCAGCTCCAGGAGCGTGAGGAGGCGCAGAAAAAGAAACAGCAGGCTATGCTGGATGCCATCGCCCAGGCGGAAATGGCGGCCAAAATTGAAAAACAGAAGAAACGCAAGAATCGTATGCCCTCCAAGGAGCACAGGCAGAGCCAGGAACAGCCCGACAAACCGGAACTGCTGCAAGTGCTCTCCGTGGAAGAGGAGGAGGAGGGTTCGGAGCAGCATGTAGAGACTACAGCGGATGCAGACAACAGCAGCCATACGCCACGTGCAGCACCGCCAGAAGCAGCAGCTGCAGCAGCGCCACCAGTTTTGGTCACGGAGGAGAAGGTGCTCATCGGCACGCCCATCAATCTGCGGCGCACCATCACCAAACCCATCAAGCAGCCAGCTACAGAGGCAGCCGCTGAACCCGCAGCGACAACCAATGGCAAGTCCAAGCCGCAGGCTACATTCGTCAGCGAGGATAAGGAGAACATGGCGCTGCTCATGCAGCCGGCCACATTGATTCCACTTCCCGTCACCAGCGATATATTTGGACTACAAAATGCCATAGGAAATCTACAGATCGCCACATACTTTATGCAGCAGCCGCAGATGAAGCCACCTGCCAGCATGGAGCAGACCTACTCCAAGGCAACTATGACACAGCGCACGGATACGTCCATTTGCACTGAAGATGGCTATCAGGCGGAGAAGGAGGAGGAGGATGAGGAGCTGTTACATACAGCGCGTTCCGGTCGCACAGCACTGGAGACGGCGAGCGGTTGCTTCACGCCAGATTCACTAGAGGTGGACATTGCGCGCGCGCCAGTCGAGCAGGACAAGTTGGCGCTCATCCCAGTTAAGACGCCCCTGCCAGCTGGCGCATCAGCTGGCAGACAACGCACTGAGGGATCGCTGCAGGCCGATGTGGAGACACAGACGGAGCTGCCGCTCAACTGTGATCTTTGCCTCTTCCATGACAACTTTTACAAGGTGCTGCTGAAGCGTGAGGTGTCCACCACAACCACAACGCAGACATCCAAGTCGCAAACACAACCGGCCAAGGAATCCGCAGCGGAGAAGGATCACGAGACGACAACAACAACCACAACAACGACAACAACCACATTCAAGGCGAAGAGCAAAGAGAAGGACAAGGACAAGACCAGAAAGACCCACGGCAAGGAAAAGGACGCCAACAAAATGGATGATCGTCCCAAATGGGGCGTCAACAGGCCCATGGTGCAGTACGTCAAGGCCAGCGACCGAGATCCCTTCTGTCTGCGCAAGAAGAAGAATCACGTAGCCATATCAAAGCCACCGCCGCGCTCCCAATCAATGGACTCGCGTCTGGACACCGTCGTCGTAGTGCCCGAGGATCAGTTGAGCCAAGGCGATGGTGAAGCCATGCAGCACGAAGAAGAAGGCTTTCTGCTCAAGGCGCGCAATGTTTGCACGGAGATTTTGCCGATCAAAACAGATGAAAAGGGTCGAATTTTCCTGAACTTTCGTGAGGCCAGCGCCATAATGAATGAGGATGAAATTAAGGATAAATTGAGGCAAAAATACTTTAATTTCGGTCGAATTTTGCCCAGACGCAGCTGGGCATCGGCCACGCAGCACGGTCTCCCTTTCAGTGTGACCGCAGCAACAGCTACAGCACCGCCGGCCACACTTACAGTCGGTGACTTGGCAGACGATTGAAATCAATATTAAAACTATTGAAAATACTAATCCCGACACCAATATATTTGTACCAAGTGCACGAACCCAAAATAATGGAACACAGTAGAATGTTTGGAAAATATTTGAATAGATTGGAAAAGACAATGGAAGTTTATATAGCCAGCTTTATGAATGTGAAGCTTTAAAAAGGATTATATATGCATACGAATTTCTTTTGCTTTTGAAAAGGATATAGCTTAAGCGCCTTTAAAGCTTCGTCTGCTTCATACAACTGAAGGTGAAAGCTTTCGGCAGCTAAAACTATAACAAAGGAACTTTAGAGCTTTTGTTGCATAGTGTTGTGTCCGCGGCGGCAGCTTAGCAACATCTATTAGCAACATTGTTGCCATGTTAACGCTGAAAGCTACAAATCACCAAGATGTTGGCTTATTGTTCATGCCAAGTTAGTTCTCTCTCACACACTTATCGATCAGCCAGCAGCCTTGTGCAGGTCCAGGCTCTTGCCTCAGTCCCAGTCCCAGTCCGAGTTCCAATACCAATCCCAATGCCAGTCTTGCGCTGTTCGTGTTACACTTTCACAGAACTCAAAATGTCGTATTTCACGCAGTTTTACGAGCGTTCGCGTAAATTTATGCGAAAAATCATAAATAATAAGCCGAAGGCATAGTCTATAGTATCCATATAGGGGTATACCCCAACGCCTGCTCCCTGCTATAAACAAATTGAATGCTGCTGTGGGGCGTTACTCGAGCCAGAGTTGCCAAGTGGGCGCTGCATATTTCTGTTAATTAACGCATTTTGTGCGTTGTGTAACTATGAGATCTTTTTTTGTTCGGATACCCTGTAAATACAATACACTTAAGAGGGGCAAGTATAGAATAGAATGAGGTATCCTTGACCGCAAACGAATAATAATAAATATGTAACTTTGGTAGGAGATATCGTAGTTTTATAAATATGTTATTATTATATCTCAGAGCATATACTTTTAAGGAACTTGAACTCATATATCATATTATTGCTATATCATAACGATCCATAGCTAAACAGAGTATCTTTGAGCTGAGCACAATCGACTGTATGCCGGATTCTTAACATTCGAGCCGCAGGGCCCTCCAGTTCGGGTGTCTTGTTAACAACTGTCTGTCTATTGGATTGTCGAACTGTCCGTCCGTCAGTCGGCGGGACTGTCTTGAGTCTCTTATAACAATGCACAAGCGCTGAAGAATTAATAGCATGTGCTAATGCAAGCTCTCTAGCTGCCGAAACGAAGTCAAGGTGTGTGCTACCCAACAAGTTCAATGGCTCAGTGCCTCGAACCTATTAAGATTGACCTTAGGTTCGTTTTGGGGTTCTCCTTCTATTCTTCTTGGCCAAACAAAGCGCCCAAGATAATGGGGCCTCACACAAAAAAAAAAAAAAACAAAAATAACGTAAAAAGTTCTCATTCGTGTTCTAGTTTCGCAGGCACAAATTTTCGCGATTGCATGTTGCAAGTTGTGGAAGTTGCCACTGATTCGCGAGCCAGAGGCCTCGCGGCAATGCATTTGCAACAATGTCCAATGTCATGTGTGTACACCTTTGTGTGTGTGTGAGTGTGTGTCAATTGTTTGTTTTGGGCTGCTAGTTAGGTAGCCTTGAACGTATGCCAAAATCAAAACACCTTTGACTGCTTGATTAATGACGCAACATTAGAAATTCATAAGCATTAGGCGTCGGTTCTATCTACCTAGATGTTTTTTTTCTTCTCTCTGGTCGGTTAGCTCTCAACCCGTTCGAATGTTGTTGCACTCGAAAGATTGTCTAGTTTTTGGGCTGCTGAACCACAAAAGTGACAGCCAGGCCTAAACAAAGGCATAATTAATGACATTGCGGTGACATAATCAATAGAACCGAATAAACACAAACTCTGAAGTGGTGGGCATTAGGATCTCGAGTCGGCGAAATCGATCAAACTGTAACCCAAGAAGTTGCCTAATTTAAGTCGATTTCATCTCGTTTTTCTTGTTTGGCAAAGCGTTAAGTGCGTTTTTGTTTTTTTTTTTTTGCATGATTCATGATTAATGATCACAACTGCTCAAGGATGGGTAGACAAAAACCGAATGGTTAGTTCAAGTAGTTGCACATTTTGCAACTGTTTTCGAATTGTTTAGCAAAAGATGATGATGATCCGTTTTGCCTTTAACCATTTGTTTTGACAACTTTCTGCCTACTGACATTTCAGCTGAGATTCTCGTGATCCAGCTTCTGCTCATTTGTCATTTTCTAGACGAGTGCCCACTGCGCTTGGCTACCAGCTGCTGAGCAGTAACTGAAAACTCTTAAAACTCTCCGAACTCTGGCTGGAAAACAGTTTTCTTCTTCGTTTCTTTTGTTTTTAATATGCAGACTGCATTTCTAGTTTGATTTTCAGTTCGTTTTCTTTCTCTTTTTTTTTTTTCCTTTTCATTTTTGATGGGTCTAGCCCACCTAGCGCAGTTCCCGAACGGAAATCACATACGCCACAACATAAAGCATAAAATTTCATGCACTGATCAATGAATGTCCATAAATTTTTTTTTAACTTTGTTTGATTTTTTTGTTTTGTTTTTAGTCTGTCTTATGGTTAATTTATGAATGTCTCTCGCTTATCATGTGAGTTGAATAATTGAAATTGCATTTTATGAGTTTTCTTCATTTTATAATCTTTATATGGCATTTAATCAATCAATTTGTAACATGCTCAGTTGGCTATTGACCTCTGAGAGTAATAGTAATAGAAATATTTTGCTAACAGTTTGGATTGACTGACCGCTTATTACTGTGCAAATAATAATTTGCTTGGTTAAGGATTGAAAACATACTTTCTCGTTTTCATATAGTCAACATTTGATTGCGTTATGTCTAAAGAAGCAAGAAATAATAAAATATTTTAGGTCTCTTAAGTTCTTGCCTAGCTAAGTCTTCGTTAAAATATCTAAAACGTTAGAAATTTTAATAGAATACTTAGAACAGGCAGCCTTCTATTAGATTCTAATACCATGCTACTTAAATTTCCTACTTTATATATAATTGGAATTCAGGCACTCACCCAATTATGAGAAAATAAACTGAAATATCAAAAAGTCTGAAAAGAAATAGAAAAAAGCCTGAGCTTATGCGACACATTTTCACTAATTTCTTACCTAAATTTCAAATTGTCAAAATTTCAGTTCCCTTTACAAAAAAATTTATGTTTTAATGCATAAGTACATTTTTGTGCTGTCTAGATACGCACAGCCACCCTCTGTTATGGAGCTCCCAATATCTTTTTGCTAACAATTAGAGAAGTATTTCACAATTTCAGCTGAGCAGAGCGTGAATTGCATCTGCAGCACAAACAGCTGCACGTTTTGGACATTGGTTCTTTCATGGGCACACTTGATTAATTTCATAAAAGGATTAAAAGTGTCAGCCGTTATTAGATAACTTCCGTACATAATCTAGATATCCTACAGATGAAGTCATCAGCCAGGCAGCCAGTTCGGTCGAGTTCAGGCGTGTCGGATGCTGAGCAGGAAATTGACATTTATCACACATACATATATGTATTTCTCTCTGTTCGGCTTCTCTGCTGCTCTATTCTTCAGTTTTATTTTTTTATGATCTTTTTTGCTTTGCTCATTTTTTATTCGCGCACACGTCGCTGCATTGTCTGGACCTTGAAGTCAAACAATATCCTGTTCCCGTTTCAATTGCCCCTCTTTACAAACCCAGGGCCTGGATGTGCCTTTGAATGCTGCGATTCGAGACAGTCGTCATCATTATCATAATTAATGTGACTTAATCAAGAATAATGTACGGCAAGTTTTTCTAATCAAGTTGTTAGCGCTTAAAAAGAAAGAAGCAAAAAAACTTGATGCCAACCCTTTCTGGAAGAGCGAGCGGAAACCGTTGAAAATGCGGTCAACCGCATACTGGCTACGTGCTCTAAGCGAAGGGTTGAAGGTCAGCATAGGACTAGACAATGGAAATCAAGCCAAACAAACCATTTGCATATCGCAATAAAAAGTGATATGAAATTTTCCTCAAGCGCCCATGTCCTGCCAAAAGATTTATGTAGCATGCCAAAAAGAGGCATTAAAATTGTTTTCAAAATGTACAAAAAAAAAAAAAAACCAAATGTAGTTTATGGCTTTGAGAATTGCGTCCAGGGAGTTCTCAAATATATTGGTAGCATGTGATATCTCAACGCTGCAATCCTGCTGGCTCCTGGCTTCGGTTCCTCTGCTTTGGCTGGCCCTCTACTCATTATGCGCACATTGTTGTGGTCGCTGTCACATTCGCACGAATCATGTGTGTGTGCTGTGCTGTGCAGTGTGTGTGTGTGTGTGATCCCTATCAGATCTTTTGTACACAATATCTCACTACCAGGAACTAGACATCAGAATTATATTTGTTTTTGTGGGCTACCAGCGACAACTACTGTGTGTTCTCCACTCTGTTTTCTGAATTCAGACTTATCGCACATGTTGACACATTAATGTATCCTTGCGTGGTGCGTGAGGCCGTGGCCTGATCCTAATCAGCGTTACTAACAGGAATCGTGTCGAACCTTACAATGGTTTGCATTAATTTACTATCGCACGATTAATACGATTGTTATGGTTGCTGCAATCCATGATGCGGGACTCGGGTCCGTTAAGTTGCGCACTTCCCCCCTTGATCGATGTGTGCGATAAGTTGCCTGAGGTGTGAAAAGACTTTGATTGAGTCCTGATAGGTTCGGTAGCAACTGTACCTACAAAAAATAGAGGAGTCCCCCCTCCATTAATTGGCGGGCGTTTCGTTTGCCCACAGCTGCCCCAGGCCATGGCATAAACAGTTCATAACAATTGCTGGAAACCTTAGCTGGCGTCTGGCCAGCAATTTATCATCCGACCAACTAGATTTCGGCCTCCTAACTCTGACTCTATTTGTGTATACATTCTACAGAGACAATGCGCTGTCCGTAAGGACCCATCATATTGTTTTCTTTTGTGTAACAACGGCCTCTCCTACAAAATCGAAACTCGTAAATGTGACTCACGGACTCACAGACTATCGCCGTCATATAAACATCAAAAAGAGTATATATATATATTTTTATTTAGATGAGATTTCGTTTCCCAGCCTAAAACGCTCTTGAGTTTTTATTGGTGTCCTGATTTCCAACTGTGCACGCAGTCGAACCTTGTTATTGATTATAAATATATACTTCTGCTTCTTCTTTGCGAGGGTTTTGTTGTTGTTGTCGTGTTTTTCCACATTTGCCCCGGGGCGTTAATAAAAAATGAATTAGTGCATCAGGATTTCATATCTTTTTATTTTTTTTTTTTCTGTTTCTGTTTCGGGCACAACTTGGTACAGATATCTGCAATGATTTATTATCAATCGTAAATTGCTGTTGAGTAAAGGCAGGCAACGGCATCAAAAGAGTGTAGATTTTATGGCTCGATAAAAATCAACTGTTCCCAAATGCTTCACCTTTATTCTGCTTCTTCTGCTTTTTCAAATGACACGTTTTACGGCTCAGCTGTTAGTTTTCTTCAAGTTGTGTAAGTTTTTCTATACGCTGCAAGCTTGAACCTTAGGCAAGTTTCCTATCGAGTTTCCCTGCCCCATTCACAATTTGCCTTTGTTGATTCCCATCATGTTTCCTTGAAGAGTTAAAGAGAGAGGCGAGTTGTTAACGTTTACTTCCTCACTTAGCACATGGGTTCGGTACTGTGGCCGCTAGTTTAGTCCAAATAACATCAAAATATTATTATTTGCCTTTTTTGGTCTTTTGTTTTATGTGTCGAAACCAAATTTTAATAATGTTAATTTGTAGCGTTTCATGGGATTTGAGATTTATGGCATCTGTCGGTTTCGCTGTAATTATGAGCAAAACTACCTAACACACAAGGTGTGGTATACACGAGCATCCAATCTCTGCCTGTGGTCCACTGATCAGAGCGTTTGCTGATCAAGCGTTAAAAGGCGTTAATTGCTTGGATATGGGGCTTAGTGCAGTCTAAATATGGAAAGGTTAGTCAATGAAAGGCAGTGGGCCCTTTTTATTTTGTCGGAAATTGAGATGTTTTGCTAAGAAGCTTAAGTAAATAATAAAATAAACTAAATCATGAAATCAATGGGGAGGGAAATTATGATTTTGAATATATTTTAAGATAAGTGCAAAAATGTAATACACTTCTTTTAGGAAACTGTTTGATTGTCTTGAAGAACTCTAAATGACTAAATATATTTCGAGCTGCTAATGAAATCAAATGAGTTTTGTTAGCTGAGCAAAGCTTAAAATTCTCAAACAGTTAATGCGCACACTACTTAATAGAAAAGTCTCCGCTACTCTGTTTTCTGCTTGCCCTGTTTGGCCGATGTCCAATCGCTCCATCAAATTCCTGACTCATTCCCATTGCCTACTAAACGGCTTAAGTATGTCAACTTGAACTCACTTTCCGGCAGCAGAACCGTTGTGTGTGTGTGTGCGTTTTTGTTAATTTCAATGAAAATGACTTAACACTAACCCAATGACCCAATGGACAAGTTCTTTACAAAACTTTACATAGAATTTATATGTCTATCTATGTGTGTGCTTGTGTGTTAGTGTGTGTGTGTGATTTGGTGCTTTTTGTTGTGCACAGTCGTCTGGGGGTAATTATAACGCTAAATCAGCCAAGCCACGACCATTGTTTAGACGCAAAATCTTAAGATATGCGCACTCAGATAAACTTGCCGTACAATGGCACCACTAACAACGACAACGACAACAACAACAAACAAAACGTGCATTATAATTATTTTCATAATAAACTTGACAGAATTATAGTTTTTAGCAATTAAATATAAACAAGACCCCAACAAAAACAGAAAAACAAAAAAATACCAGCAACAATTATGTGAATAAACCGTCGAAGAGACTAAGACCCGGTAAGACCTGCTTCTCTAGACCCTGCTGCATCAACAAGCTACAAAAAAAAAAATAATCTTAAAAAAATAAATAGAAATTTTTTTTATTTCAAAAATAATAATACTAAATGTGCAAACTGTGATGCTGCTGCCATTTCAAGGCTAAAGTTTAAAGAACATGTTCGTGCGGTTCGCCTGGCTGTCAATATTGACGATGATGAGTCTGTGCTTGATGCCTTGGTTCCAGCTGAAACTGTTGGATCAGTCGTCGTCGTCGTCGTCGTCGTCGTCGTCGCATAATTAATGACTAACATTCGGCCCAGGCGTAGTCAGAGTCAAACTCGCGCTTCATCTAACGTTCAAATTTCTATGTGTGATTGATAACTCCACAAATGATGCGAAACCTGCTACAACTTGTTCGCATTTCGTGTTTCTGTTACCTCTATTTACAACTTTGTGTATACCCTTTCCAAAGGGTGTTAACAGTATCTGCGCTTTCTCAGAATTTCAGCATGTCCATCTTACTCGTCTGCTCTGTACAGCAGCTGCCGTTTAGATCATAATATAAACCCCATAACATGTCCCGTACTTTATGCATATACCTTTTATTTAACCATTCTATCTTGATTTCAAAGATTTTTGCCAAATATAATATTCATATTTAAAGCATAAAAATCTGCTTGTCTGTAGGGTATTGAATCTTCGGTCACACGCACACATCTGTTCCAGCTTGTTTTCGTTTTATGTCCGGAGACTGCAGGAGTGGCAGCTGTTTAGAGAATCAATCAGCGAAACGAGTACAGCTAGCAAAAATATTCAAATATTCGGCCAAGTCGGGTTGAGTTGGGGGCAGAAAGCGACAAGTGCATCCTCATAAGACAAAAGACTTTAATAGGCAACAAACTGGCTTGGTGGGAATCCAATTCGTTTGTGTGGTCCTCTTCTTTTTTCATTGTTTTTTTCTTTCTTTTAGTTTTTTTGGTACATTTTTTCGTTTTAATTAACAGCTTTACAGCGCAACGTTTTCAACGGTGAAACTTTGGGGCGTCCATCTGAACCGCCCATTAACATAAGACGTTCGATTTGCTTGCTAACCTCCCCCTGCCACTGTGCCTGCCCCTTGCTTTCAATATATGGCCACAATAAATGCACAGTGAAAATTAACACGCTTTTCAGTTCACGCTAAACCTGTGTGCGTATGTGTGTGTCTCTCGTATTTGAAGAGACGCATTGGGATCCATTGATCCAGACCGAGACCCACCGCCGCGTTTGTCATATGAAATATGCAAATGCATTCGATCTCAGTTTTGTTTGTCAAATTTATAAAATTTTACGGGTGTTAAGTTTATGCGGAAATGCTATAAACGTTTTATGCTTGTGTGAACTAATAATTGCTTATAGATAATTTCCAATGCTCCGTGAAGAGAACTGGTTGAGTCGGCACTCAAATCATTTATTTAGTTCCATTTATTTAAAGCGTACTGCGCATATTTGTCAGATGCTTTGTAAAGTAATTCAAATCTATTTGATTTGGAATGGAATTTTTTTAAATGCTACCAGATGTTCATGGTTAAATCTTTATACAAATAGTATTTATTAATAAATATAATATTCAATATTCAAAAGAGAACTAAATTATTGCAGAATATAATAGAGTCGTTTTTTCACAATTTAATGAAGGTTAAGATTTTATGATCCCTAATATCAGGTATCGCTACCGCTTAAACAAATACATAGCTAACCACAACTCAAAATATTTTTTGATGTTAACAAAACTTTCTTTTGACATTTCCCTGGTTATATTCCTAAACTCACATCGCCCCTTTAGACGCAACAATGGGCAGTCCAGCAATTTCTCATGTTTTCAGCATTATAATTTTGGACACAAATTGCCCCTGGTTGTGCCCTCCTACTTAACACAATTTTGACACGATCCCGAACCAATTGGCACAATTGCGAAAACTTCCCTTAGAATTTGAACCTTTTGTAATAGTTTGTGATATATTTATGGGATTTTGCGGTTAGGTGACGCCCCTGGTTAACTGTTAGTTGTCCTTGCCCTTTGATATTCATAAGGTTGGCTGTCAGGCTGGGTTGCTGGCAGCATTGTTCAGCGCATTTGTCAAGAGTCAAAATATTTATTGAGTTCAACTGGTTTTTGGCCAGTCCAGGACCTGAGCTGAGCTGGGCCCTACCCACAGATGAGACGTGTGCCACAAAAAATTATGCGAATCGCACTGATAAATGGTATGAGCGTAAAATTTTGTCGCTTTTGGCTGATCTAGATAAATGCATTTGAATTTGCATGTTTTATTAAGAAATTTATTAACACACAAACTGGCCCCTGGTCCAAGATCAATTCCAAGTCCAACTCCAGCTTCAGCTCCAGCTCCAGCTCCAAGTCCAATTTCAATTCCAAGGCTCGTTCTGGTTGGTATTTCAACCTTTTCATTGTCTCGCTGGCTCGTTTCGTTATAAATTATGCACTTAAGTTGAGGGTGTTTTCATTATGTGGATAAAGTTCGACGCTTGCTCAGCCACAGAGCGCGGAAAGCATGCGTTTTGGCATTTATATACCCTTGTCGCTGAGGGTATTTTAGTTTAATGATTAAGTTGGTGACGATTATCAAAATTTATAGTCTGATTAGCCTAGTCTATTTGCTGAATCCTTGCAATCAAGCCTCTCCGTACCACTATTCTTGTGGAACTTCAATTCCTTTGATGTTAGATAGTCAAGTTTTCAACGTTTATTTTGAAGAAGTTTATAAATTTAAAATCTTTTTAAGCAAGTTGTATCTGACATAATTCAAGCAATCGTTATACAAATCTAAATAGAGGATAGATTTATTATATGAGAGCAGTTACAAAAGATCTCGTTACCCACATAACAACAACTGATATTTTGTAAGATTTTGCTTCGGATTACTTCAGCTGTAGCTGTAACTAGCTTTATATTGGATTGCGCAAGGGTATTTAATCTTTGGCACCTTAAAGATCGTGCATTATTTTTAGTTGTTGGTATTTCGTGAACTGTCTGGAGTGTCTGGTCCGTCTGTTCTTCATTTTTCAACGCCTGGGATGGTCCAGGGTCCTCATCTGCGTCGACCGTCGCCGCCCGCCCGCTGTGCGAGTGACACTGACACTTGAGTAGATGTTTTGCGGTTGATAAAATCAAGAGCAAACAAGGCAATGTCTCTGGCACTGGCTCTGGCACTGGCACTGGAACTGTAAGTGGAACTGGTAGGGGATCTCTGACCACAGCGAGGTCCTTTCGCCGCCGATTTTTTTTTTTTACTAATGGTGTGACAAATTTTAAACAAGTAATTTCTGCATGTTGTTTATGAGCATCGCATCGCATCGCATCGATCTGTGTGTGCGCTCAACGGGAGAGTAAATTCGAATATTCACGTTCAGCGGATTCAGCAACGAGTTGAAGTTCATAATAAAATTTATGAGCAATGCGACGACTGAGAGAAAAAAAACAAACAACTCATTGGGCGTTAATTTCATACGAAATTTACTTCGGCGAGCTACGACTATTGAACTCTGTTTAAAAATCTATAACAACTCATCAGGTTTACGATAGTGGCAAACCCAGCGCCTGAGAGATGCCTATCGGCTGACAATATAACGCTTCATTATTGTAAATCATAATTCTTGTCCAGAGACCGGCCACAGCGCCGCATGAGGCGCACATTATGTGGATACCCAGACTACCACGTAGCTGTCTGGGCGGACCACCACACTCTAAACTATCAAAAGATATTGTCTGAACGGCGCTGGGCTGACAATGAGTGTGTGGGCCAGTTAACTTTTCTCTTTAGGCATAAATGCAGCCGTTTACTATATATTATATTATGCACTCGCCTGGCGCTACGAAATTTAATTCCAAATCCAATACAAATTTTCAGCTATTATTCTTTGAGCTCCTCTCTCAGCGCTTCACAGCTGCACAGTTACAGATACACCAGCTACGAGATGCCAATCAGTGAGCCGCTAGCTGCAGCTCGTTGCCTCCAAAGTTGTCTCATTTTCATTTTTATCTACCCTGTAAACGAGAATTCGGCCAAAACGAAAAGGTAGCATGAGTCAGAATGCAAAAGGAATCACAGGAGTCTGTTTTGTCTATGAATTGATGAATACCCGCTGCAGATAAAGTTAATAGTTAGATTTATTTGCAAACATTTTATTTAAATGTCCCAATTTAGAACGAAACAATTCTTTAATTTCAATTTTCTCAAGTGGCAAGTTCTAAGCTCGGCACAGGGTATCCTCTAGTCGCGTTCTCTTGACTTAAGCTTACCTTTTTCAGTTTCAGTTTCGTCTCGACTTCGTCGTCGACATTGACGACTTTGTTGATAATTTTGATTTTATTATGTTAATAAAATGTTATGGTTTAAAATGTTCAACAGTCAGTCAGTTGCTGGATGCGACTGCAGCTGTTGCACGTTGTTGCCAGTTGCAGGTTGCAGGTTGCCAGCTCCATGTTGGTTGCCGCTGGGTTCGCTCTTATGTCGTCTGTGCCTCATAACTCATTAGTGACAATATCTCGCCAAGAGCTCTGTGTGGGTTAACTGATTTCGATAATTTTCAGCTTCGTATTCTTGTCTTCTCTCTCTCTCTCTCGCTATCGCTCTCGCTCTCTCTGCTCTGCTGCCCGGCTCTCGGTTAATTGGATTAAATATCTGGCCAAGCAATTTTGCAGTAGCCTCAAGTCTCGACCTCTCCAACTCCAAGTCCGGCCACATTCAAAATGATTTCGAAATATGCACATTGATTTGAATCGTTACTGTTCTCTGATTCTGGCTCGATTCTGATCATTAGGTTTTGTCCGCAGTTTTATAGCCTGTTCCATGGCGCTGTGTTCGCTGTCATGTTAATAGCATTCGTAATATGCGTTTTAATTAGTCTGAACGATTTGTGGGGGGTCTGGGAATAAAAACAAAATTCTGAGCTGTTTAATGCTGCATTTTGATTATGCCACTCACCGGGACATTTCTTGTGCTAAGTTCTTGTGCATTAAAGAACATAAATGTTCGGATTGAATTGCTCTTATTTCGACGAATGGTTAGGGGAAGGTGCTATTAATTTGAAATAAATAAAGAAACAGAAATAAAGAAGGTTTTGGGAGTTCGACATTATTTAATGATTTAAGAACATATATAAAAATATATAGTTTTATGTGGGTAAATGTGTATTACATAAATACTTATAACATCCTTCAACTCGCTCCCCAAATATCTTGAAGAATTTTAATATTATTGGCTTAGCCCACTGAAGTGTCTTAAAATCGAAAACCTCCCACTCGAGCTTCAAGGTAAACATCGATTTCGCGCACTGAAAGCACACAAAAAAACTAAACTTAAACATAATGCAATTACTTAAAACTGTACCAAGGCCTGGCGCACAGATCAGCAGCGAGCAAAGCGTTCAGTTCAGTTCAGAAAAAAAAAAAACAGAACACGCCCACCGAGACGGCGGTTACAGCAAAAGGTCGGACTTGGGGCTTGGAGTTGGATGCGAATCGGCAAGCGCCTGGCTGGATGCTGTATGAGGCTGCTGCAAAAATCTCTCTCTTAATGTAGATCATCTTGCGGCGCTGAGACGCTGAGCCGCCGATCGATTGATGCACATTGCAGTTGGGATTTAGAGGTGCAGGCTGTGGCAGGGACAGGGACAGGGACAGGCAACGCAGCGGCCATGTGAAATTCATGAATTGCGGCAAAAAGGCCAAAATTAAGTGTATTTTGCTGCAATAAAAGCAACAACAACAACCACAACAACCACAACAACAACTGAATGCTTCGCTTTGCACTCGAGCCAAAAAACCACAAAAAAAGTGGGTGGAATAATGGGCGGCTATGCGAATTTGCTCAGTGCATGATTATAGCGTAGATTACAAAAACAAAAAACAAAAAACACAAAAACAACAAAAAGTGCGCTGAACAACGTACTCCAGTCGGAGGTCTGAGACCCAAACCTGGCCGGTGCCAGCGCGCCTGCGCCTGCCCGTCTGGGTTGCCACAATATTCAAAGAGGTCGTCGTGTCGCGGTTACATGAGAGATGCTGTCCGAGATCTGAGCCCCATCTGCTCATATATGCTAAGAGAATTATAACACACTGGGGCGCAGTGGAGAATCCCCCCATTGCAGTGCCTTATAATTGCTTTGTAACCTTTTGCTGTGCATCAGGCACGCACCAACAGGAAAGTTCAGTATAGAGATGGGCATGGGCTATAACTATATTTACTTAAGCATTTCTGTGTATTAGTAAGCGTGCATGTATGAGTGCTCTTTTCCCTGAAAAGCTCAATGTGCTTTAGACCTTACCTGACTATGAGCTTGAAAACAGTCAGCATTCATGTGTTTCGTATGTGAGCGCTTGAGCTTGTATTGATTTAATGTTTATCTATAGCACTGAAATTTCGTCAATTGAGAGCACGCACGGGGCACGCAATATTCAATCACGATGCCATCGCTAGTTCCCAAGTTCCGTGTGCCGCACTCTCTGTTGTATGTTACGTAGTACAAATTAATTGCTGCTTTACACGCGTTCGCCAGAGAAATCATTCATCTGGCAAAAAACACATGCAAGTACAACGCCGTGCACTGAGAGAAATGTTAGAGCCGAAAGTGGTACACACACAGCCTGTCTATGCTTATATGCGATGTGCCACAATTTCTTGCCGTGTGCTTTACTATTACAATTTGGCCACAGACGGGCAAACGATCCGAGTGGAGAGTTTGACTGCGACTGCGACTGCTGTCTGATCAAGACATTATCGATATGGTTTACGTAGTCGTAGTCGTAGCCAAGCCAGAGTCAGAGCCAGAGCCAGGCGAAGCTCTCCCAGGAGAGAAATCCAATTAGCTGCGCTTGTGGCGGCGGCAACTGCGCTTAGAGGGAGTCGTCTCTGTTGCGAGACATGCAAAGGACTAGACCCAAATGGGGGGCTGGACTGGATGCTACATGCTGCGGCTTAAGCTTAAAAAATTCAATTGTTGAACTACGCTCTGTGGGCTGGCAGCGGGCTGGACCCCAGAACGTGGACCAGCTCAAAGTAAGAGATTTAATCGCTGCGGCAGCGTCTGAAAGAGCCAAAGCCGCAAAGTAAAAACACCGCCACAGAGTCTCCCGAACCTCTCAGCGACTCTGAGGCGCAAAATTATAATTGCAAATTTTGTGCAACAACACACAACACACACAAACAGACACTACTGAATAGTGAGAGTGTGGCGGCATGATAAGCAACCTACAAACCAGCTGATAGGCATAAGGAAAAGTTGCAGTTGAAGGCAGCGTCTGGTCAGACAACGAAGTGGCACGCAGCACACTTAATTGCCCGGTGAACGATGTGACATTAATGCCGCCGCTTTGCATTCATTTTGGGAGCATAATGAGCCCTACCAAGCCACAAGCCAGAGGTCAGACTCAGTAAGAGGACTTGGCCCCGTTGGGCATGTTTATATCTGGCTGAATAATTGCAATGGCAAGAAGCAGATCGAGTAGTAGACTTATTCTCTGCTTAGAGCGCTATAGTAAATTAAAGTTTAAATCTGCATAAGTTGAGCTTATATTTAATGTGATTATTATAACTATTATAATTTCCATTAATATGTTAACAACGCATAGACCCAATTCCGGGTGAACGATCGCAATGAGCATAATAATCAGATCGTTCACATCTCGTTCGCATCAGCCACACACACACGCACACACACACACAGAACAAAAGTAACTCGACGACATCTATCAAAGTCAAAATAGAGCGCAGAAATCTCCTGCACAATACAAACAGTCGCATCGCTCCAACCCCTTCGGGATAGTTCTACATGCAAATTGGCTAGAGGAATAGAAGGCAGAGGGATCTGCTTTTAGCCAGGCCACATGCACAGATGCCGTCGCATGTGTTGACTTAAGTGCCACACAATTTACTACACTTTTGGCATGACAAACGCATGGCGAACGCATAGAAGTAGCCAAAACGGCAACGGGCTAACAAGAGCAGCCCCAAGGAGCAGCCTGACGATCCATGGGAACGAGCCAAGTTGACGATGCGACGGCCTGCTGCCGCTCAAACTTGTAAAGAATTGCAGCAATTTTCTTCTTGTTAGGCAAACGTCACAAACAAACCGCCCGCAATTGAGAAGAACAAAAAAAAAAACTTTGAATTGAGAACGACTTTTGTCCCTGTCCCTGTCTCGGTTGTCGTTGTTATTGTTGTTGTTGCTTTACTCGTAGCCAAGACACATTTCGATCACTGTCACGTTGCCCGCGACACGGTGTCAATATTTTGTGAATTTACGCAGGCTAGAAAACGGACACACAGAACCGAGAAACCTTTAGACATTGAAATACTCTTTAAGTGTAACCATTTTATAGGAGTTAATGCAGAGAATAACTTTAAGAAAACGTCTTTACCTTACCTTTTAATGTGAGTATAAAAAGCTGTCAAGACTTAAATTCATATTTCTAAACCAGTGAAAAGTGAAAAGTAATAGTAAATTATTTACTTGATATAGTAGTTTAATTTGATTTGAATCTTTTTAAATCTGCACTCTCTAGCTAAATTTTACTTAACAAACATACATTCTATGGATTTCCCATCCACTATCACACTTGTACTTCCCACATGGCACAGGGTATTTGAGCAACAAAATATGTGAATGTATACCGCCTGGCTGACATTGCTGTTCTTTATGGGCAGCACTCGGATTCGGTCTGTTCCTAGCCAGGGACATTCGCTTCGGATTGTTGTTTTGCGTGGTTCAAATTTGCATATAATAAGCCGCATCAATAGCGAGACACGTTTCCACTGAGATTCATCTGCCCCAGCGCCTTATACAGCGGGCGTGTGAGTGGAGACCGAGAGAGGCAGAGTGAGAGAGAGAAAGAGTGAGAGAGAGAGAGCGAAAGAGAGAGCTATAAGGTTGTCGCTGCTGCTGGCCAAGCTCAGGCTAGCTGCAGCCTGTCACCTGTCAATCCTAGCGGACTTCGACTTAAATTTTTTCGATACGTCTCATTTTCATTTGATTTGGCTGGCAGGTCTTCGTTTTGGCCCATTCCAATGCCAAAAACCATTTGGGCCCAAACGCATGCAGCGACGTTTGGCATAATTGAACAGGCAGCAACAACAACGACTGGAGGATGGGAGACCGAAAGAGGCGACCGCACGTTGACCCAATTCATAATCATGCTTAAACGCCGTCTCTGAACTTTCAACTTGCTCTTGGGGCCTGCCGCATAATGCAGATAATCATGTTAATAACAATGGTAATGATGATTAGGCCTCGGACCCTGGACCTCAATGCGAATGCTGCCTTCGCTGCTGCTGCCGCCGCCGCCGCTGCTGCTGCTGTTGCTGATGATGATGGCAGCCTTTCACCGCCACATGAACCTGCCGTTTATGTTGCCGTTGTTGTCCTCGTGTGTCCGCCGCGCTCAGAGCAAACATAATTTTCACAATCAGCCAGAGAATCTCGCTCGCTAGCTAAATCTTTGCCTTCGACTCTTCTTTGACTCTGCCTTTGCCTTTGACTCCGACTCGAAATCTTCTTTTGGCGCTTTCACATGACTCATAACAAGCCAACATCATTTTGTGGGCAACGCTTAAAATGCAAAAGCACAGCAGAAGCGGACAAAGCTACAGCTACAAATATCAAAATCGCGTTCGCCCAAAAAAAAAAAACGAACTGCAAATAATGCAGAGAAGAATCGAATTTTTAATGCACTTTCAGCTGCAATGGACCAAAAACATCAATAACACTTTTTAAAAGGATATTTTGGCCAAGTGTAGATTCGCATTGCGCATACGTGAGTGTATTTTCTTTACTCTACACTTCAAATTGTCTATATATGTTTTGGATTGCAATTGAAAACGTTTTGGAGACAGTTGCTTTGGTTTTAGAAGGATATATAATTTATTTAACATGAATAGTAGTACTTATGATAATAATTAATAATTATGTAATGGATTCTTACAAATGAGAGGGGAATGGCAGGCGCCTGGATATTAACAAGAGTTGCTCTGACAAAGAGCAGGATCACTTTTACCGAAGATGCAAATAGGCAGTTTCTGCAGTACAGTATACTAAATTCAACTGCACATTTTGAGACAAAGCGGTTGTTGAAGCCATTTTGAAGGTGTTTTTATGGCTTTAGCTTAGTAAAAAGCTAGACAAATATATATTTGTTCTCAGAGTCCGAGACCACGGAACGTATATTCAAAAATGTATTATTAAATAATATATTTCAGTATTAAACATAAGCAGCAACTGATGACAAGAGCTCTGAGCCAGAAAACTTATTGGCCAGTTGGTGCCTCATTTCCTGTCGTTACCAACTTTGACACATATTCAACATGCCCAGCACAAAAGTACATATAACAAAAAAAAAAAAAAAAAAGCAGAAAAAAAACAGAAAAAAATTCTGAATAATTCGTGATCTACAGGCGCAAAAAGAGGGTCACGTTGTTTTGTTGCTGCTGCTGCCGCTGCCGCTGCTGCCTGGTATAAAAGATGAAGATGAAGACGGAGGCGATGACGATGCTGTTGACCGAGGCCGCGCTGTAAGCCACGTATGAGAGTTTTGGCCAAGTTGGACTCCTCCGTCCAGTGGTGCCTTCTGTCCGATCCAGCGCACGCTGCACTCCAAACACGATTTCAAAATATTTCGCATAAATAAGTTAGTGTAACACACGAGAGAACTGTGCCCAAGTCCAAGACCAAGTCCAAGCCCAACAGCCGAAGCGTTGATCACACGTTCACATTATTTGATGATCGCACGATATGAAAAAAACCAAAAACAAAAACAACAACAACAACTGTTAAGGAAAGCAAAATTCGTAGTAGCTTAGCTGTTCGCTCAATATTTCCATACACCCCATAGCCACATGATCGTGATAATCCATTATTAATGCCAATCAGCATAGAAAAACAACAACAACAACAACAGGAACAACAGCAGTAGCTGCTACTTTCTGCAGTAGCTTCCCATAGAGATTATGATCGTGGCGCCCATTTCCTGTGGCAAGCCGTACCGCACCACCCAACGGGGGCAACCCACCCGCTACCCGTAGCGTGCATTGACATGAGCAATTCGTAAGTTTGTCGCCTGCCCGAATGCCAGCTCTGCAAGCAGGCAACGCGGCTAAAACAAAATTTGCATGCAACCAAACGCTGCTCACCTGGTGGTCGTCTCTCCACAGTCATATTGCGGTTGTTGTTGTTGTCATTATGTGGGGTTGCAGTTGCAGTTGCAACTGTTGCAACTGTTGCAGGACCTCCCACATGCAGCTCGATTGTTTTGTTGCGGTTACTGCTACCGTTTGCCCAGTTGCTTCATCATTCTCCCCCGCCCCACCTGCTGCACCAGCCGCCTTCTCAGCCCAACTTGTCCATTTTTGGTCTCATAATTGTACGAAATTTAGTTCGCATGCCCTTGCGGTCGCCTTTGGTTCCTCTCTGGCAACGCGAAGGCAGTTACGTCTTTTGTTTTCTGTTTTTTTCTGTTTGTCTTTTTTTTTGCCTTAACGGGCGGAACAATAAATGTTTCGGTCCGGTTCGGCTTGTGTTGTTGCCTGCCACATTTTGGGCATTCAAATGTGGCAGCAACTTTCGCGAAATGAAAACTTCAATTTTTTATCGAGTGCATTGCTCATAATTACCAAAAGCCCAAAAGCAGCCGCTGCTCTTGGCTCTCGGCTCTCAACTCTGACTGTGGATCTGACTCTGACTTCGAGCTGGGCTTCGGTTGTAGTTGTTGTTGCTTTGGGCCCAACTCCTGCACTCGATATTCAATTTTGCATTTTACAACAAATGCGTGCCTTACCATATTTAGTTGGCGTGCAAAAATAAGCCAAGTCTCTTAGCAAACTGTGTGATCGGCAGCGGGAGTCGGGCGCGGGGGCGGGTGAGGGGCAAGCACAGAGGCAGCTCGTGCATTGTGCTTATCATTTACATAGCTTAGCATTTTGATGACCCAGCCATTTGTGCAACACTGTGGCATAGAGCAGGCTGACTGGTGCCTGCCCCGGCAACAGCAGCAGCAGCAGCAAAAAAATTAATTTCAAATTAAATTTATGGCGCCGCAACGTCAGGCAAGGAAAGCGTCGCCCATGGATGTGAATGTGGTCGTATGTGTATGTGTGTATGTGTGTGTGTGTGTGTGTGGCAGATGTGAACCGTGTGCAACTGTTGGCCACCGCAGCAGCTTCAAGTGATTTATAACTGTTTGGCGGAAAGCTTACCCCCTCGTAAAAGTTCACCACAGCGAGTCAGGGAGTCGGCGAATTGAGTGAGCTGCCCCTGTCGCCTGATGGGGATATGCAACGCATTTGTGACCACTCATCTTGGCGAGCTATAAATGTCCAAATGAGTTGCCAGCAAAACCATCAACCAACCGACCTCAGCCACTGCGCGACACGACGCGACGAGTCCAGCACAGAATGCAGAAAATCACTTTGTTGTGGTAGCTGCTCTTAATCGTTTTGGAATTGCTTTATTAATAGAACAATTGTCGGAATTAAAGGCCAGGTCAGGGCACTTGATGGACCTTTTTTTCTTGTTTTCAATTTTGTCATAAACATTGCCCCCAAACGTTCAGCTTCAATGGACCAACGACATTGGCCAGATGCAGCGCATATCAGTTGGGTATATTGATTGGTGAAGGGCCTTGATAAGATGTCTTCGACGGATTGAGAAACTTCCTAAGAGACAATACTCCCAAGACTCCAAAACAATTGTTGTGATATTAATGAATTAACAGATGTCCTTCAGATCAAAATCTTCGACTATTCTCATTCTATCCAATCTAATTGTGAGCGCTCGTGTCATTGCCTTAACTGATATTCTGAATATCTCGACTTGCAAGGCATTGGAGCTGTCGCCTAGGCAGGGCAAAAATCTCTGTTAACCTGCTCATCTGACAGCTCGATGCTCGCGAGCTTGCAATTCAGCATGACACTTGATGCCTGATGCTTTAAGTGAATAATTGCCAACAACAAAAAAATAAAATAAAATAAATAAAAAACAAGAAGAAGCAAATGAAGAAGCAGTAAAGCAAAGCTTGAACTGATGGCCAGCAATGATGACCGGCCGTTAAAGGCCAACAAAACCAGGCCAGATACAGGCGTAGCCAGCTCCAGATGTGTGGCAAGCAATTAGAATGAAGGGGGCAAGGATGCACAGGCAACACACAACGGACAGACGGCTGCCGCTGAGCTTGCAACATATTTAACACTCCCTTTTGATAACGTAAACTAGAGAAAAAAACGCATAGTCGACGCATTGTCGCCGGCTGCTGCATGGTGGTCATTTGCCTCGGGGTGACGATGTTGCAACATGCCTGTTGCCTGTTGCCTGCTGCCGCTTAAGTGATTTGTTCAGCGAACTCACCGCGCTTTCCCAAGGGAGTGTGTGGGGTGGAAAGGGGGGGCAACTTCATTAATATGTATGCTGGCTGGCTGGCTGGCGAGTTGGCCAGCTGTCCGCTTGTCTGTGGCAATGTGGCTCTGACTGCGTTTGCAAAGTGCAAACTGTTTAATTGCGGAATAATTGTTTTGCACACATAACCTCGCACCGTTGCAAATGGACCTGGCCAGGCCATAAAAAGCATATTAAGTGCGAATTAATGACCACAAAAGGCTTACCAGGCCGCGCTCACTTCTTGGCCAGCCGTCTGGCCTGAACTTAACTCAACTCAATGCGGCAAAAAGCGGAGCACATACACACACACACAGAGAGATTTCGCCATAAGTCGGCCCCTGAAGCTGAGGCTCCTTCACTGGCGATTAAGTCGCCTGCTCCAAGTCCATTCGCCACTTAAGTACAGTCATTTAATTAGTCTTTAGTTTTAATGTATTTGTATTACAATTTATTAGCGCTTACGGCTACTCAACATGAGCCCAGAACGTCGACTTCTGCCATATAAAACGTATCTTGAGCGAGTGCCATTATCCAGAAACCTTGAGCTAGCCGGCTCTTCATTTGACATGGCATCAGCTCTGGAATGTTTGCTCCTTGAAAATTCAATCTTTTACCTTATAATTCAAAAGATCTTGAAGTGACGCTACTATCAACAGACAATGATTTGGTCTAACCTGAACGTCTTCACTTTATGTTATAAAAATGATTATGTAAAATGTAAGCTTATGCATAAACGTTTCCTCCATTGCAGCACAAATGACCCAATACTTCAGCTACTTAAGGTATCTTTGATGTTGCCTGGATTCGTAAGTGGCGATAACAAAATGGTCTCAATCTATCGTATCGGTGAGTGCTATAAACATTTTGCTTATCTAAACCGAAAACTACTTTGTAAATATGTATATTTGGGAATTTTTGTTTTTGTTGCAATTGAGACCTGTTGAGATCTGTTTCGGCCAGCCAATAGATCAGGTTTGTTCATTTGCCGCATGCATATTTATTAAATTCACGTTCCGTAGACTATTTGGTTGGAAATCCATTTGTTTAAACGATATCAATTCAATCGCTGGCTTATTGACTCGTAACAGCTTTTTCTCGAGCGATTCAAAGGCGAGCTTGTTATTTTTTCTATAACAAATTCTTGCATTAATTTCAAATCAATTTTCTTCACAGCTAAAGGCCCTTATCTTTTTGTATATAGAGAGATCCCAAAAAGGCAACAACTGAAAACTGCACCGAAACGAACAAATTTACGTTCGAAGCGTGGCCTAAACAAAGGAACTTCATTGTTTCATCGCGACTGTAAAAGAGATTTATGCGTCCAAGTGAAATCATTTATCATGCTTAATTAAAATTGAAATGTTTAGCTGGCTGACTTCTTCCTCTTCTTCTTCTCGTTTCGGCTGCTCCCAATGGGGGGAACTGTATACAGCCAAGGCAGGAGGGCAGTCAGGCAGCTGGCAAGCCTTCTCTAATGCCAACATTTTCTTACATTTGTTTTCTACACCTTTTCATATTATTTGTTGACACATTGTTACACAAAATGCATTTAACCGGTTTTATATAAACGTGAAGCAGGAAGATTCTCCGAGCTTCTTTCCACAACTTGTTTCATTGTATTCCCAACACTCTCTCTCTATCATATTCATGTATTTAGCGGTGCGTTTCCAATCCAAAGTGGCCGTTTATCTTTTAATTGTAACATTCTGTGGCATTAATAAATGCACAACCTCGGGCTGTCATAAATCGTAAGATAATAGTCTGAATATATTAATGATATCTGCAGAGATTTGCATTATAAAAGGATCGTGTATGTGCGTTGCGTCGGTTGCAGCTTCAGCTGTATTTTCTACGGCTCCCAAGTCAGTTATATAAATATATATATTAATCTATTTGTATATAGCATTTCTTATCACCAGTAGCATCGATTCTCTATTGTTCTATTCAATTCAAAGTCAATTAAGAACTAGTTCTCACCCGGTAACAATTTGAAAACCCAAACTATTAGCCCCAATATATCAAAGGTTCCCTCTATAGAACAACTCTGAAAGTGAATCATTTGGCACTTTTTGTGTTGTTATTATTAAATCAATTCATTTTCTCACTTAGCACCTGTTTCTATAGAACTCAAAGGCGAAAATCAGTCATTAAATCAATTAGCGAAAAATCTATCAATTTGCAATGTAGATCGCACGTCACAGAAATTCACAGAAATTTGTTTTAACATTAGGCTACAGTTAAGCTATTATACATTGAACCCATTTACATTTTAATAAACCTAACCTGATCGAAAGCGATCGTTGCCATAATAGTTGCACATATTTTGTTGCTGTTATTGACGTTTTAAGCTATTGTTTTTGATACCCTGTACTCATTTTAATGCATGAGTAGGGTAACAACATGTCCACCTACATACGCATAGAGACAGAAATTAGGGCTTAAAGGTTTTCATATACTTTCTGGCCTATTTATTGTTCAGATAAATTTGGCACAGTAATAATTAATTAGATCAAAATAACAGTATTTAAGAGTTGATTATGTTTTAGCTCTTGTATTCCTTGCCTGAAATATGCATAATTCGTATTGTCACGTTTAAATTTGAGTGCAGAATATCTCAGAGTCAGGCACTTCTATATCTTTTGAGTTTGTTGTTGCTTTTAGCAATTTTTCTTGTTGTATAAGGTGTGTTACAGCCAAGCTTCAGTTAATGCACACACACACACACACACACACACACTCACACACTCATACACGTGTGTTGTGGATCGACTCACCAAGTTGGCAAGTTAAAGTTCAATGATGTCATTACGACTAATTCACACCTATGTTTGAATTCTGAGTACGCGATTGTTTGTTTATTTATGCATCGATACATATATATTAAAATATATACATATTTTTTTTTGCCAACTGCGATAGAAATCTAAATAAATTTAGCATTTAATAATAGCGTCATATATAATCATACAGCAACCCGTTGTGCCTAATAACTTTATTTGTCGAAATAAAATTGTTATAGCAGCAACGCCTAACGAGGGGCTGAATGTCGACCACCCGCTGCTATTAAGAATTCTAGTTAATTGATTGCAGCCCAAAAATGTATTATTTAATGCTGATTGGTGGCTTGGTAGCTGGCTGTAGCAACTGGTAATCAGCTCGGAGCTGGAAGCTGCTAAATAAAATATGAGTTCTACGCAAGTTTCGTTGCCTAAGTCTTTTGTTTTGTGGCATCTCAAAGCGAAATGTCAATGAATTCTTTGTATGTCGCTTACAGTTAACTTATGCTAAATCGGTTCAAGCCAAGTAACAACTACAATTCGACGCACCTCCTCCCCCACCCCTGCACTCCACACAACACATCAACTTTTGTGTTCTTGTTGTCATTGGAAATTAACACCCAAAGACCCAAAAAAAGAGAAGAAGTTAATTTAAATCAATGCGCAAACTCTTGTTGGGAACCGCTTAACTCGTGCGTTGCTGAAACAAATGCCAATCTATAGGCATGTGAGACTCGCCCGACCCTCTCCCCGCTGTTCCACTCCCCACTTGTTTGCGAGGCTCCAAAAAGTGTTAAGTATGCCTTTTATGTTTGGGATCTCTTTGGGTTGTTTGGCTGTTTGCTTAGGCAATCAGTTGTTGATAATTTTTTTTGTTAGTGTCAATTGTTGTTTTGTTGTAGCTTTGTGTTGTGTGCTGTGTTATGTATTGTGTTGTGTATTGTGTCTGGTGTCTGGTCTGTTGTGTGTGATAATTTAGACAATTCATCGATAAAAGCGCGCAACAAGCGTATCGAATGTGCATATAGCTAAATGGCTTCTAATTTATCCACTTATGCACAGAGTACTTTAAGTTAGTCATGCAGAACGCTCCCAGGAAGATTTATAGTTTATAACTATTAATTCAGACCTGATTTAAAGCTACATGAAGAAGAAGGAAGAGATTATTTTATATACATAATTTTAGCTAACATTGACACGACTGCCAGGCAGCAAAAGCATCAGAGACATTAGAAGGAATGCCATAGGGTATTCAATGTTCGGCAAACCGAGAATTTATTTTCCATTTTTTTACAGGCTTGTCGGCGATTGCATTTTAATTATGCCGAAATGGTAATAGCCTACTAACAGGTATTTATTGTTGATACATTCATTTAGCGCTTCGGTGAAAAGCTTTTTAGACTCGATCGCCTCTGGTGTGTGGTCTGCGCTTCAGATTTCTGCACAAATTCTTTCCAAATTATTTCCCATGATCCATCATCGATGCCATACGCGACGACCTCAAGCGGCATTCAATCATTATTCAGCTCTTTTACACCACCCACCAAATAATACAAGACATCTGCAATAACAACAGCAACAACAACAAACAAACACAATTACGAGCAATGTAAGGCCAATCAAGACAACTTGGTCAATGGCTATAATTGCTAGAAATAGCTCTGGTGTTAATGCTTCGTTTTCATTTGTGCAACAAACAATAAAAACGTGATTAAAGATGCTATGCAAAGTACTGTATCAATTTGCATAGGTATCATGGGGTATATTGACTGCAGGGCTTGTTTAAACTAAGTCAAGAAAGATCAGAATTTAGTTGTTTTTATACCTCTTTGATTCATATTGGAGTAGACATTCAGAACGATATCAAACATTCCCCATTTCCTCAATTTCTATTACTTCTCCACTTTGTATACAGCGTATTTTTCCATCGATTAACTTTCTATCTGGTAACCCGTGTCATTGAGTTGAATCACAAAACTTGCCTTGCGAATCGTTTGGCGCTGCTTTAATGTGGGAAATAAGTCAAGCTATGGCCTCTCTACGCCCAGCCCAAAAAAAAGAGCTTAGCTCCGGTTGTGCTCGTACTCCGGGGGCGTACTTGTATTCAGATTTAGATACAGTTGACTATTAAAATCGATGTAAGCGAAGTGTGCGCTGTGCATATAATTACAATTACAAAATTTTAAATATTTCTACATGCATTTTTATGCTTCATTTCCTGTGCACAGTCAATGGCCAATGGGCATTGGTCAATGGGAATCAGTGGAAAGCTCTTTGCTTTGCATATTAATTTTGGGGCGGCAAAGTGCATGGCGGCCATACGAAATGTGCATTTAATTGACAGGCCAAAAGAATCAAAATTAGCATAAACGGACAGCATATTTTATTTATTTCAATACAATATTTTCATTAACAAAAACCGTCAACAAATTCTAGTCCAAAGTGCTTGTGCAAGGGATACCCTGCAAGCCGGTGACTCGTGCTACATGAGTGAATAAAGAAACTGTATAAATAAATGTATATTATGATATATTTATACTTGTTAAACAAATATATTATAGCCCATTTTAAAATGGGAAAATACATTGTTAGTGCTTTTGCTAGCTCTGGATAAATATCATAAATTTAAAAAAGAAATTGGGTATAGTTTATTATGATACTGATATTTGACATCTGACATTTGACATCTCCAGAATATATATTTACCAAGAAGATTTTCAGTTCTTGATTTTTCTTGATCTAAATTATTGGATCAATAGCATTTAGCTTTTAACATCGACGCAACTTCCTGAAAACTCATCGAAGCTATTTTACAGGGTATCACGTTTTGTTTTGGGTGTCTTTTTACAGTTACATCAGCCAAAATGTTTTTTTTTATAAAGTTTTTCTGTAATGCCGCCCAAAAGCTTTCTTCTGACACATGTCCAACTACTTTTCGACCTGTTCGATCGGCTGGCCCGGTCGGTAAGTTCAATAACTTGGCGTGTGTGTGTGTGTGTGTGTGTGTCTGTCTGTTGCAAAGAGTTTGATGAATGCATTTGCCGAACGAACAAGTTTTGCATAATAACCAAAGCCATAAATGATATGTCTAAAAGTTTCTATAGCAGTAAAATTGTGTGCGTTTGTTCTTGTGCTGCACATCTCAATTATTGGGCTGTCAGCTTGCTTTGAAATTGGCAGATGCAAGCGATGTATCGAAATTTAACATCGACATCGACATCGATCGCATGTCAATCGGTGAAGAACTTTATATATACATATATATATATATATATACGGCTTACTGACAGCCGAGCGTAATAATAACGTGACTTTATGAAGTGGTAATGAAGCTATTAGGTTATTGGCTACGTGTGGGCCAGGGGCGGGAGCGGGGGCTGGTGTCTGCTGGCTGAGGTCTGGGGTTGGGCTTGGCTTTGGCCCACAATTTTCAATATTTACGACAGGAAATTGCGCCTTGCATTGAAAATATATTCAAGTTTTGTGCTCATCAAGTTTATTCCAAAATAGTTAAAGCGTCCATTTTGTTTTATTTTTTGTCTATTGCATTTAAACGTTTTATGGCTTTTGAATTATGTTACGAGTCGTTGGGAAGTGATGGATTTATGCGAGTGCGTGCAGAACCGAAGCTTAAGCGCTTGGAAGGCTGTAAAAATATATAGTTATATAGTTTATGCCGTAAGTGGAAGCCAAGAGTCTTTATAACATATTCAATACATTTTTCATTTTGATAGGATTTCCCTATGATTCATAAACGCAGCATAACTAAATGGCAATATTTGTTGTGTTTGGGAAGAACAAGGGAAGCACAAGTATTGTAGGAAAGTGTTCTTTTACAGATCTGTTTGCAGTTTACAAGAATTGGGAAATTCAGAAACTTATCGTTTTTTCTTTTCTCGTTCTGTTAGTTAGGCACACAATCAACAACATTCCAATTGATTATTCCGGCTTCCAATAAACCACTGCACTCATCAATTGATTACTAGTTTATTGTTTGCATAAATCCTATTAAAATAGTTGTGGTTTTTCACCCGATCTGTGTGAATGTACAACAAGATCAGATAAGGGACACACATGCAAGCGTGTATGATTAGTTTTTCTATTGAACACTCAGCAAATATCTCTCCAACTAATTGACGGAAGTATCGAACGTAATAACCTAATCATTGCAAATGGTAATCAGAGACAATGACATCAGGGCGTGTCCCTGGCGTAAAATGAGTGTGCAAATGTACTTAGATTCTTGTGGGGTATAGATGGGTTTTGGGGGAAGTTGGCCAGCTCGGCCAAATACGTTTGAAGTTTAGCGAACGATTGAACAGTTATGTCAGCAACTGCAACTGAAACACTTGTTTGGATTGCCACTGCCCTGAGGAACCGAATGGCGAGTCTTAGAGGAAGAGATCTATGTTTGAATAGAGCCAGCCGAATGACCAACACTTTTTAATGATCATCATCGGCTGTGTGAGGATTACGGACAGCCGTATTTGTTCACCATTAGTATTTGTTATTATTGTTATTACTATGTATTTGAATTGCTCAAGAAGTAAGCTGCGACCAAAGTGGCTCAAAGTGGCCCAAAGAGGCCCGAAGTGGCGGCCACCGCAGCTGCACAGAAATTAGCCAAACTCTAACTGGCAGACAAATGCATTTGGTTCTAGACAACGAGCGAGCGAGCGACTGACGGCATGCCTTTTGGCCAAGTTAAAAGAAAGCCGCACCAGCTCTGGGTGTTTGCCCACTCGCCTTAGAGACTCAGCCAATGTGTAGAGGCAGGGCAGAGCAGTGGACTGGAGTGAAGAGGTGGAAATGGCCTGAGGAGAGGAGCGTACGCGTCATTGTTGTTTACACAATTATTAGGACAACAAGCCGCCGATCGCCGGCAATCTTTGGTTGTTGGTTGTTTGGTTGTTGGCTGTTGGCTGTTGGTTGTCGGTTTTGCCGCCTGCCGCTTGCCGCTTGTGTTTACACTCAGCGCTGCAGCTCCTCTGGCTAAATAGCGGACAGCAATGCCTTTGATTTGAGAGAGACCACACAATCGCTGTACCAGAACCGAAACCAGATCCGGGCCCTGTCCAAGATAACTGTGCGATTGGGCTGCCAATTACGAGTACGGCTTGTTATTGTGCTGTCACGTAATGAGACAGCAATTTAGCACCTGCATATCCATACCTACTCGCTGTGCTGTGCTGTGCCTGATCCTGATTCTGATCCTGTTTATTCAATTGATGAAAGAATAACAGTAGTCGGTCAATTGATTTATTTTGCCCACAAAAGTTGCCCAATGTGTTTGACCAATGTGCTCCGCATCGCAGTTACTTGAATCACGACAAATCCGAAAACTCTCCTTACTAATTGTGCATGCTAATGCATGCAATTGTGTCATAGAGTCCTGTGTACCTGTGGAGTCAACGGTACAGAACGGCAGTTTAGGGGCCAATCCCTCCCTCTCTCTCAGTCTCTCCCTCTCCTTCACTCTCTCTGTCTCTCTCTCCCTCTGTACGTGGAGTTCAGAGTCAGAGCTCACAGTCGCAGCAAATAATCAGAAAAATTTATAAATTATTTAACATTGGTTTGTGTGGAGCTCTTTGCACACGTAGCTGGCGACGGTGGTGCACCCGCCAAGTCAGAGGTGGATGCCCAGCAACGGGCAACTGGAACATGACCGATATTGTGCGGCAAACAGTTATACGAGTTATATGTATATTTATACTCCTCTATACGTACATATATCCAGTGACGACCGTTCAGCATCATCGATTAATGCCAATGCACATTTAATGCACATATTTGCCGATTTTTTCTGTGCTTTTTATTTTGTATTTTCTGATTTTTTCATATCGTGACGTACGTGCCGCAGTTTCACAGTCCGCAGTCCAGAGGCACAGATCCAGGCCTCGTTCTCTGCCTGCCGTTGTGCCTCTGTTGTGATGTCATGTCACAAGGTGATATAACATGGCTGCAGTTATTAAACAAGGGTATTTTGTACACCATGTCAATTCGAATTCTCAATGCTCTTACTTGTATTTATTAAGCCAATTTGTCTTAGAGATTTGTATGCTATAAATTAGTGCATAGCAAATCATATATTAGCTTCTGTTAATTGGTTTAGCTTTATAAATGATCCAGTACATGCATTGTCCACTAAACATCTGTAGCAAATTGTAGCAAATTGTTTTAGTTTAATTCCTACTAATTTGATTTTATTTGCAATCGGAAACAATTAATTACAACACGAGATAAAAGTAGCTGCAGGGTAAAGTATGCTGGCCACTAGATTTATTTCTAAATAATGGGCCCAACTTGCATAAGTAGCTTAAGAGCCTAATTTATGTGCATTTTTAATCAAGGTAATAATTTAACTAAATAAATTGCATTAATGCAATTATCATATACATAATAATAATCATAATAAAATGTAGAAATACGAAGATATTTTAAATAATTCTATTTTCTTCATATACAAAATTTAAAAGAAACCATACAAATTATATATTGATCAAATAAAAATGCTAGTTCGGTGAAATTCATTTATATAAATTGTATATAATAATTTTATTTTCGTCTGTCATGTAATGTTTTCTTACAATTTGTTTTTTAATACATAATTTTGGGACATGTTTCGTATATTAACAAATACATGTATCTCATAATCTCTTTTATACTCAAATTTTTCTGTAAACGATACGTTGAATTTGAGTAGCTCGAAAGTATTTCTTGAGAGTATAAAAGAATGATTACCTATGAAGTGATAGCTACATAGTTGCATTTAAAATCTAGGCCTAGGGCCGCATTCAGAGCATTTGTCGGCTAAAATTCTAAATGCCGATACGGCTAAAAAGAAAACCAATCCAAACTCAAGTTGTAGACGACGTTCATTCATTTATGGCTAAGTCACGTTGGAATAATTTGTTTTATGTTAATGCTGAGCATGGCGCATTGTAAGCAGTTTGCAGCCTCAGCTTCAGCTTGAGTGCCGCCTTCCTATGCAATTCTCAAAATACATGCAATGCAATTGCTACTTTTTCTTTTGCTCGACTCTGCTGTGTGTGCCCCTCAATGAATTGGAATTTAATTTGAGTATTTTGCGCAAAATTTCCAAAAGCGACAAAGACGACGACGTCGACGACGACATCGTGGACAATTGATGCCCGGGCTCCCCCGCGCGTAAAATGTCAGGTGCAGTTGTTGTTGCTGCTGTTGCATTTGCTGTAGCTATAGATAGAAAGATATTGTGTCTGTGCATGTGCAACTGTGGCTGCAAATGTGGCCCGCACGCAACAATTTGCTACTGGAATTCCTTAAAAACATTGCCAACCCATTGAATGTGCTTGCATGTAAATGGAATCAGCAACTGCTTAATCGTGATTCGGTAGTCGGTGGTCGGTACTCGATACTGCTCAGTTGTTACTAGAGATTCGGCATTTGACTCTTTCAGCTGAGCGAAAGGTATAGTCATAATAATCAACAGCTAAGCGATCCATAATAACTTCATTAGATCTATGGCAGCTACTCATTTGGTAAACTCTGGCAAGAATCATTAAAAGAGAATTGAGAGCCCACATAATACCCATAAGACGCTTCTAAGCTGTCTAGGTGGCCCCAGCAGTTACTTCCGTTGACGCCCACGTTCTGTGTTCTCTGGTCTACCTACTTATATATATAAGAGGATTATCCGACTTTAATGTCAGATGATGTGTGACGTGACCGTTGCGACGCCGGCGGCAAGTGCCAAAAGTTCAGAACAAAGATGACTAAAAGATATATTTAATTCCGGCGGAAATACACATACAATTGAAGGGCCGGACAGACACAACACACACACGCGCACGCACTTTTTTGGCATTTTGTTAAACTCATCCCATAATTAGGGTTCAGAATTCGCACGCTCAATTTCAAATTGAAAATTGTAGCAAAATTTTCAAAAGTAAGACATCAATTATGTAGCGCCTAGAAAATTGAAGCAGGTAACGCAGAAACCTGCTCTCGCTCTCACTTCGTGTGCGTGTGTGTGGCCTTCTGAGTGACCTCTGACAAATGTGTCCATGATGGATTGATGGCCGTCGAGTTGTTCGTCCATCGGCTGCTTCGGTTTCGCCAAGCGCCAGTTGTGATTAATTGGCGAACCAAATTTTGGGTACAGGGAATACAATAGAAATGTGTGGGAGAGAATTAAAATAGATTGTTAAAGGCAAGCAGAAGTCGCAAAAGAAGCTGCCGCAGATGTTCGGAATGATGTTCATATGAGCTCTATATACAAAATTGATATAAGCTGTAAGTTTCGAAAATAAACAGTCATTCAGGGGAAAACCAATTATCTAGAGTGTGATCTGAAAGGGGAGAACTCGACCAACACAATTTTGATGTAAATAAATATCTAATATTAGAAGCTTTAAACAAAAGACTAAAATATAATGTTTTGGATAAAAACTCGTCAATTTTAAGTTTTATAATTTTAAAATGACTAGATACTTGGAGAGCTTCTATTACTGGTTATTTGACGACTTTGAATTTCATTTTGCTTTTAAATAAGTCAAAGTTCTCTTGGAAACGATTTCTCTTGAAAGTTATCGTATTTCTCTATAGAACTGGCACATTATTCAACTTATTGACCTGTATTTGGGTCTGCTAAATTGTCGCATTATAAATTACTCAAGTGAGTTGTCAGGCTATCGATTTCATTACCATAAAGAGCACACAATTGAACTGGACGATCGGCACGCATTTCAATATACGTATGAATACGGTTATGTGAGCTACTTTAGTTGTCATAAGTGTCACAATGTGCTTTGATTTACAACAATAACGGCGTCTATTAAACTTCATAATTGTACCAATAACCAAAAGCTCAAACGACAATTGACAAAAAGGTTTTGCAATCCAATCCATATACCAATCCGCCCCATGCCCAAAACCAAACCGAATACGAATACGAATCCAAGTCAACAAAACGAGCGCGCCGGAGTTTGCTGCCGCATCCACAAGATTCGATTAATTGGGAAAACAAAGCACGTAGCACAAATAAAATGAGGCACAAATGAGCGGAGCACAACTGAGTCGGATATATATAATAGCATATGAGGTATATATAGTAAGAAGTCATATGTCTTACTTTGATATTTATGCGTATGCCAGCCCCATTTTTGGCGACCTAAGCAAATAGGGGCGCGAATGAGGCCCCAAAGCGCGGCTCCACTGGCGATCGCCAGTTGGGTCATTGGCTCTTGTGAGCCACTTGATGTTTTGGCTTTGGACAGCAGCCCAAATCTGGCTCTAAAGTGTTGACCATAAGTGTCTCGATTGTTTGTGTATCATAATACAAATACACATAAGCAAACGTACGGGGCGCACACACAGTGCGTAAGTACAGTAGAACCAATTATGGATTTTATAAAACAAATGTGGCGCGCATATTAATGAGATCGCTCTATAGTGTAGCCGCCCCACTCTCTCTCTCTCTCTCTCTCTCTCTCTCTCCGTCGCCCACTCTTACTGAATCTCCCTCTCCCTTACACAACTTACGTTTAGTATGGCAGGGACGTGCGTACGTTCGTTCATCATTTTTATACCCTGTACTCATACAAAAGGGTGTTGTTAAATATGTGAATATCTAACTACCCTATAAATAGCTTGAGAAACAGCTGATACAAGAAAACAAACAAAGAAAAACCTCAAAAATCAACTAGGCTTATGTTTATGATCAATAGGGATTTAGGAAAGGGAACACAGGGTAGCTGCTAGTTGAGCACTTGAGTCTTGCGCATGATTACTTGTTCTTGTATGCTTATGTATGGCTCGGTGGCACATAAATTTCCAAATGATTTACTTTAGTTTCGTGTGGAATTATTTGTTGTGGCAACAGCAACAAACACAGCGGAAATGTGATTAAAAGCATATTTTAAAGCATAGTTGTGCGCTGATAAACCACAGACTCAGCCCGAACCGCAGCTTTATAGGCCCAAAGCTGCGTGCAGGGCATGCAAATGGCCCACAGATGATGAACAAAAGGTTCCTGACAAAACAGGCAACTGCCAACTGGCAACCGGCAACTGGCAAACAGGCAACTGGCAAGTCGACCCCCTGCGGCCACTGAGTGTTTATGTCAACTGCACGGCTGATGACAGCCATAATTCTGCTGGCAGGCAAGAAAAACAAAAAAAAAAAAGGAAAAGATTCCAATCGGAGCTTGCCGCAGAGCCAGAGTCAAGAGGGACTGAGCCCAGTTAACCAGCGCCTTGGTATAAATAAGTGCAAAACGTCAACGCCATGGGCGCAAAATTGTTATCGCCATCGCTTTTAAGTCCAGGGGGGGATATTTAGTGAGTCCAAGTGTCGACATCCACTTCGACATCGACACTCGACTTGCCATTGGAATTGGAGCCACTCGGTGGTCACGCCACCAAAAATGTAACCAAGCCAAAACAAAATTGTAGCAACGGAAGCGAACCAACACAGAACAAACTAACTATAGCTCCCACGGTAGTAAGTAGCTCCTGCTATTGAGCACCTCTTTGGCCAAAAAGGCCAGCCAAATTACGTTTGGGCCACAAGCAGTTGCTTGTATTTACAAACTCCACAATCCGAGGCCCGGCTAACGGGCAACATTTCTCATGCACTATGGGAAAAGTCAGCGTGCACAGTGGCTAAAAACGTTTCTAATTTCATTTTCAGTTTGGGCGCTTCCTGCTCCAAATACGAGAATTGAATGCCACACACGCAAACCGCCAATTAAGTCAATTTGAGCGCGTTTCAAATATCAACACCAGATGACCGAAATACAAAGATATCAAAGGCAACAACAGTTCATCTAGTTACAACTTAGAGTATTCAAACATACACTTAAAGAAAGTCTGTATACATTTAAGAAGGGAATGGAAATTGAGAGGAAGAAACTTATATTTCGATTTGAAGTACCTATCAAAATATTTCTCTCAGTGTGTATTGATCTTGCACAGTTGCTGACAGTTCACCCACAATGTTTATGAGCAAATTATGCATGGAAATAAATCAATAGGGAGTTCATACAACATTATGCATTACAAATCAGTTGCATTTTGTTGTGCAGCGCCAACGCGCAGCGCACAATATTGAAAAATTATTATTGAAAATCGTTAAGCCAAATCTGTGGCATATGCATACACACAGAGAGTTGGTTCTATTTGAGATACTGAGATTGAGATACATGTGTAGCAGTCAATGAGTCACTCGCTCCGCTAACTCGCGGCTGCCTGTTGATTTATCTCGCTGTGTGTGTGTGCGCGCGCAATGCCAAAGCAGCTGAGGCGTTGAAATTGGGCGCAAATCGAATTGTATCTGCAAGATACATGCGAATATCTATTGGCATTTGCATTGACAACAACTGCTGCATAGTGCAAAATGAAGTTATATGACCAACTGACTGCCAAGACCCGGTCCCATAAGTCACCCAGTCTTTGGCAGCAGGCAGCAGGCAGCGGGCAGCGAGCAGTCAACGGGTCTCGCAGTTTGAGTCTTGAATCTGTTCGCTCGCCCGCTTTAATTAACATATGCTAACAAGTTGGCCCATGCCGCACTTTGTCACTTCAAGAGCTGCAGCTACACAGATCCAGCCAGACGCTAGGTACTTGTGCCACTTGGGGGTGGGCCTAAGTGGTTTTTAAATGAAATTAATTTAAATGTATTTTCAACTTCACATACGGCTCTCGTGCATTTGGTTGTAATGAGATCATTGCCATGCAATAAATTTACTCATGTCTCTATTTATAAATGTTATGCTATGCACCATAACCATAACCTAGCGCAAAAAGGGCGTTAATAATAATAATATAATTGCCAGTTGTGGCAATTAATTGTTAGTTGTTGCTGTTAGCATAACTAGCGTAGATCAATGTAATCTTAACTAGATTAAACGCTGGAATCTATAATAATTATCTGATGCAACGGAAGCAGGCATATATTATTTGATTGTTTGATAGACAATTTATTGCATCGAAAATATTAATACCAATAAGTAATTCGTTGGAACATTTAGCTTAAGCATGTTTAAATGATCCATCTTGATAGCTTTTCACTAAGATGTTAAAAGCATATTGAAGCTCGTTACGACTTAATTTTATCAAAATATTGTCGGGAAACATTGTCTTTTTGTTATTATTAACTTAAGCTCAGCTGGAAAGCAACTATAAAACATTGCATTCTAGTTTTTCAGATCTATGCCATGTTTGCTCAGTCTAAGTTATTTATTTGCATAGTTCCGCTTATTGTGCCGCTTATTGTTCCAAATATTTATATTCAATTAAATTAAATTTATTTTGAATTTTAATTATAAGCCCTATTAATTATTATATTCAATATATGCTTATAAATACTATGCTTAACTAAATAACAAATATTACCATTCCCATTTACATACTCTTCTTCAAACGGAGTATCTTAGTTCGAATAATTGGCTAATTTTTGTACTTTGTACAAGAAATACAAATCTGATGTATATAGTAGATTGGACTTGTAATTGTTGATCGAGTTTGCTCTAAGCTAATTTCTGATCATTTCTAAGCTGCATTAATTAAATATCAAGACCCTGATCTTTGATTAGAAAACTCCCCCACACATGTTCGTAAGTAGTTGGCCGTTGATCTGGTCGAGCCCATTCGATGATGACGTCGTCGCTATGTCATCTCCCGCTCCCAATCCCAGTCCCTACGTGCAGCCGTCTAGTTCCGTTTGGAGCTGCCACAACCACAGCGACTGGCATTAGAAGCTGGTAGCTAAAGCTCGGCCGACTACACACATCGAGCGATAGTTAATAATAATAGATTTTCTCACGCTTGATATTTCAGGCAGTGAATGACGTTAACAATGTGTGCAAGCCGACGAGATACGAGTGCGACTCAGATGCTGGGTGCAGTGGCGGTGGCGGTGAATGGGAACCGAGATGGGGACGGGAACGGTGACAGAGACGGGTACGAAGACGGCGACGGCGACGGCGAAGGCGACGGGTGACGGGGAACATGGCCAGCGGGCGCTTCGCCCGGAAATCATATTGCGGTGCAAAACGGCGGCTTTAAGTTTAGAAATTACGTGCGATTGCAGGGAAAATAAATATTATAAAGTGAGCTACAAATGCGGCACAGAGCCCGAAGCTGTAGCTCGGCTTGGCTAATATTTTTATTGGAACCATAAAATGCAACAGATAATGATTTGCATGATTTGGCAAAACATTTGCAGCATTTCACACCTGAACAACACACTCAGCAGGTCACGTAATTATGGCTCAACGGAGGCTGGGCACGGCATCATCTTCGATAAATTAATCTAACCGGGCAATTGTTGGGCACTGCGCGGTGCGGTGCATTCAGGAATTTTGTATGCATTTAAGGCACTTAGTCATGCCCAAGTGATTGCTAAACTAGTTTAGCCAGGCCAAGCGATTTCCCATTGGGGAATTCCGGCACTAAAATTGAAACAATGGCAAAAATAATAATCTAATAATATTAAAATTGAACTTTTGCTCACTGAACGTCGTCGTCGACGTCGTCGTTGTCGTTGTCGAGCCGGATCTCTCCGACAATCGATGCAACTGCTTAATTGAATGCATTGCAAATGCAACCAGCTAGCGAGGAATCATTTATTGAGTTATTCAAACGAAATGCCAACCATGTGTGAAGAGCAATAGATACTTTAATTGGAACTATAAAATAAGTACATTTAAGAAAAGCCAAGCGGATGACTGAACAGCAGAAAGGGCGATTAGGGTTTTTTATAAAAAGGCCAGGCATTTTTTCAGGTATTCATATTAATTATTACTATAAACTCACCATTTCGATGGGTTACATCCAAAACTAATCTATCTGCAAAAATCAATATAAAAAATTTACCTTGATAAACTTTCAGTTAGACTCTGAATTATTATTAAAATTGTAGAAATCTTATATAAGCCGTTTATGGGCTTTTATATTGGGCTTAAATTTCTCCGACATTATATTTAAATTGTGCCACTTACTGGTCTTCATAAAGGAAGTAATTTCTACCATAAACAACTCAATTTTAATTGCAGTTGAACAGAAACTTAATTATTGCTTGCATTTGATTGCATTTCCCAAGACACTTCCCATAGCAGCTGGACAAGCCGCCCACTAATTCCATATGCATAGCACGCGTTTGGTTAATTTCTATATTTTCATTGACACGGTTTGCTGTCTAGTTTCGGCGTCATCACCAGGCCCACGGATAGCGGACCACACGCACGCGAACGGGCGAGCCGCTCCCACAAGTCAGTATCCCCTCCCTTCCTGCAGCTGCTATTCACTCACATTTGGCGACTTGATATTCGTTTGTCTTTAGCACATGCATCACAAAAGTATGATTTAGACGTTTATTAAACCCTAAACAATAGCTGGAACCGGAGAGCTGGCAAATGGTGTGTCGGGAAGCGTAAGCTTTCATTTGTGGGAATTCAAATTAGAAGAACATTTCACAAGTTTATTTACGTTTTGTATTTTTGATTGTCCAGTGGTTAGCACTTTGCCCAGTCGTATTGACCAAATTTTGAAGAACTATTGACCCCGCTCTCCTTGTGCGGGGGAGTTGATGTCATAGAAAGTGCCTGCCAAATGTTGCAGAAATCGTAAAACATTAACCGTTTGCCATAAACATTAGACGCCCTTGCACTTCGACTCTTTGCCCGCCCCGCCCAACCGCCTGCCTCGCTGAGGGGCCTAAGTTGAAGTCTACGCACAGACCTGATATAAATTACAATAGCTGCCTACAGTGAGAGAGGCTCGTTGTCGAGTCGCCCCAAAAGCCAAATTGTTTTTTAAAAGCACCATTTTTATTACGTCTGATAAGTGATCTCGCGACATTTTCAATTTTAATAGGGTCTCCCAGGTGCCCCAACCGACTTACAAAGCGACTGCGCCCCCACACAGTTCAGAGCAGCAGCAGCCGCAGCCGCAGCAGCAGCATCCACGTCCCAGGCTCCATTGAGTGTCCGGCTTGGGGATCATTTGTCGTTGCGTTAATAAAATTGCATTGAGTCGCATTTGAAACTGCTTTGGCCGGGTCGGAACTGTCGGGCTGGACGGGCGGTCGGTGGGATCTTGGGCTCGTTTTGCTTTGGCGGTGGTCACCTCACCGTACAGACAACAGCACAGACCTGGCCATTATTAATAATGCCATGCGACGTTCGCTGTGGTGGGCACTGCCAGCCAATGAAACCAATTACAATTGACAGACTCCACGTTGACCTGTAAAATGGGCAAACCAAAGATTGTTATCCTCTTTCTTGACTACGTTATTATAATTATATATTCATTACCCAAATTTGAGGCTATGCAGAGCTTTATGCTTTTGTAATACCATTCCATTAAAGCTGTTAAGCGCCCTGCCCAATCCTTCCAAATTACTTAATATCCGCTTCAATCTTTATCCATTTTGCTTTTGTTCGCCCAAAGTTAAAAACTAGTATACCCTTTAGCTGATGTGATTGCTGGGTATAACGAGAGAGGTCACCTGAAAACATTGCAAATAAAACGGCAACCATTTTTAATATGATTGTATGTCATCTTAAGCCCACTGCTTGGCCAGCTTTTGAGCAATGCCAACATCTTGGGTTGGTGGCTCCGCGAGCTCTTTGGCACTCGGCTCTCGTCTGCTCCAGGCTCTAGGCTCTGGACATTTGTGTTCATGTGTTGCCAGTCGGATACTCAAATTATCAACATGCTTGGGCACCCGGCTTGGCACCGTTCAGTTCCATTGTGCTGGCCTAGCCAGCCGGCTTTTGGGTGTCGATGATAATTTTTCATGCGATGAGCGCACCTCCCCCTCCACCCTCTTCCTTGCCCACCCCACGGAAATATCAGGTGTGCTGGCACAGCGCTTATGGCTGGTTAATGGGTTCGTCTAAATACTAGCAAAGCCTGTTGGCCGTTGGTGAAAATGGGCGATAATCCGTTTTGACAAATTTGCCTACACGGCCCACAGTGCCAGTTTGGACAGCGGTCAGAGTTCAGCTGGAGAAATTTTTTTTTTTTTTTTTTGCATACTAACAGAAAAACGTCAATGTCATTGTCCCCAATGTGCTTCCGTTCCGAGCCTAAAAGAACATATATATATCGGAGCTGAACTGAGAGAATTAGCATGCAGCACAAATAACTGAAAAGCAAGCCACATAACGACTAAGAGACAAATCAAAATGCATGCATATGATTACGTACTCGCACACGCACACACTTGCACACAATCACAATTGAATCGAATCAAGATATCAACATTATGCGTAGGGCTACTGAAATTCTTAATAAAGATAAAGTCTGGCCCAAAAGCAGATTGACGGTGGAAAAGGACCTCATGCCTGACTCTCTCTTCCTCAATGGTCGTGCATGATATCGAAACTCCGGGCACTAAGGTTCTGGTTTCTGTGGGATACAGAGTCTCATCACGTACGAAGCGTGAGCAAACTTTAAGTTAGATTAATCGGCGTTGACGAGCTGCATGGAAACTGCATTGATTATGGGAACACACAAAAAACGAAAACGAATAAGAAGCCCATCACAGAAAATTATGAAGTCAAAGAAATGTCAAAACGAAAGGATATGCGCATTTCCTTTTGTGAGTTATGCGCCACATCCGGTTAGCTAAATATGATTGGTGGGCTGAGCCAAAAAAATGATTCGCAGTTGAGATTTATAAGCCTTATCGAACAGCTTAGTATTGATTTATGTTTTTGCACGTATAAAAAAAAACCGAACAAAAGAAATATAAATAGAAGTAGTAGAAGGCCGAATAAGATGAAGATGAGGAAGAGAACTAATTGTTTGCCTGGGTGCCCACCTACCGTTTCAGCCTAACAAAAGATGTGCTCACAGCTGTCTGTCTGTCTATGTGTGTTGACTCTGGGCTTGTCCAACATAAAGACATAACATCGTAAATAGATCACTTGCAGTTAGTTCAGAGCTCTCGCACCTACCGATTTCGATCAGGTGACGTTTTGTGTGGTCCCTTCGGCAGAGCCTGGCGCCAGTTTGACAGTTTTCTGTTTTATTTTTGTGGTTTTTGTATGTTGGGCAAATTCAATGTAAGTATTTCTACGAAATCTGTTGGAATAAATTGGCTGCCCAAAATAAAAAATAAATACAAATCAAGTTCGTTGCCTAAGTCTTTTGTTTAGCGACAGTGCGCACATAATGCGTGTTTGTATTTATTAATTTTCCGCCAAGCATTTTCACAAAATTATTCCAACCTTGACAGCAAAGCTGCTGAAAATTGTATTGAAAACAGAAGAAAAAGAAACAACATGAAAATTAACCCAGAAAAAAATTAAAAATGTTTTTTTTTTTTGGTTTTTAATTTTTACGTATTTTGTCGAGGCATAAACAATAAGACAAAAGAACGGCGCCACGCTTGATACTATGTGTGTGTCTGTGCTTGTTAAGTTTGTCATGCGCATGCGCTTAGGCCCAATGAGTCGAACGTCTTAACAAGAAAAAAAGACAAGAAACAATGCAACCTAGAAGTGTGCCAAGTCAAGAGCTGTGGCCAAAAACTTCAAAGATGATTATGATGCAATGATATTTATTTATTCAGACTCCGACTCTGACTTCGACTTCGACTCCGACTCCGATTCCGACTTCTATCAAGGTTGTTTCCTCTGCATTTGTTTGTAATTTATATTTTGTTCGAAAATTGCTCTGCCCCCAGTAAGGTCACACAATTCAAGTCAAGCGCCCAATTTCACCCGCTTAAAGTGAGGCACACGCCAGACTGAACGATTGACAGACTGTAGCAATTGACGTTGCACTCGAAGTCTGTTCCCTTCTGTCCCTCCACTCGCTGCCTGCGCCCAGCTGGCACCTTCAACTGATGGCAATTATGCCCCCAACTTGGCTATAGTTGGCTGACTTGTGTGATTTTTGTTTTTTCAGTGACACAGAAACTGAAATTGTGCATTGTTCAACTGTCCGTCCGGCTGGCAGTTGTGTCTGTTTGTCGTTCGATTCGCTCGCTCGCTCGCTCGCTCGCTAATGACTTGCTCCCCATATTTGAAGGTCAAGTTAGGGAAGTTATTGTCGACGCTTCAGTAATTTTGCCCAAAGCTCCACATTGAACTTTTATTATTATTATACAATTAATTGCCTTAAGCCGCTCTCATATCGTATCGTTATTATTTTTATACTTTGTCAAATCTCATTATTAATATCATCAAATTGTTGGAGCGTTTGATTTTAATAGCCATCCAACCCTCAACTGTTCGGAACTATGTTAAGGTAAAGGCCCCCACTTAGCTGGAAAGCTAGTAAAATTAACAGATCGTTTTATCTAACCACAAGAAATTCCATGACTAATCATCGATAGGTGTCAACAACATGTGCCTCTACTAATAATAATATTGCTCGTAATAACGCGGGATACCACAAATTATATCATGCCTATATATAAGAGTAAATTTGTGGAGCGCTCAATTCGCTGAATTTGTATACCTAGTTTTTAATAGATAGAACAAGGTATATACGACCTTAAGAAATGATTGTACTTTGTCAACAACAATTGTCAAGTATGTGGATCTGAATATAAGAGGTAGATTATTAATTTAACAAATTGCAGCTTGTTTTATTAAGGAGCAGATATATATGCTTTATAGATAAATATTCATAAGCTAAAGTAGATAATCTTGTTTACAGGGTATTTCCCAGTAAATCACGCTCAACTAAAGCATTCTTACTGTTGTTTTTATGATTTGCGGCCGCAAATATCTAAGTAGCTCGAACTCGAAATTGATTTTTGCTTGTTGTTGTTTGTTTACTCAAGTTTTTTATATTGGAGGGGGAGCACTGTTTAAGAAGCTCGCGCTGAGCTTTGGCTTTGCACTTGGGCTTGGGTCCGGGCACTTGGGTTAACCGCTCTGCGTAAGCGCGGTGGCTCTGGGGCGGCTTAAGCGAGAGACACTTCGGATAAATATTGCGGTCATCGCTTAAGAATAATATTTTTCTTTGGCCTCGCTTTCGGGCATTTTTGCATATCTTTGAGCTAATTTTTATGGAATTGGTTGTGTACGGCTGTGATGTTGTGAGTGCCCCGCCATTGAGGCGCTTTCAATTAGGCTCAGCTCCGTCTTGAGACCGACTTCAAAGCAGACAATGAACCTCAGACAAAATCATGACAATGCCACTGAATGATGAATCATGTCAATGTTTGCTTGTCGCGCTCGTGCTCTGAATTGCTTTTCACTGTATTGTACACAGCGAGAAACAATGTGTGCTATTTATAAAGAAATTAGCCTGCATATCTTAGTGAAACTCATATAGACAGTTATCTGTTGAGATTCTCATTTTAACTTATCCATATATCTGTAAGCCGTCTAGACTCATTGCCTGACTAACTGACTCATTTCTGATCCACGCTGTGACGAAACGAAAAAAGCTAGGAAGCAATTTTTTTTATGACAATTAAAGTAGTTTTTAACGCCGCCTTACTAGGCGATTCTCATAAATTCAAGTAAGTTACAAGTTCTGTTAGCAATCTAATAAACTTTGTTTCTGCTCCTACTCTCACAAAAAATAATATCTTACACTTTATCTATACCTCTTTTTTCCGGGTCATGCTTTATCACATAACTTCCATACAGAATACTTCATTTTTTGTTTCACTTTATATTTTAGAAGTATATCTTCTCTTAGCTTCCGTTTTCTTTCTTTCTATTATTTTTTTGCCTTTTTCTTTTCAAATGTTTTCTACCATTCAACCTTCCGCATCAGCGTGCAGTTTTTCCTATGGCTTCCCATCTTTTTATGAGTCTTATGCAGATGCAACACTTTTCCACATCTCAACTCATCTGTTCTCCATAGTTGGCTATCGATCTTATTGCTCTACACTTACTTCCAAGCATCGTCACATGTTACAGCGGAAGTGCCTAGGGCGCGCCATATACCCAATACGCAGTCCCCATGTAACTTCCTTCCAGCTCGCTCGTCTTCCACAAAAAACTCTATGTTGCATCCTCGCCAAGAAACGTACGAGTGCACCCAGCGTAACAGCTGTTTGGACTGCAGCAACATTAGAAATTATTACCCCAGATATCCGATAGTCTTAACTGATTGTCAATGGTCATAAATTTCCCAGTGCAATGAATGAACGACAGAAATATTAATGATAATAAATGCATACGAATCAGGTACTCAAATCAATGCAAGCCAGGCCCAGGCCAACTGTTGTGCCAAGCGCTTACCCCTTGCCCCATAGGCCTATGCAACTGGCACTTTTTTACACGGTGATAGACTCAGTTGCAGTTGCAGTTGCAGTCATCAACTTAGAATACTAATTCGGTGCGAGCGCGAGTCAGGGCACCGGATGTGATGACATTTGGCCAACGGCAGCAGTGAGAGAAACCCTTACCAATTATTGGATTGGTGGCAATAAAAAGCTAATAAAGAACGTCTCGACTCGTCCCGGCTCTGTCTGCACCCTGACAAGTTGTTGCACTTGCTGCACGCTGCCCGTTTTTTTCTTTTTAAGCGGCGTTTAACAATTCATAAATGGTTTGACCACTGACGCCACTCGTCCACATCCATGTCTGTGTGCCCCATCCCTACCACACTGCGCTGGCCCATAGAGTGTACTGTGTGGTACACTTTAAGGCCGGCAGGCTGCCCCGTCTATGTCGCTCCCGAGGGAAGTAGTGCAGACAGGCGGCGGCGGTGGTGGCGGCGGCTTCGCCCAGCCGTGTTTACGTATGCAAAACTAGTTTTATTTTTAGGGCCATGTCTGGGAATCGAATCAGCCCGAAAACAAATCCACCAAATCCAAAAACCAATGCAACAATTGTTGTGCCATGCACTGCAGGGGAGGCAGGCGGAGCAGGGGGGACGGTCTGTAACAACGCAACGACATTTTGCGTGTTGGACAAATTTGTAGCTGCTGCCTGATCACGTTTTAATTGTACAACCACTTGGAGCTGCAGCTGGAGCTGGAGCTTGAGCTGGTAGACTGGCGCCTAGGCAGCTAATTAACATGGGATGCGGTATTTATTTTTTTTTTCCCGAATTTCTTTAGTTTTTGTTGTTATTTTATTTTTTTGTTGTGCCCATTCACACTACCCCAAAAGGCGTTTTTACTTTCTTAAATCGTTTTTAATTGTTTGTCAAATGGGGCAATGTGAAACCGATAGACCGCATTTGATAAAAGCCAGAGATCTCACAACAAACCCCTTCTCCCTCTTACCTCTCTCTCACCCTCACTCATCCCTTTCTGTGGCGATCTCTCAAGGGTCAAACTCAGCCCAAATGATTGCGATTGTTATGCTTGGCATTTAATTGCCTTGTAAATGGTTGGCTGCTCGCTGTCCCCGTTGTCCCACCGGTAGCGGGCAGCAGTCGATTGTTGTCGTTGTTGCTGTCGTCTTACGCAGTCTCAACATGCCACAAGTTGCACGCATTTCTTAGCCAGTCGGGCCAGCAGTTTTGGCATCTGTTGTTGTCGCTGATATCGAGTTATATCGACTGGCTACCGATTTTGCACCTGTTTTTTCTTTGTTGTAATTTTTGTTGCTGACTACGAAATGCAACGCTCCTTGGTTGATCCCGTTGATAATGCGTATACATAAAACTAGCATGCCACTGTCGTTTAACTGCGGAAATGAGTCGCCAATTCCAGCGAATAAAACAAAAGACTTAGGCAACGAACTTGGTCGCACCTCGACTCGAACTCGCTTTATTGGCTGACGTCCAAAGCACGCCAAGACGCGGCACGAACCAGGCACTCGAACTTGCAACGGTAGCATACAACTCTAAATTATATATAAAGCACATGTCACCAGGCACATCCGTGCATACAAATTGTGCCAATGCCCATACGGGACGTGTAAAGGGGCTGGCAATCAATGGACAACTTCTAGACATGCACAGGGCACAAACCAAACTTAAAACAGGGCGCGGCTCATGATGTTATTTGCGTGAATTATGCATACGACTATTCGATATGAGCAAATGCAATTGCAAAAGGCTCAGACTAAAGATGGACATTACTGGAAAAGCGAACCCAACAATCAGAAATGAAAATCATACTAGATATAGAAATATGGATACAGATTTAGATATATCCTATAAATATAGAAATATGTTATACACATGGATATGGATATGGATATAGATATAGATATAGATATAGATATAGATATAGATATAGATATAGATATAGATATAGATATAGATATAGATATAGATATAGATATAGATATAGATATAGATATAGATATAGATATAGATATAGATATAGATATAGATATAGATATAGATATAGATATAGATATAGATATAGATATAGATATAGATATAGATATAGATATAGATATAGATATAGATATAGATATAGATATAGATATAGATATAGATATAGATATAGATATAGATATAGATATAGATATAGATATAGATATAGATATAGATATAGATATAGATATAGATATAGATATAGATATAGATATAGATATAGATATAGATATAGATATAGATATAGATATAGATATAGATATAGATATAGATATACAAATATATATAGATAGATATAGATGCAAATATCTGTAGGTATAGAATCGAGCTTTTCTCTGAGTATGTGCAAAAGCTAAGCACAAACATGTATGAATAACCAAAACTCGCACCCATCTCGAAGGCAAAAAGAGGGACACGGACAGACAAATGGATCATTATTATTGAGGCACTTGCATCACGCAGAACGCTAAACACTAAACACGGCAACAACAAATGCACAAGCGCATGCACCTCACTGGCACTGGCTGTGCCACTAGCCGATGGTCAATAGCAGCACCACAAAGCACCACCAAGAACAAGAGCTCTTTTTGGTTGGCTTTGATCTGGCACCGCCGCCGCGACTGGGGCGCATTCATTGAAGACAACGCGCGCCTCACTGACACCTTCACTCACAAATGGTCTAAAAGGCCGCTCGGGCCATTAGCCAATATAACTGCCACGCAACGTTTTGTATTTTATCATGTCTACAAAAGTCAAAAAGCCATATTACATCATAACGCACCAAGACAGATCCGAAACGGAGATGGAGACGGAGTCCGAGTCCGAGACGGAGTCAAAGAGGGAGGCTATAGAAGTTGGACCCCGATTCGTTTCGTGCCTAAGTGGCCTTTTTGGTATGAAAAAAAAAGAGTAGAGGGAAAAAAACGGGTTAAAAGCAGTTCAAAAAGTGTTCTAATAACAAGCTAAGAAAAACTATTGTATTTTACGTGGAAAACTCAGAGCGGTAGGCTGGGAAAATTGTTTGCATTTGTCAAATAGTTTTGTCGGCAACGGGTTGATTTTTGTTGTTTTCGCTGTTCGTTTCTTAACTGACCGCCGCAGCGCGCATCCTTACCAAATGGTTGGCAAACAATACGTGGGACAGGTTGGTCTAATAAGCCGCACTCTCGCCCAGATCATGTTGTGCAAACAGACAGACAGTCAGACAGACAGACGAATAGACAGATGGACGGGTGGATGTTGTCCAGAAACTGAAAAGGAATCCCGCCTAACAAGATGGTGCCACGGGCATGAAAGGAGTTTATTGTGCGACGCGTCGTGTCGGTCACTTTGAGTGTCATAAAAAAAATGTTAAAAAAAGCTAGTCGTAAATGCCCACCTACAAGATACCCTGTGTCCAGACAGCGTTGTGCTTATTATGCTATCTTATCCCAAAAAAACGAAGCGGCGAAAATGTATACATACTTCTGTTTTTGTCACGAGCGTCAAACTTATTGTAGTCTAGATTCAAATTAATGGAATAACAGACTTCCCATTATTTAATCTAAAAGTTTCCGATATCTTGAAGCTTATACATCCCTACATCTCATACCATGTGTAAATGTTCACGTATATGCAGCGCTGGATCTGCGTTGACTTCATCTGTTACATACATTAACAAATATTTATGATACTCCTTTATAACCGTTTTATGGGTACAGGGTATAAACAAAAAAAAGAAAAAATACACAGAGCAGGAGTTAAAAACTTAAAAGCCAGCTAAACAAAACGCTCACTGCTCGCGTTTGTGTTGACCAGCTAGAGCAGTTAATTAGAATGTGCCGAAGAGGTTGCCCAGTACCATCATAGGGTCCCAGTTGATGCCCACAAGTGCTAAGGTAGGTGCTGAGTTGCCCAGCGAAGTGCGCTAGACAAACAATCCCCGGCTAAAGGCGGCTTGATTGAGTGCCTCTGGCTTTGCCTCTTGGGCTGTTTGGCTCCGGTTCGGACTCTGGTTCTGGTTCGGTTTCTTTGGCCGACCTCCTAGCTCTGCATATGAAAAGAGCAAAGTCAAGTATAAAAATCAAATCAAGTCATTGGCAGCCACCAGGCAACAGCCAGCAGCCAGCAGCTAGCAGCTAAGTCCACAGGTTCAGCTCACTCTGGAGGCTCACTCTCAAACAATGGGACGTTGGCTTTGGGCCCGGCTCATTCTGTGTGTGCTGAGCCTTGGCAATATTTACCAAATGTCAATGCAAAAAAACCAAAAATGAAGTTTAAGCTGCAATGCTGAAGAGCTTTGCAGCCATATAAAAGTCCAAATACAACACAATCAGCACGAATACCAAATACTCTAGATAAATTCCAAATGCCCATTTAAAGTAATATGTTTATTTCAATTTCATTTACAAATAGAATACATTTTTAGAAAAGAATCAAATACGATTTGATGTACTTCGTGTGTTTGCCAAGTGCTTGCCACAAATTATGTGACCAATTAGCTTGTCCCTTTGTCGTAAGGGTATTTGGCGAAAAGAAGACGAAGAAACAAAAATATCACTTAACACAGGCGCAAACGATCGCGCACGTTTGGTAATGGATCACACGATCTGCAGGCTGAGAGATTCGAGCAGCTGAACTGCTGTCTGGCTGGCTGTCTGGCTGTCCGGCTGGCTGCTCGCCTTAGCCTGGCCAAGAAGTGCATGTGGCCTGGTTGCCAAGTAAATGACATTGACAGTGACACTGCTGCACAGCTTCCAAGCGGCGGCTTCTGCTGGCTGCCTGGCTGCTGGTTGCTTGCTGCCTGGTCTTAATACGTGCACTAAGCATATCAGTTAACCATACAATAAACCGTGGATCGTTCGCATAAGTGTTGCATGCTGCTGAAGAAGCTTTAAGTGTCAGAGCCGCTGATTGCTGGGCCAAGGTGTTTTCTTCTTTTTTTTTTTTCGGTGAGAGCACACATTGCCTTAGCTGGACGAATGGAGAGCAGGCTGCTAGCTGGCTGTTCTAATGATGCATAAATGCCTAAGCCTTTGCCACCTGTAAGAGGCAGAGCAGCAGCTGCTGGACTCCCTCTAATGCCTAACCCCCACCTTGTTTCTTAACCCATACCACAAGCCCACATTTACACTAATTTAATGAGCTACAACATAAATTTTTGGATCGGCTCCTGCTGCGGTGGTCGTTAGTTTCTCAGTGTTGGGTTACTAAACGTAAGACGCACGCGGCTTATTTCCCGTAAACTGAAGGCAATTTTTGAGTTCTTTACGAGCTATCAAAATCACTTGTGGACCACAGGCCCTCAAATCTAAACTAAGGGTAACAAGATAAGCCAAACACTAAAAAAAAAAATAACAAAAAAAAAAAACAAAAACACAAGCAAATGGACAGATCTACAATACGATTGCGATAAGCATCTCGCAGCTCTCTGGACTCGTTAGGAAAGACTGAAAAGATCGTTCGAAAGGTGCTGGAAGCACAAATTAATATTTGTGGCGCAGCAGCCGTGTGCGGTCTGTGGTCCTGTTGCGTTCCAGGGGGGCCTTCCATACACACACACACACACACACACGAGAACAAGACAAAAGGACATCATCAGCCAGAACAATGGGCAAATTTGTCGTTAAGAGCAGGCTGAACGCAGAGAAAGTGCTGGGTGCCAGAGGCAAGCTAAAGGATTTATCCACAGGTCAAGCAAGCACTTACTCACAGATACAGATACATTCGCGTTCACAGATACAGATACATTTTTGGATGCTGCTAATGCGCCCAGCTTGGCATGCGTAAGCTTGACTTGAGCTTGACCCGCAAGTTCACTGGACACGCACTGGAGTCGAGCCAGAAATGATCAAGACACAAGACAGAGGAGACTGCGATTGCGGCTGTGGCCAGTCCTCTGAGATCTGAGGGCCTGGATGTTGAGCATCGTACCTTAATCGCTGCATTTTAATCGACACGCAAAGTTCGTTTAAGTTAAATAAACGTTTAAACGAGAACACAACAAAATGAAGCGAACAACAACAACAACAACAACAACAAGCGAGTGGCATGCGCTGCACGAAGCTCAAAGAAGGGCTCTGGAACTGCAAAAAACTTGGGAACTGCGAACTGCGAACTGTGACTGGCAGCTGCTGTGGCCAGGCGGGCGGAGTGAAAATGCGGTACCTGCACTCTCTGCTACGGCAGATTTGTTGGAGTGCGTGTGCATGGCTCTGGGTGTGTACGAAATGTTTAAATTAAGCTGGATATCAAGTGCACCAGATCACTAATTACCAGCGCCAGCCAAAGCTACAAAACTGAAAAAAATTCGTCCGCCAGCGCCTGCTCCCCCCTCTTCAACCGCTCCTCGACAAGCCGAGAGCATCGTGTGAGCCAAGCGCCGCTCGCTCCATGAAACTTCAAAATGTGCACCCCAAGTTTGTTTGTGGGCATCCAAAATCAATAAAGATCGTTCCCAGATTGTGGTCCAGTGTTTGCTTAACTTTCGGCGGCCCTTAAATGGGTTAATGTCGTTCTCTTGCCGATGCCGTGAAACAATGGAGCTGACCGTTACTCGATAGCTTTTGATGGCATTCAAATGCAGTAACTCAAATTGATGTGTGTATTTTGGTTAGCCTTAATGTTATAGATCGCTTGAGCTCTCGTTTAGACTTGCTCGGCAGCTTTAGGTATTACGTGGTATTGACAAGACTTACACTTAATGATAGCTCTTTTATATAGTACTTCGATTCTTAGCAAAAATAACAAATTTCCATCGGAAATGAAAATCAATTTATTAGGCAAATCAATCAAAGTGTTGTACAATTATTAAGGAATTCCTCATAAGAAGTCATAAATATTTAAATAAAATATTTAAGCTGCAATATACAGAGATCTACCAAAAATATGATTTATTTCAAAATAATTTTTGTATAAATTCCCATTTAAAAGCCATGCTATGTGTATATATTTTATAGGCTATTTGTATGTTATTTCCATTATATAGCAATTACTTCCTGCATTGTCTAGCTGACACTTGCTTGGCATCAACTTGGAGTTTATCTTAACAATACGATCTCTGGCTCTTCAGCAGACACACACACACACACAGTGCACATAAAAGCGATTCTCTGGCAGCTGTCTACAAAAAGATATGACATACCATCATATACTTAGTTTGTTTTGACTATTTGTCAGACAGCGTAACACGCCCCAAACATGGCATATAGAAACTGTAGAAAATATGGTTAGCTATGGGCTGCTATAGGAAGCTTTGGACAGTAATTAAGGCCGCTACCGGACACAGAAACCAACCGAGTTGAGTGAGTGTGTGTGTGTGTGTGTGTGTGTGTGTGTGTGTGTGTGTGTGCTGACCATGTTTTGCATAATTTCTCATTAAAACATGTTTCCATTATCATGTGTCAATAATTTTTCGTTCGCTGTCAGTTTCAAATGCAAATTCTTAACGGCTGATTGGATGATGCATTATAAGAACTGCGCGCAAGCAATTAAATATATAATTTAATAAGCATGTTCCCAACTATCAGAAATGCTTTAAAGTCAAGGCAGTGGCTACGACTAGATAAAACACCAGCTGTTCACTATGCACTATTTTTAAAGATGTGCTCATAACTAACTCTGCGCCCATGTCTGAAAAGTGCACACAAGCTCATATATAAATATATATATATATATATAGATACATAAATATCTGAGTCGTAACTCTATTAATAATGCATCTTTCATGTCGCATACATAATAAACCATTTTGAAGCGTTTAAATGCCTCTCAACGCTCAGCTAAGGTTGTCGTTGAGGACCAGCATTGGAGTCTGGCGCCAATGGGCTAGCGTAATTTGATCGGACCCGCTTGTTTTCTACCTTGTTTCTATCTTCCCGTATCGGTCAATGCATTTTGGCGCCTGCATTTTGACAGTCAATAAAATTTTGAAATGTTATACTTTTCATTTTGTTTTCTATGTCGCATCGATTTTATTTTGTTGGCCCGTCTGGTTGGCTTTTGTTCTCTAAATGGCTTTTTGATTGGAGAGATTGGAGCAGCGATACAAATGAACCACTTTTTCAGTTTGACAGCTGAAAATAAAAATTAAAAAAGTCTAGAAAACAAAAGACTTAGGCAACGAACTTGTCTAGCAATATACATTTCGTACCTTTGCATCTGATAGTTGATAAATCGATTTATTTCTCTCAAATATGTTTATATATTCATTATGAAAAGCTAAAATTGAGCTTTAACCAGTCGAGAATTAAAGGGAAACTGATTGTTATCCATCATATTATACGTCGGTTAGGGTATGAAAGCTTCGCCCCACTGTAGCTAGTTCGTAATTTTGGTTGGTTTTGTGCTACTATTGACTGTTTAATAAACTATAAAAATAAATTTAGAAACAATGACGACAAAACACACATTGGAATGTGATCGGGCGGCAGTTAAGACGACAACAAATAAAACAAAACGCACAATGGCGTGCGCTGGCTTTAAGAGACCCAACCCGCCCCGGCTGGCCCCTGCACCCACCACCACCACCAACTCCACCACCACCACCAACAGCACCACCTTCTCAAGCAGCTCATCATGCATATTGATGACATGCGTTGCTCTCTCGGGTTCAGTTCATTGTTTATTGTCGTCCGTTAAGGCGTCAACTTTTCTGACATAGCCACATTTTACAATGTGCTCGTAAACGATATTTGCAGGCAGTTCGATCGTTCGATCGTCCGATTGTCCCATTGTCCGATCCTGCATAGTTTTCGTACCATTCATCATTGGCGGCTCTGTGGTCTGGTCTGGTCGGGTCTGGTCTGGTCTGGGGCAGCCCATAAACAAAGTTCGGGGGCGACTGTTCGACGACTGCCTAATTAAGTGATTAAAATTCTGACCGACGCCGAGGCGTATGACTTTTGTATGTGTTAATATAAAGTTTATTATTTGAAGCAGCACGTGGTTGACTCGCAGTCAGTCAGTCTATAGGCCTCTTTTTCGGGCTCAATGCAAACATCAAGTAGCCCATATAAGTACGACTACTGGATACATGCACTGAAAGAAATAAACTAACCATTTGGGTTGGTTATCACGAAAAACAAGTACAATTTATCTAAAATCAAGATATTTTGTACTCATATGCAATATCTGCTTTCTATAGCTTCTCGCAAGAGATTCCATTCCGACCATGTTGTTATTTTGAAGTAAATTGTTTTCTGAGTGTAGCTGCCGTAGACCCATAATGCTGGCCACAGCATATCAAGCAGCGGGGGCCTCACGACAAATATCTGTGCGTAACATTTGTGGCATTTTTAATTTACAGCAATCATTGCATTAGACGGCAGACCGGCACTTAAGCATTACTATATCGGTTTTATTATCGCCCATCGTCCATCGCCCATCGACGATCGTCGATCGACTTGCAACAAATGTTTCAGTCGCTACGTTGATGAATTTATGCCAACCCATTTGGCGTTGACAACGCCAGCCCCCCTCTGGCCACGCCCCAATTGTCGCCCGTGTCTCAGATACAAACGCCACGATTGAGTACAAAGTAAACTCGCCGCGTGGCAATCAATTCTGGAATGGAACTGATCGTATCGTATCGTAGAATATGTTAGCTCTAAAGCTTGTATAGAATTTTGACAGCAAATGCTTTTTGGCCAAATCAAGTCACAAATAAGATGCTCTGCTTGTTTTTTTCATTTAAATAGACACCCTTAAACTATAAATTGAATGCTCACGATTAAGCTTCCAAATAAATATAAATAATTTAAAATCAATTTTTCAGGTATTTAACAGCTCTTTTTTGTTTTCTCCTAGATTTATAAATATTTTCAAATTTTTTTTTCTTTGAAGTATTTATTAAGTTAAAATATATTGAAATAGTGCATAAATGGAAAACGAGTAGCTAAATATTGGGCTAACTAGAAGAAGGTAGAAGATCGCTTCATTGAATCTCACGATTCTTCCAAATTTCTATCCGAGTTTATATTTCTATTTTGTAAATGAGCAGAATATATTCAAGGCATTCGACTTGTTTTTACCTTGTTTAATATAATATTTAATTTATATGCTTTGCTTTGAAGGTTCAGCTCCAAATGAAATACAAAACCGAATCGTTTAAGGCCCAGCCATAAATAAAACTTGAAATATATATCATTTTCATATTAATTTATTTTCTTGCATCAATTTAAAAGCCAATCTTTAGGACAAATACTAAAAACTAGAATAGAATACTTATCAGTAGTAAAATCAAACTAGGACTAAACAAATTTTATGTACAATACATTGAGGGCTCTTTTTGGTGGGTTGGGTTTTGCTTACATGTTTTGTTTTTTTTTTGTTTCTTTTTTTTTTTTGTTGTTTTGTAATTGGATTGGGTTTAGGGCTTACATGTTGTTTCTATAAAATACAATTCGCATTTAGTTAAATTTAATATTAAAAAACATATATACAATTAGCGACTATTAAACAAAAACTTTAAAACTTTTCTCATTTTCTTTTGTAAAAATAATTTTTGGATTTGAGCTCAATAGTATGTGTGTGTTTGTGTGTGTGTGTGTTTGCTGCAGCTATAGCCGTCTCTTTTCAACTCTCTAGGCGCAGGCGCAACTCTCAAACCTGTCCATACAAATTTCAATTTCGACGGCGCAAATCGAATTCAAACCGCACACGAAAAGATAAAAATACAAAAAAATATATATACCAACAACACTAAATGGAGAAAAAATAACAACAACAACAACGACGCAGACGACGACGACGACGAGGCAAATGAGTTGATTGCCTTTTGGCTCCACCCACAACCACACTAGACACACACAAAGATGCTGCGCATGGCGCTGGACGCATTGTGGGTCACAGCGAAACCGCCAAACGGCGGCGACTCACCGCCAATGGGGTTGAGCTTCTGCCGCTTGACGGCAACGGCTGCCTCTGTGGAGGATGCGGAGCTGTTGCTGCTGCTGGTGCTGCTGCTGCTGCAGCTGTTGGTGGTGTTGGTGATGGTGGTGCATTCGGCCTCCAGCTGATAGTATTTGCGACGCGGCGCCAACTCGTGCTCATCCTGCAGGCTGCACACGTCGCTGTCATTGAAACTGTGCACCGAACTGCGCGACGTTTTCATGCTCAGATCCATGGGTCCATCTTGGGCGGCAGCGGCTGCCGATGCCGCTGCATTCGCTGCTGCTGTTTCTCCGCCAATGGAGCACACGGAGACAGGTGAAAGTGATTGCATTTTGGCAGTAAAGCTCAATGGGCTGCTGCTCTGCGATTTGCTGGGTGTGGGCGAGGCGGAGCTGGAGTGCGAGTGCGAGGCGGTCGTCAAACCAGGCAGCAGCTGCTGCGGCGGTGTGGCGCGTATGGCAACTGGCGTGTGTATGGTGTGTGGACTCTGGCTCTGGCTGTGACTGTGGCTATGCTGTGACTGCACATCATCGTCAGCGCCCAGGCAAACGTCAATGGGCGATGCCGCTGGCTGTGGCTGTGACTGCTGAGGCATTGTTGCCACAGTGGGCGGCGTGTAGCGGCTGTGCGACTCGGCCGAGGCAGCGGAGTCCACGCTCTGGCGATGCTTGTACATCTCCTGGCGATAGGCAGCATCTGCAGCAGCAGCCGCAGCAGCGCTGGCATGATAGCCCGGGAATAGCAAGTGCGGCGGCAGCTGAAATGCCGACTGTGGTGTGGCCATCATGCTGAAGAAGGGCAATGCGGCGGCGGCAGCGGCTGCATCAGCCGGATGACGTGCACCAAAGTGTTCCGGCAAATGATAGCCGGTATAGCCAAGCAGCGGCGGCAGATGCGGATGACGCTGCTGTTGCTGTTGATGCTGATGCTGTTGTTGTTGCTGCTGTTGATGCTGCTGCTGCTGCTGCAGATGCGCGGCCAAGTCACCAAATCCGGGTGAGCTCATTGGCGAGCCGGTGGCATGGCCCGGCGCCTTGCCAGCTGCCGCAGCGGCTGCCTGTTCGTGCTCCTGCAGCAGACAGTGTATCTTGAACCAGTTGGAGCGACGTCCATAGCGCGAGCCGCCCTTGGACATGCCCACATTGTAGCACTTGCGCAAACGGCAGGCCTTGCACGTGGTCCGGTTCTTCTTATCAATGATGCATTTGCCATCGTTCTTGCACTCGCTAATGGTGCTTATGTTGTTGTACGAGCGTCCAAAGAAAGACTGTAGTTTAGAGAAAGGGAGAGATGGCAGAGCATTGGATTAGCCAAACGGGTCACAAATAGCCAAACAGCGCCAAGTGGTTTGCTGTGTGTTTGCATAGATGCGCAACTTACCTTGCAGCCCTCGCATGTGAAGGCGCCGAAATGAAAGCCCGCCGCTGGCTCACCGCACACTTTGCACGTCTGATTCATCTGTTGAGTTAAGAAGAGAAGTATAACGTTAGCATAAGCTTAATCCATTGATAGCAGAAAAACGCAGCCTATTTCAAAAGAGCTGCCCACTGAGAAAAGTGCAAGAACTGGGCAGGAAAAGTAGCCATAAGCTCATTTTTTTGATTGGATTTTTCTTGATATAAGATTAATCGATTTCACTTTTCAATTTTTTGTGTATTCCTTTGTTTTTTAATTTTTTTCACTCGCAATTTTTGCACTTTTCTGAGTGGGCTCAGTTCAGTTGATAATCCATTTTATGCGTGCTTTTTAGCTGTCTAGAAACTAACCAAGTTGAACACCATTTTGGCAGCTAGCCAACTTTATCAATTGATATAGGTAGTTGTGTTTGTTTTTTAAATTTTGCTCTTTGCGGATAATTTCTCGAATTTCCGTCACTTTTCGTATCGTTTTCCGCGTTCTGTTCGTTTGCTGCGCTGCTGTGTGACTGATGCTCGAGCTACTCCTGGCACAAGAATTTATAGGAAATAGTTGGCGAAAATTGGCAAAACATTGAGACACGGTTTCTTTTTTTATGATCATCTGCGTGGGCAGGCAAAAAACTTAAGCTGCCGGGAATTATGCAACCCTATGCGCTGTTTCAATTTACGCAGGTAGAAAATTGTGTCTGTGTGTGTGCGTGTTTTTTTACATGAAGTCATTACGCCTAAAAAATTATATAGAGTCCTAGACCTTGACGTTGTGTCATAAAAATAAGTTGGCAATTTTTTTGCGCCCAAATAAAAAAAATGTATAAATGTATGCACTGAGCTCGGAGTGTGTGCGTGTGTGTGTGGGTGTATGGGTGTCTGTGTCAATTTTTTCGCACGAAATAGTAAAAAATCAAAGTAGTGCAAGCAGGGCTCATAAAAATATGCCGTTGTTTGCGACCCGGCCGAAAAGTAAAAAAAAAACATTGAATTGACTTTGGGCGTGGGCGTGTTTTTTTTCTCACTGATCTTGCAAACTTACCTTGGGTTCTTCTGTTTTGGGTTTTTGCGTATGGAAGTCGTGTGTTTTATAGCTGATGACTTTTTAATTGCACGTGGCAGTTTCTTAAGATTTTAGTTTGTATTTTCACAACACTTTTTCGGCACTATGCGATCTGTGTGGATCAGTCTCTGTCTGTTTAAATTGTATTTCTTTTTTTTTTTTTTGGTTTGTTTAGCACTCGCTGCGTAGAATTTAACGTTGGAAACTGTTTGAAGCGATTCTCTGTTTCGGCTTAAGATACACGCAACGCGCTCTGTACTCACGATGTGTGTAACTCACACCTGGGCTACTAGCTGACGACTGATTTCTTGCTCAAACTCGTCGCTGGCAAGAAGCATTTCTGTGTGTCGCTCGGTTGGCCAACTCCCAGTCTCTATATACATGCAACAACAGCAGCTAGCAGTACTCCAATCACACACACACATACACACACAAACACCACCACTAGCAGCAGTAACGTGTTTTTGTAGCTCTCTGATAAATCACAGTCTCAGCATCTGACTCGATCGCGTACTCATGTATTTACTACCACCACCAACAGCAACAACAACGGCAGAGCGCAAGTCGATTGCACTCAATGGTGCAGCGCTCTCACGACTTCAGTTTACCTGAGTCGCAGTCACTGTCTGAGTCGCTGTTAATGCGCTGTTAGCCGGACTGTTAGTATTCAATGAATGAGCTGCTCTCGCTCTCGCTCTTACTCTCTTTCTCACTGGCGCGCGCTCGCTCATTTTTGGAGCCCGCTCAATTTGCATTGCTCTGATATTATTCGTTATTCGGTTATTTATTAAAACTCGCATGTTAAGGGCAACTAAGCTTTCTCGCACTCACACACGCACACACACATGTACAGCCATTGACTTCATTTTTAACAGTTGCTCATTTTATTTAGCATGGGCGGAGCCTTCAACTGTTGAAGTTGTTAACTTATACTTTAAGAGGTTTGGTTTACATAAGCAGAGAAACCGTTTAAAATGGTCGATTTGGATTAATTTTATTATTTGAGCAGCTTTGCTGGTATTTAATTAAAAAAAATAATTATATTTTTGTAATATTCTCTTGGTTTAAATTAATTTTTTTCATATTTATTGCCATTTACTATAATAAGTCCTTTCTGCTACACACTTCACTCAATTAATTGAATTCCAAACGGACCTAATTGTCAAAATATATAATTCAAATTCTTTTAACTTTTCAAGAGTCGGTAATTTTCTAACCAGTTTACAAATCTTTTATAAAAACTGCGTCTGAAAGTAATATTCTCTTTTGCTTATAACCCGCAAAATTCCTTAGCCACCGAAACTACTTAAATGAACTCTTCTTTATTATCAATTGACTTTAGTTCTCAGTTTTATTGCCGCTAGAGAAACAATCCTTTCCAGAATCAACAGCCCTTTTCTCTTTACAAAGGATAAGTTAACTCTTTTTATGCACCTTTATTATATTTGCGTCGAGCTACTGAACTACCTGGCTAGGACGCACACATTAACCCTTTTATGTTATCCTTTTGTCTCAAACATTAAAGAACACAATGAAGAAAGTGTGAAGCCTAGTAAAATGCGGTTTGTGGGGAGGAGATCTTTGGCAGAGACACAAGCTTTCGCACACGTATGCCGCTCATGGAAACAGACGCTTCAAAGCTTTAAGCGCAGCTTAAACAGAGCACAGAGAACTTCTTAAGCAAAAGCTCACTAATACATGTACATTACACAAATGTGGATATTTCACCACTAAAGTCTGCATGTTCTTAGAACAAATGTTCAGTAGTTTTCCCACTACGATGATCTTTAGCTACGATTACCACAGCAGCAACCTAACCTCAACATACGCTTCTGCCTTTAGCCATAAAAAAGAAAACAGAATATTGCATCAACCCAACAGAATTACATATTCCGCGTAAGTCCACGGTAAAAATGCAACAAAGGCTTGCAAAAAAGTCAGAGAATATAGAACCCAGGCCCGGGACTTTGCTTAGGTGTCCTGAGCGACCTTCCAAAATCGTTTTTTCTAATCGATTCAATTTAACTGACTTTGCCCGTTCGCGTTTTTCGTTTTTTTTTTCCCTGCTCACACACAGCTATAATAAAACAAATAAAAAAGAGAAGGCGGACGAAAACGTTTCGTAAAAATTTCGCGAATTTCCGCAGTTTGCTGGGCACAAAGCAAATGGGTAATTTTCCCGCGTAATTAGTTAGCCCGAAAGGAAAGCACGACAAAAAACTGAAAAATAAGGACAAACGGTGCGACATTGTGACTTTTAATCCGGTTTAATCCCCCGGCTTAAGTTTTTTGCATGCGCAGCGCAAGACACAACAAAAAAATAAATAGCGGTTCGGTTTTTGAGTTCTCGAACTCGCGAAAAACAACAAGGATGACGACGAGTTGAACGCGCGGCGCGTCGACGGGCTGGCTCATCATAATTATGATCCTAGGATAATCTGCAGCTTAGGTATGCTGATCCAGCGATTAGGTAACAGAATCGCGTGCTTAGGTAGCCGCAAGAATTGGCCTAAAAAAGCCAGCCAGCGACGAGTCATAAAGTCAGCGGAACCATAAAAAGTCGAGCAGGCCGAGTAACCCGAGCCGCAGATCACACTTTCCGCTTAAGTGGAAAAGGGATGACTGACTCCTTGCCCAAGCGAGCCGAGGCATATGGCTTGTAATATTGTTTTTTGCTCGATGCAGCAACTCGAAATTACCGTTAAGCGTACTGGTAGCATCCATAAAAAAGTCAATTGCCCTAGAGAGTTGCGTAAAAAATGCGTGCAGAATTCCATAGAACGAAGCCAAGGACACACATAGACCAGATCTTTCCGCCTTAAAAAAATCATGTATACATATGTATGTGTGCTAAAAAACGGTGCACGTTAAAAAATGCGTTGACTTTTTGACTTTACGGTTAAAAAAGAGTCAACTTTTTAATTGGCCATAAAAAAAATGTACAAAAATAACAAAACTGCGAGTCGGAAATGACAGGCAGCTACTAAATACGACTATTGGTTAGCATTAGGCCTCAAGTTGAGGCCGGATTGCTTGTTACCTGCCCCGTTTCGAGCAATACAAAAGTCAAAAAGTCAACTCGTTCGCATTTACATAGTTTGATTGCATCATTTGGCCAAATGGCCATATAACAACAGCACATATCAATCAACAGACACTTTGTATCTGTATCTACTACAGCTGTAGTTGTATCTGTATCTGTAGCTGTATCTGTATCTGTATCTGTATCTGTCTCTGTTCGTATAGCTGTGGCTGTAGCTCGTGTTGAGCTCGTGTGGCTCTCGAAACAAATTTGCATATTTTTGATTTAACAGCTCGCTAGCTAGATGATTGCTTAGTTACTTTACTTTGGCATTACCCTAGCCGACGGATTATGTACATTTTTCACAGCATTTGTAGCACTTAAAAATATTTCCAAGTTAAGAGCAAAAAGTTGGTTAGATAAATCCATCTGTCTATCTTTTCGTATATCACTTTTTAATTAATATTATATCGTATATATTTAAAAAAAAATACTATTAATAAAAAAATTCGCCTAAAATGTATTATATATATTTTATTACCTAAAAATTATATTCGATTTCCATTTTTTTGTATTCCGCCTTTAATTATCTGCCAAAATTGTGAACCATACCAAATTACTATACATATATATGTTAGGGTATTACGGCTTCGGTATCGCAGAAATCTGCTATTTCTTGTTTTATTTTTGGCTTGCTGTTTGGCGTTTTGTTTGTCTTGTGTTTTGTCATCTTTGTTATTGTTATTATGTGTGAATAATTTGCATTTGGGATGCGCTAACAATTATCTGATATACCATTTTGGTCCACAAAGATAAGGCCTGACGCTTTATAGACAATTTTTCAATATTTCATTTTTATACAAAACATATTGTGACTGATTATTTGTTAGCCAGCGGCAGCAGCTTCAGCTTGGCCATTAATGAATAAATGTCTGAAATGCTTTGATTTGGCCTGTAAAACGTCGCTTTAGCCCATGTATCATCGGGCCAGTTTTTGTTAGCCAACCGAACAATGGTAATTTATTCATTAATTGCAATGACTTTTCAAGTTTTTATAAGACTTTAACAGCTGAAGTCGTTAATACTTACAATAGTTTATGAATTTGCTGTAGTTAGGTAAGGGCAGCCAAACGGTTTGGAACTAATCAAGTCGAGAATATTGAAATATTTCTAGAGGTGCTTTAATAATGTGTTACTGCCCCGTAACCATTAAATTAACTAACTGGTACTATAAAGTTGTGCATGTCATTAATATCAGAAAATATTATAACTAGATTTGACAGAGATATATATGTTATGTATGAAGGTTATCATAGAGCAAATCCAGCTCTGCATGCCATAATTATGGCATTTTATCTAAATATAGAGAACTTATTTATCCTTTCAATTCTTTTATCTTATTCAATCCATCCAATTGTTTATAAAGCTCATCGTTTAAATCATTATGGCCGAAACTTTTGTGCCAAAATTTGTTCAGAAATTCGCAAAATCAATCGCCGTTTGAAGAAAAGTCAATAAAACTTGTTTGGCCAATTTCTCAAGATATCAGAATTTGAAATGTCCTATGTTTAATTGTGTTGGGTAATGTGTTCATTACGTTTAGTGTTTATATAGAATAAACTGGTTCCATGGCCTTACCTTCGTATTGATATATGGCTTTCGTTTATTAGTGTGCTCTATAGAAAATCTATAGGTAGTTTGAAAGCATTCTCTCTATCGCCTGGCACGTAGTATCTTAACATTATACCGTCGTACGGTCATACAGTTGGTATTGTATTAGAATTATGAAATTATGCAAATGAAAATTATGATTATTTGATCGCAGATAACACCCTACAATGGCGCTGATTTCAATCTTGGGGTTGATCGCAGCACGTAATACTTTTGGCAAATATCAATTGAGAGACATTTATAATCGGGCATGACAGCATAAATAATAATTACGATACAATTATGACATTTGGTTTGTCAGATAATATGTTTTCGTTCAAGGAATATGCATAAATTTGGCCTTTAGCCCTTTGCTTGTTCAAGCAAATCCGAATGCTAGTTGGAGTTTCCGCTGATTTAGACCCTGACCGCCAAGAACAGATCGCAGGCAGATCGCAAACTTCCCACGGATCAGATCATGTCGAAACTAACGATATGTTAATATACGCACCACGCACGATCAGTACCCACATGTTCAAGATTATCAAGAGTTAACTGCATTTTGGACTGGGCAAAACCCCCTAACGGAAGTCGAAGCTGTTGCGGTTTCTGATCTGTCGCATGGCAAATTTTCCAAAATGCTCTCGCGGTTTTTCACACACTTTCTCTTTTGCTCCCTGACTGTGAACACTGATCTCAATTAAATCCGTTCGAAACGACTCGGTCTTTGGGACTTGTTTGATCAGATCCTGGCTTTGGAATTTCGAAAAAAAAAAGTTGCACAAGTTGTGCTCGACACTGTCTGGGCAAAACATGAGCTGCTGATCCCCGTCTAATGCTCAATAATCTATCTAAGCCACACGCAAGTTAAGCTAACGGGAAATAACGTAGTCAATGAACAAATCGCCGGGAAAGTCCCTCAATGAGCACACACATCTTGCGCTCTATGCGAGAGCATACAAATATCGTATGCCAGATCGTAACAGAGCATTGCCAATAATAATATTTGTAGTCCTTAGAACTGAAACTCGTGAAGATCAAGTCTAGTCGTGATTGTGATGACTGCGACATATCTACTCTCGAGCCACGCTGAATGATCGTATATAATCTCATTTTATATAAATAGCTTTAAATAGGATGAAAGATCACGACTTAGATACTGCTGTGAATTATTTGTATACGATATAAATAAGTGCCTATCGATCGTATATAATTCCGAGTATGTAAAATAATAGCCGATAAATTTGCTAAATAATTGTTTATAATTTATCACGAAATGGGCATGGCTTTGATATCCGGGTTAAAATCAATCATACAAATAAAATTTTGGCATTTCCTTAAAAACAGCTGAAAACAGGTGCAAAACAATAAAAATCAATTAACGTGTGTAGATGGCCCACACGCACATGCACACGGCGAGTGCAACGCATCGATTATAAATTATGATGAATATATGAATTCACTTATCAATTTTATGATCTTCTATGCCCAGTTTTGATTTGCAGTGCCTGCCAACATACATATACATATATAAACGTATATGCAGCGCTATTAAATCTGACCGGATGCATGCCCGCCGCCCACCCAACCGATCTTAGATCGGTGGCCAGCGCATGCCCCATTGGGGTCTGTTCTGTGGCAACAAGTGCATAACGCCAGTTGCCGCGAAATTACTCAGTTATGCAAAGCGCATTTGTGCAACGATCCAGCGATCGACGACGACGACGGCGACGACGAACCATCAACTCTTGACGATCGTTGACGGTACGCCTTGGCATTCAGAACGCGCTGCGTTTCCTGCCCCCAGCTCGGGTCAAAAAACTCGCCCACACCGCAGACGCAGCAACTGTTGTTGCAGATACAAATGGTAGGGAGGAGGTTAGTCGGGGACTTCGACTTGGGGTAAGCGTGTAACTGTTTTAATGCTTTATTAATTGATTGCCCTTTGGACGCATTTCGAATGCAGACCCAGGGCCGCTTAAACGAACACAAGTAGAAGCCATAAAGACGTCTGGCTGGCGCCGCTTGTTAGGATTTAGGGGTACACAAATTCGGTATTCTTGAAGCTGTTGGGCATTAGCATGCCCAACGCTTTTGTTCTAACTGCAGCGCCATTCATGACTTTTCTGTACTGTTCCATTTCCAATTAGTTGCACGTTCGCTATGCTAATGATCACCTCGGCGGAGGGGGCTTCAGTTGGTTTTTGCGGGGGGCGGGAGGAGAGTGGATTTTCACCATCTCATGTCCTGGTGCTCTCTTCCGTCAGCTTTTGGTGGCGGCATTCGCAGCGGTTCTTTGACAAACTCACATGTCATTTGACTTAATGTTCACACGGGACAATTTATATGCTAATTTGCAGTGGGCATCAAAGGCCGCCGGTTGACAGACGTCCCACTGATGAAGGTGTTAGAAAAGTAATTACCTTGCATTTAAATGCTCAATTAGTGCGAAGACAACCAACCAACCAAGCCAAACAACAAAGACGCACTTCAGCACCAACCAAAGCCCTAGACCCTAAGAGTCTTAACCGGCCCCATTGCTTGTCGGCCGCTTCATGTGTTGATCGTTTCTTGCCTTGATTGGTGGAACCGCGCGCATGTCACAAACAAGCGCAACGAACTTCAAACGAACCCACTTGCACTTACCTTTAACCACCTCCCACAAGTGATGCCATCCGCAGGTATAAGACCTTGGCTTTACACGCAACCCATTTTGATTTTCACCTGACTGCTAAACTGTTGCTGAACATATAATTTGAAATCAGACCTAAATTCTTTATTCATTTCTTTAAAATGTTCTGTTTAAGCCCTAGTTTATTCGATTTAGCCTAATGAATCCGAAATGCACTCCAGGCTTTTGTATGGGCTAATAGGTATATCCTATACCCGTATTAATCACAATTATTTATGCAGAAACTCTGCTTAGATCCATCTATTCCTCCACATCCTTAGCTTGTCTATTTTGTTTGTCTTTTTTCTAAACATTTATCAAATTACAAATTTTCAGTATCTTAAAGAAAATTAAACTTCCATCTGTTTTTCACTTCACTGTCGCTTCCTTGACATCCAATGCTCTTTTTTGTAGTTCCAAGTTTTCCCTTTCGCTCCGCTTCCACCCCCACCTCTAAGATTCGCTCTAATATCTTGTCACCTTTCCACGGTGTCAGCACTCGAGCAACAGCTTTCCCTTGTCAAATATGCACTCTATTACTCAAGCTGACTAAGAGTTTGCCTGGATGCAAGTCTCATTTTTTAGCACCTTATCTTAATTCAGTGAAGCATCAAGTGGCCAGCTAGCACTTTGTGTTCTCAACTTTCCCTTGGCTCCTTTTTAGGTCGCTAATCTATAAATATACTAAGTGATCTGCAAATTGCCGCTCTCGGTGACTGTCTTTGAGTTTGTCACACGCTTTCGCAGACTGGACAGAGAGGTACCCCTACTGCCTAGACGTGAGCCGTTGCCTTAAACTCCTAAATTATAATAAACGTGTAATCGTAATGTGTGCTTATGAACATAATCTTGGGGTGATTTGGCATGAATTAGCGATGCTAAATGTCACAAGACCAAATGATATCAGTTCAGTTCAAAGCGACAGCAGAGCGCTGGCCGATCTCTCATCTCGGTGGTCGCTCCCCAACCGGTCCACGAATCATAAAAATCGGAATCCGCAATTTCAATCCAACTGAACGATTGATTCAAATGTGCATGCGAACGCATTTCGCAATGCCAAACACATAAACTCCAAAGTGTACACAACAGTTGACTCCGGGAATGGGAATGGCGATCGCATTGGGAATGGGAATCGGAATCGGAATGGGAATGGGTTTAAATGGATGCACAGTTATGGTTGACTTTGAGCTCAGCCTGCGGGTCCTGCACTTGTTCTAGCAGCCACAGCTCTGTTTATACTCTTAAAAATTTGCATTTTGTACCGCGTCTGATAAACTGGATGATCTTTTTCTAGCCCCTCACTCTCTCCCTCTCTCTGAGCAGGGAAATGATTATATGATCGCGACGACATTTACGACACACTTTGTGGCTATTTATGCGGTGCATCCCGACAGGCAAAGTCTTCAACTTGGGTGGTATATCGAGCACCTTAAGCTCCGGCTGTAGCGACTCTCTAGACTCATTAGCCTCTACGGTTGTGTTCGGCTTTCCAGCTCTTCAGCTCTTCGGCTCTTATTCGCTTGGGCCATAAATATTTTGATTTGTGGTGCTGCAGTTTTCAACTGGAGTACTCGCAGCGGTTGTTTCCATTTGACGATTTAATGGGCCATCAAAACGCTGTTGGTTGAGCGAGCTCTGTTAGTTCATCCAGTTGAACCCCGTATTGAACTTTGACTAAAGCTGCTCAAGTGTTTAATGGTCAGCCGGAATGGAATGCAAATCTTGTGAAAGCGATCGCAGCAAATTGAAAATCATATTTGTCTTGCCCTCCCAGCTTTCCCATACAGCCAAAAAAATGTTCGTCTCCCTCTCTCTCTCCCTCTCCCTCTCTCTAACGGCATTACAATCAAAATGTGGAACAAGTTCAATCGCAACGCCCTTAGGGCGTTCAAAGCCAAGCCGAGGCTGACTATCATCAAAAGGCAGGCAGCATCGATCTACCAACTGGCAACTGGGCAACGATCGCAACCGCACCCGCACCACAATGCAGCATCACTCGTGATCATTGTTTGATGCCTGTTGCCAGTGTGGGTGTGTGGTTGTGTGGTTGTGTGGTTGTGTTCGGGGCTGTGTGGGAGTCTGGGACGCAATGGCACTTCGGGATTTGTTTTGGGAAAGCACTGGTAGACATGCGAGTCTTTGATGCAGTTCGCTGACCATCTCACTCAAGGAGAACAACTATCAATAGCCTAGGCCCCAAGTGTACTCACAGGGTCCTACTACTAAAGTTGGCGTAGGAGCTCCTGCTATAGATCAGTCTTTAATATGCTCCCAGAATTCAATTAGTCAAATCTATTCATTACCCTGAACTTACCTTGGAAGGATCTATAGATCAATGACTAATTATTAAAGACCCTTCGCTGTGGAAATTCCGCTTCAGTCTTTTAGTCAAAGATCAACTAACAAATCCTTCGGATATCCAAAGTCCTGTTTCGATCGCTCAACCTTAAACCTTTGCTGGACAGTTTGTTTTTGGAAAAAATAATTCGCTTCAGTGTGGACTGTAGATCAGCAATTAAAGATCTGGAAACGGCATGTCAAAGCCGTTTATCTGTGAGCTGCTGTCATATGGCACTGCTGCAATGCTCTAATCCGTGACCATTTTGCACTGCGATCGTGCGGTAAAAATTCCAAGGTTTGTCAGCTCGTTGGCCTTTGGTCACCTGAGCTTAATTTGAGGCTGTTGCTTCCCCTTGGTCGGGTTCGTTTGCGGCATTGATAGCAACGATTCGATAAGTTTTTCTCACACACACGAAGCTGTAAAAGTGGAAAATGGAAAGTCAGGCGATCGCAAAGATCGCGCCGATCAAATATGTTATAGAAAATTGAGCACATACCGCAAACACAATGCCACAGAGATAGAGACAGAGGGGGAGAGAGAGGGCGATAGAGAAAGAGTGAGACAGGGGCAGAGACAAAACATTTGCTCACTTTGATTTGTTTATTTGGCTGCCACACGAATCTCAAGCTCCCTGGCAGCAGCAGCAGCAGCAACAGGCAGAAGTTTGCTTCAGCTTCTCCTGGCCGCAAGTTGACCTTTCACTGCACCGCAGCAGAGCCGTTTTGCCGGAAGCGCTCACCCAAAATATATCACCAAGCGAATATCTACAAAAATGATGATTGGAGCAGCCGCACAACAATGAGAGGGCACAGCCGAGCACAATCTGAAACGAGCTGGACCTCGAGCTGCAGCTAGAGATGTAGCTGGAGCTGGAGCTGAAGCTGACGCTGTAGCTGGAACTGGCCTGGGCTTTGGAAAATAGTAAACAATATCTGTAAAAATAAAAACGCCCAACGCCGCTGCAGTTGCCAATGCCAAATGCCCATTGTTGTCTTGCAAATGTAATGCGGCCCCCGGCGATGAGCCAACCAAACCGAGTTCAATTTGGTAGGCAACCAGACAAAAAGTGGCCTGCGACTGGCCTCTAACTGGCCAGTCCCATGAAGCAAGCGACTGAAGCGAAGGGTCAACATTGTGAACTAGTTCAAATCATTTGAAAAAATCACACACATTCAGCTTACGGGCTGGGCCCCACCCGTCTAGGGCAGCTCTATTAGGTAGCTTAAAACAGCAGTTGCTCGTTGGCACCAGCTTCCTTATGGCTCAAATCGCTGGCTATTTTTATTAAGGAAGGTCTTTTGCTTATCCTCGAATGTTTGGCTGCTCTGCAAATGGCGGCTCGATGTAGTGGGAAAAGATTGGGTGCAAGCCTAAAGATAAAAGCTTAAAACAGACTATTACAATAATTTTCTAGATATATATACCATTTTTTTATAAAGTAGAGGTTCGTATACCTAGGTACGCGAACCTTGAGGTTACCGGGAGGTTTGAAAGTTTCCTCTGTGACTAGCAAATTAAAAAAAAACATTTATTTTAATTATTGCCTCTCTATGTGATTCTCAAGCCCTACTGACCTTAATTATATATATTATATAAAAACACAACGACAGATGGATATGGCAATCGATACACGACTTTATATACTTTAAGGCTCCTCTGCCTTTCCATTCTGTGCAATCCCTCTGTGATTCTCAAAATCAAATACCTACTGCCTTATAAATTTAATTATAATACACTCCGCTTCCCCTTTCCCTTTTCTCTCTCACCCTCTCTGTCTCGCTCACTTTCTGTTGAGTCTGTTTAAAGCATTAAAAATGTTTTACTTTTCCGCTTTTCTATTATCAAGCTCCTCCTTAGCTTCGCACAACCGAGACTTGTACAGAAATAGTTAGATGGTCAAGGATAGAAGTTCCCCATTTGTCTGGCTCATGAGGGGACTTGCATGTCGGGTTGCAGTTGTTATCGCTTAATCGATGGACCTGCGATATGATCAAAGGCATTCCTTGAGAATGCTAGACACAGGTTGCTGTCATTCAATGTGGGCCTTGGCCATAAAGTGCTATAAATTACTCTATTCAAGCATAAGCCAAAGCTATCGCCAACGAGCAATCAGTGGAAAACAACTGGGGAATACTCGCAGACATGCTCCTCCGCCCAGCTTATTGAGGGTAGGGGTAGGTGAAGGGCTCTGGTTTGGCAAAAACGTGCAGTCCTTACAAATTATGTTTAATTAAAATTTCTGTATTAAATATGACACAATGCTCCGAATTCCGGCGCGAAATGTCTACCCATTGCCCCAAGGCCCCAACGTTCCAGCTGTAATTATTTTAGCACCCGAATCTCCCGCCAGACCCAACGAACTGTGACTTGGAACCGTCAGATCTGAGGGCTGTCCTTGCCTCTGGCAGGCGCATCATTTATGATTTTGTTTTATTTATAAAATGCCCATCATTTTAGCTCGTAGGCATCCTAACCAAGCACTTGCTCACTCCCCCGCCCCCCTCAGCAGATCTTCTGCTGATGCTGATGCTGATGCGACGTTGTCGATGATGATATTTACAATTTTTTGCGTACATTTGTCGCATAGTTTGGGCCGGGCCCGGAGCCGATCTGTTGGCCATTCGCGCCCAAACCAACAGCCAGGCCAACAGCAACAAGCATTGTGTCCATATCTGGTGTTATGACAAATGCTGTATGTAATTATTGTATATATTTTGTAGCATTGATCGCACAGAAGGACTCTCAGACTTAGTACCTTTATGTCTGTCCGTCTGCCCGTCTGCCCGTCTGCCCGTCTGCCATGTCTCATGCCTTTGGGGCAAAAAGATATCAGAAATGTCGCATATTAATAACGCCCCGGATGGGGACATTTCGTGTGCTGCGTTTTGTGCCTTAATTAACCCTTTTTAAATTGGGCATAATTAGGGGAGCCAATACACTGAAAGAATTCTTATCTAACAAGCGATAAGAAAAGGAAAACTAATTTTTAAAAACTATTAAGAATACAACATAAATATACAAACAAATTAACGATAAAGTTAAAATTCTTTGTTTCAAATTTACAATCCGCATTAAACTAAAGACAAATGTGGATCTCAATCTGTTGCACATTCGTTAAAGGGATTGGGAGTCTAGTAAGTGTATTCATTTTTCGTTAAGAATTAATTTCGTATTTAAACATTTGAAATATTCACCAATTGTCACTTTTACGACAATTTCTTCAACTTTCTTTAACAAATGAAATATCAAATGATTGATATATTTTTTATAATGGTTGTCTCTTATATCCCTTTTACTATTAATATTTTTTTTTGCTCAGTGTCTTGCACAATCGTCATCGCATCATTATATCATTCACATTCGTTAATATTTTTGAAATTTTTTCGCGTAATTTGTTGATATCAATTTACACAGAGCCCAGCGGCTCTGGGATATAATTATATCATTTCGATTGATCATGCGCCGTGAGTCTCGCATAAGATACCGAGTTTTAAGGCATAATTGAAATACCAGACAGAATCCACATTTAAGCGCTGCCCTGCTCACTCTCTCTCTTACTCCCCTCCCTTCCTCTCTCCATCTCTCCATCTCTCTCTCCCTGTCTTTCTCGGAAGAAATAAAGTTCTAGCAGTGTATGAGCTGGGCTCCAGTTAGAATTCAGCAGTGCTCAGCTCAGCCCAGCTCCAGTAGAGCACAGCGGGTGTGCTATATAATTGAAGGACAGCTCCGAAGTTCGGTAGACAGGTGCAGGGAGCACTTGAGCACTGCATTTGCGGGCAGAGTGAGGGGCTGAATTGTTGCTGCCACTTGACGATGATGAATGTGCGTCTTTTGAGCTGTGATCGAGGATCGGACATAAATGGTTTGATTTGTTGGCATCTCCTCGCAGCCGCCAACTCTTTCCAGCTACCAGCTACTCGATATTTAAAGCAACTTTCACACTACCAACAGCAACAGCAACAACAACAAGCAGAGAACAACACTCAATTTTATGTTGGGCGACAAGCCCTAAAAGGCCAAAACACGCGCACAGCCCAAAAACACAGAGCCGTGCGGAGCCGAGCCGTCAAGAACCCGAACCGAACCGAATCCAACGGAACTGAACTGAACTGAACTGAACGGGGGTCTAAGTAGATACTTTAGTATTTATTTGCGCTGCACAAATTTGGACACACGCTGCATACCAAAAAATGTGCACGTAAAAGGATACTTTTTGGTCCAGTCCAAACCCGCCGTGCCCTCCCTCTGGGCAACCGGCAACCGGCAACTGGCAACTGGCAACTGGGAACGAGGCAAACGCCAATAATTTATAAAGCGGACAATAAAATGTTATCAAAAAATACAACAAGAGGCGCACGCGGACAGCCTGAACTAAATGCCGCACGCCTGCGCAATGCTCAACAAGTTGTTCAATGGCTAGCCAGGGGGGAAAGCAGCTGCCCGGCCAGGGTGTGCCAAGGGGCAGGAGCGGGGCGCATTGGGATAAGAGTCAGACAGACAACGGCCTGGCAGCCCTATGTTGGGTGAGCAGCGAGAGGCGAGAGCTTGATGATATATGAAATCATATAACAGCAATCGGCAGGCACACACAGCACACAGCACACACACACACACACACACACACACACACACATGCACAGCTGCAGATGTGTGTAGTTTATTAAATGACAACCACTTGAAGCGCTTTATGCTGCCTTTGCTTTGGTGCTTTGGCCCAGGGCCCAATGGCTGGCTCTCGCTTTATTTATGACACTTCAACAAGTTGCTTAGAGAATTTGCCACACTTTATTTATGGGCTCTGCTGAGAATTTCATTAAATAAATACGAAATAAGGGCAACTCTCTGGATCTTATGCGCAGATAAAGTTGTTAAAAACGCATAAATAGACAAAACTGGAGAAGTACTTTGAGCTTATGTAACATGTGCTTATTTTGTAAATTGGCGTAAACAACAACTTAAAAGCTGGCCATTTATAAGTTCTAAAGATTCATATTTGTTGGCTAACTAAAAAATTGATAATAATGAAAATAGAGAAACTTTCTTAATAGAAGAATGCATGAATATTATTTGTGTGTGCATAAAACTAGGGTAACTTATGCTCTGCTACTCTAAAGTTCATTAAAATTCAATTAACTTAAGTAAATCTAGAATACTTTAAGATAAAGCTCAGATGAAAATCGAAGCTTGTTGGCTTAAAAAACCAAACAAAACTAAATCTAAATGTATTTATTTCAGCGCCCTCTATATCATGTCTAAAAATATATAATTAAATCGATTAGAAATATACAGCGACAATAATGGGCAATCTATATACGTACGTATATATATATTTATATAGAAATGGATCATAAAATGTGCACGACACGTTTCGAAATTAAATCATTTTAGTTGAGCATTCGGCGTTTGCCGAGCCTGGGTAGACCCGAGACTCCCAGACGTACGAGACTAGGCCATAAAACTCTATGGCGATTGCGACATTTAAACGATTTTTATAACACTTCGACGATTGTGTGTGTTTTTTTTTTTTTTCATTTTGTGTGTTTTTTTAATCGATTTTTTTACGGCGTGACAAAATTTTAATGACATTCTCTATTGTATTTGGAATATGCAAAAAGATTTCAAATGGATTTCTGTGCATTTTTTCACTTCTTTAATGTATTTCTTTTGCCTTTCTGGGTTTTATTAAATTATATAAATGAGACCATTAAGTTCAAAATGGACTGTTATTGTTGTTGTTGCTGCTGCTGCCCAAAAGCGTGCTAAAATTGGACTAATGGCTATTAATTTAAGCAGCAGCTCAGCCAAGTCGATGGCATGCAGAGTTTTCCATTCGAAATTGAAGCTAAATGAAACAGAGTTATTTGTGGCTGCCCGCCCACTAGATCTTGGGGTAATTGAATAATTGTGGCAGCGGCTGTTTAACTTTCTCCATTCAAAATTAAATCACTTTGTGCACACGTAGCTCCGCCTTTTGGTCGCCAGATAAGATCGAGATCGGCCCGGTAGGCTGGCACCTTAGCGGCGCCTTAAACGAACAGCAATTTGGCCGTTTGTCGAGTCGATCGAGTCGGTCGAGTCGATCGAGTCTATCGGGCCGACACATTTGCGTGCCAATGGCGTAATTTACCACTTAACATATCAATTGTGCGGCTATTAATCAAACAAGCCGAGCTTCAAGAGATTCATGGCGATACCAAGTTACCAGAGCCGGCCGAGCAGCGCCGGGTCCAGCAGTTTTGTTGCCTGCTTTGATTTGTACGCATCGCTTGTCAAACAACTGAAACAATAGGCGTGGGGCGGGCACAGGGAAAAAGTAAAACAAAATTGAAAATCAAATCAAATAAAGAATGAAAAACAAAACAAAGCCAACCGGGCATAAAAACATTTTTGCCTCATATCGTAAACGTCCATCAAATCATATTGAGAGCATAAAAAGTAGAATTTTTTAACACCTTTTTTGTATGGCCATCTCCACTCGAGTTTCTACATTGTGCGGCGCTTGCCACAGTAGCCCCTCCCCGCCCTCTTGACGACTCATTGGCAGTTAGACATCGACATCGACATCGACATCGACATCGAGCTGCCCGAGCTGTGGCCAGTCGATAAACGCCTGCTTCTTGGCATTCCTCATTCCTCAATCCTCAATCCTTCAACTCGATCTCGAGCTGCAACTATTTCATTCAGCTTGTCAAAAGACGGCGTCTAATTGCTTTTGTCTGCTCCACAAAGGTGCGCAACATCATTTGTAAGGCACTCCAACAGCAACAAAATCCAAAGTATAACAACTCAATAAACGAAACTCTGTTTCGATTCTACTCCACGACGTGCCACTCCAAAAAACACTTAAGCGCCAAATCTTTGATCTTTTGAATAACTGACCCCACTTGACTGCCAGAAGTTTTGTCCGTTTGCCCGAAAATCGCGCCAGACTGCGTTATATTCATAAATGTTGTGATCTACCGAAGTCTACAATATATGTTAGGACCCTGATTACAAGTTAGAATCAAAACTAAAAGAATTGTTTCGAATTGTAAAACACAAACTGCCTAAAAGTAGGCAAGGCGGAGGCAAGAGTTAAATTTGATAACAAATTGGAGCTCCGTTCAGCTTAAGCTTCGATTTGCGGGTTTCCAGGTTCGAACTCGATCGGTAATACAAAACTCAATGTTATTGATTTTTGTTAAAAATAGAAACGCAAACAAATTGCGACACAATTCGAAATGTGCCACAAATTAAGCCAATATGTATCTAGTATACTATTTTAATACACACATTAAAAGTTCATTAGGCTCCAACTTATTTGCTTATTATGCAAGTCATCTAGATTGTTTATTCTGTATAAAAAGCGTTGAGAATCGCTTCCAAATTGACTTATTTCCAAAAATCATGAACTACCGCGCTTGGCTGTGGCAGCTCTTAATGCTGGCTCTGCTGGCACCTGGCCAGGCTAAGGTAGGCAATTAACTTACTTTCCGTTTAAGTTAAACATGCTCCACTCTTTACTTTCACTATGTTCACAAAGCGTCCTTTTAGTGTGGCGCTCAAGAACTTCAGCTGTGTGGCCCTGGTGCCTGCCATTACGAACGAGTTCAGCTGCATTTTCAATAGGAAACGCAACGATCCGTCCATGAGCGTGCGCTTCCAGCTCAACGAGGCAGTCAAACAGTTTAGTGTCCTGGTGGACTTTGATATTCTGAAAAGGGATAACACCAAAATGAGCGTGGCACACATCAAACTGGATGGCTGTCAGTACTTGAGGTCCGCGTTTAAAAACAACTTTTATGGCAAGATATTCACTAGACTGCAGAAACTGGGCAATTTACCCAAAAGCTGCCCGGTTCAGGCCGTAAGTAGTCCATTTGCTTCTTACAAATAACAACAAATTAAGTTACTTGACTTATAGAACAAACTCTTTGAGATACGCAACTATACAATTACACTGGACAAAATTCCTGTCGCAATGCCCGCCTTGACATACCACGTGCGTTTAAAAATATCGAAATTTGATCAGACAATTGGCGATGTCTTCATTGAGGCGGCTGTTGTAAATTAAAAGGAGTCCCATCAATTATACGCTCCATCTTTTTTCCTATCTAGAGTATCAAGTCAAATACAAATATTGCAACTTGTTCTAAAGTGTATTTCTTATGCCCTCTCTCCACATAGAAAGTATTATAATTTAGTCATAAAATATGTAACGCATAGGAGAATACATCCCCAACGCCATTAAGTATATAAATTGGAGATCAGCTTCAACAGCAAAGTTGATTCTAGTCTCACACTACACTACACTACACTACACTACACAACATTCGTATTCCCTATATGCTCCCCGAGAATCTGCTTACCTAACTCTTTATATTTAAGGGATGGTAAGGGAATGGAATAAAAGACAAATCATAATTAATAAAAAACGAGAAAGAAGGGCTATCTTCGGCACGCCGAAGATTTAATACCCTTGCAGACCCAACCTTTTAATGCCGAGAAAATGGTTAAGGCCGAGTTTGGTCAAGGTATATTGATAAACAAAAAAAGGCTTTTAATCAAAACGATGAAATAAGATTTAGCAAAAATGAAGGGAGCATAGTGAAATCTTTAAATGCCGTGTTTAATGGCAAAATCATGAAAAACAAAAAATTCTCCATACAAAACTTAATAATATGATATAGTGGTCCGATCTTAATACGATTTTGCATATATATGAGGAGCATAGTAAAACTAATAAATGCCGAGTTTGGTTAAGATATCTTGAAAAACAAAATGTTTTTTCATACAAAAACTTAATTTTCGATAGATCGTTCCTATGGCAGCTATATGATATAGTGGTCCGATCTTAATAGGATTTTGCATATATAGAGGAGCTTAGTAAAACTAATAAATGCCGAGTTTGGTCAAGATATCTTGACAAACAAAATGTTTTTCATACAAAAACTTAATTTTCGACCGATAGTTCCAATGGCGGCTATATGATATAGTGGTCCGATCTTAATAAAATTTTGCATATATATGAGGAGCATAGTAAAACTAATAAATGTCGAGTTTGGTCAAGATATCTTGATAAACAAAAGGTTTTTCATACAAAACTTAATTTTCGACCGATCGTTCCTATGGCAGCTATATGATATAGTGGTCCGATCTTAATAGTTATATATATGAGGAGCTTAGTAAAACTAATAAATGCCGAGTTTGGTCAAGATATCTTGACAAACAAAATGTTTTTTCATACAAAAACTTAATTTTCGACCGATCGTTCCTATGGCGGTTATATGATATAGTGGTCCGATCCAGCTGGTTTTGACATATGTGCTGCACGCAACAGAATTAGGGACTTCTGCAAAGTTTCATTAAGATAGCTTTAAAACTGAGGGACTAGTTCGCATAGAAACAGACAGACGGACAGACGGACAGACGGACATGGCTATATCGACTCGGCTGTTGATGCTGATCAAGAATATATATACTTTATGGGGTCGGAGATGTCTCCTTCTATGCGTTACACATTTCACGACAAAATTATAATACCCTCTGCAAGGGTATAACAAGTTTAATTTACTCATTTTGATTTGACTCAGGGAATTAACATACAATAGTCCATCAATTTATCCCAGTGCGATATTTAATATAAATACGGCTGGATGACTGCAAGTATCTGAGCTCCTTCTATAGAAATATATATGGGTAGGTTTACAAAAATGTACTGTGCCTTAGAAACTCGTCCAAATGATTTCCAGCTCAGGCTGAATATCCCTATTTAAATTGAGGTTGTGGCGCGCAATGTTGCAGAAATTTCCCTAAGTGTTGCAAAACGATTTTCGTACGAAATGCTGCTAAACGCTTTCCGTATGAAGGATTAAATGCGAAACGGTTAAAACGTTTCATAGCAAACAGCCTTTTAAATTTAGCAAATGTCACGAATTTAAACCCAATTTAATATTTTAATTGATTTTTCTGTTCCAATTTCCCGGAATTTAATTTAAAACCGGAATTTTAGAACCTGGCTTTTAATATGCTGAAAATCAAATTCACAAATTGTAGCTTAATGACCTAACCCAGCCAATCCAACAAATATTTCTGATTGAAATCGGATTTGTAGCCATATTTAACTCCTTTGATAAAATACAAAATGTTTAACTTCTCTGTAGCTATCGGATGGAATGGACTTATAAGTTTTCGCACAACTTCTTTCAAATAAATTGGATTTAAGCCTTGTTTTGTTATATAAAAAAAAAGCACAACTAATGAAACGAGAAATGTTAATGATGCATTAAACAATTAATTCCGTTGCTTATCAATATAGATATTAAATACACATTACATTCATTCTAATTTCGCTCTATTAAAATGAGTTTATTTATTTGTTGTCGTTTTTTAGCTTTCCCATTCTATAAAACCGGCTGCGTAGAGCTCTTAAAACGGAGTCTTTGTGCCAAAAAAAAAAATGGATTATCGCGCTTGGCAGTGGCCGCTCGTATTTCTCACTCTGTGGAGCTGTGTTCAAGCCAAGGTGGGCATCGGAAGTGATGTATATTAACTCATTAGGGATTCACGCAACAGTTTCCCCTTACTCCCACAGCGAACCTTTACAATTGAGCTGCACAACTTTACCTGTGTTGTTGTTGATCCCACAATTGGGAAAGAGCTGACCTGTATCCTGCATCGGAAGCGCGATGTTCCGACCGTATCTGTGCTCTTCAGTCTGCACGAAACACAGAATGAATTCAGCATAGACTTCCAAGTGGATCTGCTCAAAAAGGATAACACCAAAATGAGCCTTGCGCACAATCAGCTCGATGGCTGCAAGTTTCTGAGCTCCATCTACGGCAACAATATTTACGGAAAGTTCTTTAAGCGCATTCAAAGCGTCAGCAATTTACCCAAAAAATGTCCAGTTCGCGGCGTGAGTACAAATCGCTTTTTTCTTAGATAGTATTTTGTAATACCCTAGTCTTAATAATAGAACCAGCTCTATGCTATACGCAACTATACGGTACTTTACGATGAACTTCCACCAAATTTGCCCGCATTGACATATCAGCTACGACTGCAAATAATAAGGGCTGATGATGTTGTTGCCGATGTCCTTGTTGTCGGCAAAGTCGTCCATTGAAATGTGCTTCTTCTTAAACATTTTATGAGTACAGACATGCATATACCCTTACAAAAACAAACGCTATGCATATAATAAAGCGAGAGCTGTATTCTTGAACATTCTTAAATGGCTTTGAATTTGTCAGAATGCTCAGTAAAACTGAATTACTGGCCAAGAATGTCCGACTAGCAAATGCCCTATCGTAACCCCTCACAAAATGCGTACTTTTTGTGTATGGTATTTATAGATAAGGAACGTCCGACAGATGGATGTGGCTAGATCGTCTTGGCTGTTGAATCCGATCAATAGCATATGTACGAACTTATAGAGTACAAATTGGCTGCTAATGCCCGACTTAAAGCCAATCAACCATATTCCTTATCTACAGGGTGTTCAAATAAGATTTGATATAAATCACACAGCCCAAAAGTATGCAATGCTTGTTTGCCGCGGCGAATGTTGCTGTGTGCGTTGAGGCTGTGGCGCGGCGAATTGCAGAAGGAATTTCTCTAGTGTTGTAAAGCGCATACGTTCGTTTGCCCTTAACCGCAACTGTGAAACGGGTAACTTGTCCCATAGCAATCAGCTTATCAGCATAGCTGACTTTGGCGCTAAATTTGAAACGAACAAAAGTTTTACAAGCAGCTAAATTTATTGGAGAAATAGTTTTTTAGAGTACTATAGAACAAAAAACATTCAGTTCTAGAGCCTAAAGTTTTTAAAATTAGTACAGATCACCAGGAACAACAACTATTGTAACATTTCAAGTTATATTTAAATAATTAATTTAAAAAGCTTGTACATAAGAAACTACAAAAGCGCACCCAAAAAATATAACACATCCATTTTTGGCCATATTTATGTATGTATATGTTTAGTATATATATATATATATATATATATTTCAATTTCAATTTCAATTTCAATTTCGATGCTTTGCCATAATCGCATTATTTGTGAAAGCAACAACATTCGTAAAATGCTTTTAATTTTATTGTTTAGGTATTTTTGTTTGTTTGTTTGTTTGTTTGTTTTGTCATTAGTTTAGGAATAGAAATTCGCAATGTATATTATACATTATGTATGCGCACATATTTTGTTAAAAACAATAAAGTAACAAATGTCTTAGGGATTACATACAATAGTTTATATTTGCCATACCCCATGCACGTATGTATGTATATATATATATATGTATATGTATATGTATATGTATTTATATGTTTGTTTGTATTTGTATATGCATATGCTGTTTATTATCATCATATTTATATTAGCCACATTTCATAGAAGTAAGCATTACTATCTGTACAAGAATTGTATTGATGAGAAAGAGGGACTTTTATATGGATTGCGAGGTGTCGCCGTTCTCCAAAATGATGCTGCAGGGAATACGAATTTAAATGAATATCAATTAAATTTATATCAAATATGTTAACTTACAGGCGTTTTCTCAGCGATTTTCGCTTTCTGCGCAGCTTTTTGTATGTAAATTTGCTCGGTGAGATTTTATAGTCTTCATCGAATTCCAATTCGAGTTTAATTAGATTTTGCAAATTCAATTGGCAGTCCTGCAGAAGAAATATTTAGAGTTAATCACCAGGCGAAAAATATGCTATATTCGAGATATACCTCGAGATTCTTGAAATGCCAACGCGAATTGCTTGGCGAGCCGCCGTCCCGGGACAACTGGCTAAGACAGGTGCGCATCGAGGGCCAGCACTGGCAGCGTTTGTTGGTTATCTCGCAGCCCGGCTCCAGGACAATGGACTCGTTCTGCGTGCAGTTGCCAAGCTGGTTAAATGTGAGCGCCGTGAGGTGTTGCAAATCTGGCGGAAGAAGCGCAACAACAACAACAATTGATTACGGGCCAAGTATATATTTAGGCCAAAATAGAAATATGCGAACGAGCAGTTTAATCAATTTTAACCTAATTTGGCCTAATTTAAATAACTTTATTTGCTTATAGAAATTTCTTTATACTCCATTTTGGGCTTAATCATGGATTATCGCTTAGTATATTTAATGGTAGTTGGCAAATGGAATGTTGTTATGTTTATCTAAACGCTTAGCTCGTTTCGTATTTGCATATTGCAATTAGCTATTCATATTTATTTATGAGTTAATATTTGCACTCGCTGCTTACCCATGCACACGCCCAAGCCGCTGCTAATGGGCAATTTGGTGACACACTGAAGGGGCGGCTCGCATTGGCCGGAAAAGCCGCCGGGTCCGCCGCAGGATTCGCCGAGAGTTTTGGCGCAAATGCGACAGCATCTGCACATTGAATATAGAATTAGAGCAAACACGCACACATACGAATACGAATACGAATACGAATACGAATCGAATCGAATCGAATCGCATAAAGTGAATGAATGATATTTATGTGGAGTCGAGTGTTACTTACTGGCAGGGATCCCAGAGCATTAGGCCCTTGCCGGGGCAGTCTAGGGCGCGTATGACATCGCATTCCTTGGGATTGCAGTAGCATTTGAGTCCATTTACCACATTGTTGCTGCCAGCTGCTGCCATTATCAGCAGCAGATAGCAGCACAAATAGATGAGATAGATCCGTACGTTTAAACGACCAAAATAACTTCCGTTCTCTCGCATCCTATGCGGAAGTTTCGCTTTGTTGTTGTTCTGTTTGACTGACGTTCCGGCTGCTGATGCTGCTGATGCTGCTCCTCCTCCTCCTGCTGCTGTTGTCCTTCTCTTTGCTGCTGTCCTTGTGCGTACGACTATATTCATGCCATTGGCATTGAGTACACCCACGCCCACAGTCGCTGGCGCAAGCCCAACTCCCTTAGGTTCTGGCCTTCCGCCCATTTATTGGCAATTTTTATTGTGTTCCTGGCTTCGGTTCGGTCTGTTTGGTTTGTTCCGTAGCTCGCCCAGCAATTTGCATGTTGACTGCAAACCAAAGCGTTGTTAAATGATTAAAATGCCATAAACTATGCCACGCCCAGTGGCCAAGGGGCTCTAATGGGCTTTTATGTAACTGCCGCATGAATTTCGGGAAATGACATTCAGCCTAATTTTACCGCATTACGGCGCCAGCATATTTTTCGGTGTGCCTGGCCTAACCCCTTCCGCCCACCCCAGTCGCCACGCCCCCTGCACCGCATGGAAAACTGTTTCTGTTACAATTGCTATTTTTGTTTTTCATAGCATACTTTTGCGGCGCATATTAAATTGAGTTCCATTCTATTTCGCATGCAAACCCCTTTGCTCTGCCATTTCGACCAATTAATTGTGTATAATAAAATTAAATATCAGATTAGTGCATGCGTGTATTGAACATGCGTACAATTTGATTGTTGCAAAACTTAATTAATATTTACTAATCCATAACCGAATTAATAGCTGATGACGGACTAAAGTTGTTCCGAAAATCTCCCGCAATACTCCAGTTAACGGAATAAAGCATACTTTTAGGCAGGCTTCTCATGATTTTATATATTTATACTTATCCATAACCGAATTAATAGCTGCGACTGACTAAAGTTGTTCCGAAAATCTCCCGCAATACTCCACTTAACTGAATAAAGCATACTTTTAGGCGGGCTTCTCATGATTTTAAATATCTATGTATTTATTTGTTTGCTTAAAGAACAGAAAGTCAAGCCTGAGTACAGAAAAGGAAAAGAGTTTGAGTATATTTATCTGCGAGCTGCGCAAGGGAGAAAGGTAATTGAATATGACTACTCAAACGGAATTGGGAATGCCTTGAGTTGGTAAATCTGCTTAAAGCACATAAATATATTAAAACAGATATAAACCTGCTTTTTTTTTTTTTGTTGGCTTTTAGTTTTTGATTTCAATCCGATTAAAGGCCAATTAAGTAGTCAACAATGTTTTTCAATAGAATTTATGGTATATAATGTTGGTTTTTGATCTGCCTGCCTAGATATAATATAATATAATATTATATATGTATATTTATTATGTTGTCTACTTGGTAATATAGTTAAAAGTTTTTGTATTTGGTAGGTTTGTCTATTTAAAAATAGTTCTAAATTCTGTCTTATTATATATTGATTCAGTCCATTATTTAAATGTCTGGTTTGCAAAGGAATATTATAAAGTGCAATATACTCTATTGCTTTTCATCTGCCTGCCACTTTAAATTTCTTTTCTTTAGACCCAATTCAAGCTGGAAACCACAAACTCAGAGTCTGGCACACTTATTACACTGTGTACAGAGTATTGCGGTTGCACAGGTTCTCGTTGTTATTATCATCAGCTTTTAATGTCCACAAATCTCTGACAGCTAAATAAAAAAGGGATTAAAGCAAACCTGACGTCGCTCAATCTCCTTCTAGGCCCAACAACATCATGTAACCAGCTTAAATTCTGCATACAACTATTAGCCAACAGATTAAATAGATGACATAAAAATGGAAAGCATCTCCCTCTTAAATAAATGAGGCCCATAGACAGCTGCTTGTAATTTTCTATATGGAATTTGATTTTAGTTTTTGCTTCCTAAAATTGTGTAACATTTCAAATGATGAGCATAATATTTTGTTTTACAAACATGCTGGTCATATCTCAGCCTCCCTTATTGGATAAAGAGTTTTTGCAGCGCATATCTGTTAATTTAATATGCTGTCAAAATTTGACTTGCAGTTTGAAATCAATTACGCAAAATGTCATTAAAAAATATTCATCACATGCACGCAGTGAATGCAATTTTCGTTGAATTCAATTAATTCCATGCGAATAAATTACTGAAATTTCATTTAATTTACACATGAGAAATATTGTGGCATTGTTGTGGCGAATGCGAAACACACGCACACTCGTACACACACACACACACACACACACACACAAAGCTATGAGCCTGAAACGATAATAAAAACTTTTTTGTTATGCAAAATTAACTCAGAATTGATGCTAGGAAAAACTTTTGCGTTTATAAAATGTTTTTATTTTATTACAAACAAGAGTTAAACTTCAATAACATTTCTCAGTCTCTCTCTGTGTGTGTGTGGGCCAACTTATCTTAAAGAGCAGAAAGAAACTTGCAAAATGATAGCTATTTACGCGCGCCGCAAAGTATGCAATGCGCAAAGTTGTCGCAATTCGAGTGAAACGGTAAGCGAGAATATCGCACAAAAACTAATTTGTAGTTAAACAATTCAAAGATACTTGAGTTCGTTTCACGAACAGGCGATGCCAGGCGGGATTTCGAGTTAGGGTTGGGGGGAGGGCGACCGAATCGAACGGGCAAATAATCAAGATATCCTCTTTGTGTGACATGGTTTATATACTGAGCATATATAGTGTATATTTATTTGTGTATGTTGTGTATTGAGAGCGAAACACTTGTGTATTTGTATTGCCTTTGACCGCACACAAACACACACACACACACACACACACACACACACACACACTTGTCCCATATATTGTTGTTTTTGCTACGCTCGTTTGTCAAGCACTTTTCGATTTGCCATTCAATTTGAATGGCAGCTTTTTGAGTGTCTGCATTTTCAAATTTCTCTTTTATTTTTTATGGAAACTACACAAACTGAAAGTCAAGTATTTGGTTAGCCACTTGTCCACATACTCGATACACGCACACACACACACACACACACACACACACACACACACACACACCTTGGCTCGCAGCACCTAACGACGTGCTTTTTGGTTGTACTAGGTCTCACTAGGGCTCTATGTTTTGGGTATTTGAAAGCCGTTCATTGGCCGCTCAACGTTCGATTCAGACAACAGCGACGATGTTGCTGACTATGATGATGATGATGATGTTGCGTTGATAATAATGACGCACTTTTCCCTCATGAATTTTTCATGCGCTTTTGTCTGCCACACGCGGCCATTTGAGGCAGTCGACTGACTAACCGAATTGAACACCTTTTGCCAGTTGGTCCTGCTGACAGGGAAAACCAAAGGAAAACACACACAAAAATTTCCCACTATTCGATTCGTGCACGCGCTCAGAGCGCGCACGCGCTCTAATGGGATCTTAGTCTTAGGCACGGGGTTTCTGGTCTTAGGGAACGCCTGGAAGGCAAAATTATCAGCAGCGGGCGATGAGCAACGGACAACGGACAACGGACAACGTGCTACGAGCACCGAGCAACGGGCAACGGATGCCAGGCATTTGCCACAAAATATAAGTCATTCGGTTATTGTAATTACAATGGCATAGAGCGCAGGAAGACGCAGCTTAAGGGGCATCAGAGGCCATCACAGCCAGACAAACATACACATCTATATATATATATATATGTATATTTTCAGTCTGGCCCCTCGAGTGTGGTCTAATGGCCAATTACGAGTGTAAAATCTCATGCTTTATAAACTTTGACGCCGTGTCAGCTGCTAATAAGCATTCCAAATGCCATAAAAGCCGCCTTGGACAGCCAGTCACTAGGATATTCAGAACTTCAAAACATCAGATGAGCACATTTAGCGAATAAAATGCGGCGGGGAAGGGGGAGGGCTACCCACATACCGCAGCCCGCACAACTTGCAACTTTTCCAATTAGCGGAAAAAAAAGGGAAAGAAGTAAAGAAAACAGACGTTCGGTTCGAGTCATCTTTTCAGTTGAAGTTGGCATTGGGCTTTGCTGCTTCTTGGTCTTTTGGGGCTTCTTGGCCACAGCAAATGTTGCGTAAAACAACTTGCCAATGCGGGCTGCTGGTTTTACCGAGCCCCCTCACCCCTCCGCCCCCACACACACACACCCTATCAAGCACGGCGCCCCCTTTTACAGAATTGAACAAAAGAGCAATCGGGAATTATGAGTGGAGCAAACTTTTTAACAACAATAACAAAAGCGACCCGAGCGAAAATGCCAAAAAATAAATACTTTGATATATATAGAACACATCTATATACATATATATATAAAGTCGCCTGATTTTTGCGCTCAAGTTAAGCACAAATTGATTGAGTGCAAAATAATGTGCAACAAGATTCCAAGGGGGGGGAGGGGGCAGCATTTCCTTAAATGTAAATCGCCTTTGTGTATATGCAGCATAAATCTACGATTATTTATTAATACATTTTCGTACAAAAGCTGGCGGCGAAAACTTTTGCCTTCCAGCTCTTCTCAATTTCTCAATTGTTATTTTTCTGTTTTTTTTTTTTCTGTTTTTTTTTTTTCCCGTACTCTCTCAATTCTTTTCATTGCTTTACAACTTTTTGATGACAGTTTTATTGGCCATTTTTCCTGTGAAAAAAAGAAGAAGAGAACTGAAAAAAGAAAACACATTTCTTTGCATATAGCCAGCAGCTGGGTGTGTAGGCGGCATTTTACAGAATTATGTTCTTTTTTTTATAGAACTTAAGTGGCTTGATTAAAGAAAGTAGCTCTCTAGCGATTGCGCCCGTCTTGTAAACTTTATTATTGCTAATTGGGAAATATAAAAAGAAAAAACATGCGCCTTGTTTTTTTAAGCTGCAATTACAGACCATGTTTTAATTGGATGAAGCTAACAGGTAAAGAATATCTCTCTTGTCCGAAATAAGATATCTGATATAATTTTAACCAAGACAAGGTCAAAGTGTAGCTATTTATAGGAAACAGCTCACAACTTCGAGTTTGCATATATAAGTATATTCCTAATGTTGACTGACAGTTTAATTAGATTATCTTAATGTCTAGGTTCGTCTGTCTAAATATAACCTGCATATAAATATATCTGTACATCGAAGTATATAAACAAGGCAAAATTCAAAATGAATTAGTTTCTATCTGATGACTAGTTTTCACTTTTATTTGCTACTCCAAATGCCTGCTCTCGTTTTGTCGATAAATAAAATAAATTAACCCTCTATTTCCACAACTTCACTTGTTTAAATCCCAGTTACACACTTTCTCCATCTCATTTTCTCTCACGTGCTGCCACACTTCCTTGCTCTTAATTAAAATACAAATAAAACTTATTGAAACCACACTTGAATTAATGAGAATCGCATAGAGGGGTTCAGGTATTTATAAGCGTATAAGCATTATTTACTTCGGTTGAGTTTTACCACACTGCACTTGTTAGCGATCCTTGGCGTTGCCAGATCGCGCTGTTCGCATTTAACAAACATTCGCGTAGAACATTTGAATTACAAATTAAGCCAAGCATAAAGCCAAACCAATTTGCGAGTGCCCACACAATTTATTTTAACAATTTTTGTTTTCAAGGGATTTGCGCCGGGCAATTTACGCAACGGCATTTCAGTCTGCGGGTGTTGGGTGGCGGGTGGCGGATGGCGGGCAGGGGGAAGTCTGGGGATATGCGGGCCAGCGCGTTTTTAAGGCCAAGTAATTTGCCACTCGTCCATTTTAAATTACATTAGTTAAGCGAAAGGACGACGCTGGTCAAATGCATATTTTTTCTTTCAATTACTTACGACAAGCGTGAAAAGAGGGGCGTGCCGGTAGGAAGGGGGGCTGAGGCTGGGTTGGGATCAGAGAAAACCAAGTCGCACAACAACTGCCTTGCAGTGTTTGTTTAATCAAATTTACATATAAATTGCAGGCATATACCAAGCTTTAAGCTTGAAAGTTGATTTCGATAATTTGTGGAAAGTTTATGGAACTTTCCATAAAACGGCAGCCAGATGAACAGCTCAAGTCATATCCAGTGCCACATTAGCCGCATCCTGTTACCAGCACGTATTTAGGTTGTCAAAATGTCGACTTGTTTATCTTTAAGACAAGCTGCAGAGCTCGAGTGGCGTGTGTTTGACTGAAAAATACCCCTTGATCGAATGCAAAGTAACTCAAAATATGGGTGAGAGGTTAAGCACAAGCATGTCATTTGATATTTGGGTGAATAGCGGAAGTTTTAAAGAACTGGAAAATATAGGGAATTTTCTAAATGTTAACTAAAACCTGCATACAAAATCGCTTATATATATTCTATAGTATGTGTTTGTCCCGAAAGACTGATCAATGCAGAGCCCAAGCCAAAAGAGCTAGAAATTTAATGTGTTTACTGCAACTACATTCTATGATGTGGGAAGTTTGGGCAAATCCCACCCGTAACTCTGAAAAATTGGCGGTAAACGGTTTTTTGAAAGTTTTTGATTTACCATCTGATCTTTGTAAAAATTCATTTGATCATTCACACTTTTGGTAAAATCCAATCCCCATGAGAAGAAAATGGGGCACAAAAGTTTCATCTTAGGAATTTGAAATCTCTTTACAAAGTCAATTCAAGAAGTTGTTATTCATCGTTTTCTGAAATTTTACCCGAATCTTTGGAAAATTGACCAAAATTGGTTGTATGAACAGTTTTTAAGCTCTTGTCAAAGCCCGATCATTGCTTAAAGAATACATTTGTTTCATCGTTTTGGGTCAAAGTTTCATCCCACCACCATCGAAGCTTCCAGAAACTGTTGTCAAAGGCCCAAAACACATTCTCTTTAATTATAAAACGCATACAACTTATATATTTGAAGTACATATTTTCCCCCTTTCGAATGTGTTGCATGTTTAACATGAACGGGGCTACCCGCTTTTTAGCATTTTAAAGCTACAGGGTGTAATTATGACGCTGACGCAACGAAGACACAAGCTGGAAAATGTGCAATGCCTGCTGCAACAGCATTTGGCTCCACTTTCTACGAACGAACAAACAAACGGACGCAACATTCCTTGGCTGGCTCTGGACGTCACCGTCATCGTCATTCTGAACCTCATCCTCATCCTCGTGCTCATCCTCATGCTCATGGCCAGTCATCGTCATCGTCATCGTCCTGGAAATGAGTGAAGCTAAAGCGAACTGGCTGCCAGAGTGGCATTTAATGCACAGCCAGTTGGACAGCTGGTATACAGGGACAGAGGGGTGACGGGGCGGAGGGGGCGGATGTTTTTGTTATAGCCAGCGTTAGTGCGCAACATGAGGCAAAATATTTGCTATTGGGTGTTACTCGTCAGCTGGTCAGCTGCTACTGCTCCTGCTCCTGCTGCTGTTGGTGGTTTCTGCTGCTGCCAGCTCCTGGTTCAGACGACACGTGTGTTTGTGTGTGTGCGGGTGTGTGTGTGCAGGCAATAGATGCGCGCTGCCAGCCATCCTTTTGTCAGCCATGTCATATTTCATTTTGGCCGAGACCTAATACCTTAACTGTGGCGTTGAGCACACGGCCAGGCCACAAACTTAAAGTCCGTCCTAATGCGTCCGTCCTACTTTGGTGGGCAACATGCATGCAAATTCCACAACGTCTTCATGCCTGGCCACACATGTCGGCCAGGCTGCTTGTCGACTCAATGAGCAAATGAAATTTATTTCATTATAAAACAGGCCCGAATGCTCGCCCCGCCGCCCGCCGCCCGCCGCGCCGCCACACTCCGCAACCGGCAGACCCCATTGCTCGGCCAGGCCAAACATTTGTTTTAGCAGAAAGCCGCAAGAAAATTTCATTTTGAAATATGCTTTCTGAAATAATTTCACTCTTATGACAGGACTCCGGGCCCCGAACCCATTACCAGGCCCAGCGCAAAAATTGTAATATTAATTTTGTGTATGCCACGGCAGTGCGAAGCATGGGGCAGGGGCGAGCAGTGCGGGGCGCATTTAGGGGTAGGCTACCCCGGGCAAACGGAAGGGCATGCCCTTGATAAACCCACAAACCGACATTGCACAAAACAATGAGCAAGGATTCATAATGGAATTTCGTTGGTAACAACGGCAAACCAAAAGTCAAGACGAAACGGAAGCCAAACCCCAGCAGTACCGAGCCAGGACCAAGGCGGGACCAAGGCGGGATCAAGGGCAAGGGCTGGCAAAAGTAACTCAGTTCTAGCAACTTTATTATTGCCCACTGCCCATTGTGCGTCTGTGTGTGTGTAAGATTGTGAGTGTGTAAAATTTGCCACACTAAATTTGTACGAAGCGAAAAGTGTCACCGGGGAATAAAGCTCATCAACGCTGATGGCCATGATTCAGCTCTTAACTAAAATTCAAGAGGAAACCGAACAGCCAAGCCGAAAAGGAGTCGACCTCCCCCCCATTACCCGAGGCAGTCCTCCGGAGGAGCTCTAGATAAAACTACAAATGGTCTGGGGTATATTAAAAATGTGCTGCAAAAATAAAACGTAATGAAATGAAATGAAGAAATGAAAAACGCATAGCTGAGTAAAGCTGTTGGCGCTTTTCCCGTTCGCCTCTGAAAAGGTAATCAAAATAAATGAGCGACATTTTGCCAACTGATGAACAGGATAGGGAAATGAAGATGTGAGTGCTCAACTCAAGCGGGCGCTGAGGGGTGGCGAAGACTTCGCTAGAGAAATAACTCGTTTTGGATTTTTGAACAATGAACATTTAGGGGTCCTGCTAACGGTTAAATGACGGAAAAGGGACCATGTACAGGAAGCAGGAAGCAGGAAGCGAAACGATGGCAACGATTTCCTCCTCAAATTATGACTTGTTTGTACAGCTGTCGAGATGATTTTCTCTCTCTCCCCTCTCTCTCTCTCTCTCTCTCTCTCTCTATGTGTGCACAGAAAACCAGTAATCAGTGGGAAATCTGTTGAATTTCTTAACCATCAGCAGTTGTGGCTGGGCGCGTAAGGTAGACAAATAGAATATAATGCTAAATAGAAATAGTAAATGGAACTAATTCTTATATTCTCTGATTTTTTGACCTTACACTAACTTAAAGCTGTGTATCCAGCTGGATGCACTGAGTGCATTTTGCCTGGACTTGTCTGTATTGTGATTATTTTATAATACATTCAAACTTTTTAGCATAACTTATAAGATAAGTCCAGGTAACGATTAGAAATGTTGTGTACAGTAAATACTTTTATGTAGTCATCGTTCGATGAGTTTATCAAGTATACAGAGTATGCAGAGACTTTCAGACTCGTAATCCTAAGGACAACACTCCAAAATAAATTCCCTATTGGTAGCTTTATTTAATTTTAACAGCACGGCTTTCGTTTATAGCTTGGCTCATCAACCAAAATCGGCCTGGGGCTTTCGTATAAAGCACATCTCTAGTTTCTTAAGCCGTAAAAAGCATATGTGTTTCTTGAAGCTAGACTTATGGCAGCAAAGACATTCGCTTAAGCCAAATACTGTACAGTGACATAGTCAATTCCCTGCTGGCAGTTTAGCCTTTAAAGCCACCTTTGAGATGGTGCACAAATGGGGATTTGGCCACTAAAGACCCGCTCGTATCATTGCTTTATCCCTGGCATCAGGCCGCACTGGCGGCAAATTCAATTTGCCATTGGTATGCAGCATCCGTTCAGCTTTCAACTACGATTTAGCAACAGTTTTAAAGCCGCCTACCAGTTTTGGCAGCGCACCGCCCATAAATTACCATTTGGCAGCTACAAGCAACGCCTATCCGGCATCGACTACGGCTCTAACTCTAGATCCCCTTCCCTGCCCAGCCCTGCGCAGCCCTGCCCTGCTCTGTCCAGCCCATATGGGCAACTGAAAAGCCGCATCGCATCGCATCACTTCAGGGTCTTTGTATACTCGTTCACAGAGTATAATGGGTATATTGGCTTTACGTCTGTCTATTCGAATGAATGTTAGACATTTTTTTGTTTTATTACAGTATTTAGTCTGTTTAATTATATATATTTTCTAAGCGTACATATTATTTACATCTTAAATATGCTTTTTAAGCTCTTAAATAGTTAACAAATTCGGCTTGAAATAATTGTGATTGTGAGCGAGTATTACGCGGTCAGTGTGACCCGATTGCATTATTCTTACTTGTGTTCTTTTGATTTTCTTTTTTCGGGGCGCGGTTGGGGGCGGAGGGTATATGCCGGGCATTATACGCGCACTTTGCCGCAAGTCGTTTGCTTATCAGTTTTTCCAGCGGGCGTTGTCCTTTCGGACAGCCAACCGATTCGGCGGCAAGAGCTAAGTGAACTGGCATAATGACTAGGACCAGGATGAGCAGGCTGAGCTTCATTGGGGCTAGGATCAGGCTGAGTAAACGACACGTTCTTTGGCCCCTTATCATCGTTTATTGTTTGGCTACATATTTTATTTGGAAGTTGCAGGCGCAACAACTTTCGCTTGCCTTGGCTCGTTATTATCCTATTAGGCTGTGACAGCAGCTCAGAAACTTTTCATTCACACACACGCACACACATGCACAGCACGCACACAAAGACGCGCTGAGACAGTGAACTACACCCAGAGCAAGCACACACATGTCGTATACATAACGCTTTTTATATACTACTCTCGTCTTTGGGACATTACAAGCTCGTTAAAGTGAAATCGATGTTGTTTTTGTTGCTTTGCTGCTATTCATTTTGGCTTTGCTTGTGCTCTTGTCCTGTCGTGCTTTCGTCCTGTCGAGCTGTCGAGCTGTCTCCCTGTCGAGCTGTCGTCGCTTTATTTGGCTATGTCTTTTTATTTCATTATAAGGATTTGGCTGCCTTTTTGCTGTTATCTGCGGCAGTTAATGTCGCACCGGAGGCAACTGACCATGAAAATTGTTAAGCCAAATGCACAATGAAATAAACTATAGATATAATGGCAATTGTAGCGGCAATCTAAGCAGCCACAGTTCCAACTAAGTTAGAACTAAGCGCCATTATCAGCGCATAACAACTCAGCAATAAACATGACAAACTTGACAAAATTGTAACGAATCCTGCAGCAGGACATTTGCTAACTAATAGCATATTTGATGCTATAATCATTTATATTATTTTTAATGCCTCATAAAAGAACTTCTGTTAGGCAAATGAAATATGAATCTTATTGAGCAATAAATATAAATTAATTATTGATACTAAATCAGAAATTGATGTGATGAATATGCAAAAGTTGGTAATTAATATCTCGATTTTGCCAATTAATTAACAAATTTTAAAAGTTTTTATTAATAACTTTTTATGGGTTTGATTTTGAGCTTTAGACTCGATTTGTAGCGCAAATAAATGCTAACCGTAAAAAGAGTATTATCTTATTTTTGTAAATGTTTATCCACTTTGTTTTTTATTAATGGTGCACGATTTCCGAAAGTGTTAATATTATAATTAACAGCGCCCAAGTTTCCCACATAAACAGCACAAGCTTAAAATATGTAAATGTAGTTTTAGACATTGGGGCTATGCCCAGCTCTTTGCTGCAGTTAAGATCATCTTTATTTTTACAATATCTGTTTTGTAGCTATTTTATGCAATGACAGCACCTGAGAATTAGTCATACTCCCTGATCTGGGCAATTAGTCACCTGAACGATCTCTGCAAGCACTTGGCATATGCCAAGGAAACATTTAAATATGCATATTCGATTGTATTTCTGCATTTTTACATTAATCCGTCAGGGCGAGGGTGTTGTCATGATTTGCATTTGCATTTTACACACGCCTTGGCCTGGAAATCGGAATGAAGGCAACGATCTTTTAATTCAATATGTACAATATATAAGTATGTAAGTACATATGTATATGCGAATAATTGATCGATCGGTCGTGGAATTGGAATGGAAATTAATGCACGTGACGAGTGCGTGTGATGCACTCAACGCACACCAAAAATTCCTTAGCGGCACCATTTTTGATTGTTGTTGTGTGTGCGTGTGTGAAAATTTATGGTGTGCTCGAAAATTGTTTGCGACGCATGTTAAAAGTTTGCCAAAAGAATTGCCTATATCCATCTCATACAAAAGTACATACGTGCACACACACACACACACACACACACATACTTACACACTTAATTATGCATGCATATACTAATGTTTTGTTTACCCAAAGCTCATTAGAGCTTTTGCCCAAAGAGAGAAGAGCAACAGAAATGGCGAGAGCACAGGTTGCCGGCTAGCCGGTTCGCCGGCTGACCACTTATAATGGGAGCGAAAGAGTGGAAGTGTGAGAGCCTGAATGCTTAAGTGCTGCTGCGCCGCAAACCGGCTGACAGTGGGTGATCAGCTGACGTTTAGCTATGTAAGCTGTGTTGATAATAGTATATCTGTATACTGCTCAATTTGACTATTCTCTATGCACATAGGAAGCTCTTCGTCAAAGCAGGTAGGCAGCAGTTGTTGATATGTTGTCGTAAGAGTCGAAATTTTTGAGCACAATATTCTAGACGCGCGTCCACTGTGCGCTGCCAGACGATCGTCGCTGTCGTGCGGTGTCGAACGTCGAGCGTCGAGCGTCGAGCAGCGGGCAGCGAACAGCGAGCAGCAAGCTTAAAATTGTATGTCGCAAACTTCAACGGTTTAGTGAGCGAGTGATAGCCAAAAGGGGCACGAGCACGAGAATTTTAGGCCAGTCGGTGTCAGTGTGCGTTGTGATGTGATGTGAGACACAGCAAAGATGCTATAAGATCCACAAAAACGAAAAAGAAATAGAAAAACTAAGTAAATGTAATTCAGCAATTAAAACCAAAAAACAACAACAACAACAAAAACAGAGTGACGCGAGACGAAAAACAAGCGCGCCAGCAAGCAAGAGGTGAAAAGGAAAATAAGGTGTAATTTAGAGTGAGGTGTAAAGTGAATAAACTGCACAGAGCGACAAAGCCAAGCAGCATGTGAAGTCGTGGGGCGCAGCCAGCGAACGTACAAAAGAAACGATATTTATGCTCTGAATATTGGAGAGCTTACAAAATTTACGTGGCAGGTGTGTAGAGCGTTCAGTTCCGTCCCGCGCCGCGCCGCTTCGCTCAGTGCGCATTCCACAGATTGTGCACATAATCTATATAAGTATGAATGTATTGTGCGATGGCATTTTGCGTCTAAAACATGCCACAGTCTCTGGGCTTGCCGGAGTAAAGGGTTCCGCACCTTATAATCAGGGGACTCTATGCACATATTATTGACGATTATATAAGCCGCCGACAATGTTGGGTTTTCCGTTGATTCTAGTGCGCGGGGCCTTGGATAGTTAGACACACACACACACACACACACACACACAGGGAGACACGGGGCAGCAACTGTATGCTATATAGATAAGATAGCGCATATCTAATAATATCACAGAAAATGAAATGAGCATAGCGCAGCGCATAACGTCACATACTACATATGTACATACATATGCGTGTGTATTAGAAAAGAAAATACGTTCGTCGCAGATTGTTTATATTGTAGAGCTAGGGTTTCCAGTTCCGTTCCATTCCAATCTCCATGTGCGTACATTCATTATTGGTCGATTCTGTCTTTTGGCCATTACTATATTTAAACATTATTCACTGGCATTTGCTAAATAATAAACAAATTATAAATAGGTAACTTAATAAATGTACAGTAAACTAGAAACTAAACAAACGCACACACACACACACACGCACAGAGAGACAAATGAAAAACGCACACAAAGCCGAAAGCTTTTTTGCTCAGCAGCAGCAGCAGCAGCAGCACAAACACACACACACACACACACATAAACGAGAATATGCTGCATGACTGTGTCTGTATATTATTTGTAGTTGCTATGCGTGTGTTTGTGTATTTTGTTTACACAAAAATCAAGGTTAAAAGCGCAAAGCGACATGCGTAAAAGGTGGAAGCAAATAAATATATCGCTCAATAAACGAGCAATGATCGAATAATTGTGTATGTCTCTCTACATGCATGCGTGTGCGTGAGTGTGTGTGTGTGAGTGTGTGTGTATGTTTGCGTGTGTATGCGTTTGCGTGCGTATGCTGTGGTCGCATTATCCGAAAGTACCAAAATGAGCCATGGAAGTCTATTAAAGCGTAAAGCGTGAACTAGTTGAGAGGCCTCCTCGACGGCTGTCAAGTAAGCTGAGCCGTGGCTGAAACCAGAGCAAACACAAAACAGAGCAGAAAAAAAACGGAGAAAAATAACAACAACAACAGAAAAAAAAACAAGCACAGACCAAGAAAGCAAAGCTTACTCTGAGAGTAAGAGTCGAAGCTTTCATACTCTTTGGCGCTGATCTGTGAACTTTAACACCCGAAAAAATGTGCAGTAGAGGCCGCTGTTAAATTCTAACTGAGACATAAGTTGACATCAATTGGATGTGTCAGTTAAAGTTTAAGCGCATATTAAACTGGCGATCCCCGAGTAATCCGATTATATTAATATGATTAATTATATAAATTCAAGATTTGCATTGCCTTCTGCCTTCTGCCAATCAACGATTGCTGCTGTTGCTGTCCGGAATTATTTTGGGTACCCTTTTCAAATGATAAATGATCTTGAGTCCGTCTGATAAACAATTGTTGCTCAAAATGCGAAAATCATTTTTGTTTTTTTTTAATATACACAAAGTTCGTCAGCAAATTATTGCGTACAGTTCTTTGAAGATAATATCCTTAAAAAAAAAAATACAATTCGTTAACTTTTATTATATTTAGCTCTTTTTTCCGGCATAAGCTTTAGATAACATACCAATCCTTTTACTCACAGTTCGTGCAATAAGTATGTACATATGTGTGCAGATAACTTTTCCTGGTATTAAAGTCAATTATCTCTGTCTGGGTAAATCTTGAAGCGATATTGTGAAATGATTTACTAGATCTATAAACAGAAACGCTTTAAAACTCCTGTCTGCTCTTATCTTATTGATATTAAGACCAAGATAAATCCGATGAGTAACCTCATGGCAAACTTTAGCCGTCAGTTTCAGTTTCAGCTGAAGTTTGCATTTTATGCATTGCGCTGCAAACTTAAAACGAAAGCAATTATGCCTTTTTGCAAGTGTATTAAAGGGTCGATCGAAACGGCGGGCCGCAGACTAAAGCAAAGGCCCAGAGCATAACCGATGAGCCGGCCAGCCCAGCCCCGGCCAGAGCCAGAGCCGGGCTATGTTGGCCCGATTGCAATGCGTGCAAAAGAGATGACGAGCTTAATTTTCTGCGGTAGCTATGGCAACAAGCGAGCCGCAGCAACAGCGCGCGCACACACACACACAGAGACACATACACGGCTGCCAGCCCGCGCACCCCCTCGCTGAGCACATTGCTACCCACTAGTCCGCGTTTGCCACCCGCTCGCTCGCCTTCCCTTTCAAGTGCTGCTGTTGCTGCTGCTTTGCTGCTGGCTCATCAAAAAAGCCAAAAGTTGTTGAACGTGAAATTATTGTACGCGAACACGAGTAAATACGCCAGCATACACTCACACACACACATTCACTCATATCTGCATAAGTATTTCTGTACACACACACTTGCACACGAGGGGAGACCGTCAACTTCGACGTTGCTGCTGTTTTGCATGTGTAGCATCTCAAGATAAATAACAAAACAAAAAAAAAAACAAAAAAGCAGCAAAACAGCAACAACAACTACAGTTAAAAAGCGCAAAACGAAGGCATGAAATAGATGCATCAGATTTCGCATTCAAGTGAAATTTATGGCAATCATAAAGCTCATCTTGCTTTCGAGGTAAAAACTTACTTACGACAAAAACAAAAAAAAAAAAAAAAACAAAAAACACAAAAAGCAAAAAGCAACAAAAATACTGCCAAACTCTGGACTATGAACCGCGAGTGCTCAAGCAGGGTGTAGAGGGCGCAAGAAGCAGACGCAAGTACTTATCGCAGTCGACTACAAAGCTCCATTATGCTCGCAGATCGCTGTTGTTGTTGCTGTTGTTGCTGTTTTTGTTGTTGTTGTTGTTGTTGTTGATTTTAAGCAGACAAACATAGTGCTCAAGACCACAGTACGAACAGAGTGTAGTACGCAAAGCCCAAGCGCTATCAAAGTTTAGTCATCTACACAAATATGTTGAGAGAGCGAGAAAGAGAGAGAGAGAGAGAGAAAGACGGTCATAGCAAAAGACAGATTACAGTTTCGCGTACATACATACATACATAACTACACCTGGTACAAACAGAAATATTAGCTGGAAAAAAGTATGAGTAAATATCTACAGTAGACAGTTAGATAAAAGAGTATACAAAGCTAAACGTGTATTGCTGCCAAGCAATTGGATAAGAAAGTTGGTAAAGCAGGAGAAAGATTAAAGTTTGCGCAGTGCAGAGACTGGGGGAGAGAGAGAGAGCGGGGGAGAGAGAGAGCGAGTGAGCGAGCATTAGAGTTAAGAGAAAGCACTGTTAAGCACTTTATTAGACACATAATTGAACTCCAATAATACCGAGCTGTGCCGAAATTTTGGTCACATAATGACAAGTTTTTCCGTTATAGCAAATCATTTATTCTCCTAGGAAAGTTTCTAAGCCCTTGGCCAATTAATGCGATCTAATAGACTCCTTTTATAAAAAAAACACCAATTCATTTACTAGAGCTGGCTTTTCTATTTATATTTGACTTTATATATAGCACTTTTGTTGTTTCGAGTATTACGTAAATTGCATGTCTAGCAGAACAGAAAATATATAAACAAAATGCCTCATAAAAGACTTCATTATTGAATATTCCAAAATATAATCGAATTATGACTCGGCCTAGCTGTTTATAGTTCACATTCTTTGCAAATTGAACAGACGGTCATCATACACTCAATGCACGGTGTAAACAAAGCCATTGAGTGAGTAATCAATCCATGAATCCCCTCGCAATCCTATCAGTAATGAGGTAGAATTCGAAGAGCCAAATGGGGTGTCCGAGTCAAGTCATCAATATTGTAAATATTTAGAGACTTGCCTCAATTTGATGCAGCCGGTGCATTGAAATGGAATAATAAAGAACTGAAGCACAATAGACTCAACTTAGACGCACAGACACACACACACACACACACACACACTCACACACACACACACACACAAACCAAACCACAAACAATTTATTATGCTATTCTATGGGCAGAAACGTTTTCGTTTCATTCAAAAGCAGTCGGAAGTGTGCAATCGGCGTTGTTGTTGATTAATTAACAATTCGATTAACTGCATGATTGATAGTTTTCAGTTGTGTTCAAAGTTCTCGTTCTCTTTGCAAGTAAAGGCTTCAGCTACACTTTTAAGGTAACTTGCAGGCTCTCGGGAATAGCTTGCTCTCTTTCCAATGGGTACATCAGCTGCGACAGCTTTAAGTGAAAGTCCTTGGAATGCATTAAAAAAATATACGTGACCTTCCAACTAAACTTTTAGGGCAACTTTCAGGCTCTTGGGAACAGCTTCCTCTCATTCCGACAGGTGCGACAGTTGTAAGCGAAAGTCCTTCATTCATTTAGGCATTAAATTGATTGTACAAAAAAATGTACGTGATCTTCAAACACAGGGTTTTTAAGGTAACTTCCAAGCTCTTGGGAACTGCTTCCTCACTTTGCAAGAGGTACATAAACTGGGACAGCTGCAAGCGAAAGTCCTTCAATCATTTGATTGAGTGCATAATTCTTCAAGCCTTACTTTAAGGATGACTTGCAGGCTCTCGAGAACAGCCTACATCTCTCTCTCTCTCTCTCTCTCTCTCTCTCTCTCTTTTCTCTCTCTTGTCAATACGTTCGTTAATTGCAACTGCATGCGAAAGTTCTTCAATCACTTTCGCATGTGATTGAATGCATTCGAAGAGAAGCTACGCCATGGTCCGGTCCCGTCATTTGTTCGAGCACAAAGCAAGGTTGAAACGAAATTTAAAAGGTAACTTGCAGGCTCTCGTGAAGAGCTTTCATCTCGACCTCACCAATGGGTTCATTAGTTGCGGCAACTGTATGTGTAAGTCCTTCAATCATTTCAGCAATTGATTGAATGCATATGAAAAGAAGATACGACGAGGTCCGTTCTGTTTTCTGTAAGCTTCATGGAATGCGGCAAAGGCAACAAAATTGATGCGAGCCCCAATCTCGGGGCTGAGACTCTTTGCAGTAACAACTACCTGAACTGGTCCCATGCCGCATGTGGCACGTTTATCAGCTTCTGCTTTACTTTGCTGCCACTCGGGGCCCCAAAAACACTTTTCAGTTTTCGGTTTTTGCGGCGTGTGTTCGAGATACGAGAGTATCATAAGAGTGAAATGTATGTGAGTGTGTCCGTGTGTGTGCCCGGTTGCCGGGTTGCTTTCGGGTTGCCTCCGGTCATTAAAACTATTCGCACAAATCCAAAAAAGGTTGCTATTTTTAGCAGTGATACAACAGACCCGTCCGCCGGTCCACTCGTCCGCCTGTGACTTAGTAACGCTTCTCAGTGTGTTTACTGCCTTGTTTTGCACTGCAATTAAATTAAAATAAACAAAACAACAGCAAACACTTATCTGCTGCGCCATGCCGTACACTAAATACTCTGTAATATTTTAGTTGAAATCTGCTCAAAGCTTGATAAGGATGCCCTGGAAACCACGCATAAAAATATGTATATAAATGTATTAAATAATAATAATAAAAATAAGTTTAATCTTTATGTGAAATATACAAAATATTTCCTTGTTTTTAAACATATCTGAGAAGAATCAAATTTACAACTATGCTGCAAAACTCATTTATAGAAAAGCTCTCTATGATTTTAACTATTATATGCACTCCAGGCTTAAACGGGCAGTTGGAGACATCGTGTCTCAGTATACTCAAAGTTCCCAAGTAACTGGCACGAGCAAGGCTTTACGTGTATCGCGACAACCCTATGAAGGAGATTTAACTTAGTATAGATGTATATGTATGTGTTCATTAAAAGAGCATAAAACCACGGCACAATATTTGACAATTCATTTCATATTGCTTCCCCTCTCTTTCAGATGAAATACAACGAAATTCAATTGGTTTTGATTTTGCAATAAAAGCAACAGCAGCAGATATACAGAACAATATATATACATATATATATATATAGCATATAGCTCTGATAGCATTTGAGAGCAGGCTTCAAGGTTAGATCGATTCTGTTGGATCTGAAGCCCTTGAGCAAATTACAGTCTACAGGCTGGAAAATGTTGAACCCGCACGAGGCCAGGTGCATATACCATATGCTAATAATGTGCCTGCCAATATTTGCCGGGATTCAGGTGAATGTCGCCAGTGCAACGACAGGTACGTCTGCCAAATATTTGCTTTAATTATCTGTGTACATATATATTTATATGCATATATCTCGATCTGTGCAAACATCATTTTTATTGCCCCTATCTGTTCATGATCTTATCAAATTGTATGAGTATCATTGTGTAGATTATAATTGTTTGCACTATGCCAAATAAGAGGCCATTGTTCAGCTCGAAGAGTCCACAGGCGGTCAGATTAAAAACGCGTTCATTCAACTGCAGGTGGAGTCCATAAAGATGCAGCTGCAATGGATAAACAATGGATATATATAACATATATAATGTATAATGTACTTTATTTTATGTTTTCTGGAAATTTCTGAAATTCTTTAGAAAATCAACTCAGAATTGAGTAAGATTTAGGCCCGTCTATCTCTTTCTATGCCACATAAGCTCTCAACTTTTTATCGATCTTGAGTCGGATTGGTTCACTCTATCCATAGAAACATTTGGTCATAAATCAAATGATAATATGAAAACTTCTTTTTTTCTCAAAATACTCATAATCAACGGACTCTAAGATATATAGCTACTATAGAAACGTCCCATCTTATATGAAAAACTTGTTAGTTTTTGAAGATATATTCCAACCAAATCTATCTTAACGAGCTTCACTGTATTCCCAATCTAAGAGCCCAATCGGCTTACTTTAGCATACATATATATATCATTTGTATGGGAAACTTTGCATCATAATGCTTATTCAGTTATATGACTAGGCAAACTATTATGTGATATGCTCTATGTCTGCCAGGGTATTTAAATTCTGCCATTACGCATATAGCTGTTCTCTCTTACCCCGCGATACGTACCGTTTGCCTCAGAGCCTTGCTGCAGTCGACGGGCAACGCCAGGGCGCCTTCTCTCAGAGTGCGACGTGTCGTCTTAAAGAGCTGCCGTAGGCGATGCGTCTGCACAACGACCAAAGTGAGCTGCACGAACAGGGAAACGGTAAAAATGGTCCCTTGAGGATTCCAGGGGGCGGGCTTGCCAAATTTGCGTAGCCACCAGCGGCTGAAGGTCACAAAGTAGGAGAAAAACGAATGCATTACGAGCTCAATGGACGCAAACAACACAAACGCCAGCAACTGGATGCCATTCAACGAGCAGAGACGGCTGCTTAGCTGCATCAGCTGGCCATGCAGGCGCCAGAGACGCCACAGCTCCAGGGCCAGCCAATTCTGTTGGGCCTCGTGCAAGCGCCGGCGGCTGGGCAGGCAGCGTGCGAGCAGTGCGTGCTGAATGTTCACGACATCGGCCAGTATCTGGGCCAGCAGGAGATTAGAGTGATGAGACAGGTGGCTAATCAACAGCAGCCCCAGCAGATAGAGTCCCAGGCACACCTGGAGGCTCAGCTGGCAGCCGTACAAGAAGAGCACACTACAAAAATACATGGGGCTGCGCTGTGCCATGGGATCGTGCTGAAGTATGAACATTGTGTAGCTGCAGGAGCACACAATGGACAGCGCCAAGGCGTATACAGTCAAATGGTCACGCGTGTGCAGCACACGTGCCGCCTCCTGCAGCCTGGTCGTGTGCAGCAGCCTCAGCAGCTGGTGGCGACACCAAATCAGCCTATTTACCCACGCGATGATGCGAAGCTGCCTGGTCGTGTGACTGTAAAGCGTGACGAGAGCCGCGCACAGCAACAGCGCGTATCGATGACAGCCCACGATGAGCAGCAGACGATTCTGGCGCAGAAAATCCATCCTGGTGTACACAATGTAGAAGGCGTACGGAGAGTAGCACAATACGAACAGCAGGACTAGATAGCCATACAGGCGCCAATAGGTGCTGCACTGCAGCCGTGCCTGGCCGTCCGTCATGCTGGGCGGCCACGTGGCAGCCATCAGGCCGAGCAGCTGGCTCAGCAGGTGAAGAGCACGCAAGATGCCACTTGTTAGCAAGTCCAACAACAAGTGGGCGCTGTGCAGCCGCAACATCATACTAAGTGGCAACAAGTTTGAGCAACTACTGAACGGGCCACACACCTGGAGTGGCCGGGCTTCTCAGCTATGCTTTGTCCATAATTGAATCACGATTACCAGGCTACAAGCTGTTGTTGTCTATTAGCCTGATTGAATTCCATTTAGCCAAGGCGTTCACTCAGCAAGATAACGCGCCGGGCATGAATGCGGCCCCGAAACAAAAGGATTCTATGGAATAACAATAAGGGGTGAAAACCTGAATAATAAAAACCTTGACTAGACCTTCTCATATCAGTGTAAGCACTGAGATAATTAAAGATTAGCTCCGAAACGGAATTATTTATATAAAAAGGGACAAAGCGTAAAGGGACAAGCCATAATGGGGGAGAAACTTCTAACGAATTATTTATAATTATTTTGTAATGTATTGGAGGAAGTTTTACATCGATTTTTATATATATATTATAATGTCTTTGAGGATCATTAAGTATCCAAGAATTCAGCTGTTAGCTGCTAGACTCCAGCTTATTCGAACTTATACTAGAAGGAAGACTCGTAAAGCTCTTAATAGCCGGAGTTTTAACTTAGCTCAAACAACTTTCTTGAAAATTTCTAGAGATTGATCACTGAAATACATTAAATTCCCAAAAGAGGATAAAGAAACTGTTAAGGATCGTTGAAGGATCTTCAAGAAATGATCTACCTTAAAATTATAACCAAAGATTTTCTCTTTCAGCTAGTCTCTGTTAATAGAGCTGCTTTATATATTATATCCAATGTTTTTTCAAAAAGTTGCCTAAAGCTTTATCACTTTGTCATCTGCAAGATTGGCTCCAGTCAAGATTAGTGTAATCCGACAGCGCTTAGTGCAACTTTTGCTGATTACCTGTCATTGCCACAAATTTTCCAGGTGTTCTGCCATTAAGCTAGCAAGCTCTCAGCTGTCTGCAGAGACATGTTTTCAAATCGTGATTCCAATCAGTGTCAAGAGATAAACTAACAATTTAAATTCCTCACACAGTTCGGCTGCAGTGACTTCTGTGGGCGAATTTCCCATAGAGTCTACAAAACGTTGTCGCTCCCATGCGTTTGTCGATGTCGTCTTTGTCGTTGTCGTTGTATTATTAAAAAAGTTTTTCCTTTAAAGAGTTTTTCCCCCGTTATTCTTGCCCCTTTTCCTTTTCATGCAACATAAAATGCAAAACACTCGAGTTGTATATGTACTTTAGCCTTTACGGTAAACTTTCCACGCTGTTTATAAGTTTAACAGAGGGAAAATATAAAAGAAAAAATTGTTTAAAAAACTACAACAAAAAAAAAAAGATTGTCCATGTTGCTGCAACTTTTTGTATGCTTTGTCCTGTTATTGCCACTCTTTCCGCTTGCCACACACGAGTGTGCGGTTTTTATCTTGGTTGTATGACTAGTCCTGCTCCTGCCACAACTTGGAGCTTGGAGCTGCCTTGATTGGGATTGGCCTGCCTTGGCTTGGCTTGGCTTGGCCTGGTCCGGACTCCTCTGACTGGCTGACTCGCCAACTGCTTAGCCTGTCAGCTGCTTGGCATTTCAGTCTCGCACTCTGAAGGCTAATTCATTCACATTTTACACTATTGCGCTTAGCAGCAGCATTGAAATTGTTCTTGTAACTTGGTCTGCTTAAAATACCCTGTAAACACGAAAGTGAATCAAGAGGGTGTTTATGTTGTGCACTTGGCCCATTTCAAGAATTTTATCTGTGTAATCTGTGTAACCCCTTCTAAACATTTGAACATTTGAACATTTTCGCAATTTGATCAGCAAATGATACCCAGTAAAGAACATCTATTATATATATTACAATTGGATAATAAACACTGAATAGGAGTTTTTTTTGAGTAGTCTGGACCTAACCCACATTTTGACAAACAAACTTTTCTATACTTCATTATTAAAAAAAAATATTCAAAAATATTATAATCTTGCCCTTGATTCAAGAATGAGATGCTTGTGGAAAAAATAATCTTGTTTAATAAAATAAATTATAAATATTCTTTAAAGTTCTTCATATAGGGTATTTGTGAGTTATTCGACCTGCTTTAAGTGTGTGTTAAACCTGAATACATGGTCTCTCTCCCTCTCTCTCGCTCTCTCGCTCAGTCAAGAGCACTGCCTTTTGTTACATATATATATAATATACATATATGTATATACTTCCAAAACCCAACCCCACCCCGCTGTTGCGACCCGCCGCCCTGGCGCTACACTTCAAAGTCAAATTGCGCACTCAATACAAAATGTGAGCGGGAAACAAGTGTCCCAACTGTCTAAGCTGCCCCGCTGATAAGAGCCGACGACAGAGACCGACAAAATCTAAAAAGAATAAAAAGAATAAAAAAATAAATTAGGAGAAAAAACAAACTTTAATTAAATAAAGTGTAAGAAGTTTGTTGAAGGGCCTTCAAAGCTGGCAGCGTGACGCGACGGGGCGGGTGATTAGGTGGTTCAGGGGCATTGCATGCTGAGGACTCCAGAGTGCGTAAGGTGGGCGGGAGGAGCGGGGAAAGGCAGGCTGGGGTTCTGGAGTTCATAATTTGTGCAAGCTGCGAGATGCTCGTATTCCTTTACGAGCAAATCATGTCGATTTGTATAAGAGAGATTTACTTCTGAGTTGGCCAAAAAGTAAAAGGACAAAGTTCATTGTTATTTATCCCCAAAAAATGCTGCGGAAAACAAAGAGGGAATACGAAAAATTAAAAAAAAATATAAAAGTAAAAAAAAATTCCCATTATATGGGCGAGTGAAAATGACAAATTAACTTGGAGCTCAAAGGAAGCCGCAAAGTTTCGCAGCTGCCAAACCCAATTGGCAAACAAAAGTGCGGCTGAGTGTAAAGGTAAATTCGAGACTTTAGTGAAAGGTTGCCAACACGAATACGACACACAGACACACACACAGACACACTCGCAAGCACTCACACACACAGACACCGCAGAAATTGTCGATTCAATTAGAGATAATGCGACACGAAGAAAGCTGCGAGTTTCTCGTTAATTTTTAATTATATATGCACACTGAATTTGCAGGCTAGTGTAAAATAAAATAAAAAGATGCCAATAGAACTGTTTACGCTTCATTTTGTGTATATAGACGGTCTGTGGGTGCTGAACCCTAATTAGGGTACTCTTGGGTCCTTGGTTTAACTGAAGTTTGATAAATTCCTCAAAGTCAAAAATTTGTAAATTAATATATATGGGAATGCCTTCGAAACGTTTCTCACACTTTACGGAAAATTCGCCTTCATACGAAAATCTTAAAATATAATTAATAAGAAGGTGTTTCGACGATACAAGGTCGGGAAATTCTCGGAAAACTCTTGTTTGAAGGCAGGCCAATATGTTGGGCGCCTTTTAAATCAAATTATATATATATTTCCATTAAAAGGTCAGCAAGAAAGATTGTGATGGGAACTGGGGCTAACATCATTGCTCAAAAATGCTCGAATTTAAGTTAACATTTGTTAGTTTCGGTAGATATGGGCGTGGGCTTTGTTAGCTAAAAGTTACAAACATACTGTATATGTATGCTTAAATAAAGCCCGATTAGAGGCCAATACACTAATTAATTCTGGCTTCCAGATTAGACCATTTATATTATGTTTAAGCCTTAAAGCGTTTTGAAAACTTTAGGCATCAAATTACTTTAAATATTTGGATACCCTATTCTTTGTAAATACTATAACCATTTTGAAGCGCTCAGCTTCATTTACATCAATTTCATCTACCCCCCGATGTCATATACTCAGCTACAAATACATCCATTCCATCTATATCATCATATATATCATCATCTATATCATCATCTATACCATCGTCTATCTATCAATGGATGGTTCAGTGATTGTGAATACTGGGAATATTTGGAACCCTCTTGATGTCATACTATATTTAAATGTATTCCATCATCTACACCCTTCTCCTTAGTGTCATACTCTCCAGCTACATGCATTCTATCTATAACACTCTAAAACTCAGCTACAATAACATTCATTTCAACTATATCATCATTTATATTGTCATCTTTACCAACATCTTTACCATCTATCCTTGGGAATAGTGTACAAATTTGGAACCCCTCTCAGCTATACTTGCCATCCCATTCCATCTATACCAACATCTATAAGATCCATTCTTCGTAAATGCTCTAAAATGTTGGAACCTCGTCGATGTCATACTGCCATCAATATTTCCATCCAATTCAACATGTACACCATCCATTCATTGTGAATACGTGTTTTTGTCGACTGCTTCTAAAAATGTTCTCTCAATTTTTGCGCCGTTTTTTTTATCAAACAGAATTGGACTTGTCACCCATTCCTCAGCTATGCGATCCGATACCATGTCCGGCTGATGCGGACATGCAGTGCCCGGAGGACAGCGCCATACGAGAGATGAGTGAGATAAATGCTGTGGATCTGTTCGGCTCGAATGCGGTGGGCAGCGTCAGTGCAGCAATTGCGACCACGGAGAAGTCTTTTTTCAACAGCAGCCTGGTGCCGGACGAGCTCTTCGCCCAGTGCTGTCTGTCCAAGAAGTGTGTGTGCAAGACGTGCTACATTCCCGACTGCAACAGCGACGAGGGCGAGGTTGTGGTCGAGCTGCAGCCGGAGGCGATGAACACGCCCGGCCAGTGTTGCGGCAAATATGAGTGCAAAAGGGAGCCCAACTGCACCGAGGTGTGGGACACCGATTATTATTGGCTGCAGAGCTGCCAGCGCTGTTTGTGCACATCCGGCGCGCGGATTTGTCAGCAGAGCTGCGACGAGGGCACCAATGCCATATGCGAATCAAAGAACCTGAACACGTTCTTCAAGGACGGCGAAAATTGGGAGGATGGCTGCTATCAGTGTGAGTGCGTCAAGGGCGAGCAGAAGTGTGTAATATCCTTCTGCGGTCATGTCAACTGTCCTCGCGAACGTCAGGTTATTCTAAAGGACAGCTGCTGCCCGGTCTGCTGGCCCAAGGGTGAGCCAATGCCGCACGAGAAGCCGCGCAACTACGACGATGGCTACGGCTACGACAGCGAGGAGCAGCAGGTGCAGCAGCATCAGCAGCATCTAGAAGCCCAAACCGAGCTGCCCATTGCCCCACCTGCCGCCACCGCAACAACAACGGCTGCAACCACCACCAGCACCACTCAGCGTGTTGAACCGATCGACTTTGCCAGCAGCAGCACCGCTGCTGCTCCACCGCTACCACCCTGCCAGATGCCCGATTTTCCCAAAGTTGTAGAGGTCGTACATCAGAATAGTATCACAGCACATCTTTATCCCATTATAGTCATTTTTCTGTTCGTTATCATTGCTGCCCTGCTCTGGTACATCCGGCGCCTGCACGCCAAACAGCGCTCCTACAGGCCCGTCTCCAACTTTGACGATAAGGTCTAGACTCTTGCACAAACAGAAACATAAACAAAATATGGCTAGATAGAAGAAGAAAAACAAATTACATAAAGGAGAAAAGAAACAAAAAGAAAGTTGAAACTCTTTGAGAAAACAAGCAAAACTTTAACTTTATTTTTTTTTTATTCTTACTTCTATTTTTTGATTTTTTTTTTGTTTTGGTATCTAAAAGATCTCATTTTAATTTCACCTTCACTTCCAAGCAGACATCCGCAGACGCAAAAGTAAAGTATTCTTATGAAATTACGCGCAAAGAAAAGTTACTATAACCAGCAACAAGAAAAAACTAAAAAAAAGTAAAAGAAACGAAAAAAAAAAAAAACAAAAATACAAGAATTTTCAAGGAAAAACAAAAGTTCAAGACGAAGAACATGTTGTATATACATCTACGGATGGATAGTATTAAGCACACCAATGTTTTATTATTATAATGCACAAACTAAAATGCCAAAACATATTTCAACAAAAAACACAAAAAAAAACAACAAAAAAATTATATATGACGAAAACGGTATGCAAAAGATGGGTTAGGTTCGCCTGACCTCAAAAAGTGGGTCACAATATTATTTAAAGCGGAGTCCGAAGTCCGAGTTGGCCATCGTTTGTAAACTAGAGGAATTAAGTTAGCAGCTAAGCTAGAATATCTATGTGATATTTGTTAATAAGTGTATGTTATAAACAAATGCTATAAACAAAACAAACAAACTGAAAACAAACTGGCGCGCTTTCAAAAGTATTGCAAATGGATCAATTAAACAATTAATATTAATCAGCTGCTGATCGTTGCCGTTAATCTAGTACTATACCATTTAATTATTATCTAAAGTCGAAATAAACAATCCGAATAAGCAAACGCGAATAATGCCAATCAAAATGCCTTTTCTTATTACATCGAGCCATCGTCAGGTTAACCATCTGAATCATTTTATGACCACTTTGGGGGGTCATTGATACGTGCAAATGAAACGTATTTGCGTTTTCGGCTTGAAGTACGAAGAGTAAACAACCAGAAATTACATTAATCAATCAATGCGAACAGTACAAACAATAATTAGCATCAAGTGTGTGCAATCAGCATGCAAAATGTGGGTGCTCCTTCAAACATATATATATATATATATACATATATATATATATATATATGTGTTGGGGCGTATTATTACGTTGCATTATTTTATACATGCCCAAATTATTCCATATGTAATCAAATTTTATACATATTAACACAATATAATTATTGGGCATTTTAGGTAGCTCGTTATGTTATTATTATTTTGAGAGCGTGGGCTAAAGTTCAGGGCTGCAAACTAATTGATTCTGTTACGGTTCACAATTTGAACCAACAACCTGCCTTGAAGTGCGCTTCATTAACCTAGATTTGTTTAAAGCCGTAGTTTCCCATATTTCCAAAATGTATTTACTATCGCCCGTCGCAACGAAAATATTGCAAGCTTTGAATATTTTCATACGCAAGATGCGAGCTTAATTTGATCTCTACTCAAAATTAGCATCTACCAACTATGCTAAGATACTGCTAGACTAGAAGTCAGATCCTTCGAGAACTGCAACTATTTTTAGTCGCGTTTTTTAAAGTATGTTAGGGAAAACCACATAACAATTAGAATCTGAATTTTCCAGTTGTTCTATGAAACATTAAGCTCTGAAAGATAAGAGCCTTAAATTATTATTCATATAATTTCACCTCTCTAAAGTATGTTCATAATTTTTAAAATATATTCGATGATATTAACGCTATATGGCAGGTTTTTATTAACGCTTTAGATATTTAAGATGAATTAAATGTGTCGAACATCGGTCTCTTTGATTCGTGTGACGTCACGCACACATCCATTTTGAACTGAGAGCCTGCATGACACGTGAGGGGGAAGTCAAGGTCGCAAATGTTTTGAGTTGAAAATTTCCCTAGATGCCGCTGCTGGAGGAGGTCCTTGACGATTATGGGAAATTGTATGGCTGAGCATAATGTGATGGCATCATATGATTTATAATATATAATAATTTCTATGCATTGGCATTGACGCCCCAAAAAGTTAAAGTGGGCACCGGGGCGGGACAACAGCAAATGCGAAATATCAAATACAAAATACATAAAGGTGCCACGGGAAATCGAGGGTTGCGTGGGCGTAAACACCTTTACGCACACACGCACACACACACACACAGTCAGAGAGCACATCTGGGGCTCTTCAAGATGGAGAGCCCAACAATGCCGTACATTTTGCTTAGATTGTTATCAAAGCCCAAAATGTCATGAATAAAACACATATATGTTAGTATATTTATATATAAATATATATGCACAAGTGGCACACCCTCCGCCTCCGCCTCCGCCCCTCCCTACCCAGCCCTCCCCTTATTGACTAGCATAGTGATTTACAAACGTTTCGACTAGGTGCCGTGTCACAGAGCCCGACAATAAAGGCACACCTAATAAAAATGGTGCTTCCGGTTGGGCAGGGGGGTCGTGCCTTTGGTCGGGATGTGGGAGGTGTTCAGATAGGCGTAAGGACCAATCGCTACAATTTTTCTGAAAGCCAGGCAAATACTTGCATTGTTACAAAGGTTACACGTGTTACGTCTAACGATTGCAGAGCCTCAAAGCGCAAACGTTTTGTTCGGATAAGCAATGGCAAACATCTCGGGGAAATAGCTCCGAGAAAGTGCCCTGAGTGATGTTGGCACTAGGAGGAGGCTGGGGGCTCAAGGCACCCGACCGGGCGGGCCCAGAGTAACAATACTGAACAATAACAAAGGCATAACAACACAATAGACTTCAAGAGCTCGGATGACACTTTGAGTTATTTTGTTGATGCTGTAAAAACACGAGCGGGCCAAAAGATATGCGATGGTAGATTTATTGAGGCTGCAGATAGAAACTCTTACACAACACGACCTGAAGAAGAACAAGAGAGGACAAAAAAAGGTGGAAAAACGACTGCCCAAAGCAGCGTTTGATAAGGGCAAACAGCACCCCTTCAAGAGAGTGTCCAGTGCTAAGCTTTGCTTTAATAAAATACGAGTGTGTATACAACAAGTAGGAGTGCGTCAATTTGCGATGCTGAACTAGGAGATACCCTTTGCTCAGACCTAAAGTATCTTTATCAAGGATTTTCCGTATGCTATAAAGTCCTTTTGGAATGTAATTGCCCACCGCACGGAAGGTTTGTATGATAAAGAAAATGTTTGTATGCAACTTTTTTATATATTGCCTTACTACGCGATTCTCACGAATTCAATTAAGCCTTGAAGTGTGCAACACTGGAGGAGGCGGCAGATTCAGCGCTGATTGTATAGAGGACAATAAAGAAGAGTAGCGGGAACGGGAGGTGACGATAATGGCTTTGGAGGATGCGACGACAACAATGTTCAAAGTGACCATGGGGCAACTGGGGCAGCTTTGCTTATAAGTGCTTTATTAACACGTATGCCAGAGTGTACATATGTGAGTGTATGTATGTGTGCATTCCCTTTGCAACTGGAGACTAAATTTATTTCATGCTGCTCTGAGAAACTTAAAAGAAGCGTATTATAATATAATGCCGTACTATTCGCTTCTCATGAATTCAAGGAAGCCCTGCACTTTTTCCTGGCTTAATTATAAGTGTTATGTTCAAAAGTGGTGTTGGAAATCTAGCAAACTATTGTTTTGTGTGGCCGTATGTATGCATGACTGTGTGCATATACCTTTGTGTGCATTTAAGTATGTATGCACATATGCGTGCACGCAAGTAAGTGTATTTGTAAATGTACATATGTTAGCATGCATATAAATGTGTTAATATGTATTCACATGCTTTCATGGACGTTTTCTTTTAGCAAACGCAGGCCAATTATACTTCCCGCTGCGTTGTAAGTTTAAAAATGTAATTTTATATTTTTCCCTACTCTGCGATTCTCATGAATCTAACTAAGTACCGCAGGCTTCAATAATACAGAAGTTGAAAGCAGAGGAGCAGCAGGAGTAGGAGAGCAGCAACAAAAAACGGAGCACTACGAGGAGGACACTGAACAGGAGAAGGATGAGGGAATGACTTTGATGGAGGTGGTGGCAAAAATTTTCAAGTTAGCAACCGAGAAAACTGGGGCAGATTTGCTTATGCGTTACATTAACATGTATATGCATATGTGTGCATGCATGCATGTATACATATATACATGTATGTTCCCTTGTGCCAAACGCAGGCCAAGTATTAGCGCATGCTGCAAATTTAAAAAAATAACGAACTAACTAACTAACTTTGCCTTAACTTAGTTTATGCCTTAAGTTAAGTGTATATATTTAAAGAGAAATGTCTGATTACCTGCTGTAAATTTAAGGCAAGCTTGCGAGCTTCTGTGAACTTTTGGGTAAGTATAAGTGCATGTTAAAACTGGCCCCGGGTTATACCCTACTATTCGTATATATTGATCCTTATGGACAACTAAGCTAATATTAGGCCATATAACCCAATGGTGAAAATGAAGGAGTATACAAGTTATTGATGCTCCGAGAAGTTTATGTAAAGGACTGTCAGAATCAACAGAGTCTACGACAACAGCAAACTGTTGAAAGCCTGTTGATAAAAAAAGCAAAGGAACCCAAGGAGCAAAAAGTGAAAAGCAGTAGCTGCTGGAGCCATTCAAATTGTCGAAGCAATTAAATTCATGTCTCAAGAAGGTGGGGCAAAAAATGAAAAGCAAACATTTCAGGATTCACAGTGAAATCACGGCACAGATCTTAAAGCAAGGAAATATTGTTGAAATGCATTAAAAGAAGAGAATTTGTGTTGAATGCCAAACGGAGAAATATTATGCAAGGCTGGGATTATGTTTGTTAGACAAAACAAAAATTGTATTGAAAGGCAATAAATCATCAAAGACGGCAATCTATTTATTGATGGCCACAAATGACTGTGCGCTATCTACACATGCAGATTTAGAAATATATATTAATATATATATATATATATATATATATATGAATATATGCAGGCAAACAAAAAGCCGCATCCATATATCAAAGGTACATTAGCCTAAATTTGAATTGGCACAAACTAGACAAACACACACACACCACACACACTCGCACAGCCACACACTCGCACATATATAAACCTCAAGCACATGTCAGAATTAAATAATGTAACGCACGATTGCTCCTCCATTCGCCAAGCCCCCACCCATTTTACACCCTAGCAGCTATACTGGATCCCACTCGAAACCCCCCTAGGCACCATCCTGGCAGGCATTGGCATTGGCTTTTATTTGAATTTGGTGCGTGCGGCTGTCACTTGTCTGTTACATTCGCCATGTAAACACAACCGCAGGCAATTTTGGCAATTTGCGTCAACAGGCAGGCACAAGACACAACATGAAAACCAAAACCCCGAATAAAAAAAGCGTGCAAGAATACTTCAGTTCATGGCAGCTACTTGACAGGCAGATACCCTTTACACAGGTGCAAAGCAGCACAAAAAGGGACACAAATACACCTGGGAGCTTAGTATGAAAAGCGGTTTGATAGTCGTAATGCAAATATTGATATATATCACAAATCCCTAATTAGTTTTATTATTTGTTTACATGTCTGTTATTTATATATTTCAAATATTAGTTAAAGTGCGAGAGTAAATAATACATAACATAATATCCTTTGGCACACGAAAATATCAATTTATAAATCTCCAGCCCCAATAAATATATATTTATATACCATACCTTAAGGGTTAGCAATGCCTGCTTTCGCCCTCTTCATGCATTTGCACAACTTTATTATACCCTTTCTAAGGCATTTATATATTTGCTCATTTTTATTGTTATAGGGTATAAAAATATAATATTTGGAGTGGCAGCCGTTTACGAGCTGAGAGGAAACGCAAATATTGTATAAATGCGCGATGTTCACTCTCTTGCATCCAAAAAATATATATACCATACATATATTTGGTTTGCGACAAGTTATGCATACAAAACAAAACAAAAAAAAGAGAGAATACAAACAAAACGAAGCCAACATACCCTACCCTTTACAAATAGAAAAGAATTGTTATTTGTGGATAATATATATTAGAATTTAATCGATGTGACTATAACTATTGCCTTTAATAAGAGCTAAAGCCCTTAGAGGAACATCTTGATGCCTTATTTTTAGATAAAACCTAGTCTATAAAGCAACGTCCGTCTGTCTGTTTCTGTGCAAACTAGTCTTTTAACTTTAAGCAGAAAGTATATATGTACATATATGTCGGAATTGTCCCTTTTGTACCACTGTATCATAAAGATGCCATAGGAAATATCGGACAAAATGAGTTCTTGAATAAATCACTTTTTTGTTTTTAAAGATAAGATATCCAAAGTTGACATGTGCGTGTTGTACCACAGTGTATACGTAAAGTATGCTCTACTTAAAAGCTATCTGGAGATATTAGGTAAATTTAATTGGATCAAATGTATTTATCATAAGGGTATATACACTTCGGCATGCCGAGCATAGCCGATCTATTAGCAAAATTATTTCTGAACACACATTTTTTCTTTCGTTGTTTAATAATAAAGGAAATTTTTGAAAATTTTAAGAATGTGCCATACTATTCTTAGGTTTTTAAGGCATTTTTTGTGACTGCAACCAAATAAAAATTTCGAATAAATGTTTTCTTTGGATGGATGGATTTTAGATGATCTTTTGCCAGCTGATAGACCAGGTTCTCACAATTTGTATGATTTCAATTAGCTTTGCAAATCGACGAAAAATGACTAAAATATTAAAGACTTATTCAATAAATTTTCTGTTCATATTGCGATCTTAAATAATTGTCCAGGTCCTTAGTATGGCATATCTCTAAAAATTAGATTCTTTCAAATTTTATAAGTTTGTACGGAGTTAGTTATTTTTTCTGGATATGTGTGTACCACAAGATATTGATTCGGATATAAATGCTGAGTAGAAATAGAACATGATTGTATAAATTGTGAAGTAGAAGATGTCAACTGTTGTCGGATACGTACAGATTTTCATTTTCATTTACAGGGTATAAATAATGAAAAATGCCAAAGCAACGAAAATTTGCCAAACTCAACAATGTCAAGCACACAGACACAGGCACACACACACACACACCCAAAAACCTACACACTCACGATACACACGTGTAATATTATATGATGCACCAATAAAATATATACACACACATACATACATACGTACATATATAAATATGCAAGGTAAGCGGAATTTTTATATTTTGTCGGTCGAAGTCGTTTTCTGATTCGTTTACGTCTACCTATGTGTAATGTGCGAAGGCGAAAACCTTAAAAATTGGTGGCGTAAGCATCTGCATGCACCACTAAAATAAATCAAGAAATAACATTTACACGTTCGTTTTTTTATGTTGTATTTGCCGCGTAACAATAAAAGCAGACATCTCACGCCCATGCCCCATGCCCCACGCCCCACGCCCCCACAGCCCCGCCATAGAATAGGTTCTGGTGCAGCAAAAGAGAGCAACGGTAAACAGTGAAAGCGGTTAAAGGACAGGCATAGGGCACAGTCAAAGCTGAAAGCCAGAACCGAAAGCCGTAAGCCGAAAGCCAGCCAAGACAACGCCACAAAGGAATTATTTACTACGTGATACAACACTAAAGTCATTCCACGGTATAAATGTGCTCGACGATGCCCCCGACACGCTCACACACCCCCCAAACTGGGCACCCCCATTGGCTCTCGAGTGCAGAAGGGAGTACTATTAATACATAAAGAAAGCATTTCTCACCCATAAGCACAAAAAGGCCATCGCCACAGCAGCAAAAGCAGCAAAAGCAGCAAAAGCAGCAGCGGAGGCACGCGGCGCATTACCCAAACGAGCGCGGCAACAAACGAATCAACGTTTGCATACCCTGTAGTTCAGTCGAGTGCCAAAGGCTATGCGACTCTTAATTAAAATTATTTTTCATATTTCATATATTCTTTTCAAAGCTATTCTTTTCTCTATCTCTATATATAAAACTGTTTGCCCCGAGTACATGAATGAAATTCCCCCCGCAAATGTGGAAAAATCGCGAAACTCTTGCCATCCGATTGGGCTAAAACTCATTTTCAAGATCTTAGAAAAATTCATCCCTCTAGCTTTGGGTTCAAGAGATTGAAGGATTAAGTTTCGAGCTCAAATTCATTTCAGACTTTTCGCAGAATCCAAGCTTCCTCGGTGGAACATGCAGGTCAACGATTTTTTTCGAGGAAGTTTTCAGTTTTTTCCGATCAGCTTCAAACTCATTTTCAAAGATCTTAGTGAAAATTGAATTAATACGTTTTTCTCGAAAGCCACCGATCTTGGATCAAACATGTTTGTTCCAATATATTCTTCTATATTTTCTTTCAGATAGTATTTTATTCCTAGTCATTTTATATTTTAATCGACTTCAAAAGTCTTCAGCTATTTGTAAAATTATATCCTATAATTACATATTCACAGGGTATCTCACAGTCAGTACAATATTATCTCAATAAGACATTGTTGTTGTTGTGCTGATACTACTGCTTTTGTGGCCTGGCTGTCCAACTGGAAAAAGCGCAATAATAAAATTGGGGGAAATTGGCTTTAAGATGGGTAAGCGCCACAGACTGGAAACTCTTGCCCCATCTAGTGGCAACCTAATCAGTTGCGAGCCAGCTAAGTAACTTTATTAGACTATTATTTTAAATTGCCTGGCCCAGGCCATTGTGCACGATTCAGTTCGTGTGTATGAGCACTGTAATCTGTAAGCTGAGCTTTCACAGCTTCTATTGTGGGTAGATGCTGGCATTGTTTGTCTAAAAAAAATGGGAGAGTTGCATTGCTTCGTAATCGAAAGGTTGCCAACGATTGCACAGGTCATCGATAAGTACCAAAAGTGACTGTACCAAAGCGATTTTCCCATTAAGATTACAATTTCGTTGTATGGAAAATCGCTGGCACGAAATATGAAAGTTAGCCTAAATCGATTGCATTGTTGTCTGGCATAAGCTATTGTACTTTGACAAGTTGCATGAATTTATTATTTTCCTACTCTTTCGCGTTATGAAATGCATTTTTACTAGCTGCAGAAGCATTATCCTTGGCTTCGTAACAAGAGGACAGAGTGTCTATGGAAGTGTGTTTTTGTATGTACACACACAAAACATACACATATAAAAAATGTTTGTCCCGATTGACAGACTGAAATTCCCCTCGCACAGGTGAAAAATTGGGGAAAAACAGTTGCAAGCAACTTGTTTGTTTCAAACTTCCGAAAATCCATGCCCCTCAAATTAATTTTCAAAGATCTTTATGAAAATTCATTTGACAAGTTTTTCACACTTTTCGCACTTTCTTCGATGAAAAATTAGGGTAAAGATATTTTGGGGGAAGCTTTGAATACGTGTTTCAGCGATTTTTGAAAATCTACCTGCAACTGTGGGGTACTGGCGGATAATTTCCAATTTTCTTGAATGGAAAATACGCGTAAAAGATTTAATTAAGAAAAGTTTTTATTTGGACTTCAAGATTATCACCACAAGATTTCAACTATTGGTTCTTTATTCGATGGACTTTAAACTTATTTTCAAAAAGCTATGTAAAATATAACGTTAGACGTTGAGCTCAAGATAGTACGTATATATATTTAAATTGTCTACGGGCGGGAAATGATGAAAAATATATATACAAAATTTGAAGCACACAACCGGCCACGGGCAAGACCGGGAAATACCCGCCAGTGTGTATATATTTGCGTGGCAGCGTATATCTTAATAAAATCGGAATGAATATAAATACGCTATGTATATGCATATGCATGTGTGTGGATATATGTTTGCATGCATTTATGTATGTATGCATGTGGGTGTATATGTATTCACACGAAGCTTACTTCATTCAGCGTTATGCATTCAATTATCATACACTGCCCTTCTATGCGATTCTCAAATAAGTAAGCAAGTAAGCCCTGCAGGCCTCCAAGTCTTGATTATAAGTGTTGTTTAAAAGTGACAATCTAAAAACATCATTTTGTGTGGCCATATGTATGTTTGAAGGAGGAGGCCGAGAAAGAGGAGGCGGAGGCGGAGCGGCAGGAAAGGTGGTCGAGCGGCAAGAGAAGGAGCAGGAGGCGGATGAGTAGCATCATGAGAAGGAATAAAGGAATGGGGTTGATTCCGAATAACTCTAACAAAATACATACCTTTTCTTAAAAGTGACTTTTATATTTCTTAAATAGCATCCTCGAGTCAATAGTCAAGTTTTCAATAATAGAAACTTAAATCAATAGCCTGATGTTCCCGCACTGTCCTTTCGACTTTAATCAAATGCTAGCCACAAATAGAAATAGAAAATAGAAGTAGTTGTCAAAATGGGTTAACCCAATTCAAAGTGGGCCACGCTATGCCCAGCCGGTTGACATCCACTTAACGACTGCACACACACACACACACACACACACACGCTGGGAGCGCAACGGAATTCTGTCAACGTTTTTCGGGCCGATCAGACAAAAGCAGAACGTTGTCCAATCCAAATCAATCGACAGGCACTTGTCAGTTCTAATTGCCTTTAAAACCAGCAAATTGTGAAGCGTTAAGCTACACTTCCCATTGTCAAATCCCCCTTCCTCCCGTGCCCCTGTCCCCTTTTCACGTACCATGCTCAAACTCAATCAAATCGTGAACGTTGCGAAAAGTTCAAACAATGAGCTGGCTGCCTCAACAGCAGAAACAGTTACTATTGCCTGAGCTAAATAGACAATTTTGCACACAAATCCATTTAATCTAGAGATAAATAACATTGGGAGCTTACAGCATGGTCACCCTTCAGACCGCCTAACCAAGTGCCTGTAGGCACTTAACGCACCCAAAAATTCTTACGCAGCACTAGCGTTAAAGTCCTAATGATTCTTTAGACTTTCGGGGACTTTCAGATAACGCATCCTGTGGCGCTCCACAATTGCTGCTCTGGGCTGGGCTGAACTGGGGCAACATCTTTCGGGTTTGGGCGCATCTTCAGCTCGCTTCTCGTATCGATTTGACAGCGGGGCAATAAAATCTACTGTGATTAGGTTAAAACTGTTGACTTTCAAACAGGGTTTCCTGTTTGCCCGGCTTGTTGTTTTGCCTTTTGTCGAAAGTACGGCATCAAATCAGAATGGCTGCCTGGCTCCCAATACCCTCCCGCCCACGGCCAAGACCCCAACCGAGCAGCGCACAAGCATTTCTGGCAACCGAACTGAATCTGAACCGAATTGGGCGGGTTATTGAATGACTGTGCAAATCGAAAGAGATAAAAATGCCAAATAGCTGCTACAGCATCCACCGGCAATGTGATTCTGTGGTGACTCTTGTGTGACGCTCATTTATTTAATGGTTTTAACTTCCAATTTCCCAATTGTCAGACGTGCCGCCTCTCAGCCATTAACCAGCCGTAGCATAGACCGAAAGAAGACCCAAAAAAAAAAAAAAAAAAAAAAAACGAATAATGGGGAAAACGAAAAGCTCTCAATACACATTTACAATGCAACGAACCACTTATACACTTGCCAACTTAATTAACAGCCAAGCTAAGTTCAGTTAAGTTGCGTTGGGTTGAAGTTAATTTCAGTTGAGAGCACGTGATAAACTGCTTTAAAACTAAAATACTTAAATTCTACACTACGCGCTTAAATGTTTAGCATGCTGCTTTGGCAATTTATGTATATTGCTGCTGTTGGCAAGTGTATTATGTGCTGTGTCAGCATTTCACTGATGATAAAATCCACTAGCAACTAATGAGTTTCAAATAAAAATGAAAATGCGCACGTGTGCGGCCCTAGCCACAAAGGTGAGCTGACACAGTGGGTGGCGGTTGGCATGTGGCTTCTGCGGTATATGCTACCTTCTATGTATATGGCTTATACACACGCTTACATGCATGCGAACGTACCTATATTCCTGCTACTGATACGTAAATCTGCAAAAATGCTAACAAAACAAATGGACACATGACACATAGTAAAGTTTACAAATGCAAATCAGATGCTAAACAAACTCGACGCCAGCAACAAATATGTCATAACAGGACACAAATATGCACTCAGCAAGTGTGAGTGTAAAAGAGAGAGAGAGCGCGAATGGGAATCGGGTAGAGATAGAAAGAGAGCGGCATACATTTATGAGCTTTGGCCTGTTTGTCGTTGACTTTTTCAAAAGAATTGTATAATATTTTTGAACTAAATATGTGTATGTGTCTGCATGCAAAATAAGCACACACACACAGCATAAAATAGCAGCACACACACGTACACATGTATCTACAAGCTGTAGCTCAAACACAGGAAATGTAATTTGCATAAGAATAACACACACACACACACATGGATGTAGATAGAGAGACACGCCAGACTGAGGCATATGGCACACATATTGAAGTATGGCAAAAAGGACCAGCCAACAAAAGCAACAAAGCAGCAACAAAGCAGCAACAGCAGCAGCAGCAGCAGCATCAGCATCAGCAGCAGCGACAGCAACTGGGTGACGGGCTACCCGGCTGGGGGCTGACTGAAGTGTCCTTTAACGAGATTTGCATCTCATCATAATAATGTAAATGACATATAGACGGGGAAGGGCATCATTTTGGCGAGTGGTCGTTACATGGATTTAACATAACTAGCAAAGGGTTTATTAAAGTGTCGGGGCGTGGCCGTATCATATTTTAGATTACATGCACCAAATGTGATGTGTACGTGGCAATAATTTAGTAATACAAATTAGCCTAAGGGCAAACGATTTGCGTAACAGCTTGAACATTAAGTTAACTGCGATTACGAGAGTTATTTATAAATCATTTATCAGTCAAAATAGACAATCTATGATGGGCAGCACTTTTGGGCTTACAGTGTATTACATTTCTCATTGAATAACATTTAACTTAATTTACTTTTATAGGTAGCACTGTTTATTTAACAGCAGCATATGTTCTGATATGGGCAGCATGTGATGTAATATGGGCAGGACTGTTAAGCAAAGTTGGCTCAGTGCGTACATTTCGCGTTGAGTAGCATGTAACTGAATTTATGTTAATGGGTAGCACTGTTAAACCATAAGTAACACTTATATTTAACAAAAGCATTTGATCTTCTATGGGCAGCACTGTTACGCAAAGTTGGCTGAGCTTTTTAGCAATGAATAATGTTTTCTGTGGCTTGAAATCGAATTTGATTAATTTTCTATTAAAATTCTAGTTTAAATGCTGCAGAAAACAACTTAGCTGCACCTGAACAATCTTCAATTTAAGCTTAATCATCCATTTGTTTGGTAATTTTTAAGCTCAACGTAAGTATTGATAGCTGTTTGCCAGTAGTTTCATCAGTCAGGCCAGCTACAAATGGCATTCACACACAGAGTGGGGCACTTGGCTCCTTCCCATTCAGCTTGCCTCCGGCCACCGTTAGTGGTGCAATTTATTTTGCAACACTTTCGCTGAGAAACTTTGTGCGGCAGGGGCTTATAGCGATAGCAGTTCCAGCATGCTAGCGGTGTACACGTCCAATATCCTCAACCATGCAAGCAAAAGTTTTGAAAACTTCTCATCGCTCCGAGTCTAACAAATTCAATTTGTCAGACTTGCTGCGCGCTCTCTCACTGTACGGCTAATCCATTTACAATTTTGAAGTAAACAAACAAACAAAATGTAAACTATGCTCGGCTGAAGCTCTCACTTTGAGCTTCAATGAAAATGCGACACAAACTTTTCCTGTACCACAACGCCCGAACGCCCCCGTTCCAGCCGCCTCCGCTTGTGCTCCAGCTGCTTCTGATAGTTTATGCAGTTTCGCGCCGACAATTGTAAGGAAAATAAAATGCGAAAAAATGATAAAAAAAAAAAAAAAGAAGCATAAAAGACCCGCAAATGCTGGAATTTCCATTCTATTTTATCTTTTTCTCATTTTTGTTGCTTGCCTCGCCTGCCACTCTGTCTAGGCGACGAGCGCTTTAAGAAGGCGGAAAAGCTTCTGCGTTAAGACGTTTTTTTTTTTGCCAAGCTGCACGTGTTTAGCTGTTACTGGCGCGGTTGCAGCAGCAAGTGCCACAGGATGTTAGCCAAGGAAATGTCCAAAAGGTAAACAAGCCCGAAAATTCAAGTGTCAACATTTGGAGCACGCCAAGCGGAACTCAACTTTTATATCTGCTCTTAAACAGAGCTGAAAAGCATTCAGAGACGCCAACTGCCTTAATTATATGTCAAGTCATAGTGAGTGGGCGTGGCAAGGCGGCTAAGTAGATGCCACGAGTAGTTGCAACTAAACGAGGGCAATTCACAAAGTAATAAAGATGCCGGCAAATTCGAGCTGACATCATTTGAATGCAGTTGGATGAGATGAGTTTGTGCAACTCCAGAGATTTATTGCCGCAATTCAGAGTTGGATATAGGGCATCTCCTTGTTGCGCATACTCGACTAGGACATGTAAGAGTTACCTGTTCTTTATTAGGCTTATAATAAATTATGATTGACGATCACAACTTTATAGCTGTCTAATATGGACAGCTTGCATAATTTATGCTAAACAATTATCTTTAAAATATACTTAACTATTTGAGCACTTGGCTTTTATGTGCAATTTGGCAAAATCCTTTTATTTTTGGCAGCTGTTTCTGCTGCTAAAAACATAGTCCTATTTTCAGGCCCTCAAAATATTAGCCTCGCGAATGCACAACGAGAAGCCGCCAATTAATTAAAAAGTGCTAAAGTTTTGACAGTTTTATGATGCCTAATTTTAACTGCCAGCCAGCCAGCGGCAGCAAGTACATTACTTAACGAGCGCCCCTCGCTGCTGGCCGAAAATGAAATGGGCAATGAAAAAACGCGTATACGCCACGTGTAAAAGCTGAGAGAAACTTTGGAAGCGCGCAGTTAACCTGAAAATTAAATTCGAAAATGCGCTGCAAAAGCAAAAATAATTCCTTTGCATTCGCTGTATACATATCTGTGAGTGTGTGTGTGTGTGTGTGTGTTTGGTGTGTGTGTGTGTGTGCCGTTTCTCTGTGTAGCGCCGACGGCATCGTTTCTTGTACAGCAATTTGCGAGTTTGCTGCGCGCAGCACTCACGTAATGAGCATAAACTACAGGCACAAAAACGAAGCCGTCGCACACACACACACACACACACGCACACACACACGCATATACGCACACACACTAACGTTCGCATAGATGAAGAGAATCGGCGCTGCCGTGCACATAATTGGTGCAAAAGTTTGAAATTATCACGGAAGCACGCCGAAACACGTACGTACATCAGCGTCAACGGACGCGAGATGGCATAATACAACCTGGAGGCGGCGTCCTGATCCCCGCCCTTGTGCTCTGCACGTTGCGGGCAACGCCCCGCCTTTAGGCGAAAATTTATTAGAGTGTAGGCAGTACCTAATCCAGACCCTAATTACTCATGGGCTTGTAGTTTGGGCCCGTGTAACAATTAGCAACACCGGGTTTAGTCAAAAGTTTTATTTCGGTGGGTGCAGCTCGGGGATGCACACTTAATCTGACCCGTGCAGGGAGTGGGGGAAAGGGGAAAGGGCAATGGTCAACGGCCAACGGTCCGGCGCTTATCTTGAAACGCAAAATGTTTCACTTTGAGCCAGCAGCGACGAACTTCCGCACGAGCTGGCCAAACAATTAGCTAATGCACTGGGAATTAAATTTGTCTGCAGCCGAGCTTAAAAAGCGGAAAGACGCCGGCAGCCATGCAAATCAGTTGAGTGAAGTTGGCTGCACTTGGCGAGCAATCGATAAAGCAACGTTCAATAATTGGATTGATTTGACAGCTCCATCTGTCAATTAGCTGCTGAAGTGTAACAGAAATGTTAAGGGCATTTATTTGATTCGATATTTGAACTTTTGCCAAGTCTTAATTTGCATCAAAAGCAAGCTGTCTAAACGAATGGTTGGAGCCTAACTGGGAGGAGAAAGTACTCTATATAACCCTGAGCAATACACCTGTTAAAATGTGCGGCCATTAAAAAGTTTTTCTATGGTCGGGGCACTTGAAAGGGGAATTTCTGTTTTTGCAATCTGGCACCTGCAAGTGCAACTGAAAATACGTTTGCATATGAATTTTTCAAAATGTTTTTTTGCGTTGACCTCGTTTACGGGTCAGAGCAGCTATGAAAAGTTTGCCGTACAAACTAAATTGCCGTTGCAACAGAGCAGATGGCGAGGCAGAGCGTTGCGTGGCAAAGCCGGGCGAGAGGGGGGCCGATGAGGAGCTCGCAACGGGACACGGCTTGGGTTACATAGCATATTGAAATGCGATTACAGCAGCCCTGGCGGTAGCTCCATGTTCATTAAACATGCATAAACACACACACACACACAGAGAGAGAAACACACACACAGAGCACCAGCTGTCCCCAGGCACATGTAAACAATTTAAATTTGCAAGCGATGTGCTAATTTTAAATCAATTACACGACGTGACGGCACTTTAATGCTAAGCCCAATCCCACAATATCCACACACATGCACACACACACTCACACACATACACACAGGCACAATACGACCATTGCGACGCGACTTTGACAGCTGCCAGTGCTGCCCATGAACAGTGCCAACTAATATCGAAATCCGTGTACAAGGCAGCAGCCATGTTGGCAACATTTGGTGTGAAAACTTTCTGTTTGGGGGTACTACTTTAAAAGTTGTTGCCCACAGCGTACTTCCATTTATTTCCACAGAAGCGAACGCAAGGAGCAAGGACTAAAAAATACAACAAGTCTCGAAAAAGTTTGTCAGTGGGTGCTCTTTGTTATAGTGGTACATTTGGTGACACACAAATTGCAGCCTGAACTGCCTGTGAGAGGAATCAGCAGCTTCTCAACTCAATTTCAGTTTAAAGCCTCTTCACCCAACCCCAATCGCCGCCTCTCATGCCACACCTCTACATCGTCTACTCGGCTGTTAACCAACAGAAGGAGAAAGCAACAGTTTCTTTTTTATTTGTCTTAAATAAATACGCTTGTGGGTATGAGTGTGTTTGTGTGCTTCTTTATGGATGAAAGTAACGCCGCCAAGTAGAACAAATATATGTATGTATGTATGTATGTGCATATGTACTCACAGTATATCTATGTATGTATGTATGCACATGTATGCATATGTGGATAATTTAGTGAACTTGAATCTTGCGTTGGCTATATACAAATATATGTATGTATGTATTTATGTACATATGCATGTGTGAATATAGTTTGCAATGTTGAATGTAACAGAGCTTTACGAAACACCTGCCTTACACTCGTAACCCCCTAAAAATAAGAGAACACGGCATTTTACATATGTATGCTAAGTAATTTATATGTATTTGTAGGCATGTATGTGTTGCTTACCGGCACAGACTTAAAAACTGTGTGTGTGTGTGTGTGTGTGTGTGTGTGAGAGCAGACATACCTACATACATCCGTGCAAACAAACGCAAATATAGACATGCACCCTCACACACACACACACACACACTTAAATTATTAAAGATTTAAAGTTTATGCAACGAGGCAAGCAGGAAATTGATATGCACTTACCGGTCGCAGCACCATGGAATATAAGAATAATAAAGAGGGTGCTATCTTGGAACTCCGAAATATATGTAGTATAGTATATACACACATCGAATATTATTACAGTAAAATGGCCTAAGGTGAAGTTTGTTTTGGCAGCTGTTGTAAATTGAAAGATAATAATCAAGTTGAAAACAAAAGATGGCGCCATCTCAAGTAAAGCGAAATAGAAAATTAATGTTAAATAAATACTAGCTTATTTGAGAATAGCTAAACAATGCGCAAAAATCTAACTTATTGAAAATCAGTTTTATGAAACTTTTTTCTAATATTGTTTTCACATCAGCGCCGAATTCGTATATATACATTTTTCAAATTTCTTGTTTGGTTTAATTTTATTTTGGCCGTTTCAGCTTTTGGCGTTTTTTAGGTAATTTCTAAGATTGTATTTATAGGTCAGGTGGCAGCACTTCATTTGCGCGCCAGTTTTTAAATACACATTCAGTGGTTGTTTAGTAAAATGCCAGTTTTAATTAAAAATAGTTTTTATTTATGGTTAACAGAAGTTCGAGATAGAGCATATATTGCTTATAATTTGTTGTTATTAGCAGCCAGTTGCAGACAACTTGAGTGTAAGCTTTAATTGAACTGTGTGTAAATAGTTGGAAGTTATTCGATGCGTTCAGCGCCCCGCTGTATTTATTTTGCTGGGCAATGGGCCTGAAGCGCGCCTTAGAACTATTTTAAAATTTTCGCTGACTGTGTGCTCCTCCTTAAACAGCACCACCAAGTTAAGCTCAAATTCTGCAAGCATAAAAATAAGTTTTATTGATGAACCAAATGTGACAAAAGCAAAAACCGCAACCTACCAATTTTAAAGTTCTTGGTTAACAGCGTGGGGCATGTAAACAAGCGCGGCAGCACCATATAAATTGGTATTTCCAGCTTGGGCATAACGTTTCCGTCAGCTATCTGTATGGTTTGCACTTCAGTTGCATCCTTGGAATAGCCCTCGTCGCAGCCACAGGTCTCCACGCGCACCAGCTGCATTTCAATGGACCTTATGGGCGCCTCGGTATGCTGCACGGTCAGGCTGCCCGTAATGGGCATCGTGACGCAGGATTCCAAGCGATCCAATCGTCCCGTGATTAGGAAACGCGGCATTGTTACACGCTCCTTGGCATTGGTCATGCTCAGGCTGAACGGGACGGCGCGGGTCGCCTCGTCGCTTAGGGGCGCGGGCTTGTATTGCACACAGAATTGCTGCACTTTCTGCAGCGATTTGCCCAGAAAGTTGCGCTTCACGTTTACATCGCATTTCAGCTGATAGTTGATGCTGATGAAGACGCCGTGATATGTTTCATATAGTTTGCGGGGCTCCTTCTTGCACACCAACGGCAATTCAAAGTGGAATTCCGAGTTGCCGGCACTTAGTTTACCCGGGGCCGACAGCTCCAGACTGTTCTGCAGCAAATTGATCGGCTTCACCGAGTTGTAGAAGGCATCGAATAGGCCGACAGTTTTGCTGCTTAACTGCAAGTTGACCACGCCGTCTAGGGTAAGGAGTATGCCGTCGTGTTTGGTTTCAGCCGGACACTGAAACTGCACGCAGCCCACCAACATGTCCTACGCAGAGTAAACTATTAGTTAAATGTTTTGCTTGATTGTTTACATACGCACGTTCTCATAATACACTTTATTCTCACGTTTTAACTTAATTTCAAAGTTAAAGGCATTTCCACTCATCTTGAAAATGAAGTGGGACCCACAAATTGCATTTATTACAACTTGTGACGTTGTTTGTTTACTTTCATTATTGCAAAACCTTTAATGGGCAAGAAAAATAGCAACAATAATAAGTTATTCATCGATAACAGAAAAAATAACAATCGATAGTTTAGCTAAGCAGTGGCGGCGTTGCCACATTGTTATTTTGGTTGGCTTATTATTGTTACGCGAGCGCAAGGTGCATGAAAAATTATTGTGTTGAGTTTCTGTGTTATTATCAAAGAAATTAGCAAAAATGTTGGCACTGCGCAATACACAAAAGTTTAATATACGGCAAGTGATAGATCAATAAGCACAGCTAGTTGCCATGTTGTTATTTTCATTGTTATTAACAGTGCCTTGCTGCCGGCAGCCTGCAAAAACGTGGGACTTCTAAGCTACTCAAGCTCTTCCCAGTCGAAGGACGATGATGGTGCGTCCTCTTCGGATGATGAGAAGCAGCCAAAGAAGCAGCGTAAGTCTGCAGAGAAACCCAAAGAAACAGCGGCGCAGCGCTTGAATCGCTTGCTGGGCAGCATGCAAATGCAAACTACGGATCAGCTAGCGGATGCGGACTTTCCACGCCCCGGGGATGCTAATCGCCGGCGCCGGGAGGCACTCAAGCAGGATGCTACCACGAAGGACGTTATCACAGCTGCTAAGAATATTGCCAGCATGTTGGGCACGGACGAAAACGAGAGAAAGCAAACCGAATCCGAATTGCTAGCTAAACTACTGGGACACAGCGTGGAAGGTGGACCAGATGCACCGCAAGGCGATGGCAAGAGCACACCAACAGCAACTGCCGGCACAGAAAAGGAACTGAATTTAAGGTGTCTGCTTTCCAATATTCAATTGCCACTTTCATAACTTTGCATTTTTCCGGCGACTTTTAGCGAACTAATTGTGGGCATGAAAATCGATCGTCGCCAACAGCCGCAGCAAACGGAGCAAACTCGCGGCGAATATGTGCGTCGCACATTGGCATCGCGTCCCAAATCCAGGTCGGGTGATCACGCATCGTCGCAGCGTCCGCAACGACACATTAAACGTGAAGCGGAAACCTTCTCGGGCAGCGTCAACTTGTATGGTGGCGAACCTTTGGGTATTTTTACCAAAGACTCAACAAAGCTGCTGGATTCACCGGACATGCTCTCCACCTGGTCCGCGCTGAATGAGCGTGAATTGAAACTACAGGCAGCTCATCCACCTGCCAACTACTTTGAGAAGATGATGCAATGGACGGCACAGGGCAAAGTTTGGCGTTTTCCCATTGACAACGAGCAGGATATGCATGAGGAGGCGAACGTTGACTTTTCGGAGCACATCTTTCTGGAACAGCATTTGGAGGGCTGGTGTCCCAACAAGGGGCCCATACGGCATTTCATGGAGCTGGTGTGCGTGGGCCTCTCCAAAAACCCGTATGTTACGGCGCAGGAGAAAAAGGAGCACATTTTATGGTTCCGCGATTACTTTGAGGCCAAAAAGGACATTCTCAAGGATCTAATAAGCAAAGGTAGCATTGAAAGCACAAAGAATGTAACAGCTTAGTTTGGATGACGTGAAATATTTGTTAAAAATATATATATATTTCGCTTTATAAGACGATATATGCGCGTACTTGTATATATGTGTATACTTCGAGACTTTTATGCTATTTGTTCTAAGTAATACTTAATTTAAGGCCGATTCGCACGCTGATGTGCCTGGGGACTGTGCGTGGAATGTGTGCCAAGAATTGGATAAATATATATTGTGCTTCAGAATAGCAAAATACGCTTCTCCACCGTCTTGCGGCAAATTGGGCAGCCCTCGATTTGATCACCGCACATCTGGCAGGTGCCATGACCGCACAGAAAGACCATATTCTTAATTCGATCGAAGCAAACAGGGCACATGGTCTGCAAAGATATAAAGCACATTCAATTGTTGTTTTAAAATTGCAAATTATGTTTTTTAATATTTCATCTGCTACCCACCTGCTCCTTGATGTCCTGCAACTGTTGTTTCAGTTTCTGCACATCGTCCATTTGGAAATTGTTGACGCCTGAAGGCGCGACCATGCCGCCTGGTAAATTCGTAGCATTCGCTGCTGCCGCAGCAGCTAATAGATTATTCTGGCTATTCAATTGGTTGCTGCTGCCTGCCACTGGGGTGACCACCGTGTTGTTCATGGCCACGCTATGACCGGAGGTGTTCACACATGGCGGCTCCATAAACTTCTCCTCGGTGGCAGTCAGGCACACGGTGCCGGCGACGCAAACCTTTTCGGTGTTACCCGTACCACCGCAGCACAGGTTAAAGTTTAACATCTCATCGATCTGTGTGCGACACAAGACGCACTTCTTCATCAGCGCACTGCAATGCTCGCAGGCCACCATGTGACCGCAGGGACGAAAGAAGACGGCGGCACGTCTATCTGAACAGACGACGCACTCGTCAATCTTCTCGCGCGATGAGACCGTCTCGCGGCAGATGAGACACTTCTTGACGCGCGGCGCGCACGTCTCGCAGCAGCTAACATGGCCGCACGGCTTGAACACGGTGTCCCGCTTGCCATCCGAGCAGACGAGGCACTCCTCCAAGCTGGTTGGCTTGTTGTTATTATGGTTATTGCTGCTGCCGCCGCCAGTCCCGCTGCAGTTTTTGTTGCTGCTGCTGCTGCTGCTGGTGCTATCTGCATGCATGGACTGTGCCATGTCCGTGCTGAGCCCGTTGAGCCCAAATGCACTCCCCGAGGCTACAGTATTGAGTGGTATATTCGCCGTGGCCGACTGATGCATGCCAGCTGCAGAGCCAGCTGCAGCTGCGCTTTGAGCACGCGCACGTGCATTGAGACTCGTGCCGGCCACATTGCCTGGTAGCTCGGCGTCATCGGTTTTACGCTCGTTGTAGCACTTCAGAAGCGTCTTGCAGAGATTCGGATCGGGACACAAGTCCAACGGTGTTTGTAGCTTGCGATTCTTCAGCGTCAAATCGGCGCCATTGGCCGCCAGGAAGCAGGCAATAGATGCGGATGCCTTTTTGTTGTTGGCATTGCGCAGACCCATCAGCAGCTTGCCGAAGCCCTCGACATCCTGCAGCTGCTTCAGCTGTGACAGTGTGTGATGACGCAGTGCCTCATGCAGCGGTGTATCACCATCTTTATCGGCTATATTCAAATCGGCGCCATCCTGCACCAGCAGCTTAACAATCTGGACATGCTGCCGCTCCACGGCCAAATGGAGTGCCGTCTGTAGATTCACATTCTGCCTGTCCATATTAGCTTTGCCCATGTGGACGAGCAATTCGGCAATTTCCACGTGATTGTTCAGTGCGGCCAAATGCAATGCCGTATAGCCATCGTCCTTTTTCTCCTCGACAATCCAGGGTCGATTCGTTTTAGTCAGCAATATCTTCATGGCGCTCGGATTGCCCTTTAGCGCTGCATGATGCAGCGCATTGAATCCGTTGTTGTTGTTCAACGTGATATCAGCTCCAAAGTCGAGCAGCAGCGACAGCATTTCATCATGCTCCTGCAAAAATAAATCGTAATTATATAAAAATATATTTTAAAAGTAGATCAGAACAGATGTTGATTCTCTACCTTCGATATGGCATCGTGGAGCGGCGTATCGCCTTCGGAGTCCTGCAAGCTGGGATGGCAGCCCAGCGTGAGCAGCGTCTTGACCACATTCAGATGCCCCTTGTTGACGGCAATGTGCAGCGAAGTCTGGCGACGTTTGTTGCGTGCGTTTAGATCTGCGCCAGCCTTGGCCAAAATCTCAATGACAGCTGCCTCATCGCCAAAGGCCGCATGATGCACGGCGCGATCGCCGTCCTTGTCTTCGATCTCTACATCGACAGAGTGTCGCAAGAGCACTTGAATGACCTCAATATGGCCATTCTGGCTGGCGGCCTGCAGCGCCGTGTGACCCGCAAACACACCATTCACATTCACCTCCGGCACGGGACCGCCGCTGGGGCTGCCCGCAGCCGCGGCAGCCGCCGCACTGGACGTCGAAGGCTGTGTGGCGCCAGCCAAATACTCCTCACAACGTGACTGCAATGAAGAGCAAAACATAAGCAAATGGAAGTAAATATAACAACGGGCCAACTAACCGCAAATCCATTGGCTGCAGCCTTGACAAACTCCTCGGTGGCATCACCGGATACATTGGGCTCGAAAAGTTTCTTTAGAATGGCGGAGAGACGTTCACCGCTGGGTATAACTGGAGCACAGTTGCCATCGCCCGTGACTGCAGCACCAGGCCCGGCACCGCTGGAGGAAACCACCTTGCAGACAGCCAGTGGATTGTATGTCCAAGATGTGTTGCCCACCTCCACCTTCAGATCATTGTCATGATAAACTTGCTGGACGCGTCCAATTTTACCCAATGTCAGCTGCATGGCATCTGCCCATTCGCCATGGCCGCGCTGCAGTATTTTAATGCTCTCCACATCCGAGCAGATCTTGACGATGTCGCCCACCTGGAACTCGGGCGGTGCTGTTGTCGGCGAAGATACCTTGGTCAGCACAGCTGGATTGAATGTCCAGCGATTGCCAGAGTTGTAGGCAACAACAATATCATGATCCTCATCAATGCCAACCACCATGCCCGCATTGCTGAGACACTCGAACATGCCGTCTGTCCAGCCGCCGTGTCCGTGCTGCAGCGATTGCACAATCTCCAAATCCAAATCGACGGTGACTTTGTCGCCGATTTGAAAACCATGTGGCCCCTTGCCCGGTCCATTCTCGCCCAGCAGCGGCAAATGATCGCGATATACATTGCTGCCCTTGGCATCGTTGACCACCTTGAGATCCGCCATGCCCTCAAAGCCGACGCGATACAAGTTCTTCGAGCCATTATCCCAAATAACGTAGGCCGCTGAGCGCGGCGATGCGGATGACCAATCCTGGATCTCGTTCACCTTACCGCGACGTCCAACGCCGCCATCCTGATCCTCCCACTGCCAGTCGACGCCGCGCACAACGCGAGCGCCCGGAAAGATGCCGCGCACCAGCACCTTCTTGGACTTGCGACGCGGCTCAACCATTGCACGCTCACCGCCCGGCGTGCTAATCCGGTAGAAGCGATGACGCAAATGATGCTTGTCGCCGTGATAGCATATGGAGCATACATCGTAATTGATGCACTCGGCACACTTCCAGCGTATGCCAAATATGGGCTGCTGGCGGCACGTATCGCACATGGTGCCCTCGTGCTTGACGCCCGTTGGCGCGCTGTCCAGAATGCGCAGATCGTAGGCGCCGGCACAGCGATAATTAGCGGCGGTTCCGTTGTCCCAGACAACGACTACCTCCTCGGCGGACTCGAAGTTGCGCACCGTGCCCACATGCCCCTCGCCGCCATCCTGCAACAGACAGAGATTCACTTAGTTTCTCCAGCCTCAACTCACGCCACATTCAACACGCTAAAAACGATGACACTCGAAACTCACGCTAATCACAACGCGAAAATTATAATTAAAGCGCATTTGGCTGTTCCCCAACGCTCCGCAATGCTCTGCTGTGCCCAATCTACTAACTGTTAACTGTTAAGGGTGCAGTCGGCGCGTTGCACAATCTAGTCGGCGATCTTCAGATCGACCCCAGAGCCACCTCGTCCAGGTCAGTGTCAACAGAAAACAGAACAAATCAAGCGCACAATCTATGGGTTCGCACCTTGAATACCCTAAGTTTTATAGTTCTACGGGCCCTATTAAAGTGTATTAAAGTGGCCCTATCGATTATTTCAGCGGCAGAGGACGAAAATTTTTAGACAATTTATCACACTTAAGCTTCGTGTACAAGGTCAAGTGCTCCCCTATCGAATCTTGAATATGGATTTTTCGAAAGACCTCTTAAAATTGAAATCAAAATAGGTTGGGTTAAAGTAAATAATATACTATATTTTGAATTTTTCTAAAACTTCGAGATGATTCGATTTTCAATTTAGTTATTCGAAAGTAAGACCTCGGCTGAGGATTGAGTTAATATTTTAGATCAATCCAAAAAGTAATTCGCTTAAACCTTGGAATTCGAATCGTAATGAAAACAAAAATCAAATAAAAAATCAGCCCAATTACAATTTAAGGCAATCAGCGCCAGCCTCACGACAAAGGCTTAAGACTCTGTCTGTGGAAAGTGTAGAGCTTGTTATTGAAAAGTCAGGGCCGCATTGATTTAATTAAACTTTGCGAGAAAGAATAGGCAATATATGAGGGGTGCTCCCTCGGACAAGGAACGATACCAACCTGCTTGTTCCACTTCCAGTCCGGGCCACGAATCACACGCGCACCAACTCCCTCCATGGAAAAACGTCGAGCGACCACCGCAGCTGAGCCAGCAGCAGCACCTGCACCGCCGCCGCCGCTGCCCCCGTTGCCAACACCTGCAGCAGCCACAGTGCTACCTCCGCTGACTACCACACCCACGGAGGTGGCCGAAGATGATGCACTGGCAGCAGCATTTGTCGAATCTTTGGCCGTTGTTAGAGTTGCGGCACAAGACATTATCTCGTGTCTATGTGGGCACAACTTGACTTAAATTCGATTTTTTTCACTTTTTCCGTGGGGCACAAAAACTGCAGGCGATTTTAGTGAGTGCAAGCAGCGTTGCCAGCTAACAAGTATCGCTGGCACTGGGCGCATACAGCATACACTTTTGCATTCCAATGCACTGAATGCCCAAAACAAACACTATGCCAAGTTAATAAATTAAAATCATCAAAATGAAAAGAACTGACTATCAATAATAAGGCAGCGAATTTTTATCGAAAATAGCTGACTATACATATACACAACATATAGTGTAAAAGCGTTAATTGAAGTGATGATTGCTGCTTGGCAGTTGCCACCTGTGATCGAACAGCGTTGCCACCTGACTGAAGTCCCTCAACAAATTGCACTTCTATATCAAAACGAAAATATCGTGATATTTTCAATATTGGGTGTACAAATATTTTTCTATAGGCATATAAATTGGAAAAAAGATAAAGATTAGTTTACTTATTTTCCGTTTTTAAATTAATTATATCGCATGTCGATAAGCCCAGCATAAATATATCGGCAATCACCACGATATATCGATTATTTGCATTCAGCCATTCCCAGTCCAAAACCCCTTGCTGCACTAGCATTTGGGTTTTCTGCTCCAATAACAAAATTGAAATAAGCGTTAACATTAAAATGGCAAACAGCAACACGGACACCGGTGACACAACCATACTGGCCACTACAAGTGCTACTGTGCAGGATTACAATCCCAATGCGATCGATGGGGAGCCACTTGAGCCGCGCGAGTCGCTGGTATGTTGCTTAAGTAAACCCCTATAGCAGGCACTTTCGACTTTGTCTAATCTATAATCTTCGTGGGATAGATAACCACAGCTGTTAGCTTTCTACAAAATACCAAAGTTCGACACACAACGCTCGTCCAGAAACAGCAGTTTCTTCGGTCCAAAGGTCTAACTGCGCATGAGATACAATTGGCTTGCGAGCGGGCCGGTGTCTTCAGCCAAGATCCAAACAATCCCAATACCGTTATCAATATTGGCTCCCAGCTGGCGGTGCAGCCACATCAAACTGCCTTTGGCAGACTGCGTGAGCTGTTGCACACGACGGCTTTGTTCAGCGGAGTCGTCTATGCCATATTTTTGTTCTGGCGGGTTAGTGGCTGAAATGGATAATAACTTGCTCCCATTGTGCTTAATTCTTCTCCTTCCACTCGCAGAAATACATTGCGCCGTTTCTGTTTGGCAAGCCCAAGAGAAAACCCGTTGAGGATGTCTTGGTAGACATTGACAAGAAGGTAGAAGACCGCACCGATGCGCTTAATAAGGAGATTACATTGGTCAAGGACCTGATTACGCTGCAACAGAAGGAGCATACCCAACAGATGAATCGTGAATTTAACAATTTTCGATGTGATTTGGATGCCATTAAGGGCTTGCTGCTGAATCGCAAACAATTTGCCGGACCTGTGCAGCCCATTGCGGTGCCCTCGATACCTGCTTGGCAGTTGGCCGGTTCGCCGCATCATCATCGCCATAGCAACAATAGCCAGTCGGATGATAATGAAAAGCCCGATGATGCTGGCTCCGGTTCGGGTTCCTCCGAAACTGAGGTAGTAACCAAGAACAGTGATTCTAGCTTAGAGATCATGTAAAAGGCATGACAAGGCTTATATAACTTGGCTTTATATATATATATATATTGTATATGAAAAATTGGCTACTTCAACTAATCACTGTAAATTGAATTAATATCATTTAGAAGGTTTGCGTTTAAGCACTTAGGTTAAATTGTCAACGGCTTATCCATATCCATAATTACTACCAAAAGTTAACTCACACATAAATACAGTACGAATATATATTTAAAAAATATAATAAAAATCGGTTTGAATAATTGAAAGAAACTTTAATTATGCAATTTGTTAATCTATGCGACAAGAGCGCCGGATTTGTTTTTGTGTGTGTTAAAAAAAGTTAACATATCGTGTTGAGGAGAGCTGGTGGGGTGGCCGGGTGTCGTAATAGTTCAGCTTAATTGATATTGTTCAAACTTATAGTTAGCATTCAATTTTTATCTAAAGTTGCCGATTCTTTTTATTTGCTACGTGTCTATTAAATTGGCTAAATTCCCATTAAAATATGGGCGTGTTCACGATGGCTTCTATTGGCAGCTTAACTGAAGACTCAAGAACTGAATTGATCTGGTTTTAAGCCAACCAATAGATTCAATTGTGACAATCCCCTTGAAGGTTAATTATGTTATTTGTGCGGTGCGTAGCTTTTGCTTATGTTCTATTACAAATTTGGTTCTCTGCGCGATCCGTTTATATATATGTATATTTTTTTCAACTACTTAAGTTAAAGGTTTTATCGATTTGTACATACGATAAATTAGTTTTGTAATTAGTAATAATCCTAAATTATATGTTTATAGTCTCACAAAAGATTGTTTGGGGCTTACTCATATATTGTATATAAAGTTATGGTGCGGCACGGAATGAATAATCAAAAATATTGCTTGATCTCCTGTGCTAGTGCATGATTTGTATTTTGTGTTTATGTGTGTGTGTGTGTGTTTGTGTGTGTTTATATTGTTTTAAGGGTTTGGAAAACAATTAATTTGTTTAATTACCCTTATCAGGATACGTGGAACCCATTCTACCCATACTTTGTATGCATATCTGAACCTTATTTTTCTTTTTCTGTGGGTAGCTTGGCCCTTCTTCAGGGTGAATTGCAAAGACCAACAACAGCCAGGCCGTGGTTAAGTATCAGCTATTTATAATTGATAAAAAACATATGTACAATCATTAAACTTTAAACTTGTAACCATTAATTTCAAGGGCACTCACAGACAGAACAGACTCTTGACTTATCTCACGAAAAGGAAACTGGCTAAAAGATAGAAAATCGAGCTTCTTTTCTTTTCTTATTATTGTAAAAAGAAAATGTAGGAGTTTTTCTGTGTTTTATATCAAAAGATTTACTTAAAAAGAAAACAATTACTTTCAAGCTTAAGCTGTCATAAGTCATAAGTCTCATGCTGTGAATACCCTCAAGATATTTTAAAAACTATACTTAAAATATACACTCTAAATGAAGGAAACACAATAGTGGTACTTAGCCCCATGGTGCACAGTTAGCTTAAAAAGATAAGACGAGTAGTTTACAAAATGTTTTCACCCCCCTCGCAATCAATCTAAACAGCCGAATTGATGACCGCTGTGCTATTAATGCTAGTTGTTGGTCCAAACGCTGAGGCTGCAGATGTGCTGGCTGTTGCCGTTATGCTGACAGCAGCCGCTGCTGCCGTTGTGCCACCATCCGGATAGCCGCCCGAGGCAGGTGCCGGCGACAATGACATTGTCGACGATGACGGCGATGAGCAATCACTTTGAACGCTCATCGTTGGTGAGGCGGCAACCAAATTGCTGCTGCTGCTCGTGTTGCTAATGGTCAACGGAAATTGCGATGGGGTGCCCGTGGGCGTGTGCGGCGACAGGGGCGTTAGCACGGAAGACGTTGTTGACACGGGACTGCCGATGCTGTTGGCGCTCGTTGTGATAGCCACAGTTACAGCTGCTGTGTTGCTATTGCTATTTGCTGTTGTGGGCGTCGCAGGGGTTGGTATGGCAACAGCCGATGAAGCCGTCGACTGCGGCGTTGTTGTTGACGGTGGCGACTGCTGCTGTTGATTGTTATTGCCGCCAGCCGCGGCTGCTGCAGCAGCGGCACGCTCGCGCTCACGATCGCGCTGCGGCCTGAAAGCTTCTCGCAGCGCCTCGACTCGATTCTCATTGGGTCCCCAGCGTGCGTAGCCGGCGCCATTCTGCAGCCAAACCACTTGAGTGCCCTGCATGCACTTGACGAGCACCTCGGATCTGTAAGAGTACATTGAATAATTAGATCAAATCGCTCTGCAATTGATTATTTTATTGACTACTCACTTCTGCATCATATGCTGATAGCCATGTCGGTATTCGTGCGCCATGCCCAGCACCACCATCGAGCGACGCTTGTACATGCTCTCCTCCAGCTTCGCTATGCTCTTCCACTCCGGCAGAAAGACAATGAAGCTGTGTTAATAATTACAAAAATGTTAGCACACACTTTAGATTGCTTTGGGAATTATTAAGGTATGCTCCTTTTCAGGTAGACCAGGGATTACAGATACGACCCCGTAGCAACTTACCTCAATGGCTCCATGGAATCGCTGAGTAGCTTATCAATGTGCAAAAGGCAGGCATCCATAAGCTCCTCGCAGTGCGGTGGATTCACTTGGAAGGAACCGGAAACGGGCTTAAAGTCTAGAAATGGTCTGCAAACAGAAAAAAAGTGGAGATGTTTGGATTGTCCATTAGAATTGCATTTTTGTTGACTCACCCTCTGGAACCGAAGTAGGCATCCGTATCTGCAAATGCCGAGCAATATTGCCGAAAATAGGAATTGAATGGCGATGCAAAGCATTCAAAGCTGACACCGAAATGCCTGTGAAGGCACTCAAAAACTGGCACCGGCAGAGCAGCCTGGGTGAGTTCCGCCTCCTGGGAGGAGTTGAGAGCATTGCCCAAGAAGGTCTGATAGCGCTTGAGCAGACACCAGACGCGCCCGATGAACAGATCGAACTTCTTGTCATCGAAGCAATTGTGACGATAGAGCTGCTCCAGCTTTTGGAGATAGGTGAGGTTAATGTATTGCGCATCCGGCTGATTGATGGTCGCGGGCGTATACTTAATGATCATATGATCGCGATCCTGCAGATATTCAATGGCCGGCATACGAGGCGAGGGCACTGCGAACTGTATGGGATAGCACCAGACCTTCTTCAGGTGCGGGGGTGGCGGTGGCGGCGTTGGTTCCGGTATGCCATGCTCCTTGAGCAGCTGCAGATGGCGTTCCCGTATTTTGCGCGCATGCTCCGCCGACAGATGATAGATTTTAATGCACAACGTTTCCACGGAGCTTTTAACGGTCTCTACTAAATGCGGTTCACATTGGCGCTTCAGATGCGCCAAACGATCCTGGAAGTCCTCGTAGCTGGCGCCCACCGTGCGACGCAACCATTGAAATGTGTCCTCCACATTCCATTTAACAACCTTCTTGGACTCCGCCGGCGCAGAACGCGACTCGATGATCTGCTTGGCGGCCTCCGCGTAGCGTGAGAGCTGTTTGCGTGCGTCGCCCGTGAATTTGGGCTTGACAATCTTAATGGGTATATCGGCCATAATCTCGCGATACATGGAGCTGGAGATTTCAGGCAGGCAGTTACTGGGCAGCAATGGATCACACCCGGTGTCAATGACCTTTCGTTCCATGAGCCAGCGGTTAAAGGAGTCTCGCGGTGCTTTGATGTTTTCCCTGCGCATGCATAAGTCCTCGTATGTCTTGAGCAGCTTCATGCTAAAGGCGGCGCGCAACGCTTCGATCTCTGGATGCGGCTGTGGTAGTAACGTGGGTGGACGCTCAACAATTACTGCATTGGTGCACACCTCCAGATCCCAGGGACCGGCTAGCACAAACTTTTTCAGAGGCGGCCCACCGTGCGGACCCATGTGCTGCTGCTGTAGCTGTTGATGATGCGGGTGCGGGTGTATGTGCATGTCGTCCGAAGGCCGTCGCTTTAAATGATGATGTTGATGCTGTTGCTGATGCGGCGTCATTGGCGTTGGGCCACCAACGCCAACGCCACCACCATGGCAAATGCCCAATGGATCGGTGAGCGGATCAAAGGGACGTGCACCGGGCATTTCCCAAAGCGATTCGCCGGTAACTTTGTTCCAGTAGTAAGGCCGATTCTCGCGCTTCGACCAAAACTTACGCCAGCCCTGATTCACCAACTCGGCGGTCAATTCCTCACCATATCCACCAGGTCCAAGCGTTGGTGGCCCTTGCGGCGTATGGGCCATAGCCTCCAGCGTGGGCGGGACATGGTGTGTTTTCGTGGGCGTCGATGGTGACGAGCAGCTAGCCACAGGTGAGCTACCTGCGCTCATCAAGTGTCCAGCTGCATCCACAGTACCCGTTGTTGTTACTGGTGCCGCTGTCGGCGATGGCGTCATATTGTTGGATGCACTCGCCGTCAGCTGATCCCAGGCACTCTGTGCACTAGTGCTCGGTTGCATCATGGGACCCACTGAGCCCGTGGAAGCGATCACCGATGGCGGCACCTGTAGCGCTCCCAGATTGTGCATGTTGCTGTTGTTAGCTGCCATTTGAGCTCTGCAAAAGCAAAACACAAGCACACAGACACATATACATTATTAACAGCTCTTGTTTACGTTTTTCAATCGCGAGAGGGAGAGCGAGAGAGTGCGCGCGAATGTGAGAGTGCCCGCTGGTCTGACAAGCAGTAAAATACTTGGGCTCCAGCTTAACGGCAACTAGTCGGCAAGAAACACTCAGCGAAGCAGCAACGCAAGCCGGAGAGTACGCGCAAGTGTCAGAGCAGCAGGATCGTCATAAATATGACGCATCAATGTGTACGCATATATATATGTATTAATATGCCGTTATTATAAAGCTATGAGCACGCATTTGCTGCCCCCACCCAACTCCCCTGTAAAAACTCCCACATGCTGGAGCTTTTGGTCTGGCTGAGAGCGGCGCGCATGTGTTTCGTGAGCAATAAAGAGAGAACAACTGAGAGCGAGAGCCGCTATGACAGACACGAATGAGAAATCAAAACAAATTGCAAAAGAATAGAGATTTTCTGCCTGCTTGTGTATATGTTTTGACGAGCGTGTACCTAGCGTATGCGCACCGCACAAATAAAAATATACAAAAATTATTTGCAGGCAACTTTGTTGCTGCAATCCACACACACGCACACACACTAATGCCGATTGCATTACTTGCCATAAACAATTGCAACGACTTATAAAAAAATACACTAACAACATTCAAGTGCTGCTCTGTGGTTTCGTGCCTACGTCATGTCAGGCACAGAAATAATGGCGCGCTTTTTCCATCAAAACACACAACACACTAATTACAGCTAAAAAGAAAATTTTCATATAATTGATATTTTTATTTTCGTTATTTTGGTTGGCGCTTCGTTACATTTTGGCGCGCATACATATAATTGTGGCATTTGTCGATTATATAGATTTATAAACAACATTGTGACTGCACCGAAAATTTCTCTACACTTTCTTTTCAACCACATCAATATAAACTACGCCTTGCTGCTGCTGTTTCGTATGGTCATATTTCGAACGCGTTTAAATGCCACTAAACTCACCTATTTTCAACTATCCTATTATACAAAATACGAACAACGTGTTTTCAAACATTTATAACGTATGTACGTAATTATTTGATACGATTTATTTATGTTTTATAAATAAATTCCTGAAAAACTCTTCTTCCAGAAGTACTTCACCAGCTAAGTGTGACCAATTTCCGCAAATGTTGGCATAAGTGGTGGCAAAAACTTATCGCAAATTTTAAATAATCAACAATAAATTATAATCGTTTACTATAATAATATTTATAACGGGTTATTATTATTAACGGCACTATTTTCTCCTGTTATATTTTTACACTTAATTTTTAGTATAATAACTTGCCGACAGCTGCCTTTTTAACAATCGATAAAATAATAATGTACATGAGAGCTGCTGAAAAATACCAGCACCAGTCATGTGCAGTATATATATATTAAACACAAAAGTATCTTTGAAATACTAGTTGTTTTAGGTTGAATTTTATTCAATCTGGATGGAGTTTTGGAATGTTTACCAACAGTATTTACATATATTTGTGTCTAATTTGTTGCCTGTAATTTAAGGCAAATTTCTACACTTATATTGAGATCCGGCTTAAATCTGTTTATCAAACGCAACAAATTTAACTTCTTCGCATTGGAATTATTAGATTCCAGTTCATACAATGTGGATAAATTCACCAGCAAACTTTCGTTCAATGATTTTTGCGGATTCAGATTGATTGCTCGCTCGTACAAGTTGATCGCATCTTTCAGTTTGCCGGCATAAAGCAAACATACGCCCATATTGTTCAGTATCATTGTATTGCCGGAGTCCAAATGCAGCGCCTTTTGAAAAATTAGATAGGCCTCTGGAAAATCATTTTTGGCCACGGCAATAAGCCCCTTGTCCACCAGATCACGCAAATCCGGTGGTGAATTACTGCAACACAAAAGGATATTGAATAAGATTGAAAAATGCCTATTATAAAATTGACTCACATCTCACGCAGTCGCCGGGAGACGGCAAATTTTTGCTCCGCCCCAAATATATCACCAATTTGTAGATAAATGCGACCCCAAGCTGAATAAAGGGAGCGCTGTTCCTCTTTGCTAAGTGTAGAGCGTGTCAGCAGCATTCCGCCCATAATGTCGTCAATCATGCTAAATTTTTTCATCTATAAAAGAACAAAGTTATTTAATGAAGTTCGTAAAGTTTCCTCAACTCACTGACCATTAGAGCACAGTTGATTATTGACTGCAAGACGCGCTCTGCACGCCGCTGCCAAAATTCAGCTGCATTTGCATTCTTTAATCTTTCGAAATGCTCCTTGATTTCATTGCTGATCACATGTAGTTCGGACAAGCGGTCCAGCGCCAAATGCGGCTTGCCCAGATAGATGGGCAGTTCGGCCAACAGCAGCCGAAACGAGAAACACGCTATGGAGCCGTGTTTTCCTTTATACATCTCTGTGTAATACTCGTAAAATACATCCGGACCATTCAGCTGGTCAAAGGGCTCAGCTTCTGCCTGCAGTAGCTCATATTCGCCCAGCTTGGCCAGCAATGCGAGGCGTGTGAACCACAATTGCAGTGAATGTGGCGAATGCTTGGCTGGCTGACCAGCACGTCCATAGCCTTGGCCGTATATGGTCAATAGTCGGCCCGTCAGATTGACGGCAGCGCGAAAGCATCCGGCATTAATAAGCGTCCGTATGCCACGCTCATCTTGCGTGACATCCTCCACTCCAAGGATTTTGCGTTGCTGCAATTCAGCTTGGCCCAAATGTTGAGTCACCGCAATGCTTATGGGGTCGGGCTACATGAGTTGAGCGTTAGCTTAAGATCCGTAGTTAAATATTTTACTATTTACCAAATCGTTTGCTATGTGTAGTCCTGGAGTAATCAGATGTGCTGGCTGCTTGCCCGGTTCACTTGGGGTGGGGAGCTGCCAGAGGTTTCTCACCTCGTCAGCTACTGTTATAGGCTCATCCGCTTCGGCAGCTTCCACATACTCGGGCGGTTGAAAGCAGCCCGTAAATGTGCTGGCCAACATATTGCTGCTGTTCGTTTCAGCTGCGCTTGCTGGCTGCGTTTCCTTGGGTCTTGATTTGTTATTTGTCAGCTCATCAAAAAAACTGGGCGGATCGTTGGCGAAGTATTCGCTTAATCGACCGTTTGAGTTGTTTGTCATTCCGTGTTCAATGCGTTAATGTTTTTTCTTCTCTCTTTTAGCACCTGCCAAATAATCGAAAGCGGAATCGATGAGCCACAAAATCGATTTTTTAAATGTATTATTAGGTCAGCAGCTGGTTGACTGGTTACGGTCACACTGAAAGCGGGTGAGTTTTATTTGAAATGGTTTTACAAGAAATTTGAAAATGCGCTTTAGCAAATTATTGAAATGTCAAAGAAATGATTGAAAGCAATATAATTGATTGCCCAATGCAGTGATTTAATTTTATGACGATTAGTCCTTGTTTTGGCCATAAAGAGATTTGGGATATGGAAGCGTTGAACTAATCGTAAATAATTTAATGTTTCTTATCGATATTTCACAATTTTACGATAGTTTATTGAAAGCGAATAGGAAAAGTGCTACCCAACCATGAAAGAAACGTTAAAATTCAATTTTTTTCTTCTATATTTATTTATTGCAATTGCATTATTATTATTGTACAGTACATAAAGCAAATTAAAGTTTACTCTACAACTAGAAACATATCGTCATTTGATGACTCAAATATAACATTAAAATTTGTATTTACAAAGCAGCGCCTGCGCATTTCGATTGTACAACGCACTCTACTGTCCATTGAAAATTGATTCGGGATAATAGCTGGGGGCGTTGAACATGCGCGGGAATCTATTGGCATCCAATTGGCCCACGGGCAGCATTAAATCACTGAAAGAAAATATGCGTATATTTAAATAAGTGAAGACTGTATGTGTATGTGTGTGTACATATACGTATGTATGCGTATGTGCTAGAGAGTGTATGCAATTTGACGCCCGTAAACGATCAAACACAGCGGGGAGGGCGGCAACAATTGAGGCACATGCTACACGCATGCGCTCGGTTTCGGCATCGGGGCACGTCAACGTTGGCGACCAGAGCCCGAAGAGGTCTATAAATATGCATAGGACCGTGCACAAGGAGCTGCAAAATTGGACATAAAACACGCTCAAGTGCCTTTTAGAAAAATGGCACCGGACCGCGTACTGAACTGGGACTGAAATTGGGAATGGGCTTGGGCCGGGGCGGGCGACGCAAACGCAAGTGTTTTACGGTCACTTCAACGATTTTTTTTAATGCCAATTTTGAAAACAATTGAGTTCGTTTTTTTTTCTTGTTTAGGGAACATGCGCACTCTGAAGCGTTGAATGAATTGTTTTACGAGTTATGTGGAAAACATATTGTAATTAGTTTTGGGCGACATAGAAAAAGAGAAATTGTTGTATTTTCTTGTATGTTGAACTTACGTTCTTTGCTGCGGAGTGCGATCCCTTTGCCGGCGATTCTTGAACCAATTGGATACCTGCGTCAGTGTCAGGCCCGTCTTCTTGGCCAGCGTCTTCTTCTCGTCGGGCGTGGGATATCGGTTAGTCAGATAACAATCCTTAAGGGCATTGCGTGACTTCTCTTTAAAGCAATAGACCGTCTCCTCGCCATCCCAAATTGTCTTGGGCAGTGGATACTTTTTGCGCAGTCGATATTTGTCCACAGCGCCCAAGGGGCGGCCGCGCACCTTTTCCGCCTCCTTGTAGTGCGCCTTGAACCAGAGATTCTGCAAATCCACATGGTATTTCATCGAGAAACAGTGCGTCTCCAACAGGCTGTAGAGCTCATGGAACTGGCCCAGATTATAGGCGACCATGGCGCGGGCGCGCAACACACTCTCGTTGGTCTTGAAGAATTCGCTGGGCGGCAGGCTGCACAAGAAGTTGGTCAACTTTTCGATGTCACCCTTTTGCTGCAGTGCCTCGCACATGCACTGAATCTGCACGAGCGAAGAGCTACGATTAAGAGCCGAAACATAGGACAAAGTGCGGCACTGGCTCACCTGATCCGTGGAGAACTGCAGCATTTTGGCGTCTATGGGAAAACTGCCCACGGCGGACATGTTGTGCGCTGCAGTTAAATTGGATATCAGATGACCCCCACTGGACGCGCCCGTGCCACTCAAGGACGTCGGAGCGCGCTGCAGTCCCGCACAGAGCGCATCCGTCTTGGTATTGCCATTGAGATCGCTCAGACTGCCGTTGCCGTTCTCAAAGATGATGCTGTTCAGCGTGGGATAGTGTGTGGGCGTGGTTGCCGCTGTGGGCGGCGGCGATTTGTCATAGTCGTTGGTGATGTCCTGAAAGCGCCGCTCGATCAAATCCTTTTCGCTTGTCTCGTACGGCGCAAATTTATCCAATTGCAAAACGGTTTTACATGAAATGTTGCCGCGATAACCTAAGATAGAACAGAATTTGAATATCAAAATTCAACTGATCAAAAATATTCTAATGCTATCAAGAGTATAGGGTATATAAAATATATCAATATATAGCAATATATAACTCAAATCCACAATGTTTATACTGAACCCATTAAAAATGGGTAAAAGGGGTATAATGTTTTTGTGCAAAATGTAAATGTATGTAACAGGCAAAAGAATGCATCTCCGACCCCACAAAGTGTATATATTCTTGATCAGCATCAATAGCCGAGCCGTCCGCCCGCCCGTCCGTATGAACGCAAGGATAAGAGCTAGAGAAATTTTAGCTGTAGGTCCTCCTAGTGCCTACGCAGATCAAGTTTGTTTCCGATAGTCGATAACTTACTCCGTTTCCAAGCAATCGATAAAAATCGATATCGACATTCTGTTATTTGAGCAAATTGCGTAAATAATTAGAGCTAGAGTCACCAAACTTGAAGTGTTGCTTCTAGAATAGTATATATATCTGCATTTGGTGTTGGAAGAAGAGGGTTCAGGGTATTCCCTAGACGGGAGCTCCTGACTAGAACCTCTTACTTGTTTTTTTTCTAACTTCTTTCTTTTTATCATTCTTCTCTCTTGTGCTTAACAATCATCCATCATATCATAGAATTTCTGCTATAATTCATAAATCTGGCGCGTGTGAACATAATTGAAACATAATTTTATTCATTAAATGTTTTGGTTTTTTTTTTGTGCACAACGAATATTGACGCAAGAGAATTCGGTCTCACGTGCTACTTTGCTGCTCAGCAATACTTTAGCTGCCCTCCCTCCCTTCCGCCCTCCCTCCACCCCCTGCTCCTTAAGCGACTCCCTTGAATCGGAGCAATCGACCCCCCCGAAATTGCATGTGACTAATCAAATTCTGCACATGAGCAAAGCTCTCGGCGATTTTCGACACCTCGGACCTGAGACGTCAGACAGAAGCATACAATATCATATTGACCAGAAAGAGACATAAGGCAATGTATACAACGACATGTGATACATTCGCTTATATATGCATATATACATATGTATAGATCGGTAATCGCATAATTAATGCTATGTAAATATTATAAAACAATCGATTCGAAGTGTTTTTTTTTTCTTAGGCAGCAAGTACACCCAAGAATGTCAAGTATTCGGATAAGAAAATATATTAAAAGTTTAAAGCCAATTTTTAAGCCATATTCATGATTAATCATGATTAAGAAATACTCAATGAAGATTGTAGATTATTTTTGTAAATTAACACAAGCAACCTTTGAACCTTTTTTTTTTGCCAAAATTTAAGGCAATCGTAAGTTTTTCAAAATCTTAATTATTAGCCAACGATCTGCTCGAATTCAAGAATTTACTTTGAGAAAGATGTAAATCTTAAAAAAATTTAATGTCTCAAATGGGATAGCTTAAAACAATTCAATTTGCTAACAATTATTTCACAATTCTTTGTTTAGCGTCCATCGAGACTCTAAGATTCTTCAATCAGAGTTTATCTCAAAAAAGTTTGCAAATGGCGAGCATTCACTTTTCACAGTCTAGGTATATATTACACTACATTTCCGAGCACATTCAGCGTCTAAAAAATGTGAAATCTTCAGCAAAAATAAATTAACACTAAAACATAAAACAAGAATCTCAGGCTTTAATTGTTTATGCAGCGCCTCATTGACGCCTGTTCCGAGTAATTTGATCTATATATATGTCTATGTATATGTAGATATATATACATATATTTATTTTAGAGTTTGGCTAGCCAAACTGATAAGACCTGAGCTACAGCTTACCAGCATTTGGCAGAAAGAGCGAGCCGTAGGCCATTGGCGAGCTTATGTTATCGTGCTGCACGGCCGAATGATCCGATGCTGTGCCGGCGGAGCTGGTCGAGTCCAAATCGCCGTTTATGGACACCGACAGATTTGTGCTATCCATATTTTTTCAAACATATTTTTTTACGCTGAACTTTTACAGTTGCAGCAGCACTTTGTATTTTCCTTAATTCGGCGCACTTATTTTCAATTTTTAACAACAAAATACGTAAAATTGTTTAAATTTTAGCCCGGACAATTGATTACTGTCAATTGATATTGGCGAGTGATAACGGTTTATTCAAGTACAAGTATTTGTAACAGTTTATTAATTTTGTATTCTTGCTTGGCTTCCCGTTGTCAGCAACGCGACGCTTTCGCTTTTCAAACTCAACTGCAAGTGGCAGAGAGAGCGACAGCAGCGACGACGAGTGAATATGGAACTGCATTCAAGGCTATTGCTGCCTGAAACGTTTGGAAATGGAACGTTGCAAAGGCGCCTGTTAGCTGCTTTGCCTGTGTGTCATGTAGCCGTCCGTATCTATGCCTGTGTGTGTGTGCGTGCGTGTGCGTGAGCGCGCTAATTAGGGGTGGCTTATTCGCATTGCCTTGTCCTGCAAGTGGGCGTTGCCTGGCCAAAGCAGGCGCCATTTTGAACTTGCCAATAACAGGCCAGATAAACTTGATTGCACGTACACATGTACACGCAGACATGGGTATATGCGTGTGTGTGTGTGTGTGTGCGAATGTTATCTAACGTTTAACATGAAATTTAAATTGAAATAAAAACATCATGACCTCATTTGCTGCTGATGATGAGTATCTGATGAATGCCGTGTGCGGTTCTTAGAATTTACATCAAATTTCTTTGGCATTGCTCAATGCTATTTTGTTAGAGTTTGCATATAAAATCAGTCTTTAAAGTCACCAAAACTGGCTGCAACTTGATGCCCCGCCGAAGCAGGCAACAAAACTGAGCAGAGAGACAGACTTCTGATAAAGGGGCGCGCTGCAAAAAATGTGTTGTTGCCGCTGCCGCTGCTGCTGTCTTTGTTGCTGTCATCTAATGGCATCAAATTTCAATTACAGAATTGTTCCTCCCATTCACAAGCATTAAAATCAGAGTGCGCCACTTCAATGGTGTGATAAAATAGTGACATGACAAAGGTGACAACGGCAGCAAATCCACAAAAAGGCTAAACAATGGTTGCCAACAGCAGCAGCAGCAGGAGCAGCAGGAGCAGCAGCAGCATATTGTAGCTCTATATATTTGTTGCTGTTGTTGTTAAAAAGAATTCATTAAGTCTGAAATTAGGAGGGTTGACAATTTCGTCACACTGCCAAATCCCCGAGCCTGTCCCAGTTTCAGGTCGCATGAGAGATTTCAATTTGTCACAGCATCAGCTCGAACCTTAATTTTATAGCATTGAGCGATCAATTCTAAGGGGAAGGGGGCTCAGCAACAAAAGAGAGTGAGAGAGAGAGGGCGCACAGGTGCAGTAACTGTTCAAAAAAGCTTAACAGCAGGCAGCTCTGAAGCTGTTAATGTGATGCCTTCTCCAATTAGCCACCAAAATGCTAATTTCTGATTAGGCTAATTCTGTTAGCTCAACAATCTAGGCGTGAGATTTGGATGTGCGGGGCGTCCTGCTGGCTGAACGTTGACATCGCCGCAGGTTATCGATAGCGATGAACAGCTTGAGAGCTAGGATTAAATAATTTGAAACAACAGGCAACTCTGGCATACGTCGCTGTGGGCGTGGTTGGGGTGCGTGTTGCCCTCTAATTGACCGCAAAAAAGGCTTGTAATCGCATTAGGCTAATATTGTCTATTTGATTATTACAATCACGTGTCAGGACTTAGCTGCCAAGCGATACCAAACCAAAAAGCTCGCGAGCCATGCGAAGCGCAGCGCTTCGATTCCCACACTATCATGTTTTGTCGAGCATAGCAGATTTTTGCCTGGGTTGGTGTCCGGTTCACGTTTTAATGCAGGGCATGGGCAGCGCTTGAATGCAGCCAGCCGTATACAGAAAATGCATTTAAGTGAGAATCGAGGATCTGCGAGGGGATTTGGTGACAGTGATGCAATTTGTGCGTATAAGCAGTTTCTTCAATTGCTCAAAGAACCCAACTTAATGTCGAGATTAATTACATATTTTATGTGCATAAGAACTCTAGTCTTCATTTTCTGCGGAAGCAGCTTCATTATGAAAATGCCTTCATCAAACTGTGTCTAACTGTGTCTACCTAATCTCCATATGTTATCTGACACCCTTTAGTCCATAAGTCCCTGGATTCATATTCAAAACGCTTTACGCATAACTTCTTATATAACCAATCTATTGTCATTTCGGTTTCCATTGTCTCATCTCTACCACAAATTGCTTAACTTCTGGGCAAAAAGAAAAAAAGACTAAAATTTAGCTAACGTCATGCTAAGATCCACGCAATCCTTACAGAGAACAACCTGTGCATTGTATATAATCCCAGCCTAATAGCCCGGAAAATAGAGCAGCCAAATCGACAAGCCCACCAAACAGCTTAACAGCTGTAATCCCAAAATTCCCAACAAAACGTCTGCAAAGTGTATGTCACTTATGTTCTCGCTGTCCCATTCATGAAATGTAGTCACAATGTCTGATCTCTGTGTGCCAGGTCCCTTTGTCCCCTATCCTTTATCCGCTTGTCGATCGCACAATAATGGGCAAACACTCTGGCATTTGTTTTGTGTGTGCGGAGGCTGGTCTATTGCGTCTGTCTAGGGAAACCTGATTTTCGCACCTTGTGCTTCAATTGTTCAATAGAAATATTGCTGGGAATTGGAAACGTATGTTAAACGGCGCGGATTCATGTATTTTTAGAGCAGCAGAAACAGGAAGAAGATCAAGACCAATTAATATTGTTCAGCTTTCAGAGCAAGACAACGAAACTATGTACCAATTAGTTACGGAAATCAATCAATGCACACGAATTTCCAAACATATGCCAACATATATATTTTACAGCTAATTGGATATGCCGCCAAAAAGGGTTGTGCATCTGTGTGGGTGTGCTGTGGGTGTGTGTGTGTGTGCTGTGGGTGTGTGTGCTCAATGCTCAATGAATGTGCGCTGTAAAACGATCCTTAGTCAGTGCTCTACACACACACACACACACACACACACACAAGCACACACACAAGCACACACACAAGCACACACACAAGCACACACTCATACACTCGCACCACAACAATCTCATTAATTCTCATTAATGAAGCGACGCCGGGTCTCGGTGTCCATTTACCCAAATAACAAATAAAACTTTTCTACATTTACTACATAAACTATTTGTATACATTGGGAGCTTGAATTGTTTTTCTAGTATTCGTACACCCACCATGCCCAAAGCATGATCTATAATCAAAGGAGGGGGATGGGGTTACAGTTTTGCCTGGAATATCATTGTCGAATGTCCCAGGATGTTCGAGGAATCTAGAGCAGCTAATCCATTGATAAATATCATTTTGTAGATCTTTTAAATTGATTAAAGGTAAAATTCTAGGTAAATTTCTGCATTTTACCAAGTAAATTGTATGCAAAAGAAAGGCTAGTGATAAACTCATCTTTTATATGGAATTTTGCTGGGTCTGAAGTATTCTTTCGTTTTCCTCTTTATGCCTTGCTCTTGACTACTTTTTATAACGCCTTCATTAGGCCAAGTTTTAAATTATTAGGAATAAAAAAAAACACTCTCATGGGATACAATTAGTCGCTTTAAAACAATCAGGACCCGTTATAGTGGGCATATGTTGCGGTCCCCCCTCGTAGCCGCTGCCACAAAATGAGCAAATAAATCATAAATGTTTCATTCAGCGTAATTGAGCCCACACCCAACTGCGTTATCAAAAACCACCCCTAGGAAGCCCCAGAGCGAGGCAGGCACAGCGACCAGGTCGTTATGGTAGCACAGTTCCGTGAACAGCAGTGGAAAAACAATGTAACCCGATATGGTTTCTGTATGCGTAAGATTGTACTGTAGGCACCAAGGTGTATGTCCAATATAATCCTGTTGCTGTGAGAGCAGCTGGCAGAGAGAGAGAGAGAGAGAGAGAGAGAGCGAGCGAGCGAGCGAGCGAGAAAAAGGGAGAGAGAGAGAGTTTAAGGGGTTGACAGGCTGGCTCCTCCTACCCGTTGTGCGTGCGGAACGCAACGGAATGAAACAATCGTTTTACAAAGACAAAACGAAACGAAACAAAACTAATTTAAACAGTTGTACAATTTGAGAAAATGGCGAGAAAAGCGTGAGAAATCATACATCCTTGGCGAAGCGACGCACATTGCGATAGTTGACATTAATCAGACGTAGGCTGCCGCCCAAAGTGGCCAACGGCTTCATAAAGTTGTCCAAGGTGTCCGCCAGCGGTTCCATGATGTCGCGCAACGAGCACATCACATTATATAAAAATATCATGGGCGGCTGCAGAAAGCCATTGAAGAGAACGGTCAGCGCCGGCTTGACCAAATAGTCGGAGGTCGTATGGAGCAGGCCCACGATCAGGGTATTGATCACCGAGTACAGCACGAATCTGTAGCATTGCAGCACAAAGGCCACCACGAAGGCGACGCCAATGTGCAACAGGCCAAAGAATTCGGCCCAGAAGTGCGTTGCATAGGTGGTGGCCCGATCCGCCAGCACGATCGAGTTAATCTTAGGATGTGTGTCGGTGGTGCTCAAGTAATCCGCACAGCCGTGCTCGAACGGATAGACGCCAATGCAAGTGTGTCGCGAGGCGGCCTTCTTGTTCCACTTGGGCGACGGCAGATCATCGATGATATTGTGTGCATGCTGTGGCTGGCACTTGCACATGTTGTCCAGCGAGGCCACGAGGCGCGCCATGAAGCCAGGACCCTGCTTCTGCTGCTTCGGCTGGCGCTGCTGTTGCTGCTGCTGCTGCTGCTGCTCCTGCAGGGCTTTTGCCGTGGGCGCATATTGTTTGGCTTTACACGGACGCTGGCGCGGCGGCACCGCGAATCTGGTGCACTTGCTCTTGGAATAGCGCTGGAACTCGATGCGATTCGGTTTGATTAGATGCTTCTCCGGCTCCGCGTGCATCTCATAGAGCACTCGCGACGGACTGGACAGGCCAGTTGTTGTCGTCGCCGTCGTATCACCTTGTCCTTCGTTCTCAAACATATTGTACTGCGATTTGGTAGTTTGAAACAGTTCCGTTTCCGTTGAGCTGCTCAGTCGGGGCAGTAGCTTCTTTAAAGGCGATTGCAGCTTGGCCGTAACACCCACATGATGTACCTGCACCTCAATCAATTGGGAATGCGACTGCGATGAATTCAGCTCACCAGCATCAGACATTCCCAATTTATTATGTTACTCGTTTACAAATATGCCGGGCTTCAAATGACAAAAGAAACCCAGCTTATATACATAGGATGCAATACCCATAATCTAAGCGAAGATCACAGCCCGTGTGGTTGGCGGGCACCAGAATACCTCCACAGCATGTCATCGCTTGTCGTACGAGGCGACTAATAGAGACATACGGGACTTTTAATCCCGGGCTTCTGGCCAGTTCACGGGCATTAAAATTACTTCCACAATGCGTTAATGCTTGTTATACTAGAATATCAAAAGATACTCTCTACTGGAGACCTCAATCCGAATCTGCCGGGACAAAAATAGGAAGGCTACTCGAGTCTTTTATCCGATACTCTTTAAGCTGGGAACATCTGTTAACGGGGATACTGACAGGTTGATTGTATACCTCTATTAAGTGTGATTTCCCCCTATTATCAAAAAGCTTTCATTTCAGCTAACCGATAATAAAGAGGTCTAAAAGTGAACCCCAAACAGACTACCTTAAACAAATCTTTTAATAAATGTGTGTTTAAAACTAATAACATGACGGATAATCAAGCATCACGGACAAACCAGTCTTAACTCAAGTATTATTTCGCACTAATGTTTTAGAACGTGCTAAAAATAAGTATCAGCTGTCATTCCAGCATAATCTAACATTTTTCGAAAATCTATCGATAGTTTTGGTATCGAGCTTCTAGAGCTTTGACAAGCTGATACGGGAAAAAAATACATATACAATATATCAATTGTTCCGGCATTTTTCTGGTGACAAATCTAACTGTAAATAAGCAATATTTAGTGCCTTAGGTTATAAATACAGCACTTGGCTAATTTGAAGCGCTTAAATGTTTTCGTCGGCCTGGAAAAGTGTGGCCACAAGCATTGAAACCCAATTGACTTCCTACTACTTTCGAGGTTCGTCCAAATTAGCAGCGAGCGGCGTTGCATTCACTGCGTCTGTTGCTGGTGCTGGTGTTGGATCATTAAAACGGTTTCTGGTTGTCCCGTTCTGTCGCGTCAATTGTAATCTATTGTCTTTAATCTAATCTATGTTTGATGTGCTTTTTATTTGCATGACGTTGCGTACTTATATTCAATTTACCTGCTCGCTTTGCAGTGCAAAAGGTGAGGACCGTCGGCTTTAGGGGAATGCATAGCACACTGGAGGACGTAAAGCTGGATAGCATGCAGGTGAAAATCCTGCCTGCTCTCCAGGACAACTACATGTATCTGATTGTGGACAGCAAGACGCGCGAGGCAGCTGTTGTGGATCCCGTGGATCCGGAGCTGGTCATCAAGACCGTGCAGGAGGAGAATGTCAAATTAAACAAGGTGCTGACGACTCATCATCACTGGGATCATGCAGGCGGCAATGAGAAGCTCGTTAAGCTGTGGACGGGTCAACTACAGGTGTACGGCGGCGACGACAGAATCGGCGCAATGAATCACAAAGTTCGCCAAGACGACACCTTTACCATCGGTAATCTCAATGTGCGCTGCTTGTCGACTCCTTGTCACACCAGCGGGCACATCTGCTACCATGTAACTGCGGCAAATAGCCACGACCCTGGCGCCGTTTTTACCGGCGACACCCTCTTCCAAGGCGGCTGTGGTCGTTTCTTTGAGGGCACGCCTCAGGAAATGTACGACGCCCTGTGCGCCAAGCTGTCCGCATTGCCGGATGATACAAAGGTCTTCTGTGGCCATGAGTATACGCTGCAGAACATGAGCTTTGCACGCCATGTTGAGCCGGACAATAAGCTTATCCAGAATCGCATTGAATGGGCCAAGTTGCGTCGCGCCTCGAAAGATCCCACAGTGCCTTCAACAATCGGCGAGGAGAAGTCGTGGAATCCCTTCATGCGCGTACATGAGACTACCGTGCAGCAGCATGCCGGTGGCCAGACGAATCCCGTTATAACCATGGAGATGTTACGTAAGGAGAAGGATAACTTTAAGGCTTAAAATTGAAATTAAATAAATTTGAAATCAATTCGGTAAAGGGAACCAACCGCACAGTTATAAATGTTCTTTTCATATTCGACTGGCGCCAAAAAAGTTAATCGATATCGATATACATATATCGATATATTTAAAATTGATCTGAATGTCATTCCGTCGGGGCGAATGGCAATGCTGGTTTGTTGCATTTGCACCGCAATAAAAGAAAACAAAGAACAGCAATTCGATTGGTGTTCTTTGAGTAGAACGTGTTTATTTCATAATGGACCAGCTAAAAGGCTTACTTAAGTCCTACGAGGCATGGGTGGCCAAAAATCCCGATGTTGTCGGCGACTTCGAGACCACGGCCAAATGGGTTTCATACTTTGTGGCAGGTAAACTTTTTCTATTGAGGAAACGGTTTTCGGACTTGGTGATGCAATTCATATTCATTTAGGTCGCATATCGAACTCCAATGTACTCTCCGAGCTCGTATACACGTTATCCAATATGCTGGTGTTCTACAACGATCGCATTATCGACAAGGCACGTGGTGCCAGCGAAAACGCCGTAATCCGGCTTCAGTCCGGCCTTTGCTATCGTCTAAAGGTCACGCTGACGACGCTCGAATACTGTGAGGTGTTTATCGAGATATCAGCGCGACGCTTGTTTGGCCAAACGGGCAAATGGCTGGTGATAGCGCTCATACAAGTCTTCAAAGCAGCGGGCCGTTTGTTTCTGCTCAAGCATTCCACTTCGGACATTATCACGTCACCGCCCATCGCAGCGTTAAACCGTCGTGCACTGAGCAAACAGCGGACACCGGAGGCGTCTGTTGCCCAGTCGGAGCATTCCATAACGTTTCAATTGAAACGTTCCGGCCGCCTCATACGCAAGGTTGAGGGCGCACCGCCCATACAATACCGTGACTTTAAGTTGCATGTGGACAATGCGGATGCGGCCAAAACGCAAATACCACGCGAGCTACTCCAAGCGGAGTACTTGTACATTGCCAAGCCGCTCATCCATTTGGCGGCCATGGGCTTATTCGGTCAGCGCAGCTGGAAGCAGTACATGATCGCAATGTCCCTTGATTTGTATAGCGTACATCTTTATCGCCAGCATAGGCATCTTATGTCCAAGCAGCAGAAACTGGAGCTAAGCAGACGCTGCATCAATCTGTTGTACTTCCTCGTGCGTTCGCCCTTCTACGATAACTACAGCAAGACGCGCATCGAACGAATTTTGGGCTTCGTGGGGCAGCATGTGCCCCTTGTGAAACTGGTGGCCGGACCCCTGCGGGAATACATTCCACAATGGCAGAACACCTACTTTTATTTGTGGTCCACTTGAGGCTATGCAACAAGTATTCCGTTTTAAGCTAAGATATAAAGTTATGAATGGATTAATGGGCGATTTGAGCACATGTTGAGAGAAATTTATGGAGTAAGGAGACTGCCGCTGACGTCCTTTCAAGATTTCGGTCATGCTGGTTAAGAAGGTGATTTTATAGTGTGTTGTGTGTTTGTATGGCTTTTTAAATTATATTTGGAACAATATTTGTACACATACATTAAACGATATTTTTTGTTTCCTCTTTTTTCATCTTACACGCTAAACTATACATAACAATTATTCAAATTGGCTACAAATCTGTATACACACAATCTGTCTCAGAACTTCAAGCTGAAGCCCGGACCCATTGCCAGCTGCCGCTGCGTTAGGCCCGCGTTTAACACAAATCCGGTGCTGGCCGCCGTTGCGCCGCTCTTCTTGTTGCCAGTTATAATGCCCGAGGCGAGCTTTGCCCCACCACCACCAACAGCTGCTGTCGGCATGGGCTCATCACGTCCCAGCTGCTTAAATTGCGAGCCGCCGGATGGCGGCTTTGGGGACGAAGCCTGCGCTTTGCGTGCGCCCAATTCGCTCTTGGCGGGCCAAGTGGGAAACATGGATGGATCGATGGGTAGGGGTAGCTCCTTAAAGTAGCCATGCTTAAGCGCCGCATCAGCAGTCAGTCTTTGTTTCGGATCGTATGTCAGCAGGCCCTGCAGCAGTCCTAGACCCGCATCAGAGGTTTTGTCCTGAAAATGTTTGCGCAGCTGCGAGACCGGATAATCGGTGAACTGTGAGTTTTGGCTCAGCATATTCTTGACGGCCGGCAGCTCCGAGTATCCAGGCCAGATTTTTTCGTTGGGTGTGCCGAGTTCCTAAAATAAAATGAAAATGGTTTCACAAACAGTTCTAATACCTTTTAATTATACCGTTAATTACCTTAAATATGCGATTAAGCTCATCGATTTCCGATTTGCCCGGAAAGAGCGGCGCCATTTGGAGAAATTCGGCAAAAATGCAGCCCACAGACCACACATCTATGGGCGTGGAGTACTCCGGTGAGCAGAGCAGGAGCTCCGGTGCCCGATACCAAAGCGTGACTACCAAGGAGGTGTACTTTTTAAGTGGTGATCCATATTCGCGGGCCAATCCAAAATCACCGACCTTGAGAATGCCTTTGTGGGAGAGCAGCAGATTGGAGGTCTTCAGGTCACGATGCAAGATCCAATTGTCGTGCAAATGGGCGACAGCGAGCAGCAGCTGTTGGATAAGGCATTTGACTTCGCCCGGAAAGAAGCTCTGTTTGCGCTGTTTCATTGTTTCCATTAAAGATTTCAGATCGTGCTCCACATAATCCATGACAATGAATATCTTGTCCATGTTGGAGCCAACGACAATCTCACGCACAGTCACAATATTGGGATGCTGGCCCTTCAGCAGCGTATTAATCTCACGCAGGGATGTTATAGGAAAGCCCTCTTTTTCCTTTTCCATTTTGAGACGCTTTAAGGCAACAATCTCGTTGGTGCGTTTGTCCTTGGCGCGATAAACGACACCGTAGGTGCCCTCCTCAATGCGATTGAGGCATTGAAACTCTTCAACCGAACGACAGCCTTGCACACCCGGATAATAGTTGGGCAACGGTACGCCTTTGTCATCGCAGGGCGGCAGGTCCTCAACAGGTGCCTTGGACGGTTTTTCCGTGATGCTGGTCTCAATGTTGTCAAGCAGCTGCTGCTGTTGCTGTTGTGCCATGCCGCGCTCCTCGCTGCGCGTGCTGCTGCTGCGCGACCGTTGCCTCTCGCCCAGGCTGCTGGCGGGCGAGCGCGAACGACTGCGACTGCTGCGGCTTCGGCTGCTGTGTCGACTATTGCTATTGCTGCTGGCTGCGCTGCTATGACTGCGCTCCGAGCTCTTGGAGCTGGCGGAACGTGAGCGCGGCCTTTGCTTGGGTGATTTGTATAGAGCGCCCACACTCAGTGGACTATCTGGCAGTGGAACATCTTCCTCATCATCTGGCAGCTTTCGTTTTCGCTTGTTCTTCTTGTGCGGCTCCTGGGCGTAGCTACTGTCCGCGCTGTCTGCCGTCTCGCTGCCACTTTCCGCACTGCCGCTGTCCTCCTCGTCGTCCTCCTCCTCCTCCTCGGAATCAGATTCTTCGCTCTCTTCGCTGCCATCATCATTTTGCTTCGTCTGTCGCTTGTTCTCCTCAGTTGCCTGCTTGATACGCTTTCTTCGCTCGTAATGAACGTCCTCCATTTTCACTTTCTGCTTGCGCTTGACTATATGAAGGCCGGCCGTCACACTGGCCGCCACGGCGCTGGGACTGAGCGCATCACTGTGCTCGTTCCGTTCGCGCAGCAGTTGTTCGCGACGCGCCTCCAGCTCCTCGCGTGCAATTTGCTTACGCTGTCGATTCTCACGCTCGGCTGCCAGAATCTTCTCGCGCCGCGCCAGCAGCTCCGGATCACTGTTTGCTGTGCGGCGTTGTTGCGCTGGATTTAGGGCTTCCTCGGCTTCGGCACGTTTTTGTTGTTTGCTGCGATGGTGCTGAGTCGCCGCCGCTGTCTCGGGACTGTCCAGCAGCTCAATGACCTGGCCATGACGTAGTTTATGACTGTGGCTGCCGCGTCGTGACTCGCGATCCTTGCGGCGACTATGTGACGGTTGAAGCTGCTCATAGTTCTCCTCCGACTCATAGTCTTTGACGTATTTGTGCCGCTTGCTGAGCAGCCGTGAACGCAGATCCTGCTCCAGGCTCTCAGCATCCTTGGGCTGTTCGTAGGCATGTTTGACAGCACGTCGTGGCGGCGGCGGCGGCTGATCTACATCTACATAATCAACGTGCCGACTGCTATGATAGTAATCGGTACGTCCTCCTCCACGGGATAAGCTCATTAGTTGCTGATGATGGTGGTGATGGTGAACATAACTCTGTGGAGGCGGCGGTAATGGCAGCTGTTGCGTGTAATGATAGGCATGGCTTAAATGATGCTTGGCTCGCTCACTGCGATGCTGTTGATGGTGCTGATGATAGCGCTGTTCCATATCCTCTCGTGCTCCCCGATACTCATACCGATCTCTTTCGCGTTCCCGATCACGCTCTCGCTCTCTCTCTCGTTCGACGCCCTCCAAGCTGTTGCGCTCCTTGTGTCGACGATCGCGCGAGTGTTTCTTCTTCTCCCGACGCGTACTGGCCGGATCTCGGCCCTGACTACTGGCTGCCTGTGGCGGTTGTATGTACAGTGCGTCCGCGTCATGATCGTCTTCGCCGCTAAAAAAAAAAAAAAAAAGAAAGAATTTTACACTAATTTTGACGCCAATTGCATAAATTGTTGAAGTTCGTCGATTCCACGAAAGTGTGCGACCAGTTTTTGAATGGGGGCCACGAGGCGCGCTCTGACTGTTCTAGCAGTTCTTGTAGTTGTTGTAGTTGTTATACATTCACTCTTAGTTGTTGTTGTTGTTATTGCAGTGCTTGTCGTTGATTACATTTTACGTTGCCCGTCAGCTTCAAGTCTCAAGGCCCCATTGGAATAGCGAGCTACTGCTTGAACATTGGGTGGAAATGGACAATAATAATATATATAAAAAAAAAAAAACAACAACGCTTGGTGTAGTATATTAGCAAATAATACGAAGTTGTCTATGTGCATTAGTTGTATACAGTGGATCCTTGAATACGCATGAATAGTTATTACCAAAATAAATTTGAGTTTTATAATAATTTACCAAAGTATTAATTATGTATAAATTAGAACCTTTAATCTCAGCATCACGAATGGAGCCTCGCAACTTTAGTTAATTTATCTTCAAGATGAAGGATAATTTTAAAAAAAATTGTCCTGCCGATTGTCCCTATAGAAGCTATATAAGGTTTAATTTTATAAAATTAACTAACTCTTGGTGGATTCTGATGTTAAAAAGTTCTGCTTCAATATTATGACCAAATTTGAAAACGTTTTGAAAATATAGTGAAGTCCTGTCTGGTTTTGTTGATATTTTTAGGAACAAATCTTGTTCATACGACCGATCATTTCTATAGCAGGTATATTTATTATATTATGTATGCCCTGCACTAAAAACATGTCTACTTCAAGTTTCATTCAAATATTTAAGAATAAATATAGCATAGAAACAGACAGGAGTCTATATCTGAATATACAAATATTTTTCATAGGACCGTTAATTCCTTTAGCAAGTATACATATTAAATAGTACATCCTGACAGCTTTAACTCGTGTCCTTAACTTAAAATAATCAAGACCTATAAGCATGGAACAGACAGCAGTCTATATACTCTACTATACTTTTGTGATCGAAGGTGTGTCCATCAATGCGCTCAACAGTTCCAGACAAAATTTTAAAGATTTCCGTAAGAATAAGTAGTATTAGTAGATATATCGGCTAATTTTTTGGGTGTGATAGTTTAGCTTGAGTCCTAACGCCACGTTTCATCGCCGAATGACGGTTTCTTCAAAGGAACCTTGAACCGTCTTATGGGTGCCCAGACAGTATCCCTCTTATTGGGTGTACGAATTATTGTGAGTAGAACTTTTGCATCTTTACACTCTCTGCTCCAAATATTTCTGATCCATTTGTGTTAATTTGAGTTTTCTTTTTTGCAAAAAATTGTAAAGAAAATAATATTAATTTGCATAGATAATTACGTATTTCGAGTAATTCAAGGTTCCACTGTATTAGCTACTTACCTGTCTGGCCTACCCCATTTGAATATGGCAATTAGATAAACAATTCCTTGGGGCATTGAGTTGAATTCCGATGGGCTGTAAAATGTAAACTTACGACTGCAAACTCTGCTAGAAATATATTTGTAATAACGTGGGACAAAAGACAAAGATTTAGATCTATATATGTATAAATATGCGTATATAGATGACAGGACTTGGAAAGGCATTAGCATTGTTATTGAACAGAAAGTTTTATTCGATTTACCGCCAGGCTTTGAGATCTTCTCTCTCTCTCTCTCTTTCTCTCATTTAAAGGTTTTTGCTTGACTTTTCATATTGTGTTTGAGAAGGGGCCATGTCCTGGGCCTGCAGTTCGCTGCCGATTTGCCATTTTACACACTTGAGCTGCTGGGCACACTTTAAATTTGAATTTCATTTCTTGCGTTCAGCTTTTATAATTATTTTGTATTTGTATTTTTGTATTTTTATAGGTTTTTTTTTTTTTTTAAGTTTAGTTTTAGTTGTTGGCCATCGCGCGCCTCGGTCATTTTGGGACAAGTACACACTTTTTGGCCTATTTGCAACGAAAAAACTCAAGTCAATTAAACGGTACATATGCAAAATTATGGTAGTCAATAAATTGGATTTTTTTTTTGTTTGTTATTATTTAACATTTGGTAGGCAATATACATATGCATATATGTACATTAACATTGCACATATATTAAGCAAGCGAAAAAAGGATATGTCGGTGTGAGGGAATCCACGATTGAGTGATCTACAGGTGCTACAAAGTGCGCAATTTTTGTACGTCTGTGACGTCACAGTTTTGCAATTCGCATGGCAAAAAAGACGTACTTCAATGTGATTTTTAGATGAAAAAGTTAACTCAGAATAACGGACCTGCACAATGCGCAACCCTTTGATCAGTGAACCGTGTGGGGCATTGGATGATGGTGTGTTTTACAGATTGTTTTTTCTTTATTTGTAAATAAACATCAGAAAAAACGCTTTTAAATAGAAGAATGGTTTAGTTGCCGCACTCAATACACAGGAGCTCCCACACACACACACACACAGCCACACGCGCGCATGCATGTAAATGTAGTCGTGTTGTCTATGCGTGTGTGTATGCAGCAACAATTTTATATGATTTTCAATAGACATTGGCATATGCATATATCTTTTACACACCTGATATAGTGTCCATCGTTGGGGCTGCGCAGCTGGCCATCTTCACTGCCAGATGTATTGACCATATTGCGTTGCGATTTGTGTGTAGATAATAATTAGATATTGGCTTCACTGACGCTACCGTTGCCCTCCCGTTTATATGTAGCTGCTGATTCACCAGTAATTTTCAGCAACCTGTATGCAACCTTCTTTAACGCTTTATGCCAAATGTCTTGGCTTGCACTTTTTGTACATCTATATGACCTTCAATTGGGGTTTCGGTGGAATATTACGTTGTTTTTAATAAAAATAATTACAAACGTTTGCAATAGCACAAACGTTTTTCACGCAGTCGGCCAGGGCTGCATAAGACAGGAAAAAATGGCGTCTGCTCGACGTTGCCATATTGTCATATTGAAATTTAACTGCCAGCTGTTGCCACAGCTGACTACGTTTTGTCCCAACAGTTTTCGGAACAATAGTGTGTTAAATTCTTAAACAAAATAGTATGTTTTTGTTTCGCATACGGCGTCTGCAGCCAAGTGCCAGCATTTTAAATCGATGTGCAAGCACACTGCCCAGCCCCCAATCGGAAGGCGGCGAAGTCAGCGCGACTGTCAAGCGGATTCGCAAGGAGCTGGCCCAGGACAAACAGCAACTGAGCTGGCGTACGCCTATTGGCGACCGGCCAGAGGATTGGAATAGTAAACTGAAACTGTTTTCCAACTCGGAGCAAAACTCCGATTTCATAGTCATGATGCAGCGGCCCATCGATCTGAGCGCCAAGAACATGAAGGAATGGTGGAATAAACGCCAGGAACGTATTGAGCGACATATGCAACAGTTTGTGCCCGAACGCCATAAGATATTGGGTCCCGAGCTGGCCGCCGCACATTTTATATTGTATCGCGGTGGCGCTGCCAAGTTCTTGAACGACAATCGCTGGCATCGCGCCTCTGAGGACGGCGAGTTCAATCTTCCCAATAAATTCAATGCAAGCTTCAAACTGGAGGCGCTGCGTTGCGACAACATGCAGCTGTACTACGAGGGACTGGAGAATATGCGCTGCTTGGAGCACCTGAAGTTTTTATCCTTGCACAATGTGAAAACCTTCGACGACTGGTGCTTGGATCGCATTTCCGGCGGCGATTATCCACATCTAGAGGTTTTGGATATTTCGAACACTGCCATAACAGAAAGAGGACTAGCATGTCTTTATCGCCTGCCCAAGCTAAAGCTCCTGATTATTAACGATCCCAAGGAGTCGCTCGAAATGGAACTCGCCGCAGCTATGCTGGAATTGGCGATGCCGCCGCTTAAAGTCATAGCAGCCGACACCATACATGACGAAACATAACTTTGTGGAAATATACTTTAATAATTTGTTGTTTACATATCACATCAGTTCGTTTGTGGCTTGGTTTTCATATAGTCAGCCTTGATTGCCGCGCGCTCCTCGAGCGGCGGTAGATAGGGTACAATTCCTTTGGCGCGACGGTCACTGCGCACCTTGTTCTGCAGAGGATTGGATTTGTTGTAGTTGCACATGATTTGTGTTGTACATCAACATACCCAAAACTCCTTGCAGTTATTGTAGTTAACAAAATAAACTTCACACTTTTCCCGGTCGAAGTTGTTTTTATTTAGGCATTTGAATGACAGTTCTTGTTCCTGCAAATAAAACGATTATTATATGTGTGCTTGTACATATTGCTAAGTATCTTGCTTACCTTTAGGCAGGGATTGTCGCGTTCGGCATTGAGATTGCGCGGCATACTGTTAACTATTTTTATAATTATTATATAAAATGTTTTGTTATCTAGCCGGGTGACTGCCTGGCTACAGCTGTGTCAAATTATTCGGAGTAAGTTCAATTGAACGACTCACTGAAATAAATGAGTCAACTTTCGGAACTTGGTTCCGGAATCGGTCTTATATAGTTTATTTATTACAGTTTTTAGCACTTATTTAACTTAGTCCTAACTGTTAAAGCTATTTATATGCATGTGATTTTAGATTTTACATTTTTTTTTATTTAAGGACTTAAGATATTAGGTTTTTACCATATAAAAATTTAAAAAAATTGCACACTCGATTTAACAATTTAGTTTAACCTATTTAACCATCGATTAATAAGTTTTGCATAGTCGTTGCAAAAGGTTGTTTGTGTGAGCCGAATAATATCGCCAGGGATGAAGAAGACTTAGATTTGCGTATGCTAGTTAATTTTCGGTGTTCTTTTTGTGTTGGAGTACCCACATTGGTATAATTTCCAGCTGCTTTTCGTAACAGATGTGTTTTTAATATATTTATTTTAATTAAAGTGTGCGATTTTTAAGTATAGCATAGATTTTTGTGCGTCTTGCAACGCAAACACAAGGCCTTATGATGGGCTCCAAAGATAAATCAAAGTTCAAGATATTTCTAAAGAAACCACCAGGTAAGAAAAAACAATTCAATCCGTACACCTCTTGCAATCAATTGCTTTATTTATCTGTATTTCGCTAGGAAATGCTGTCGAGCGCACCTTGCGTCAAGAGTTTGAGCTGGAGCTGCGGCCAGAGCAGCCAATTGCCCAGCGCTGTAAAATGCTTAAGGAATTGGGCGACATGCATTTGCAGAACATTACCTTGGATGAAGTAAGAGGGCGGCACTTCTCTTCGCTACTTCGCCACTTCACCATTCTAATTGTATTCCTTTTTTGCCTTGCAGACCTATATAACCAAGCTGTGGCATCTGACCAACGATCTCATTGTGCCCAACAAACCGGCTGAAACACGGCAGATTGCATTAAGCTTTTATAAGCGGCTCATTTCCACGCAATACAAAAACTTGACGCTGATGCGTGAAAAGTTCTTTCTTGTTATACAGAATCATGAGGCGCACGAGGATCTGCGTCATCTCCTGGAGCTGCTCGACACACTCACAGAAAACGGCAAGGATATTACCAATTTTGAGGAGAAGGTATCCGACGACAGTCGATAAAAAAATCAAATGCAATTAAGTAATATTGTTAATTATCTGTCACAGATTGGTAAATTTATGCTGCTCTGGATACCAGCCATCGCAGACGCCAATTTGCTGTGCCCGTTCCTAGACATGATGATTAATCTTATCAAGTTTAATGCAGCACACCTGGACAAAGACATACTCGTGGGAATTGTGCAGTGGGTGGCGCTTATCTTCCAGCTTAAACTTTAATCGACCGATTCGATTTGTGTCTCTGTGTTCTTTTTTTTCAGAAATGCTTGCGACTTGAGCTGCACTGTGGCCAACGATGATATCGGACTGCAATGCTTGACGGTCTTGGAGATGGTCATCGGATATACAATATTCCCCAGCGAGCCGCTGCACCAGTGTATTGTTACACTCTGCCGCACCGTCAACAATTCGAAATATTGCCAAGCATCGTTCAAGGTATGTCCACACTTTTAGTTACTTATTAAAAACAAGGCTGTTGATATTTAATGAAGGGCTGCAAAACCAAGAAAGTGGTCGAACGGACCATTTGCCTCTAGGTTCCCTTTGTGTAGCTTGTATTCCACAACCATAAACTCAGAATTTTGGTTGAAGCAATGCTTTGTCATATATTTTCTAAGTGGTTATAAAATAATTTAAAGTTGTCCGTTTTACTAAAAAGTCTAAATTTGATCTCTACCCAAATATGCCATCAACCAAGTTATTTGTGCTTTGGGGTTGAGACCTTCTTTAAAAGTGTTTTATTCTTGACCAAAACATTTTTGGAAAAAGAATACAGTTCAGTTCGGGTTTCGGTTTGATTGGTTTCCGGGCACTTCAGTCCAAGTAAGATATCTATTTGAAACGCCACGTAGTTTTAAATTAACAAAAATTTTGATGACAACTTGTTGCCGATCACATCAAAAGCTGGCTTGTTGCTAGTCAACTTCTGTGCCTGCTTGCTGCTGTTGACTTCCTGTGTCGTGGCAGGTGACGCAGTTGTCATAGGTTGAGTGGCTGTGCTTTGCTTGAGGCACTGGAAATTTGCATCAATAGTACAATAGCGCGATACCACATCGAAATACTGGCCTTTGGGGCAACTCAATTCGATGGCCCGGCTGCCGATGCACACAAAATACCGACTGCAGTCCTGGGTGTGCGGCACCAATCGGCTACCTTCCCTGTCGCACTCCTGCAACGTCTCGCCCAGCAGAGACGCTGGCTCTTCGGGCTTGCATACACCTCTCGTATCCAGCAGGCAGCTATTCACGCTTAGCTCATAATAGTAATCCTGCGGACACTGCTGCAGCACGGCTTGGCCCTCTGTGCAGCGATAGTAGCTGCGACAGTCCTCCAGATTGGCCAGCGTGGAGTGCTCCGGCAGTATGCAGCTGCACTGATGAGCTGGCGTTATGGCCACCGGCAAGCAGGCATGTCGCTCGGCGTCGAAGTAGTGTCCGTACGAGCACTTGACAAGGGCGAGCTCTCCGCGACTCGAGCAACGCTCAAAGCGCGTACAATCGCCCAGCAGACGTTGCACGCTGTTGAGATCGGTTGCATTGCAGGTTCTGGTGACAGGTTGGGAGCATGCGCCCCTTATGCAGCGCTGCTCATAGCTGCTAAAGTGGTAACCCGCTTCACATTTGAATTCCTGATAGCTGCTGTTGTGGTCCTTTCTACCCGTGCACACATAGAATCTGTCACAATGCTGCTCATCGGGGAATAGAGTCCACACCAGGGCATTGCGGCACTGCGTTTCGATGGCCAAGAGCTCGCTTCGAGAAGTGGCTTTAATTGTTACCAAATGCAGCAACAGGACTATGATCAGTTGTTGCAGTTCTGAAACGTAGACAAGTTTTCGATAAGGTATCTCTCTCGCTCTCTCTGATATTAGAATCCGAAATCGAAATGCGACCCATTCGACTTACTGCTCTTCATCTGTGATCTGTGTATTTATATTTGGTTGCCTGGAGAATTGAATGGAATGCCTCGCAGCTTTGATGTCGGCTCTACTTTTATGGTACTAGACGAGCTATGAATTTATCAGCTCATTTCCGATGGAAACCTGGTAACATAAGGGTTACAATTTGTTTCCTTATGCTAATGAAATTCTGATTGTTAGTCAACGTTTTCTTACGCCTTATCTGATCCGTTTGGGTGTTTACAATTTCTTATCTAGCGTCGAACGGGTTGATAATTAATCAGCATAAACAACAATATAAATGAAAGAATTCCCCAATGATTGCCGACTCCCAAATTGTGTATCATCATGCACAAGGTAATGGCATACTATCTGGTTCGGGGAATATGATTCACTTTTAAACTTTACATTGCCCCAAGACCAACCGAAATGCATCGCCTATAAGAAACTAAACAGTCTTAATGATGCTTCCAGCTAAAATCTAAAACGTATTCCAATATTTTCAAAGTTAAAGATCTAAATAAATGAATGAAATTTAAATGCTCATCATTTTTGGTCTTAGTTTATATATATTTAAATACTTATATAAAAATGGCATATATTCAATTCATTTTGAAACGTAATTTATAGATTTTCTTTTACCAAGATCCGGGTCTGTGTGAATTTCTTCTTACTAAGTCAGCAACGTTTCAAGCGTAATAGCAGCTAATTAAATCCTTGGGCATGCAGCGCAGACCATCGAAACCACGTTGGGCAATCTTGAAGACGGTTGCCCGAGTGCCGTATTCCATGGCATCGCGCAACGACATTTTGTCCCCTTGCATGGCGTAAATGAAAGCGCCGACGAATGTCTCGTGCGCGCCAATTGTATCCAGAATTTCTTGCGGCTTGTGACCGCCCACTTTGAAGTAGATGTTATCAGGACCCAAACAACTGGCACCCTCTTCATAGTTATCGTATATAAGACAAGGCTCGTGCGCTCCATTTGCGCATGTATCTAGATCTATTTCAGGCTTATCTTCGGGTATATAAGGGCTCTTCTTGGGCTGCTTTGCCTGCCAGCGCTTGCGTGCCACCTGCATGAGTTCACGCACTGCCCACACAGTTTCCCGACCATTCATATAGCCGTTTTTCTGCTTGACCCTATTACGGATAAGCACATAGTTCGCCAAGTCGGCCATGAGAAGGCTAAGTGGTTTCATATCGGCCAGATCGACGGACAACAGAATGTCCTCGTCCGGACTGCGTGCGTTGTAGTCGGTCACAGCTCGAATCATGCGAATCGTTTCCCTGTTATTTCTCGACTCAAAGTGTATCCAAGAGTATTTGCGATAGTCGACGGCGCCCACAAACTGCTGATAGGTGAGCTCATGGTCTCGGTTCGAGTACTCGACAATGGTGCGCGCATGCCTGCCGCGCACATTGACGATTGTGCGATGCGGCGGCTGCTGGGCCGAACGCGGGCAATTGGAAATGTCAATGCCCATGGCCTGAAAACTGGTCGTAATGCTCTCGAAAGCGGGCGCACTACTCAAAAAACCAAGGAACTCACAGTTAGTACCCAGACGCCTCAAAACGCAACATATATTGGCAGCATAGCCGCCGGGTCGCCAGAAACCCTCAGTGGTGCGCTCTTTGGCGCCGGGAATAGGATGATCATTGCATATGGTGATAACATCCAATGCACAGCGGCCTACCACAAGGACAAGCCGCGGCGGTGGTGGAGGAGGTGGTGGCGGCTCTCGCGGCAGATATCGCACCTTCTTTACCGTTATGAACTCCTTGACAATCTGTTTCTTCATGTTTTTTTTTTTTAGATTTTATTATTGAATTTCCAAGCTGTGCCAAATAATATGTGACTTACAAAAATAACTTGATCAACTGACATATCCCAAGTTTTTTACAAAACACGAAAGAAAGATGTTTGAAGACATAAGAAGTGTATGCATGTAGTTAATTTTGAAAGGGTTTCCAGATTGGTAGAGATATATGGAAAAACAAAGGAGTCACCCATATCGCCTAGCCGAGATTCCTTAGACCTTATCTGTATGTTAATATTAGATGGCATTTATTCTCATCATCTTATATAGATCATGAAAAATCTGTTGGGCACCCAGCTTGGCTATGGCTCGATGAAAATGATGTGCAACATACTCAACGATAAGGGTCAATATGAGGATGCACAACTGTTGCGTGGAGCGGTCTTTCATCTCAACATGAACATCTTTGGCTCGACTATCATTTTCCAGGTATCCCCGATGATATATGCAACAAATGTGCTAATGGGCTTCCGAAATGTGAGTAAAAAAAACCATTAACTCTGCTCTAATCATTTTAACTAATTATGAAATTATTGTAGGCATTGGATAGCCACGAGGTGATTGTGACCTATGAGGTAATTCTCAGTGTGCGCATGGTGATCAGCAAATACAAGCTGTCCGAGATCATATGGGATCTGATCTGTGATATAATGTCGGCGATTGTGGACAACATTGAGGAATATGGTGCGTATTGTGCTGGCCGTTGTGCTCACTTCTTAATGAATCCAATGTTGCAGAACGTTTGGGTGTTAACAAGGATCGCCTGTGTCATTTACAAATCAATTTCCACGAAAATATTGACTGCATTGAGAAGTTGCTCCAAGATGATCGCGCACAAATACTTTGTAATGTGGATCGTATTTATGATCTCATCGAGCGGGTCGCCGATCGCCGCTCGGAGGCCTCTGTGCTGGCCCTGATCGACTATCGAACCCGTCGCTTGACTGCCACGAGACCGGAATGGCTTTTGGGCTTGACCCAGTTCGTGCACCGTTATTATCGCATGGCCAATGTGAATGTGCGCATCAAAACTATCGACGCGCTGGTGCAGATCATGAACCAGAATCGTTACAGCTATGAGGAAGAAATACTGGATCGCGTTGTTGTACCGCAGCTGGCGCAAATCCATCAAGAGCCCAGCGTGCAGGTACGCATGACGGTGGCCCGTGCGCTCTCTAACTTTGCAGCACATTGTAATTCGAAACGTTGCCTGGAGCTGTTAGACATATTGGAGGCGATCATCAATCGACCGTTCGAGCAGATGCGTCAAGTTGCGACAGAGGCCAACACATCAGAGGCGGGCAACAGCATTATTATAAAGACTGAGTCAGAGATTGGCGATATTATAGCTGCCATCGATGGGCTTGTTGAGGTGTTTGAAATTAAGCTACATCGGCTGCCTGCCGCTCATGCTATTAAGATATTCAACATTTTGACGGATCATCTGGAGCTGCACTACGACCGGCCAAAGGTCTTTGAACAGGCTAGCATTGTTCGCCTTAAGGTAAGTGGAATAATATTACTTACACTTTTTCTATATCTTTGACCCCTTATAATTACATTAAAGATATTCAACTGGATGCTCAAGGCACGTGCCAATGCCTCCTATCACATTGGTTATCCTGACAGCAGCACCGAAACCCTAAAGTTCAGCCACTATTTGGGCATCGACTCGCCATTGCCACCGCAAACGCAAACCACAACAATTTCAATACGACACGCCTGTAATCTGATTGTGCGCTGTCTGGAGCATGACTCTGATTACCAAGTTTTTCAGCTGGTGATCAAGGAGCTACCCAAAGTGCTCCAAAACAAGGCACTTATACAGGGCAACGATATTGAGAAGCTGGCCAGTACATTATTTAAAATCAATAATGTCAATGTCAGCAAGGATAAGTTTAAACGACCCACCGATGAGTTCCATGCTCTTGTGCTGCCCGCAATCGCATCCCTGGTTATTTATCACGAGTGCTTGCAGCCGCAACAGCACTTAAGCATCATTACGGCCCTGAGCTCCCGCATACCAGGCATGGCCAGTGTCTGCATCAATACAATGACTGTTCTGATATTGGAGACGCCCGAAGCCCTTATGCGCAAGCTGCCAGACGTTCTACTGGAAATCAGCAAGGTGTCCGATACGAATGCGGTGGCCATACCAGTTTTGGAGTTTTTATCCCGTGAGTGTATCTAATTAAGCTAATTCCTACGGAACAGGATATTTTGTCAAATCAGCTGGCAAATTTACCAGGCTGTACAAAACTTTTAGTAAATACGGTCCCATAAAACGGGACTGTCTTCTGAAACAAACGATTTTGTCTCTTGTTCATCCTAACATCCTCAAACGATGGCGTTAGTAAGGTTTTAAGTAATTAAACCGAGGCTATTTTTCCTCTTGCTACCCTTTTTTTAATCTATTTATTTGCTCTTTGATCGACAGTTTTAATCCATCTATCGAACAAGCTGTTTACGAACTTTACGACCGTGCAGAACCTGTATGTGTTTGCCATATCGCTGGCATACACAAAGCCGCACAGATACGACCACTATACCGTATCACTGGCTCATCATGTGATTGCGGGCTGGTTTCTTAAGTGCAAGCTCGAGCTGCGCAAGAATGTTGTGGGCTACATTAACTCGGTAAGTGAATGCCTTAATTTGACACAAAACCATTTGGCAAAAATAATATTGATCAAGTAATTTGCCTCTCCATGCAGTCCATGCAGTCGAATGCCCAGATGCTCAAAAATGATGTAGTCAACGTGAATGAAGATTCCACCAGTCGTAAGCGTAGTACCAGTCTAACGGAGCGAGGCAGTCGGAATAGCGCGACAACCCGCAACGACTCCGAGATGCGTCTGCTGATGAACGACACGCTGCGCAATTTTCATACCGAGTTGGCTGAGACATGCTTTGATTTTCTAGCACGTCACACATTCTCGCCTTGCCCCTCCTTACCCAAACGGTGAGTATGAGTATTTGTAGTCTAAGTTTATTATTATCTATGAATGTTTTGTTTGCAGCCTGCCGGCCGTTGAGTATCTGTTGAAGGATGGTGTCTCGCAGTCGTGGTTGGTGGGCCACAATTTGGTCACAATTACCACATCGGGCTGCCCATCGGGACCTACGCGGAACGGCCTCTGCGAACGCTGTGCGCAACTAGGGAAAGCCCCCAGCATCAGTCTAAACTCAAAGAGTCTTAACGATGCATCACAGCAGCCGCCGTTGTCGCCGGAGCGGGAACGCCGCTACACCAAGTTGAGTTTGCAGCATAGCAGCGGCAATGAGAGCGCCGGCAGCACAGATCATACAACGTCGTCATCTACATCGAATTCGGCAGCCACCGCGCATCCGCATCGGCAAATCTCAAACAGTTCAACGGTCTCGCTTGACGCATATTCGCGACGCGGTTCCAATCCGGAGGCTTCGGGTGCCAGTAACCTAGTCGAGGGCTCACACACAGGCAGCAACACATCCCTATTGGGCAATTCCCTTTCCCTGTCAACGGCCAGCGTGGGTCCGTCGCCGCAGTCGGCTTCGGTTGTGCAGCAGCCAGTTTGTGTGCGTGCGTGCACTGGCTGGGCCGAGGTCTATATAAGACGTCCAACGGGCAACATTTCATGGATAACGCGCCTTCAGAATCCCATCGCTAACGATTGTTTTGGTCAAGATCTGCCCTTCAATAGCATGGTTTCACTCTTTTTACCCACTGCCTATGGCGGAGTCTTCGGGCCGGACAACCCCATGCAGGTGCAACAGATGCAGCAGATGCAGCAGCAGCAGAAGCCACAGCCGGAAACTCAGCCAATGCCAGAGGCAGAACCAGAGCCTACACCAGCTGCGGTTCCAACAGCTACCGAAATGCGCAACCGAATGGTGGCTAAGGCGCGCGCACTGCAGCGTCAAGAGGAGGTTCACTCCGTTAGCAACGCAGCCGGCGGCACAGCGGCCATTGACATTCCACGTCTCGCTGCCAAAAGAGGCAAGGAAGCAGCGCTCAGTGGCAGCGTCAGTGATGGTGAGGCCGATGACGAAGCATTGGCCTTTGGTGATGGCCAATCTCGTGCTCGCAATCCGGTGCGACGTGTTAACTCCAGTCCAGAGATGAGCTCCAGCTGGCGGCAGGCGTTCCTAGCCGCAAAACCGACGCCGCTCTCCCAAGAGCCGGAGGCCGTTAAAGCACCCTTCGACGAGCCGCACCTTCCGTCGAAGAAAAAGACCGTTCAGTACAGCACCAAAGACATGCGTGTCAGCTGCGAGGCTATACCCGAGGAGATAGCTGGTTCGACGCCGCCGCAATCAGCGCAGGCATTAAAGGGTCCGTTGCAACCAGCGGCTGGCACGCTGCCTCCGAAACAGCACTCGGCCGATAATGTTAGCAGCCAGGTGACGGGCAGCGTCGTTCAACCGGGCATGGTGCAGACCTCAGCGTCGGCATCGTCTCTGAAGCTGGGCGCCGTTGGTAAGCCACCCTTGTCACCTCAGGGGCCTCAGGGGCCAGGACAGGCAGTAGTCGCACCCAAGCAGCTGCCGGCATCGACTGCCAGCCAGGTAACAAGCTATGCCGTCGGATCGATCCTGGGCCTAGCCAAGTCCAACAGCAGTGGCAATGGCAGCAACGGAGTCGTCGCTGGCGGATCAGACTATAACAATGGTGGCGGAGACATGATGCGTGGTCGCTCTAAAACCATATCGGTGGTGCGCGAGGTGAACAATGGTAAAGCGCGACCACCGCCGGCCAGCAGCTTTCGCAGCTTTGGCGCCACCAAGCCGTCGACCAGTGCCAAGCTGTGCATGAATCCCAGCTTTGTTTTTCTGCAGCTGTACAGCACTGGCCAGCTGGGGGTGACGGAGACACCGCTTAAAGTGGGCCCAGAGCAGTCGAGCGCACTGGCGCTGCTCGATCTTGTGCCACCATTTGAGACACACAGGATCGGCGTGCTCTATGTGGGCCGGAATCAGTGCAACAACGAGGTGGAGATCTTGCGCAATTCCTACGGCAGCACACGTTACGTGGAATTTCTACGGAGCATTGGCACTTTGGTCAGTCTAAAGGAAGCCGAACAGAATAACCTATTTATTGGACTGGACAAGAGTGGAGCCGATGGCAAATTTGCCTACATCTGGAAGGATGACATTCTGCAGGTGGGCATAAATCATTTCTAGTTCTAGTCCAATTGATTTGTTCGTTTTCAGGTCACTTTCCATGTGGCTACATTGATGCCCACAAATCTGCAGGATGATCCCAACTGCAATGAAAAGAAAAAGCATATTGGCAACGACTTTGTGAAAATCATTTACAACGAAAGCGGCGAAGAATATAATCTAACAACGATATCGGTATGTCTTTAGGCTTTAACGACAAGCTACTCGATATCAAACTGATAAAATTTTATTTTGATTCTTTAAAGGGCCACTTTAACTATGCCTGCGTGATCGTTGAACCGCTGGAGCTTAACTCGAATCGCGTGTATGTCAAGGCACGCTCAGAGATCTCCAAGTTCGTCTGCCATTCAGAACCGCGAATAGTCTCCGATCGTAGTGCTCCCATACTAGCCCGACAAATGGCGCTGCATGCAAATGTGAGGAAAACTAAAAATTATCGTTATTTTCGGCATGCCGAATAGTTAATTCCCTGCAGCTAGTATGTACGGAATGTAGTACGGAGCCCCTTTCCAGACGGCTCTGTCACTAAAATTTGGATCTATTAAGAGTTTCATGATAGCTTTAAATCTTGGCGACAAGTTTTCATAAAAACTGACAGTGTGGATACTGATCAAGAACTTATATGCCTTATGAGCTTATAACCTTTGCAAGGGTATAACAAAGCATATTATGTATTTAACAATTGGTTGTACATATATCTGCTCAACGTTTATTGTACACAAAAGCTGACTACCTATATAATTCGATTCCAACATGTGTACCTTTGCAGCTGGCCTCACTTGTCTACCAAAGTGTGCAGAAGACGAATCCCTATGCATCCAATTGGCTTGAGAGAATGCGCAAATTGAAGCGTTTGCGCTCGCAGGTTTTACTAAATTAATAGATAATAATGAATATTTCAAAACTACAAATATTTTCTTTTTCTTTCAGCTTATTGAAAATCAAAAAAAACAAAAAGAACTACAACAACAGCAACAAAGTAGCAGCGCGTCCAGTGGCATTGGAATCGCCTCCTCATCGGCCGTAAGCACAGATGTGGAAGATCAGCGAGGAGATTTTACAAAATTCACATAGGCACTGGACAGAGTCAAAACTATTGCAATAGGATGTTTCTTATAAGATGACCCATGTCAATAAGCTACAATATCTATGGACAAGGATTAACCGTCTTAGTTGAATGGCAATTATTAAATATTCTTGGAATTCTAAAGTTGTCTTATGCCTTTAGAGCTTCGGTTCCAACTTTATGTTTCCTTCTTTCTCCTACATATGTATAACATTAGCATGCACATATTTAATAATTATATTTTATTCTTGTTTTGAATTTAATTAATATACGACTCTGTCGCGTTGCTATATGTTCTAAACTTGTCATATTTTTGGAGCTCTGCAATGTGATCGTAGCCATAGTCGGTGATCTTATGCCCGGCCACCCGGTTAGCGAAACTCACAGCATCCTTCAGGCTATGCTTCATCACAGATGTGGCGTATATGAATCCGGCCATGAAGCTGTCACCGGCACCGAGGGTATCCACGATACGGTCGGGCGAGTAGGCCGCCACCATGGAGCACTCATTTGAGGCGGCATCCAGACAAGCAGCACCAGTGCTGCCCCACGGGCAAATTATACACGCACTGTTTGATCCCAAGCTGCGAGCCAGCTCGGTGCACGTTTCCTGGGCAGTACTCCAGCCCTGCTGGTTGGCAAGCTCTTTGGAGAACACAACATAGTCACAAAGAGCGCACAGTGGAAGGTTCTGCTCATACATTGTCTCAAAATCTAATGAGATGGTAATGTGCTCGTTATGAGTTCTGTTGTGCTCCTGCACGGATCTTATCATTTTGATTGTTTCATTGGCGTTGCGCGCCTCAAAGTGCACCCAGCCATAGCGATCGAGATCGATTTTGCTGAAGTCCTCCCACGTCACATAAGGATAGTTCTTATTGCAGTGGACAATTGTGCGCGAACCCGTGCCCTGGACAATAATAACCGATGAGAAGGGCGGATCTTTATCCGTCTTGGGACAGTGCTGTACATCTATGCCTCGCCGATCCAAATCCTGCAGCAGCACACGGAACCCGTCTGATTGGCTTAGCATGCCAAAGAACTCGACATTGGCGCCCAAAACCCGCAGCACGGTGCTAACATTAGAGGCATTCCCGCCACGCTGCCAAAATCCGTCGCGACATCGTCGATCAGTGTCCTCCTTGGGAAAGCTCTCGTTGATTGTGACAAAGTCGATTACCGTGCAGCCCACGCAGAGCACTGGCTTCGTTGTGGCCATTCCGAGTCAACTAGAACAGTTGGAAGACGATTTAATCTATAGATTTCAATTGAATTTTTTAATACAATCTAATCGAGTTGACACGCACACACATGCATACATTAACACATAAATGCGCATGTGTATATAAATGTGGACTTATTTGTTTCTTATCACAATTTCGCGACTTAAACTGAGAGCATATGTATGCGTACGTACATCATTTCAATTATAACCCCGATGAAAAATATATAAAAAACTAATAATGTTCAACTTTCGTATATAATATATACGTTGAAACCCGATTACGGACCGATTACGTTCCGATCTTATTCTAGTCGATAAAAAAGCTAAGCCGTGCGAAATCTATTCGATGGAGCTCGACTTGAGAATACCCTCTAGACAAACAAGCGAGCACCGACATACTTGCATCGATGCATACGCACACACATGCACGCTTAAAGCTAGCCAGCAGTGCCTCTCAGAGAGCGAAACGTCACACGCTACGAATGTTTCGCTGATAGAGAACGACGAACTATGGACATGCGCAGTGCGTCACCTTGTTTAATGCTCTCCATGCTTCCAGCTGTGGAGGTGCCTGTCGATCAGTTAACCGCTAGTCACCCGCGCGCGCGGTGTTCATTAGTTGCGTCGTTGCGCGTTGTTAATAAAAACTTCGCATCGTGCCAAAGTGCTTCCTTTATTTTTGCAACTGGCATAGTGTAAATTAAGGTGCCATATATGATAAATGAATCTAAAGCACAATAGTGATTGTGACAATAAGCCGGTTGGTAAGTGAAAACTTGAAAAAAGGAAAAGTTTTAGTTGCTTTAGCGACAATGTGTGTGGCAGCAAGGGAACCGGCAAACAAGTGATGACAAATGTGAACACAGCTGTATATACATATGTACATACATACATACACACATGTACATAAATACATAGACACATATGTATGCCTGTGTTCCAACATAATTCAACAATTAATTAAAAATAAAATTTAAAGTGCTCTAAAAGCTGGTATGTTAAGCATTTATGCACACATATATGTATGTGTGCAAGCATATAATTACATACATACATAAATAACGAACGAAAACGAGTTAAAAATGATGAGCGTGCTTACGTTGCGTCGCCACAGTGAGAGCGCGGGCAGGAGAGCAGTGCGCAAAGAAATTTGTGCGTTAAAGAGAACGGAAGAGAGAGAATGCACGCTCGACTGTCAGCTGGTTGTCAAGTTGCGCAAGTGGCCACGCAATATTGTGTGCATAGCACTCAGAAGTACATAAAAACATACATACATACATAATGGCATCGATGTACATACATTACGAGTATGTACATACCCACAAGTGTGTGTTAAAATGTATTTGAATTCTTAAATAATAGTTTTTGCGACTTTGTTTACATCTACGCCGCGAACTTGACAAAGATCCAAAGCTAACCCAGAATACATGCATACGCTTTTACGTACACATGCACATACGTACATACATATGTACATATGTATGTACATATGTATGTACATACTTACATTGAATTCAAAGAGCAAATTTCGGGTCTGCGACAAGGTACGGTTCGAAAAACTCGAGCGTTGCTGCTTTTTGTTGCAATAATATGCGAATGTTAATTCAAAATATAAACAAATTCATCAAAACACATACGAAACAACAATAACAATAAGGAAAAGATAGCCAGGCATACACAAAATGAACTCAAAGTGAATTCAAAAGCCGATAAGACCAACTCTTAAGTCTTTTTATATGTATATCGCATGTACATAAGGAATATAAGGAAAATATGCACAGTGAAAACTCTACTTACACAGCGAATATATCTTTTGGTCGTATCAATTTTTCCAGCCCCATCATTTTCCTTTCTCTTTCGGTGCTTATATTAACAATAATAGGGAAATTTGATGAACTTTATACTCTGAGGTATACGAATCTTCTATATCATATATACAGCTGTCATAGGTAAGATCGGTTAGGAATTAACTTCTTATATGAAGGTATATTTTTGTTTCCCAAGCTAGTTTGACCAAAAATCACATTTACGAGCTTTACTATGCTCCAAAATCTGATCAATGGCGGACTACTATATCATTTAGTCTATGGAAGAATCGGTCGAAATTGACCGATTTTGGCCATTAAGAGCTGTACTTTTATCTTGACCCATGCCTATATAAACCAAACTGTATTCCAAAGTCTAATATTCTTCTAAGAGTGTGTATAATCTTCGACTTGCCAGTTTTAGTTTAAAGATCAATTTGCTTGCCAGTATGAATACTAAATTCGACTTTGTATAAAACTCAAATACCTTTGTACCTCTACGCAGTAAGTGTCATTAGGTAAATTTTAAAATGAATACCCATCAACAGTCAGACAGTCAGACAGCCAGACAGCCAGTCAGTCAGTCAGCCAGTGTCAATATCTCGTGTCGAAACAACAAAAACAACAACAACGTTTCGTTAATTAAAACCGCAAACTGGTTTTGGTATAAGATCAATATGCACAGCAAGTTGTAAAATAATACTTACACGGATCTATGCAATAATATCAGATGCGTGCAGAGTGAAAATATGAAAGATGCACTTTCTTTGCATTGCCGAACTCGAAATACCCTTGCGAGCATGTGTGTATCTGGTTTAGAGTCAGTTTAATGAGCCAAACATTGTATACTTGAATTCATGAGAATCTCATAGAAAGGCGGTAGTTAAAAGTGTGAGGAAGGGACAAAGAGTAATTGAGTAAAATGGGTATTAATATAAATATAATTATAAAGATGTAAATATACATTTTTAAAATGGTTTTGGCTACTAAGCTCTTCGCTAGGAATTAATTTACTGAGCTATATTTAAACCTGAGTACGTCGCCTTTCAATGTGATTTTCAAGAATCGCTTGCAAATTATGAAGTTGTTTTAGGAGTTCGTAGGAGGAGATCGTATAAACAATGAATATATGTATGTGTAGGCATTGAACATGCTAAATTATATCTGGTTTGACGCTTTTCGTCTGAGTGAAATACTTTTTTACTATTCTGATATGAAATTCGGACCTTAACCAGGTAACTAAAATGGCATATTGCCAGGCACGCCGACAAGTGCATTTGTGTGTGACTTTTTCAAATCTTATCACACCGTTAACTGTTGTTTTTGAGCTTTACTGGGCAAAAAAAACAAAAACGAATATACGAATTGTTTCAGATAACAGTTTGGCTCTTTGTGTTGTTGCTGTCGTAGCTGTCACACCACACTCTATCCCCATTTTTGCGCCGTTTGTCAAAGTGATATCTTGCCTTTTTTATTTCAACTGCGACATGATTGGAAGCCCTCGTGTTTAATGATACTCCCGGGAGCTATCAAATGTTTGTAAATGCTTCTATTCTTCGAGGTTATGGGCACAGCTCGGATATTTCGCACTGAATTCACTTGCTGCAAGCAAGAAATAAAGAGAGCGAGAATCAGAGAGAGAGAGAGAGAGATCTTTGATCTCTTATTTATCTCCATAACAGCTTGCATGCATTTAAGTATTATACGAACTGTAGTCGCGATTTTGTGAAGAGTTTCGTTTCAGGAAGTTCTTATGCGTTCTTATCAACAAGCGCAAGCTGGTTCATCGCTAACTTCCCTTTAACACAGATAAGTTGAAGAACTGATGCATCATTTCAAAAGAAAGTTGGCGAATCATAAGCTCCATAGGCGTAAAAATATTGAAATTTCTTATGAATGCAACATATGCCTAATATACTTATTATTATCAGAAAAGTTCAGTACAGTGCACGTTCGACAATAAGAACTTTGAAATAATTTAAAATCTCGCAAAATATGCATTAAACGGGTTTTTATCTAAAAATTTGATTTTTGAAAGCTAAATTAACCGTAATAAAATGCTTTTGAGATTAAAATATCAGTAAATTTAAAGATTAAACATAATTTACAAAAGAACTTTGAGGTTAACTTCGGTAAATCTCGGAATTTCGATTTATGAGTAGTCTTATTTTAAGATAACTTAAAATCTTTGATTTATTGAGTTTTTCAAATGTAAAATGCTCCTTATTCAATTTGTTCTCTTCAAGAATTAATAGTTTCAAGTAAACTCGACGAACTCAAGAGCTGCAAAAGCGTTAACTACAGGGTATTATAAAGTGCTGCTGCTGAACATAGGCTATGTATTAGTTTTTATTTTCTGTTAGATGCGAGTGGCCTAGAAATAGATTAGACAAGTCACCAAAATGAGATATCATTATCCACATTGGCTACAAAGCACTGGCATGCCGATTTATATATTAAAGCACACGGCAGATAAGAGATATCGTTGCGAAGAGAGTGTTAAACTGGGCTAATAATATAGTTACCTGTCATCTATTAATACCTATGTCTAACTAACTAACTCTCTTTGTGTGTTTTTGTTGTTCCAGTTAATTGGCAGCAAAATGAATGCCAGCAAAGAGACGAAGAGCGCCGCAAAGGGACAAAAGAAGTTACAAAAGACAAATAAAAAGCAGCAGCAGAAGCAGCAACAGCAACAACAACAGCAACAACAGCAACAGGCCATTAATGGCAGTAAAAACGGGATCAGTAAACCGGCCACGAATGCAAAAACCAAACCAAGCGATACAAAGGCCAATAATCGCAGCAGCAACAACAGTAACAACAACAGCAACAACAACAACAACAACAGCATGGTGCAAAATAATAACAATTCACAATCTATGATTGGCACAACTTCAGCTGCGACGACGCCGAACATTACGCAAAAATTCAAGGAGCAGTACGAGGCGGAGCGGCGCGCCACAATGTCACAGTTGCCCAGCCTGGATACGCTGCCCAAAATGGAGCGCACGCATAGCTTTCGCGGCAAGCTGTCCCGGTTGTTCAATACGTTGACGGGCAGCAAGGAGAATCTGGCACGCAGCGACGAGGCGAAGGACGAGGCGGGCAAAACGCCGTTCACGTTTACGCGCAGCCGTTCGATGATCTTGCTGCGACGACCCAATCGGCGCAGCTTTATTGAGCCGATGCTGGAGCAGCTGTCGGAGGAGGCGGAGAAATCGGGTGATCCCATGTCGCCGGCATCGCCGCGCAAGAATTCAATGGCGGAGAGCGGTGCGGCCGATACGTGTTCGCCCATAATGCGACGACGTGCGGATACTGCCAGCTCGATTACGACGCCGCCGCGACGACAGTCCACTCAGGCGCTGACCTCGACGCCGCTGGAGGAGACGGAGACGCCCGCGCCGCGCAAGTCCCTGACGCCCGCCGATGCCAGCTACAATCCGCAGCTCAATTTCCAAAAGCGGCGCTCGAGCACGCTCATCGCCTCCTTCAAGAGCACGTTTAGTGGACTGACGGGCAGTGACAATGGCGAGCAGAAAAAAGAGAAAAAGGACAAGAAGGAGAAGAAGGATAAGATGAATCCCAAGTGGAGCGCCTCGCTGCAGTCGCTGCAAGCCATCGACAATATGGTCAGCTATGCCAATATGTCATTCATTGACTACGACAAGTTCAATGGCTATGAGAAGCAACTGGAACGCCAGCACTCGCTGATGAGCCTGGCCGCAGCTGAGCAACAGCAACCGCCCGGCCCAACACCCCAATTGCCATTGCCAACCACCGCCAGCAGCCCCTACTACTCGCATTCATCCTCACCGCTCGGTGATGCCAATGGGAGTAGAGGCGCCGCTAGTCTGCCCCTGCCGCGCACGCCGTCCTTTGTCGGCAACTCCCTGGAGAGCACGCCAAAGACCGTGGTGAGGCGTCGCAAGCGCAGCAGTAGCTCCTTGCTCGCACGCCAGCAATCCGCCTCGACTCGCAACAGCAGCCAGAGCTCCTTTAACCTGGACACGGATTTCGAGCACAATTTGGACAGAGTGCAAAATGTCTACAGGGAAAGCCTGGACTCGCGCACCCTCGAGCTGCTCAATCAGCGTTCGCGCAACTCCTACATTCAGGACCAGCCAATGCTCTTTGATGCACTCAATCTGGAGGATGGCTCTGCGAATCGGCGCTGTGCGCTCTGCGCTCAGCGTGTCGTCAGAGCCAACAGCTTCAAGCAACAACGGGACGCCGTGGATGGGCGCGGGAAGCCCAAAATACAGGTGAGTTATAGTTTCTACATTGGATTAAATGGGACGTGGTTAGGTGTTTTTGTATCCTTGGGAAGTTTCTTTAAACTTTTTAAATTTTGAAGCTTTTTTTGTCTAAGTACTTCTCCAGCTTTCATCGTTTCATTCCAAGCTCTTTGTTAGACCCAAAACAATCTCAATAATTGAGTAAATTCCTGTTGTGAAAAGCTTCTTAATTGTTTCTGATAGAGAATTTATTTTATTTAGGAGTTATGTTTTCTATTTAAATCCCATTTTATGATGGATATAAACACATTTAGTGTTCAGTTTTCATTACGCTTAAAGGCATTTTGATTTTTGTGCCCATTCTAAATCTAAGATTTTGACGAAGAATTTTCCATATCTTTTTTATATAAAACGTATCTCTGATCACTTTTTTTGTTAATATCATGAAGTCTAGGTATTCCATGTGATCATAAAAGATTCTTTCACAACGTTCTGTATTATGGCTCCAAGTCCAAAAAAAGAACGTTGATTCGGTTCTTGATTGGAACCAGTGGCTCGCCTTTGGATTCGGTTCGTGAACCTAGCTTTTAGCTCCATCCCTGGCTCGTCTCTTTATTATCAGATTTTAACGAAAATGATTGCTCGTTCCACTGAAATTATAGTCCATGTCATACATATTTTCACATAGAGATTGCGGGCTAAAGTTAATAACTACCCAAAATTGGAATCTAAACACACACGAATTTCAATGACTGGGTCCCATAAAATGTAGGCATTAGGCCAAGATTTAAGCAAAATTGTTTTACTTTAAATCAAACCATTTTCGAGTAGCACTTGATTAGGTTCGGGTTTGGTTCAGAATTCCGCAAATATTTATAACTATTTCGATTTAAAATCGGCTTCCAGCCTTGACCCAGACATTTGAACATGTATACGTAGATAATCATACGATTGTTTATAGCTCCATGCACACAAACATAAAATATTTTGTTTTTTATGGCAAGCGTGTGACACTTTGAATAATAATTTGGCCTAAAGATGCAACTGAGCTAGTTCAGGGAAGGTTACAAGGGCTATAAAAGGAACCAAGAGCTGTTCAGAATACTCAATAGCTGAATGCCAAATGACAAGCCAAATAGGGTAAGGAAATTGCTCAGTTAGATGAAAGTCTTGTATTCCTATCGTAGATATTCGATATTCCAGTCTGTAATCCGTTGAAACATTGAATCGAATGTTTTGTTGGTATTGATCTGAAGATCTTGTATTTTGCGTAGTGTAATGTTGGAGTGAATCATAAATGATTTGTTCTTTTGTTTGGCCAGCGAACTGGCCTTTGATTAATTGTTAGGCATGTAATTATAAAATTATAAACGAAACATACAGATTTGGCTTCATAAGTAGGTTATAAACTAATTTGCACTTATAAATAACTGAATTTTGCGTAGAATAAGAAAAACTTGTGTCAGTTATATTCGGCAGTTGCCCCATTTTGTTCAGCCAACTTCCCAGCTTATTGCGTGTAGTCGGTGTCACCCTTGGAGTAGTGTATGCAGGCCAGCACGGTATCCAGCAGATACAGTGCGCCCTCGATGACGCACAGCGAGCCCATGGCAATGCCCACCTGTCGCTCCGAATTGATATAGAGGAAACCATCATCGGACATGTAGCCCTTCCAGTAATGCAGCGCCACGCCGCCCACGGCGATCCACATAAAGGTGCCCACCACATTCATAATTGTGTCGCACAGTTCGCTGAAAGCACATAAAATAAATCCGATTAAAATGGGCCGGCACTTGCAGGAGTCCAGCACTTACCCCTTATGCTTTGTGGTGCCGAATAAGTAGGCAATTGTGTGGCATGCCGTGTATATAAAGAAGCCGACCATTACGCCGGAGGCCACAATTTCCGCATCGGCGCTCTTCTCCTCGTTCAGGTTCCAAGTGCCGCCAATGCCCAGGAATTCGCCGCCATCGCCCCAGCGATACAGAAATATCACGACCAAGTTGATGATCTGCCAGAATGCAAATATTATTAATACGAAATGGGGCTAATAATATATCCTCATAGTACAAAATCTAACTGGCTAATGAATCAGTCCGTTTGTCGTAACCTTGTAATGATCATTTGTGTGCCACGCCCTGTGAAAAGCTTTAGCTAAAGCTATTGCGCACTCACGACCCGCACTTTTGATCTTGTGCTTTTCGTATATATGAGTAATATTACTAACAAGTACACCCAACCACTGATAAGGCCGATAAGGCCAACCAGTTAGTCGTCGCATTGCTCAACAATTTTCAAGCGAAAAATTGAAAAATTTGTAAGCTAAAACCACAGGACTTTTGTTTCGCATGCAAACATTTCTTGGCACTTACCAGTTTTAGGGCTTTGATGAAAATCGAACCAATTGTCTCCACAGATACCATTTTCTTTGACTTTTCTCTTTAATTAACACACACTCAATCTATATTCGTATTCGTATTCGTATTCGTTACGTTGTCGCTACTCAACTGAATGCTCGACTGATACAAGCTGGGGGAAAATAGTCAAAAGAATTTGTAGCTTTTGTAATCTGGGCAGGTGCGGGATAAGATAAGGCCAGCGATAACAGGTGCGTTTCGAAATGGGTTACACTTACCAATTGTATGTTGTTGCGCCTGCGCATGCGTCGGGTCGCTTCGCTATCTAATCGCAATTGGAATTGTTATCGCTATCGCTTTACAGCCTAACAAATATCAACATATTTGGCGTATGCTGCTATTACTCTGTATTTCTTTTGTAACTCCTGCATTTGTGAGGGCATTAATCATGGCCAACTACAAAGCGACAAACTCGACGCCCAAAAAGCGTCATTCCATGCGCCGGAAATGGTGCTCATTACGTCATCGTCAACGCGAGCCAGCGCTTGGTTCTTGAGCTTGCGTGATAATGTACGCCGGATTTTCTCACATACTTATTATTTTGTTCATAAAGGGGCTTCAATTAATAAATATTATAAACAACAATTCGCCTTCATTTTTGCTCAATTAGGGCTGCATGAATATAAATTATATTCAGTTCGCTTTGAATACTCAAAATGCTCAATGAATGTATTTAAAATTAGTTTGCTCAATCCCTGAATGACGAGCAGATTGATTTAAAAATAAACAAACATATGTCGTCCAGTCATGGCTTATACATATACTTTTATATTGTGGTTTCGCAGTGAGTATAAATTGGGGCTCAAATCCTGGGCTCTTTCAATTCAAAAGAATTTCAATGATTTGTACTCTAAAATAGAATCGTTTTTCTACATAGCTCTATGTATGCTTGTACAAATATATGTATGTATGTTAAGCTCCCATGCCCATTGATAACACTTTTTTTCTTGGGTCCGTTTTGATAAATATTTGGCAACTGCTGAGCGGACCTTCAAATCGATTAACCTTGGCCACACAAAAGCAAGCTGTGCTCTAGAAACTCGTTTCGGTGGCATTGCTATAAATAAAACCAGAAAGAACACATTAATTCGCTATGCCGAAGTTTTGATACCCTTTTGATACGATGATCTTCAAGTTCAGCTGAAACAACTGAAACATTGGCCTATGTATGTCTGTATATATGTACAAATTTGCATAGCTAAGTGATAGTTAAGTACCAAAGATCTGTGGCCTGCTTTTTGTGGCCCGGCTTCCTTTCGGTTCTTGACCAACTGATTCGTTTCTGGGTACTCGCATAATTAAAACTTCAAAATCTGCGGCAACACCCGGTCACGCTTATTCGAATGCATGCAATTCAAACAGAGACTTTAATTTTGGAATCGTATATGGATACATGCACATGCTGTATATATATAGATATACTTATATGTATATACACACATATATTTATTTGTATTGCTGCTGAGTTTTTGCGATGAATCATTGCAAGTCGTTGTCGTTATTGTCGTTTGCCCGCGCCGCTTTCAATGTGTAGTAAAAGCCGGCAAAAACGAGGGTAGTTCAAAAGGATATTGGCATTTCCCTATCTAATGTCTCAATATCTTAGCTTCGATGTGTTATGTCCGATATTTACGTATTTTCAATGTAGAAATGCAACAAAATTTTGACTAGAAACGAGAAATGTGTGCAGAAACTGAAATATTTGGTATAGACTCTTAGACATCCTAAATAACAAATTTGGTGTCCCTACCTGTTCGAATTTTTGGAATATGCACAAAACGCAAGATATGAATATCGATTCTTATCAGAACTCGATATTTCCCAGAAGAGCCAACATTCAAAATTTTAAATTTGTAACTTTAAAGTCTGGACGAACAGACATATCTTAGTCGACTCGGCTGTCTTTGTTGATCTAGAACTTCTTCATAAACCTTCTTAAGCATTTCAATGGACTCAGGGTATATAAAAGTTGGGTTGACAGCTTAAAAACGTATCCCAACCTTTTTTTTTTCGTATTTTTTGTTTTTACGTGATTATTTTTATTTAAATCCTATACTGTTGATGATAATAATATTTAAAGGATTAACATTTCACAAGTTTGTAAACAACCCTCGTTGGCAACCAAGGAATAACAATAAGCGCTGCCGCAGTAGGCGGCTTTCAAAGCTTTCAAGGCGTGTCGCAGCAACGAGTATTTGGATGACTAAATGAAAACAGATTCGCGAATCTTGAGACAACGCACATAGAAACATGTGTACATATGCTCTTCTGCTGTATGTGGGAAACATAAATTTCCGATTTATAAATATGCGTACCGTCCACTATATAGATGGGTATATGCAAATTACCTATTTGCCTTTTGTTGTAAATGGTCGTACATAAATTTGAGATATTGTAAAGTATTTATGGCTATAGGTATTTGTGTGTAAGGTAAGCATCCATGAGGTGTGACTGCACATCAATAATTTGGTTAAGTGGGCTCTACAAAATGTGGAACCATGATTTACGATAACATTCAGGCCAAGCAGAATGAGTCATTGCCGATGGCACATGGCGCCGCTGTTTGAGCTTTTCAGCATATTTTATTTTGATTATTTCTTTTGAGTCGACTGAATCTGCGAATCGCCGTTTTTATATAAATATATACATATACACATATATATATGATATATACTATTTATATATACATACATATAGCTAAGCACAAATATTTATGCATATACAAATCTATATATGCGTAAGTAGAAATGTTTATATTTTTGCGCTGGGCATGACAAAATTCGTTGTTGCTGTTTCCATGAATGAACGTAACGTTTGTTTACCAATGGCTTATCGCAGAAAGCTTGTGAAAAGCTCTGGCTGCCGCACGCACGCACATTTAAGAGAGCGCCACAAAGAGACAATGTGCATAATCGAATGAAGAGTAAATAATTACTCTTAGCTAGTTGCATACGAGGCGCGCTCAAAAAGTCACAAGTGTAAGGTCAAATCACAATCTGTTTCGTACTGCAAATGCTCATGGTAAAATTAACATGTACCTTAACAGAAGATTATTCAATAATAAAAAAGTACAGTTAGTTGATAATAGAGGGACACTTAATTGTAGCGTATCTGCTAGTCGAGCAGTCTGGCCAGCTCATTGAAAATCTTTGGTAGTTGGAAGGTGAAATGTTGTCGCGTCGCTGGCAACAAATCATCCCCTGGAGAAGGGGCAAGCAAATTAGTTAAGAGAGCGAGTTGCATGCGTTTCAATTTGAAGGCAATATGCGAATGTTCTCTTTGGGTGTCCTTGAGGCGCCGTTATCCTTATCAAGCGTGTTTTCTCAGCCTTTACGCTACCAATGCCATACTCATCGCCCTCGTCCTTTAAACGAACCAATGTGTCCTCCGCCGTATTAGTTCGTTGCGGAACGTCGCGCTGTGCGGACGGCCAAAGGACTACGCGAAACTGGACACGGAACACGGACTACGAGTTCTCTGCATTCGCAACGATTACGTTTTGTTTTCCTATAGTTGTTGTGGTTGTTTTTTGCGCGGGGACTAGCAAAAAAAAAAAAAAAAAAAAAAAAAAAAAAGTGAAAAGAAAAACAAACAAAAAACAAACAAAACTAAGTGCAGCGTAATACTTATATATACAAGAGCAAACGTAATGAATAACAAGTTCTGCAAACAAAGCGGCGAATAACGAAATTATATAAAATAAACCAAACTAACAAACAAACAAACAAACAAACTTCAATGTCGCGAGAGTCTCATCAAATTATGATTACCATGCAAATCATGGTACATACATATAATATATAAAACCGTATAACCCAGACCAATTAATAGAAAAACCAGATTGCGATTCAAATGCAAGTGGTTGAATAAAGAGAATTATCGTGGACTGTGGCTGAATGAATCAGCTGGCCAAAGGAGGAGAAGGAAAGCCGGATTGATGTCTATCATACCACTTATGTATATATGAATAGAGATTATGTAGGTACGCTTGGCCAAAGACTGGTCTGTTCTCTTTAACAGTTTAATATAAGTCTAATTCAATTTGTTTTATTATTTTTCTTGCCACATACAAGGGATTTGTCATTATATGAATTATACGAACTGTGAACGCATTGTTGCCGGCATTGCAGAAATTGGGGAACTATATCGATTACGTTTGAAAATAATTGAGCTGTTGAATGATCAAATTTCGTTTTGGCATCAATTGCATTTTTTCATTCGTATTTTTTTTGGGGCTTAATTTATACAATTTGGTTATTACTTAACGTAAAAAACACACAGGCTCATGCAACCGAATTATTAAATTTCGATATGCAGCCCGGTTTGCTGCAACTAAAGCTTTATTATCCCAATATTGAAAGCCAGCCAGAGCCGACGGCGCACTCTTTTCAAATATGCATAACCCAATTTCATTTCATGCAGCATAGCATACTTATTGGTGCAACCCACGCGATCCACACTGCACACTCACATATATATCTTTATATATATGTATATATGGTAGTCTCTCGCCTGACTGCTATAATATTCATTAGATACCTGATGTATATATGTATGTACTTTATATGGCAGCCCAGCAGCTCTGTCCGTGACTCGTCAATGCATTTAGATGCTAATTACATTTAGGAGCCGTTAAGTCCTTGAGCGTGGACCTCAACGACCGCTCAGATTGGCCTCCAGTGAGGTTCGACTACATGTTCTGAAATTGAATTCAACCCGCGAGCTGATGGCCTACTATACTCTATAGACATTGCCATAAAACTGAGCACCTGCAGAGCAGTGGTGGGTACCAAAAGAAAAAAAACATATTTATGAGCAGGCACGCTTCCTATGATGCTTGCCATCAGTCTAACGCCTTTGCGGGCGAGCGTCCCGAAAAGGTTATCCTGCAACCGCACAAACACGAGTCATACCCTTCATATTCTTCATGCATCTTAAATGAAGAAAAAAAAACGAGGCAGAAATCATTGAAATTCAATTTTGGTTTTTTCAATTCAATAAGTTTTTTTTATGAACTCAGATTGCTTTCAGATATAACAAGTATATAAGACAGGCAGCTGCATTCTGGAAGTTGATTCAATATGAACTTACGCTGAGAATAGAATCATCCAAAATTATGAAAATTCAGATATATCAGCTATGTGAGTCATTGACATAATTGAGTACAGAACTAACTAAGATAAAGAAACTTCTTTTTAGTCTCATTTTCGCGTATTGAATAATACCAAATATATATATGCATGATATTCCTCTTAGAATCATAATCAGAATTGGTTTATTTTAAATAAATTTTGTTAAAAAAAAACAAACATGCTCACAGTTTGGCTCAGTGCATGGCACACAGAGCCTGTGCACACACACATTTTGTCTGCTCCTGCTCTCTTTGCCGTCATGTCTGCCGTATGGCCTCAATGGCCATATCAGACATCTTTGGAGGCTGTGAGCTGGAGTCGAGCCGAGCTGCGAGGCGAGGGATGACGTCAGCACGACCCAGTCATATGGGCACCTGATGAGAGTCAAAGTAAATACAAACAAGTATCACGAAGACATGTCCAGTTCCAGAGCTCCAGAGCTCGGTACGGCTCCAAGCGCGACTGGTAAATATTTCGTTTTGGTCCTTGGTTTTCTTGTGGCGGCGGATGGGACAAAAGTCATAAATCAAATTTAATTTGAGAAATATTGCCGCATTTTTGGTCGGTTGGTAGGAATTTTATGAAAACAAACCAAAGCATAAATATTTGTACTGTTATTTATGAATGTGGCCATAGTCAAACAGGATATAATAAAATGCAATGAATGTTTTAATTAAATTTTATCACACTTTAACTAAACGTTGAAATTATCCTTAAATATCATCTACTTTTACATTTTTGCCCGCTGGCAAACTGTTTTAATTCGTCCACGGAGTATCTTATGTGTACCCTGCTGTATTCTAAATGAATAGCTTGAATCATTTGTTGAATGTCATTTGTGTTAAGTCGGGCGAATTTCCATCTTTACTTTTGTGTCAGCTTGGGAGCTTTTTATTATTTCTAATTTGTATTTTCTTTATTTTATTAAATTTATGCTAAGAGAAAAAAACTTTACAGTAAATTGAAACGATAGAAACCTGAGGCTTTAAGTTGAGTTGGCAACTATACTTTACATATATTTATCGGCCCACTGTTTGTCTCTGGTTGTCAGTTCAATTAACTGCCAGTTAGTTTCTGTTTTTTTTTTTTGTAACTCGGACAGGGTCCTCAAACTCAGGTTCGTTTGTGTATTTATAAAAAACTGTATTATTTAATTTTTATAGAGTTTCGCAGCTGTCGAAATATAAACAAACGCCACGTTTATCGATAAGTATTTCAAAATTCAGTTAAATCGATTAACATTTAACTATCGGTTGAAGCGATATACATTTAAATATTAGTTAAATCGATAAACATTTAACTAGCACTTAAATTGATGTACATTTAACTATCAGTTAAATCGATTGTCATTTAACCAGCAGTTAAATCAATAAACTTTGAACTGTCAGTTATATCGATAAACATTTAACTATAATTTTATTCGATTAACATTTAACTAGCAGTTGAATCGATAAACATTTAACTATCAGTTATATCGATAAACATTTAACTAGCGGTTAAATCGATAAGCATTAACCTAGCAATTAAATCGAAGAACATTTACCTATCAGTTTAATTGAAAAAACTTTTAACTATCAGTTGAGCATTTAACCTGAGCGTTACCTAGCAAGGGAAAAATACTTCGGCATTGTAAATAAGGGCATTCGAAATTTAATGGAGAAGTTTTTGCTTTGTAAAAGAGATACTAATTATTATAATATAATAAGTGTCGTAGTAGTAAGTACTGAATATAATTAGGATTAATATCCCTTAAATAAGAACAAACTAATTGCATTAAGTGCGAAGTACTATTAATGGCAACAGTACCCCAATTGAATTGAGGAATACCACAAAATAGGTAATAGAAAGTTAGTTTTATGCGGACTGTACAGGCCGTATACATAGAAAAAATGACCCACTAAGAGTTTGTACTCAATGTGAGTACATAATTCGAAGTGCTTTTGCTGCGTGCATAAATACATATACCTGGGGGAATCATAATTATGAAGTGCGCTTAAAGGGAACCCATTTACATTCTTAGCAGTTCCCTCTAAGCTCTAGCTCGGCCATAATTCCACATTTTTAGCCAGAAAAAAAGTGGAAGAAGCAGAAGAGGAAAAATAATTGAATCACCTTAAATCAACGTTAACACAATTTGCAAACAAATGGAATTTGGGAAGGCGTAACGCTCTTATTTTATTATATACCAATTTACGCACACACGTAGCTGGAGAAATTTGTCATTAATTAGTCTACAGGTGTTGTTTCCAAAGTAGGATTGTGCGTGTGTGTGCGTGAGTGTGTGTGTGTGTGTGTGTGTGTATTTTTGGTGTATTTATGCACGAAGCGTGTGAAGAATTTGACCGTAGGTGCTGGCAGAAGGAGCTCATAAAAATTGGCAAACAAAGGCAACTTTGGACAACACGGACGTTCGAGCACGGCAAATTTGCGTGTGCAACATTTTCTGGGCATCTGGGGTCTTGGGCCACCTACGACTTACGTAAATTTTCTTTCGTTTTTTTTTGTTTTCCGCAACAATAACGCAGAATCAGACAAGCCAAAGCAACAGTAAAAATAACTGCGAATGCGAAAAAAAAAATAAACAAAAATATAGCTTTTCACGAAAGGGAACCACAACGATCGATTTGGGTATTGGCAAGGCTTGGAAGGGCCATCGACTGTGGTGGGAGCAGGATGATGGGGCTCGGGCATTGCCACGTGAGGCGAGGGCGATAATGATGACACATACAGGGGCCCTAACCTTGCCAGCGTTGCGGCAAAGTCACCGTGAATTACATTAAATGACGTAAGACAATGCAAGAGAAAAGCCGCGCAAATTTTCTAATTTTAAACCTGGTATTTGATTATTATGGAAGAAACATAAAATGAATTAAATTCTGCCAGCTATGCGACCTCTCCTCTCAGGCAAGATGTTTATCTGAACTCAACAAAGGTTCATTAGACAGTGAAGCTTTCTAAAGTTTCTTTAAATGGCATTTAAAAGGACAAGATATAGTTGCATGTTCCGCTAACACAAGTTTCCGGGCTCAAATGCCAAGCTTCAGTTTGTTGTTGTCAGATGTGGATCAAGATTTAAGTTGCCAGCGTTATGGAGCACAAAGGTTAAAAGTTTTCTTTATATTGCTAGCTTTAAACAAATAATAATAATAAATAAAAAAAAAATATGATAATAATTGTCGTCTTAGTAGGGTATAAAGGTATAAACTCAGTCTTGGTTCTATCATCAGCATAGTATGCTGTTGTCTAGCAGTTATTCACACGCCTTGTCAGTCATCTGACGCTTAAACTAGTTACGAATTATAATGCGTCAAGCGACAAAAGCAGCAAAGCGAACCGAATCAAATGGCACCTTCTTTGTACTCTTTGACATACAATATAATAAGAATAATAATGCTGCTGATTGGCTTTTTAACATTGTATCAACCCTGACTCCTACTGCACAAATAGTTTTCCTGCTTGGCTGGAGTGCATCCAATTTCCTGACGTGTTGCGTGCCTTCTTGCCATTATTATGAAATACAAATTCTTCAATTGAAACTGCTCGACCAGCAACTACGCTGTAAAAGTCGTGAGGTATTCATAATTAATTAAACATTCGTTTAGCTAAAGCCATTTGATGTCCTGGAAACCTGAATCTGTATTTGAATAAATACAAATTTGATTGTATCGTAATTGCTTTGGGAACCTCAGGCATTCTGACAGTGTACGCAGTTATTAAATTTCGTAGCTTCTTTATGCAAAATTGCTATTTTTTCGAGCATAAAGTCTACGTTGTTGCGTTATTACTTTTATTCTTATTTGTATTTTTGAAGAGCTGCCATAAAATGAACATAAGGCGTTAAACGCTAGTAAAATGGTCCACAGCCTGTTTGTTGAGTCAAGTCTGAACAAATAAATTACGCAGCATAACAAAGCGTTTTTTAAATCCATCCCAGCGTTTTCATATACTAAGTCTACGCATTAAAGTGGAACATTATGCTAAATTACCGGTTAAAGCACACGAAGCCAGGTGCTACTCCACGTTGAGCCAACGTTACATATTCCCAACGGTCTGATTTATCGAAAATCAAAATGAGCTAAGCAAAAACTATTGCCAGCCTAAGGGCCTGTATATATGTATATGGTATGTGTGCTTATACCCTCTACTCATAAATGTTTATTAAGGGGTGTCATAGAACTGTAAGAAACAGGCCATTTATTGCCCTTTTTACAGGGCATCATCTGAACAAGCACTGCTGTTTGGAATCAGAACATAGCACATAAAGAACTAACTGTATACATATAGGCCTCAAGGTAATGCTGGCAGTAACGGTTACTCGCAAAACACGCAAGCCAAACATTTAAATCGATTTCGAAGCAAGCTCAGTATTTTCCAGTCCATCGAGGAAAACTCGAATGCTTTTGACACATTTAAACTCGTAGATAGCCTCACAAGTTGTTACAAGAACCCATTTTAGAAGGCCAAGCAACTAGCTCCGTTCCGTTCCGTTCTGTTCTGTTTTGTTCGGAAGTCCAATGAGGTCAAAACTATCCGTTTTAACGGGCCCTCCTTGTATATACAGACGTTTACATATATTACACGAATCTTAAACTTTATAGTTTTCAATATATGTATACAAGAGCTACCAGGGTGGAACAGAAATGTATGTGTATACTGGCGGGTATTGCCCAGCCTAACCCGTCTCTTAACATTTTATACATGACTTTTTAGCCCACTTTAAGTCCATTGTATCAACAACCAAGAGTTGGAATCAACGGTTTCCGTCCATGTTAGTCTTGTGGTGAGAATCTTTCGGAAAACTTATCAAAGAAGTTTTTGCAAAGAATTAGGTAATTATTTTGAAGCCAAAAGTATGGTAAACTAAAAACTTGTATACCACCGTTTTCTGCCAATTTACCACAGTTGCGGATGGAATTTCTAAGCACGCTGAAAGATTCTTAGAATGAATTTGAGCCTCAGTCAACAAATCTTTGACCCCCATTTCCATTAAGTATGGATAGATTTTCAGAAAATGAATTTGAACAAAGAACTTTGAAAATTAGTTTCAGGCCGATCGGAATATTGACAAATTAGTTACCTACAAACGTTCTTTCGCGATTTTTCCACACTTGCGGGTGGATCCTTACAAAACCCCGTCTAAAGTGAAAATTTAAGCTTCCTGGTCAATCAGCTTCCTTAGTCGGTCAATCAGTCAGTCATTCAGTCGGTGAATCAATCAGTCAGTTTTATACAGAGGATTACTTGAATCCATCAAGCCTAACTGGCATGCGTCCTTAAATGTGCATATTGCTCGAATGGTATTCGACTTTTAATAAAAGCAAAGTATATATAGAAAATCTGTTCGTTCTTTTTCAAAGTCTAAAAATAGCCCAAAAATAACTAATAATATTCTAGCTCTACGCTCAAACCCATTTGAATCACAGACCGTAAAGTATTGTTTTACAATTTCCAGTTTGCGTTACATGAAAAAAAAAGGAAAGCATAGCTAATATATTTAAATGCCAAAGATTAAATACCCTAGATAAGAAAATAAATAAAAACATTATATTTTACAGAATCATTTTTGTTTTCTTAAAAATATAATCTTTCAAACCGAAATACTTTTGCTAAAGTTTTTAGTTAAACTACATCTAGAAATAATCTAAAAAATGGTGCATTCACTTTTGAAACTAGAAGTTTCAACTTTTCTAATTAGTTTTGCCTGTTTTTTTTTTTTTTTGTTTGTAAAGACGTTACGCGACTTTGTGTACTTTTTTGCCTAAACATAGAGTATATCGCGAATCGAAGACTGCAACTGTGTGAGTTTTTGCGAGAATGCATTTCTTTTATATACTGCCTTGGCTGTTTTATTAGCTTTTCCTGCTACGTAGGCGGTGCCATTTGGGACTCGCCACTGCAACGCCCTCTTTCATCATCCACCCCCCCGCCCCTCGCCCCTTCCCTTCACCTGTTCGGTTGAGCAAAAGTTTTGTGGCATAGCGAACGGTATAAATCAAATGATTGACAAAAAGTGCAAAGTGGTTGGCTGAAATGACATCAGAGGCAAATGGTCTGCCTGGCCCAGAAGGGTCTTTGTGGGTGCCCTGGGCTTCTGTTTCTGAGCATATAGACAATGTGGCCGGCTAGCCAGAAGTTGGCATTAAGTTATATATTTAATTATAATCAATTTGTGAAGTTATTAACTTATTAAAATAATGCCCATCTTTGTTGTAGGTAATTCAAATATTCCATATGCCATACTCCATTATACAAGTTCATTTGCAAATGTGAGAAAACGCAACGAGCCGGGCGAAAAATAATATTTCAAAAATAAATGTACGGTAAGAGGCAGCCACTCTGTATAAGGAGGAAAACGCGCAAAAAGGATGAAAAGAAATCCAATATCGAAATGCTTTTAAACCAATTAAGGTGAGTAATGGCCTATAATGTTCAACTGGCCGATGGAGCGTGTAACAAAGCTCTTCGCCGAGTTGACAATTCGGTTTTTTCGGTTATAAATGATTTTAACTTGAAACGAATTCTATAAAAGTGAAATGATTTTCTTTCTATTTTGTGTGATTTTTATGTTGGTTCTTTCTTGAATTACCCACGGTAATAATATTTAAATTTGGCGACAAGTTCGACAAAGTTGACAGATGTTGACAGAATCATAATTGACATGTTTCTGATTATTGACCGTCTAATTTCAGCTAATCAACGATTAACCAACTTGAATTAACTAATTAAGCAATACAATGCATATTAATTTATACATTTAAAAGTTATAATAGGGCACAGGAAAATGCAACAATATTTTTCGTGTTACTTGGGGGAAAATGAACGCTTCTTAATCTAATGACCGTAAATTAAAATACAAATTAAAGGCGACTTTAAGTATACCAAATTAAGGATAGAACATGCAAGTTTTTACCTAATCAGTGTGGATGTTTCCTTACTTATCTTACTCCGTATATATATTTATATATCGAATCCATTGTTATCCATGTGAAGCAACCAGTCTGTCTGTCTGCTGCTCTGTGTCAAGCTGTTCACTGACGCGACGCTGTCTAATAGAAACGGGCAGCTTTGCCCATGAGCAGAACGACGGAGCGTCAACGTAATGGGTGTTGGCCTTGCGGCGCCACCAATTCCATACGCCAATCGAGAGCAACGTGGCACATTCGCCGTTGCCAAAGCGCAGTCAGAGCAATTGGGAGAGTGGAGCAATTTGAAGGTCGCACCAATGCACGAGAAAATTCTGGAGGACTCACGAAAAGAAAAGACTGAGAAGGTGCAGCTTCTTGGTAATGCTAAGGAGAAACTGTCCAAAGAGAAACCCCTCAAACAACAGTCAAGACTTGCAGAAAGACTGCGCCGTTCATTCCGCCGCAGTGCACACAGCTCCCTGGAGCTAAAGTCCACGTCGGACGATTATCCAAGCAAGAGCTGCGCCTCGCCACCGCTGTCTAAGCTGGACAACAATAACCACGGCGGCCGCATACCCTTCTCAGTTGCCAGCCAACTGCATCTGCCCGGCCTGGGACTTGGCGGCCACATCAACGCGGCCCTGCTGCTGGACAGTCCCGACGAGTGCACGCCGCCCGAGTACGCCTACCAGCACTTGAGCAGTGTGGCCACCACCAATACCAATTCCAGCAGCTCACTCGAGAGCAACTTCGAGCTGAGTGAACTGAGGAGCTCACAGACGAACCTACACTGGGCCGGCAGTCAACAGATCTTTGAAATGGGCAGCGAGATGAGCACCGCCGCCACCAGAAGTGCGACGCCAGAGCAGAGTGTCAAACGAAAGGAACAGCTGGGCGGCAGCAGCCGCAATGATCAGCAACCAGTTGCTGCTCCGCCCAATGCCAGTCGCAGTTGCAGCATCACCAGTGAGAGCAGCTCGGTGAGGATAACGCGACTGCAGAACTTTCTATTCAGGAGCAGCAACGAGAGCTCGCGCAGCTGTCAGGGTCACTCGAATGATGGGTTTACCGCTTCGTCTTTTAACTCATCGTCCGGGGAATGGGAGCAGCTGGGCGCCCATGTGCTGTCCAGCAGCAGCGGCGTTGGCGGACTACATGATCTCAACACGGGCTCCTTTCCCGAGGAGGACACACCGGACGAAGCTGATGGCGATACCACATTGCCGATTGAAAGTGGCGAAGCTGGCGCCTATTATCAGTATACGCTGACATCTCCGAACAATCCCTTTCTGCCGGAAATCACCGCGCGCACCTATCACAGCACCTACGAGGACGACGAGCTGCCGATTGAGGGACAAATTCAGCCAGAGGAGCTGCAGCTGGATTGTAATGTGACATCTGTAAAATATACCGGCTGGGGCACCGGTTCCCGATCCGCACAGCTGCCGACACCCGCCTACAGCCGTGCCGGCTCCCAGGAGTCCACATTCAGTGAAAGCGGTGTTAGCTATCCGCAGGGACCAACGCCCAGCCCAGCGTCGAGTTCCTCGTCCACGCCCGGCCGCCACAGACGCAAGCTCTTCAGCCTCAACTCGCCCACGCGTCTGCTGCATCATCAGCAGAGCGGCACAACTGCCAGCCAGCAGCATATTCATAATCAGGCACAGAAAATCGAAATGTCCGTCTCGCCAACGGAGAGCCTCAATGCGAACGTCCCGGTGCGCAATCCCCTGAATCCCTTTCTGCCGGCGACCTCGGCGCCCATTGCAGTGCCGGGCGACTTGAGGAGCAAACGTGAGGAATTTCTACGTGCAACAATGAAAATCTGTCTGGTTGTGTCGCCTCCAGCCAGCAAACTGCAGGTGAGTTCATGTTCTTAGACCGAACGCGGCACCTGAACTGAGCGGAACTTTGCCAGCCGGAAATCAATTTGTAACATGCGAATAAAGACTTTTCAATTTGTTTCTTTGTTTTATTTATTTGTTTCTTTCGTTCACAAGCGTTGTACAAATGGCTGTTGTCATCACTTTCTCATTTATTGTTATTGTTAGAGAGTTGCATTATAATTTGCCAACAGATGGGCAGGAGATATAGTATACACATATGTATATATGTAATCAATCGGATCAACTTTACCATGCTTACATATACATATATGATAGACCTGTCCGTTAAATCAAATCCATAATCAGATCAACTATAAATATATCAATTATATATTCAGCAAAGTCTATAGTCAAGCTTATTGCTTTATAAGCACAATCCAGTCCAAATCGAAGTACTGTATCATATAGCTCCTGCTTCTATAGGAAATAATGGTAGCTTTGTATAAACATCTTGAAGATATCCCGACGCATCTCACCAATTACGGGCTTTAGTTTGCACCTAATAATTTTTGTTCCCGGAAAATCAGAAAATTGTGAGGTTAAATATAGAAATGTGACGCAAATGCTATTATATATCTGTCCGTAGGTGTATTTTATTAATTCCCTTAATTCGAAGAACTCTGCTCCCACCTGTCACAAGAGTTAGAAACGGTTGCTGTCATCGCAGGCTGTCATAACTTTCTCATTTATTTGTTTTATTTTGGTTCATTTGATTTGCAGCCCACAACTCCTGCGTAGACTTTTCTCTTGTTGCGCTTCCATTTGCTGGCTTGCTTATTGCAAAACTTTATTCCCAGTGTATAAACTATGCATTTATATTTGGTTAACTGAGCATTGTATCTGTAACTAGTCAAGCGCAACAAAATATTATTTTATTGATTGGACAAGTTTGAGCGGCGCATTTGGGCGCATTCGGATTGAATTGGACGCATCTGCGACAAAAATAGTTGACATGCAATTGCAAGATATTTTATAGTTTATTTATTTTAGAATTAAAAATTCAGTTTGATAAACTTTTTATTGTTTTATAGCCTTGTAGAGGGTATTATAAATTTGTCATGTCATATGTAACGCATAGAAGCAGACATCTCCGATTCCAAGAAGTGTATATGTATATTCTTGATCAACATCAAAAGTCGAGTTGATATACCTATGTCCGTTTACCCGTCCGCACGTCTGCTTCTATGTAAGCTAACCTCTTAGTTATAAAGCGATCGTGTTAAAGATTTGCATAGGTGCGTCTTTTTACAGCAGCCAAGTACATAGGATGTAGGATCCGGCCGGATCGGACCACTATGTCATCTAGCTACCATCGGAAGATAGCTGAACCAAACTCGGGTCTCTTCAGTTTCGCCAAATAGGCTTAGTTCTTTCAACATCGGATCACTATATCATATAGCTACTATAGGAACGATCGGTCGAAAAGAAGGTTGTTCTGTGGAAAACTGTTGTGTTTCCCAAGATATCTTGGCCAAAACCGGCGCTTACTTTTTAAACTATGCTGCTAACTTATAAGTCAAGACTTATCAAAATCGCACGTCTATCTTATATAGCTCTATAGGAAGAATCGGTCGAAAAATGAGTTTTATTATGAGCTTCGCTCTGCTCTCATATCTGCAAAGCCGTAAGCCAAATGTCTACAAGAGCATTAAATCTTCGGCGTGCCGAAGAAAGCATTTCCTTCCTGTTAACAATTGTTTTGTGGCATTGGGTTTTGATGCGTACTGTGATTGCCGGGGAAATTCGAACTTGAATGAGCAGCAAATTAAAGAGCGAGTATATGGCGCATAAGAATTTCAATTTAAATGTAAATGTACATATAACGCACGTGATATAATTATTTTTGGTTACTTTTTGTTTACTGCCAACGTGATGTAAAACTGATGTAAAAAGTGCTTATCCAATTGTGGTTGAAACTATGCATGCATTGGGCAACAGGATTTGGGCTGGCAGTTTCCCAGCCACGCCAATTAAATTCGATTACAAATATCGGATATTGGGTCGACGCTTTGTGGATTTATGTCATTCACACACAACACACATGCACACACACCCACACTTTTTCATTTATTTCATTTCAGCTGAAATCAAAAAGTCTCACCCACTTAGATGGCCTCGACACGTTGGTGCCCTGCCAACATGGAGCTGCCGCACCCACAACGGCCACCGACACCATCGCATCCCCGGGCATGTCAGCGCCAGCGGCCACGCCTGGACAGCAGACGCAGGCGGTAAGTGAAGATAAAACTACAAACGGCATTTTGTTCAGCCAACTGCATGCCTCTGTGTATGCAAACGTTCTATTCCGAACGACTCCCGTCCCACACCTGGCCTTTCCTTAGTTCCAAATTGTATAAAATGTAAAAGAGGAATCATATTTTTTGTTCGCTTTTGATTTCGTTTTTGTGACCTCGCCACTGTCATCGATTCCCATTTTCATGGAACACATCTCTTCCAGTCTGTGGCACTTTATCGGCAACTAGACTTTTTGTCAGTCATCCGTCATATTTTGTTCTGTTCCCGTTCGGTTAAAGAAATTCGTATACCCTGTAACTAGAAAGATGTGTGAATAGCTTTGGGTTTATGGAACCTTAATTGTAAATTCAAAGCTTATTTGACATTGTTTCTATCCTAATGCTCTCTTGTGCATCTGATCCATATTTAGTCTCATGCTTATTTAAATACACACGATCTCTCTCTCTCTCTCTCTCTCTCTTTTCCATTATCTCTCTCTCTTTCTCCCTCTGGTCTTACTCTTCTTTTCTTTCTCTATTTTCTGTCCAAAATGCTACCTTTTTACTCACACACATATATACGACACACACATATATACTACCACCTTATATAGGGGGAAATACGACAACCCCCCAAGGTTTGCCAGCCGCCTTCACACACCATGCCCACAACTTGTCCACCGCCCACGATTTATACACAGGCTCCGCAATTTGTGCGCCGATCTCCGTCCCTGATGCTCTCGCCGGGCAGCAGTCAGGCCTCGGGCATCGGGTCAAGTGTTCGCTGCAGCGTTAGCTCCAGCCAGCAACCGGCGTGCAGCAATGCGTCGGCGACCAGCTATTTGACACCTTCTACTAAAAATGTGCAGAGCAATATTAACGACAATTTTCCAACATCGCCGATCGGCTCAGCTACGTTAATTCCATATAGCTACTACGGCGGCTCTAAGGCCGTGACCTCAACGACGATGACGTCATCGTTAATACATCGCAAGAAACCATTATTGACACGCAGCGAGGTGAGTCACCCAGCCCATCGGGTTAGCCCAAGAAGAACAATCCTCGCCGCACTCAACAGATTGTATAATGAGTATAATAAGCAATTGATATCGAAACTGGAGTATGTGGAGAACTAATGGGTGTTTTAGTTGGTTTTGTTTTCTTCTTCTTTTTTACTTTGTTTTAGTTTCCATTGCGCCAGCAAAACATCCATTCCCATTAATCTTCGCCTGCTAAACCATAATCAACTCAGTTAGAACGAAAATGGGCACCTCTTGCGTATTTATGTTATCGTATTTCGTAAACATATCGTTAAGGATAACACTATTTGTCAAACCTATTTACGGTATATAAATAGGGATGAGTGGTACGGGACGGTCATTTATCTATATACTGTATACGATATGCAATAAGGAGACCAGAACGTTCAGATCCCTATTACGACATCACATTGTGTTCTTTATGATAATAAACATACATATGTTCTTACTTTAGGTCTCAAGCTCGGAATTCTTTTCGGTATCCTTTTGCTTGGATGCAATGCAATGCCATGACGAGGAGTTCATACCGGCAACCAAAGGCACCACATTACAGTAAGTATATATACAACGACAATAATGTTGCCACATTTAGTTGCCAAAATGATTTAGAGCCCAAACCATGAGTAAAGACCAAAATCTTGTGGAAATCGGATATGATTTGACCGAGTTATGGGGTTTACATGAATTTTGACTAAGAATAATGTTGCCAGATAGAATTGAAATGTGTGTTTGTAATTATGTATGTATGGATGTATGTGTGTGGGCGTGAGTGTATGTATGTATGTGCGTATATATGCATGTTAATTGTCTGCTATACCAATAGCAGACCAATTTGTCTTGTTGCGCGGCAAATTTAAATAAATAAGAAAACGTATTTATTAAAGCTGCCCTCCTCCTCGATTCTCAAAAATGTAAGTAACGCTTGAAGGCTTCACCTTTGAATTAGGCAGGTATGTAGGTATGTAGGTATGAAGGTATGTATGTATGTATGTATGTATGTATGTATGTATGTATGTATGTATGTATGTATGTATGTATGTATGTATGTATGTATGTATGTATGTATGTATGTATGTATGTATGTATGTATGTATGTATTTATGTATACATGTATGTGTGTATGTATGTATGTATTGTAAGTATGTATGTATGAATGCATGTTTGTATTTATATATGTATGTATGTATGTGTTTATGTATGTATATATTTACGTATGTGTGTATATAAGTGTATTTGTATGTATATATGGATGTGTATGCATGTATTTTCAGATGATCTAATTACAGTGAAAGCTTTCAAGCTCTTACAGTATGGGCTGTGCGTTGATTACCAATCAGTCAGTCAGGACAAACAGTTTAATATATATAGAGATTTGTTATATTTAGCCACTATAGAAAAATTCGAATAAATAACTAAATATTTTGATTTGTTTATTCACAGAAATGCACTTAAACAGCTGCTGCACAGGCGAAACCTGAGCTTTTCACAGATCAAAATTACAGACAATAATCCCACGTTCAGCTATTTAGACACAGGTATATAGTTATTATCCATAAATTGTGTTATTAAAAAGCTTTATGTATCCATTTTGTTTTTAATCCTAGGTCCAACAAACTTGACAAGCCATTTGGACGAAAATACCGATGTTGAGAACTTGGCTGGGCATCATCTTGTGATCACCGAACGCGACAACAGTCGAAAATCGTTGCAAAAAGCAGCATCATTTGTAAGTTTATTCAACGATAAACGATATACGATGTTCAAGTGTAAGAAACTTCTCTCTTTTTAGGGCTCTCGACAGCGACCACCGCGACTTTTATCTTCCGCCTCGACAGAGGAGACGAGTGAATCAGGCAATGCGACCGGCAAGCAGATACTTGGTCGTTGGTCTTCCATATTCGGCATTAAGAACCCGCAGCAGAGTCAACTATATGACCTGCTCAACAACTATGCAAAGAATGGTGTGCCCCAGCGTCCAGATGCTTTAAACTTTGAACATCCCGCTCTCTCTGATTCACTAAACTATCTGCACAATATGGACAAATCGTGGCGGGATTTTGTCGATAGCAATGCCATGAGTGATAGTGAGATTAAGATACAAACTGCCATATGGGAGCTGGTCACCACTGAGGTCTACTACATTCACGCTCTGCAAACGGTTACAGACGTAAGCGACTATATATTCGCGCATATGCCATATGACGACAATCCATAATACATTCCGATTTTGTTATAGCTCTTTCTGGCCTGTCTGGAGGCTGTGCAGGAGGAACGCCTGCTGATTGACGTCGATCAGCACAGACTGTTCTCAAATGTACGATCCGTGTGCGAGGCAAACATTAAGTTCTGGACCCTGTGGCTATATCCGATGGTGGCCCACAGCATTAGGACTCATGAGCCACTGAGATGTGCCTTCTTCCAGGAGGGTTTCATTTCCTTTGCCTCTATCTTTGCACCCTATAAGGTAGATTCAACTATTCCACATATGACCGCATCATCGTCATCAATTTTGTTGTTCATCCACAGGTCTACTGCGCGGAGCAAAGTACCTGTCAGTTTTACTGCAAGGAGCTAAATCAAAATAATGCCCTGTTCACCGTATACTTGGCCTGGTGTGAGTCACAAAAGATGTGCAATCGGTTGCGCCTCGCCGATATCGTTGTCCGTCCCATGCAGCGTTTAACCAAGTATAGTCTATTGCTTGCGGCCATCAAGAAGCATATGAGCGATGTGGAGGAAATCGAAGTCATGGACATTATGATACACAGCGTTGAGAATTTTGTGGGTAGCGTCAACAACCATTTGACAATGCGACAGGAGAGTGAACGCCTCAAGGGTGTTATGGCACGCATTGAATCCTACGATGTGGTGGTAAATATATATATATAGATATACTCCTGTACTCTCAGACACAAATATCAATCAACGATTGCAGGACACGAACAACGAGGTGCTGGACAAGCTGATAAAACAGCACAGTCAAATGTTTGATCTGTGCGCACCAATGCGCGGCTGTCCCGCCAGCCAAGTGCGTCATTTGTTTATGGAGGGGGATCACAAGTTCAAGGACAACGTTGGTAAAAGCGATGTGCATTGTTTTCTGCTGACCGATATACTGCTCGTATGCAAAAGCATGGCCAAGAAGGGATTGGGAGCGCTTAAGGTCATACGTCAGCCATATCTGACCGATCATTTGATCGTCCATCTGGCGCACAACAACACGCTGAACTGCGTCTATCTCAATGAGTTCCAGGTGGCCACCACAGCCTTTACTCTGCAGTGCACCGAGGCCAAGAACTGGTACGATGCCCTGTGGCGCGCCAAGACCATATACCAGAGACTGAAGCGGGGCAATGGAGGCGACAGCTTTCGCTTTGGCGGCAGTGGCACCACTGGCGATTCCCTCGGTGTGCGCAAGTCGCCCATTAACTCATCGATCGGCAGTCATGTGTCCAGTGCAAACAATAGCCACAGCGGCAGCGTTGAGTGGAACGATTCCCGGAACATATCCGTTGATTTTGAAAAAACCAATTCACTCTCCAGCGACGAGGGCTCCAGCCTAATGGGTAAGCCAAATCTTACTATACGCTCCGCTCTCCTTTCAAACACACCATTTATTCCTTACAGGCAACCAGGGCTTGGCGTCGAAGGGCAAACAGCAGTTGTTAAGGGGCGTGCCAAAGCCAAAGATTGGCACGATTCCATCGACATCGGCCAATACCCTATCCGTGCAGCCGGTAAACCATTTGGGCCAGAGTTTGCCCAATCTGAACCTGCAACACAACCAAACGTAAGTCGCCACAGACAATGATAAGCTTCCTGCTTACTAGAAGCACACGAGCAAGCAATATCGCATACATAAGTATTCACTACTCATCTTCAAATTAGCATTTTCCAGTCATTTGTATAAGTCCTTAAGACCGTCCGTATATGTCGTTAATGTTATTATACACTTTACATAAACAAGAGATAAGAAACGAGCATATTTATATATACATATATAGTTTGGCTAATTTATGATATATACTCTTTTTTTATTTGTAATGCAAAACAATTTTAAAATAAATATATTTATATATTTTTTATTATACATACACATATATATACTACTGTAAAATCAAGAATCATCTATAACGCTTTCAGAATGCGCTCTGCTTAAATTCACCTCAAATACTCACCACAAATGCTAATCTGCCTGCAATTCCACCATACGTAACGCCGTGCCGAACATCTGTCTCTTTTTGTTTTCAATTTATGCTCTGCGTTTTATTCTCTTAGGACACGCGTACACAAAGAGCGTGCTGAGCTGCAAACTGAACTGAGTTAAGTTGAGAGCTGAGCTTAAGCAAACAAAAGCCGTACTAAAGACATGTGCGACAAATGTACCCAAATTGGTACATTTGCTGTGCAATGGTACATTAGACCTATTCTTGAACCAAAATAGTACATTATTTGCTTTGGTTTTGTTAATACAATTGTAATGTTGTTTTATGTTTATATCATGTAGTTTTTGACAGAAACGATCTCAGTTCTCAGCTCGGCCCATCGCTTCTCTGTGTGCACGCACTGAAAATGTAGCTGCAAACGGTTAACTTTTGGTTTAGTACGATTCTTGCTTCAGTTTGATTTGTAGTCCGACGAGCTGACGGTCTGATCGGTTTTAAAGTAAACTTTAACATACTTATAGTAACAATACATTGCTTGTGCCGGGCACAACTACTAGTCACTCGGGTAATTTATTGTTGTCGCCCAGTCATCGCGGCATTTCCTATCCACCGCCGAGTCCAACTAGGTGAGTCCGCAATAAGATTGGGAGCAATTGAACTATTAGCATCATTCGCATATAATTTATTATAACTCTTGTCATTTTTCTGTAACATTGCATCTCGCGAATACCCCCCGCCATATGTGTCGCATCACAAACATATGTAACGAATGGTCCACCACATTGAATCCTTATGCCATTCCACCTAAAAAAAAAAAATGCGTACTATGTTCGTGTGTCTCTAGAGTGCCGCTTAAGCGCGGCATGGCATTCTCCACGTCCACGAAGAACCCACCCCTGCTGAAGACGCGCAATATTACTTCTCAGAACAGTATTAATTGGCATCAGATACCCGCAACGCCCACGCCGCCCAGTCCGCGATCGCAGCACAGCTCGCCCAGCAATCCAAACCAGGCCTGCAATGTTGGTCTGCCGGGCGCCACAGATCCAAGGATGCTGCAGAAACAGATATCCCATCAGATGCCCTTGCAGACGGCCAAGCAGAGCAATTTGGAACTCCAGCGACATTTAAGCAATGAAACCGACGTTTAAAGCAGCCATTTGGCCAACAACAATAAATAGGAGATTAGGTAACATATAAGATATAAGATAAACAAAAAACAAATAATAATAACAGCAAAACACATTGGCTTCTCCTTAAAAAAGGTCACCAATAGTGTTGGTCAATGTAGTTGCTAATACTGCACCTTTTGGGTCCAAATACAAGATACAAGATACAAATATAATAAACATTCCGACTAAGTGCTACCCATTCCCATTGTCTATCCATATACAAGTCTACTTATGCATATTAACATATTAAACGGTTATACGAATACATTCAGAAGTACTCTTCCAAAAAAAAAAAAACAAAAATATATATATATATACAAAGAAGACAATTTGTAATTAAAACTTGAATACACACATATTTGTAAATATGTTTGTTAACATATTTATATGATTCTACAAAACTTTTGAATACATATGCGTACACAAACATCCGAAAATTCTGAATAAGTATATAAAAATACTAACCATGATATATAGAATGAATATAGAATGTACATATGAGCTACGAGATGGGATAATAGGCTTTCTGTTTACTGAATTGTTCTTTGTGTCTTTAGCATGAATTATTTAAATATCATTTTTAACATTCGCCTTGCTGTCCAACTGTCTGAAGAACCTTATTATTGTTTCTAATGGGGTTCGATTTTAGTGTATAAAAAATCACTAAAATCCATATTTCCACAGGTTTTTTTTTAGCTAGAAGCAAACTACAGTTAAGCTCCTTAGAAGATCGAGTCAAAAGTATTCTTACTTCTTTCTAGTTTCCCTTCCGCTCACGTAAGTCGCAAGATACCTTAAATCAAAGTTTGACAGTCACTGCTTTGGCTTTACCGTTTGAAAGTCATGGCAGAAAAGGCCTTTTGATTCGTTTGTTGTCTTTATTGTTATGTATTATTTGATTGATCAGATCAGAATAAGTTCGTTTCTATGCAAATAGATTTCCTATTTTAGTCAGATATAAAATAATATTATCTAATGACAGACATGGGTTTTGGTGTCTAAACTTTTATATTAAAAAAAAAACCCAAAGGCTTCAATACACATTTATTTTTGTCTGAGCTCTTCCTGTTTTAATTGTTTGTATATATTAAAAAAACAGCCATATTTCTTTTTAATTTATATAACAAATCAGTTAATTATGATGTGCTTAAGAACGCACAAGTAATCCGCATATCTGCATGGAATTTATGTGGATTCGGTTCGTCAAAGGCGAGGCTGAACGTACTTAGTAGAGATCGCGCTCAAAATGTGACAGCAACAGAAATATATATTAACTATAGTTTCTAGCAATTATCACACATATACATATATAAGTTAAAGTTAAAGTTATAAACTATTAATTATTGGACAACATATTCAACAGTGTGGTCAGTTTATATTATTGGAGTACGCTCTACTTTATTCCCTATCGACATATATATTTAGATATATATATAATATGTGGCCCATTAATTTGCTCGACATTCTTGTGCATGCTTAGAACGACTTTCGATAAGTTTCAATATCTTTTGGACACACAAAAATATGTGATAACTTACATAAAATGGCTACGAACAAGCCTATTTAACTTTCAAAACAAAATGTACAAAAGCGAACTTTAAACAAACACAAACACACACACACACACACACACACACAGAGTGTAGTTTTTTTTTGATAATGAGTATGATAAAAATGTTCTTCTTTGTGTTAAACTAGATAATTGCTTGCAATAGAATTTGTAGTGCCTAAGGAATGATAAACGCTCTTCCTGCCATTCAACTGATTCCACAATTTGGAATAATATCGGGCATAAATATATATCTAGATTGATTATTGATTATTGCAGTTTATGTAATTTTAGATTATATTTAGGCTTGCCGTGGATTCGCATTGAGAATAACTTTGCTAAAGTTAACCACATCGATTTAATGTAATTATTTATATACATATACCATATACATGCATGCATATGAAAGAGATTGTACTTATTTCGAGTGTACAAACAAAATGATTATTAACAAATACCCTTACTTGTATAAATAAATTACAAAGCTGTTTACACATACACACATACATATACCAACATATATAACATATACCCAATAAATAGAAAGAAAAAAAAACATAAAAAGGCTACAGCTGAAATCTTAGAATATTGTTTAATGAAGCATTAAATTGTATTTTAGAAGAAAGCGTATTTTAAATACATATTTTAAATATATATACACATATACATACATATACTGTTTAAACAAATAGCTACTCCCACAGTATTATTTAGTGTGCAATTGAAAATGTATTTTTAATATATATTTCTAATATCAACTCTATGGCTCTGATATAAATATACACTATAAAGCTGGGAGCTTGCACTCAAAAGGCTATCTACATGCATATGTTTACATATTAAGTAGTATTTTAACCTATATATATATCCTTTCAGTTTCTTCCTTGTTTTTCTTGGTTTGTATTCAAGCACTTTTTATCCATATAAAAACCATAAATTCTTGTTCTTAAATGGAACTCAAGCTTGAATGTTTTTGCAAGCAGCCTCCAAACGCAATCTACCTTTATATTATTAACAGACGAACACATCTAAATATATATATATATATACATATATATATATATACAATGTATTCATAATAAAATACAATAACTAATCATAGTAAAGAGCGTAATAAAAAATAGCTTTATTTACACTGGTAAATTAGTTCTATTTACATACATATGTATAAAATGTTAAAGAATTTATGAATTAAAAAAAGTAAAAACAAAACTGTTTTCTTTTAGCCGAGCTTTGACTCAAGTACAGACTTATTTGGTTTATTATTATTATGGATTTGTCAAACGTTTGGCTTCTCGAGAATGGTTAATAATTACGTAGTTCACAGTTTGAAAGCCACTGCTCTGTAATTACAGTCTAAGCGTCTTGAGCCTAGTAATAGTGCATCGAACTTGCGTACACTTAACTTTATTCTGCTTAATTCAAGATGCGAAATGCTTGACTTTAGGATAATAAATAAAGACCAGCTAGGCCAGAAGGAGCCGCTTTCTAAGCCACCGAGGACATCATTTATCAAGCTGCATAATGCTTTGTCCGGACTGGCTGACTGTTCGCCTTTCCACTCTCGGCCGGGCAGCAGCTGCCACAGAGTCCTTTAATGGTTTAATAAACTATGCTGTCCATCTGGATTACACTTTCGTATGCGTGCAGCGGTCGTATTAGATTCGCAATTATCATAATTAATATGCCAGAAGCAGCGATGCCTAGCTGACATATAAATGCCAGACAAATTGTAAAATTCATGCTGGATTTGAGCCGGCGACCAACCGAAGCTACACAGGTAAAATACTTTCGATCCAAAGTTTTTTTGCCTCTTCATACTTGCTTAAAACAATGTCAATTTCCAAGTGTGTCGTTTTAAGAAATTTACGTTGGATATCTTATCATCCATTGTAAAGCAATTGCCAGTACATTGATAAGAAGGTTGACTTGGACACGATTATCTATTTATTTAATTGTGATGAACAATGTGAGTCGTCAGTATAGAAAGCGACACGAGATGACTGCATCATACAGATTGTTCGGTTTGAGTCTTGCATTTGCTCTGCTCGCCTTCTGGCTGGGCGGAATTGGGTCTGCGCAGGGATTGGTAAATGAATCCGCCGGAAACCTGCCGGCAGCCGGACCCGCCACATTTTGGCAGCGTCTCAAAGCAAGCGTGTTGGACTTTCAGTGGCAGCAGGCGAAGCCAGATGTGGAGAGTGCCGCGACAATTCAGAGGCGCCGCGAAATGTGGCAGCGGCTCACCGTGGCAACTGTTTTGTAAGGAATGCCGTAGACTACAGGCTACATAGGCTACATATTGAAGGAACCAAATAAAAGAGGAATCGAATTTATTCGCTGAACCGTGTGGTGGGTGGGCCTTAGAATAACCCCACAGCATGTCATCGCTTGTCGTAAGAGGCGACTAAGAGAGACGCGTGGGTCTTCCAGTCCCGGGCTTCTGCCCAAAACAAAGTTCTTGTTGTGCAGGGCAATTGATGGATGCCCCAAATCTGTTGTGTGCGTGTTGGCAAGCCCCAATGGGATGCGTTTATTTATTGATTTTGAAAACACTTGACGTTCTTAGCCTGGTCACAATAGCCGGCCTTCTGGTCCCAGTAAAGACCCTTGGGGCAGGTGGTCAGCACCGGCATGCCCGCTAGGCAAATGTAGTACTTGCCACAGTCATCGGGATGCGGCAGATAGCTCTGGCGCTCCGATGGACACTTCAGAGCACTGTGTGGTGCACTTTGTGGTGCGCTTGGTGGCGTTGGGGCAGGCGCGCTTGTGGTCGACTCACGTTCACTGGACAGGCTGGGCAAGGTGCTGCTGGTGTTCACGATGTAGCAGATGGTTACTTGGCCAGATGTGGTACTCGGCTCTTTGGGCACATCCACCAGAGGCTCCTGGCTGTAGTTATAGCACTCGGCGTTCGAGCTCAGCTGACACTCGGAGCTCCTGTAGTTCCAGAGGGTGCCGCGGCCACACTGATGCCGATGCAGATGGCCGTAGGCGCAAATAAAGTACAGCTGGCAATTGCTGGGATGGGGCAGAAAGTATGCACCAAAGTGGCGGCATTCAACGTGCTCCGGATCGTACTTCTCCATGGGACTCACGGCCTGGCCAGTTTGCACGTCGACGGCCACAAAGACCGGCTGCGGCTTGCCCATCCACCAGTTGTAATCGGCATATGGCTTGGCGCCAATGGCAGGGTCCAAGATGCCGGCTGGCGCCGTGGTCGTCACTGCGGATATGCTCTCAATGGAAGTGCATTTGGCCTTCTCGGGCACATCGCACACCAATTCAGCTGCATCAAAATGGAGTCCCTCCTCACAGTATTGGAGCGTGGCCAACGAGCCGCAGGCGAAGTACGCATTACAATCCAGCGGATGGGGCACCAAGTGTCCGTCCGTGCGACCCTCGCAAATCTGCAAGCAAAACGGTGAGCGGGCAAGTTCCTTGACAGTTTGACAGTCGTCTACTCACATGGCTCAGATCGGCGATTTCTATATGAATCGGCTGCTCCGCAGCTTGGGCCACCCCGAAACAGACGCCCACAAGCAATGCAAAATGCATACGAATTTCCATGCGATCCTCTTAGTAATTAGTTGCTAACAATTCCACACGCTGCGATAAAATATTTGATAATTGCCCCATCCACGTGCCTTATATAGGGCCAATCCCCACACCCAGCACCCGCTGGGTGCAGCCATTTAAAGAATATTATGCGTACACTAATTGAAACATGAAAACATATTATTTGGCACTTGTCGCGCCTCAGACTAGAGACATATTTGATAAAAATACACACGAAGAGGAATAACAAACGAGAAGAGCACAAATTTCAGAGCAATGAGTCATACGAAAGCATAGAAAGTGTAGCATACTTTCAGGTGGCAGCTAGGAAGCTGCAGCCATCGTTTAGATGATGTTTACAAATCAGGCAATTGATGGATTGATATAAAGATAGAGATGGAATCGGGAATTGGGAATTGGGAATTTCGCGTATCCCGCAAAGAGCTACGGGAATTAAAAGGACTTTTATATATGCGTTATGTGACGTTGTGCTTGATCCCGAAACACGCGCAGGCTATTATTACATTTTCATGAAATGTGCAACGCATAGAAGAAGACCTCTCCGACCCCATAAATAATATAAATTCTTGATCAGCATCAACAGCCGTCCCTCAGTTTTAACGCGATCGTCTTGAAGATTTGCATAGTTCCGTCTTTCTGTAGCAGGCAGTATACATGTAGGATCCGGATCCGGATCGGACCACTAAGTCATATCGCTACCATTAGAACAATCGGTTCCTTTACGATAAACTTTTTTGTTTATCAAGAAATCTGGACCAAACTGGTCACATTTTCCGTACTTTGCTTCGTACATGTATGCAAAATCCTAGCAACATCGGAACACTATATCATATAGCTAGTATAGGATCAGTCGATAATTAGGTTCTTATATGGACTACTTTTTTGTTTGTCAAGATATCTTGATCAAAGCTAGCATAAAATATAATGTTTTTATACAAGCCAAGTCTTATTGCGATCACACTAATATATTAAGGAAAAATCGGTTGAAAAATACCTTTTTGAACGGTTTTCCGAGATTTTTATCCAAAATCAGCAAATCCGTAAGCGAAATGTGTACAAGGGTATTTAATCTTTCACGTGCCGAAGATATCCGAACTTTCTTTAGTAAACAAAAAAGTTTAGAATTCGTTGTGTCGAGTGTCGGACCAGTATAATATGTGTCTGTTTCGGGACGGGCGGGACTTTAAAAAATATAAAAAACTAACGTGATTACAAAAATAAATGAGTCTCGAATTACGCACGTGAATAAACATAGAAACCAGTTGGTCATAAGGGTTGAAGTTCTTGATGTCGTCTCTTAAGTATTTTTAAACAATTCGCAAATGGAGCTATCTGGGGAAATGCGCGGTATTTCCTAATTTATTAATTGTCAAATTGATAAAATATGTATTCAATTAAAACAGATAGCGACACTTTCAGCTCTGTGCTAATGCCCCAAAATTTATGTGCCCCCTGTCATCCTTACCTTTTGGGAAGCTCTATTTAATAGGCAAGTCGCGTTCCAGCCAGTTAGTCGTTCTCATTGTCCACACGGGTCGCAGTTCCTCTGCAGTTCCAGTTCCTGTTCGTTTTCATAAACATGAGTGCGTAAATTTTAAAATTTATATACGGATCAGAAAAATACGTTATTTAGTTTCGAATAATCTGACGCGTTATTTGAAAAATTTAAAATTATATATATATATAAATTATAAATAAATTATATAAATTGTATAAAAAAAATTATAATTATAATTATATAAATTATATTATAAAATGAGAATATTCAAAGTGCATTGCCGAACTAAAAGCTCAAATTAAATAATACAAGTGTGTGACTTTAGCAAGAACTTATTTCTTATATATGGTTCATATAATTCTCGAATATACCAAAACTTTTACTAAAGTACACTAAAGTATATTCCCTTTAAACCTTTCTTATTATATTATATTCTTGATATATTCCATATGTTTGAAATTGAAGGATATTTCATTATTGGATTATCCTGTATTCCCTTTATTCGGATATTAGCTCTTTTCTAAATAGAGTAAAGCAGATCCTTTTCGACCTTAAAGTATTTATGTCTTTTGTAGATAGTTCGGTCTGGCACATACTTCTCGGGCTTGGCCTGATTCTGACAACATGTACGGCTTCCTTTGATCCGGAACTCATTTGCACACTGGTCGTTGATGGCACTAAAATTAACGATCCGCGTGTGTGCAATGCCTGGATACAGTGCGTCGATGGCAAACCCGTAAGCGGCACCTGCGACGATGGGCTTTTCTATGACAGGACAACTGAGGACTGTGTGTCATCCGCCGATACCAATTGCATCTCTAGCGATCCTTGCGCGGCACAGCCGAATGGCTTTGCCGCCGATCCGTACTCCTGCAATGGCTATTACTATTGTAAGCAGGGTGTGGGCACTCGCGGCGTGTGCAATAGCGGACTCAACTATAATCCGGGCACCGAGTCATGTATACGTGATTTTCCGTGTACTGCCAAAATGAATCCGGACAGCTATTGCAACATTCTGCCCGATGGCGTCTTCGTTAAGGACACCCTCAACTGCAATGGCTGGCAAATGTGCTGGAAGGGCGAGGTCATCAATGGCACCTGCCCCGCCACCTTCTACTTCAGCGCCAAAAAGGGCGACTGCGACTATCCGCAGAATGTGGAGTGCGCGATCACGGAGCCACCGCCGTTGATAGCAGCACCAGAGGCTTGTCCCAAAGCGGGCAGCTTCATCTCCGACGAGAGCAGCTGCAATGGCTACTATTATTGCCGTGAGAGTTCCGATGGTCAAATGCTGTTGCAGCACGGCGAATGCGACGACGATCGCTTCTTTTCTGCCCGGGATGGTGGCGCCTGTGTGCCGCGATCCAAGCTCCAGTGCGATTACGATCGGTGCGTCGACCTTGGCTACGCGGGCATACAGCTGGCCAACGAGTCGAATGATGGCTGCACGGGCTTCGCCATATGCCAGGACGGTGTCAAAATTGGGGAGGGCACCTGCCCAAATGGCGAGTACTTCGATGAGCTGACCCAGCGCTGCACCAACCAGGTCATATCGTACCCAGCCTGCGCCCTATCTAGCCAATCCACAACACAAACCACAGATGCTTGAGAGGCCCGGGCCAGGGCTTACAGCTGAAGGCAGGGGCTGAGTTCACCCAATCGATTTGATAAGTTTATACGAATATATACTCATTTATTTATTTGCCAAATACGGACTTTGATATTTATTATTTATATATATATGTATATATAGAGTCTGATCTGATATGACTTCATATTTGGGACTCACAAATATTATACAAGAATTAAATTATATTAATCAATGCTATGAGCTTTTTACACACAATTTGATCAACTTTTGAGATCTGTAGATGAACAGTATTATTTGAGAAAAAGTCTTGTACGGTTCGGGTGAGCGATTAGTCCCATGTTAAGGCGTTTTATGCTTGTTCCAAGCTGCAATTTGTTCTGTACGAACAGTTAATAGAAATGTTCATCAGATGAGCGGGGCAACAACATTCTAGACGCCTCCTCAAACACATTTGTCTATATCATACCATATTTCGGCAGTTCGTTTTCAAGATAGCCGTGCTTCTCACCTTGCCATTTATCGCACAACAGCAACACTTACTACTAGTAAGTAGGTACAAGCACCTGATAATAATATATCAGTGCTCGTCAGTATTAATTACCACGCATAATGTATGTTTTGTACAAGGCATACGTATTTGAGTTCTGAGTTCTGCGGAATTTCACATTGATATTTGACAGTACGATAACTGTGATTTTATATAATTTTTTTTAATGCTTTTAAAAGAGTCGTCTTTGTTCAAGTGAAATCTTGAAGTTATTTAAGGAATTCTTTTGATTTTATATTGTGCGTGAATGTCTGCATATGTTGTGCGTACTTTGAACCTTACGCACGCAGCGTATTTTCCACAATTGTCATCTATTTATATAGAACAAAAACAATTTGCAATGCTTTCGACTTCCACCAAATTTATGTGATCTGATTTAATTGGTTAAAATTAATTACAATTTAAAGACGCACTGCATCTCGTGCTGGGTTACTTTTTAAGCTTAGGCGGAGCAGGCGACGTAGTTGTGGTTGGTGGGAGTGCATCCCTGGCTGCGTTCATCAAAGTAGTAGTCGGTGGGACAGTGGCCGATACTAACCCGGACACCGTTCGAGCAGCGGGCATAGGCTTGACAGTCGCCAAGCACATTGACATAGGTCAGGGCGAAGTCGGCGCAACGGTCCAGAGCGCAGCGGACATTGACACGATCACGGCAGGATAGCTTCTCGAAGTCAAAGTACGAGCCGAGGGGGCACTGCAGATGCTGGGGGTTCGTGTCGTGCTTGCCATTAGCAGGAGACTTGCAGATGTAATAGTGGCTGCAGGACTCGTCATCTGCAAAGTAGCCCTGACGCGCCGTTGTACCGTTGACCAAACAGAAGGTGTTCTCTGGCGGTGGCAGCGCCGCCGTGGCGTAGCAAGTCGCATTGGCTGCGGCGACGCAGCGACCCAGGGACACGTCGTAAGCCATCTGGGCGGGACATTCGCGCTCATGGAGCACTTCGTTCAGGCAGACATAGTACTTGTGGCAATGCACCTCATTGGCCAGGCGCGTGTTGTTGGGCAAGGCGCGGCAGGCGGGCGAGGTTGTCTTCATGCTGCTGCCCGGGCAACTATATTGGGTGGAATAGACGCAAGAGCGTGATCGGGGATTGAAGATCAGCTCGTTGGGACAATCGGCCTTGACCTCGCGACGCCCCTTGCACAGTAGATAGCCGTGACAGTTAAAGCTGCTGGGATCGGCAAGGAAAGTGCCATCCGTCTCATTGGCGCAGGCATTGACAAGTGCGTTGGTGCCGGAGTCAGCAGTATTCGCGTATGGGCAAACAACCTTTGAGGACATGGTACAGCGTCCCTGATCCTTGTCATAATGAAGTCCAGCGGCACACGTGCCCTCCTCTATGGTGGTGCTATTAATCGGACAGGTTACCCAGTTGTTGCAGGTGTTTGGCCGCAGGAAGCTCGTCTCTGATGGCAGCATTTCGCACATCTCCACCATCGTCAGACGATCAAAGTCGTCCAGTTTGCTAACGGCACTGGCCACGCCCACCAGGGTAAGCGCAAGCAGGGGCAGGACCACTCTAGCTGCAATAAACGGTGTTAGCATCGATCGATGATCGGCAGCAATGCGAACAGTTACCTTGCATCATGCTGTCGATAGTTATCGGTAGTTATCGGCAGTTATCGGTGTCAGTTAACGGTATCCTTAAATTGTTACAATCGCTAGCGCCGCGTGCAGCTCCACAACTTGACTGATGCGCTGCCACCAGCCGGCGCCTTCTTAAATATGCAAAGCTTCATTCGTTTCATTCATTGCCTTTTAGGGAAAAAAACAATTTTGAAAATGCACAGGCCCAAGGAAGACAATGTCGTTGTCTCTGCCGCCTGTCTCTGATATCAGAAATCAATGTGAGCGATAGCATTCGCATCTGATAGCGGGCCAGCATGTAAATTACACGGCAATAACATGTCGCATTGCTGGCTCGGTGGCTTCGTGTCTCCATGGTAAACATCTGCGCATGCCATCAACCCTCCTCTATCGATGATGATAGGAAAATTTGGCATGTCGAGTCGAGTCGTGGCCAGGCATTGACTTTGAATTCCAGAAAAAAAAAAAAAAAAAAAACTCGATCTTATCACGGAATCAAATTCATTGAAAGAGCGAATACTAATTTGAAAATCCATTTTTATTTGATCGATCCCGCCCATGGCAACAGCCAAGGGCTTAAAGGGCAACCAATCTATTACACTCGGTGCAGGTACAGGTGTCAGGAAAGGAGAAGCGTTGGGATTCATCAAATTTTCTTGGCATCTGGATGCTCATATTAATTAAGAGGGGAAGCATACATTTTGAGCAGAATGCTAGATTAACTGATTTTATTGATTTATATGCGCTTTACTTTAGCAATATATTTAATTACAAACATACAATTTAAGGCAACAGTTAAAAACGGAAATTTCATCGGTTTCGTCAACAGTTTACTCTTATTTGGGCGCTACTTAAGTAGTAGAAGGTTTAAGTTCTGTACAAATAGTTTGTTGGGGTTGTGTGACCACACATTTCCCGATTACCTCATCAAAATATTCAAAGTCTGTTGGGCAAGTACCCACGGTATTAGTCGGGCAATATGTATAGCTCCTACAATCTGACCCTGCAACAGCTGCGTATGTCAGATTCGTGTTTTGACAGCGATCAAATGCACACGTGGTGGCCGCGGGAGATATACAAGATTGCTTTGTTTGATCAAATGCCAATCCAAAGGGGCACGATCCCCAAACAGATGTCTCCGCGTTTTCAGCGCAGTATAGGTATCCGTAACAAGTCACTCCATCTTGGGTAAAAGCTTTAGAAGTACTTGTGCAATCAATATTTGTCACAGGTGGAGTACTTGTGGTTACGCCATTATCATTGCCTGTGCATGTATCACTTTTTTGGCAAACATTGTTAACAGCGTTATAGTAGGGAAAGCTTGTGGGGCAAGTTCCTGATACTCCGTAGCCATTGATGCACTGCAGATATTGTTTACAATTGGTCGGATCACCGACAAAAATATTGTTCGGCATGAAACGGCAGAGTGTATTCTGGGGGCACGTTGGACCCCAAACGCAGGAGTTATTGTTGGCAGCATACATCTGACCAGTTGGGCAGGTTAAAGTCTGGGATTTACCATCGCCAAAGCAATACGTATATTTGGTACAGTCCGAAGGCTCTGCCACAAAGCCGACAGTTTTCAGTGAAGCGCATGTGTCCTTTGCGCTGGTGGTGCACGGCGTGGTTGAAGCGTATTGGCAAGTCTGCGACTGCGGTTCAAAAACCTCGCCCTTGTCGCAAGTACCTGTGGCCACAAGCGCCTGATTTTTGCAGTATCCCCAGCTGGTGCAATCGGTAGGATTGCCAACATATCCGCTGCCCGACCACTGAGCACACATGTCTTCCATAGTATAGGCTCTTGCCTGGGTGGCCAGCAAAAGGCAGGCGGCCGCAAAAGCGGCAAAGGCCTTTAAATGAGAAGCTGCAATATATCAAAGTGTCAGTTTATTAAGAAATCCTTGGCGGTATCCATCTCAATTTCAATTTCAATATCACAGCCCTACCCGTCATTTCGTTCAGGTTGTTAGCGACTTATTAGCTAGCCTTGTATGCTATAGGAGCATACCAACTCAATACTAAGCCTACCAATTTCATGATATGCTTTATATAGAGGGTCTAGCCAGCGGCACCTAATACCCTATCGGTGCGTTTAATTAAAATTGTTCGCACATTTGCAGATAAGCTTACCCGCAACCAAAACACCTCAAAAGTGTCGTAATTAAACTGCGATAATGCTTTGATTCACCTAACATTTTCTTAATTTTTAATTTTTGGTTTTTTTTTTTTTTTTTTTTTTGAAGTTTTTACCTACTTGTCCAATTAATCATAAATACTATTTTCAAGTGCTTTTTGGATTATCAATTCATTGCGAACGCTGTTCATGTGTGTAATTATTTTTTAATTAAATGACATTTTAATAATTGATCGCCCAGCTACTCGGCGTCTGCAGCTATCTGCGTAATTCTTCAAGTAATCGTATCGAGCATGTCAATAATGTTCCGTATCATAGACAATATTTATGAACAACGCCATTTCCGGCGACTTGTGTTCTGCGGAATCGCTCTTTGAAACTGGATTGGTTTTTTTTTTATTTTTTGGGGAGGGTGAGAGCGGGTCAGTGGAGCCATTCGTAAACAAGACTCAACCAGATTGTATACTTTTAGGATAAAACGCCAAAATCACAAATGATTGTATTAAAACGAGCATAGAATTACATAGCATGAGCCCGAGAATCGTAAAAACTAACTAGCTTTAAGCAACAACAAAAATATTAGGTGTCTCCAGTCCCTATAATATGGGGTCTGAGGTCGACACGTTAATACAGACAAAAAACCCTGACTTAGCTAAAAAGACATATGAACCTTATAGGTTGTCGACTTAACGAAACGAGTAATATCCCTTTTTTCAGTGATAAAATTTACCTATAACATATTTTGTATTGCATATTTATTGCATCACATGTAAAAATATTGCATACTTTGATCAACTTTCCAAGCTTTTTAACCATATTTTCTGATCACAAAAGTGATCATATAACGTTTCAACTCTAAGACAGTCCCTTTATTGTATAACTTTATTCAAATGGAGATCAAGATAAATCCTCAGTTTGGTGAAAATATCAAAGAAAAGAGAATATTTTGCAATACATATTTAGCTATACAATACAGTATAGTGAACTTGATAGAACTTGATTTATATATAAGAAGCATAGTTGAATTTAAAATGTTCGGGTTTGGTCAAGAAAAGAAACAATTTTTTTATACATGAACCCAATTTCGACCAATCGGGCAGCTATATGATGTAGGGGTCCGATCTGGCCGGTACTGACATATGTACTGCCTGCAGCAGAAAGCCTTTCACTTAAAAAGTGAGCGACTAGTGAGCATAGACAAACTGACTGACTAGAAGATATAAACTTTACAGATTTTAATTACCTCATAAAGGGACACAAATTTTAAAATTTGAAAAAGAAAAAAATTAAATAAAGCTGTTTATTAAGGATTGGAAAACCGGCCCAGTGCATGGGATATAAAATCAGATCAATGTAAGCTCTTAAGAAGAAGAGCCAATAGTATTAATCGGGCTGCCCTTTGCAGCTTGGTTTCAGTTGAGTCTGCGAGGCGGCCCAGTGCAGGTGGTGTGCTAATGTGTTTGTGTGGGTTTTTGTTTTTTCTGTAATGTTAACCAAAGATTATTAACATGAGTGTAAGCTAGCAAGAACAAGCGCCAGCAGTATAAAAATCGCTGTCCACTGCAGCTGGTGTTCAGTCGAAGCTGCAAAGCGGCATAGTGCAGTTGGCGAGGTTGCTAACATCAGATCAATTTAAGCTCTCAAGAAGAAGAGCCAATAGTATAAATAGGGCGGTCCATTGCAGCTTGGTTTCAGTTGAGCCTGCGACGCTTCACAGTGCAGATGGTGGGTTTGTGGTAAAATATAAGAGCAGATCAATGTAAGCTCTCAAGAAAAAGAGCCAATGGTATATAAAGGGATGCCCAGTGCAGCTTGGTTTCAGTTGAGCCTGCGACGCTGCACAGTGAGAAAGGTGAGTTTGTGGAAAAATATAAGAGCAGATCAATGTAAGCTCTTAAGAGGAAGAGCCAATAGTATAAATAGGGCGGCCCATTGCAGCTTTGTTTCAGTTGAGCATGCGAGGCGGCCCGGTGCAGGTGGTGTGCTAATGTGTTTGTGTGGGTTTTTGTTTTTTTCTGTAATGTTAACCAAATATTATTAACATAAGTGTCAGCTAGCAATGGTATATAAAGGGATGCCCAGTGCAGCTTGGCTTCAGTTGAGCCTGCGGGGCGGCCCAGTGCAGGTGGTGTGCTAGTGTGTTTGTGCGGGTTTTTGTTTTTTCTGTAATGTTAACCAAAGATTATTAACATGAGTGTAAGCTAGCAAGAAGAAGCGCCAGCAGTATAAAAATCGCTGTCCACTTCAGCTGGTGTTCAGTCGAAGCTGCAAAGCGGCATAGTGCGGATGGTGAGTTTGGTTAAGAATATAAAAGACGATCAATGTAAGCTCTCAAGAAGAAGAGCCAATAGTTTAAATAGGGCTGGCCATTGCAGCTTGTAAGTAGTATTTTTATATTTTTTTTTCAAATGCATTTTAAATAAGATATATGAAAATAGGTTTTGAGTCGTTCAGAATTGAATTTCTCATGGATAGGTAAATATTTATGTGTTGTAATGCAAGTTAGGGTATTTCCTAGTCGACTACTGCTTTTAGGTTTTTTAAAATAATTTAACTAAGGCTGGGTTCGAAATGTGACATGTGTTGTTCACCCATTTACCATTAGTTCAATACAGTTAATGAACGCTGTTCGACAATCAGTTTATCAATTTGGCAGATTTACGAGGGCAGAATCATATGTACACATGTATGTGTGTATGTGTATGTATGTGAAAGCTCTACAGTCAGCTGGCTATTATTACGTACAAAAACGCGAACATTATCTATGGTTAAAAATTGTTCAGGTATGTTGGAAACTTTTCAGCACTCTTTGTCTTAAGTGAATGCGTTGGTTCTTGTCGGACTTTAAATATAACAAATTCTCTATTTTCTCCCGCCATAAGTTTGCAATATCTGCATATTTTTAGCAATACACAGATAAGATTTGAGCCGCTCAGAACACATTCCCCCTAATTTGTTGCAGAATCAGGTATCAGTATCAGCAATATTCAACCCCAAATATAAGTTCTATTCAAGCACCAATCTGCATTTAGTCATAGACAGACAGTTTCAGCAGTCGCACCGTAGCCTTGTCTTTAATAAGTTGTTAGCAAGAGGAATTTCCCAATCAAAATGCACGGTGGGTAACAAAAAAATATAAGAAGACATTTTAAGTCGCAGGTGTTTCGCCTGAGTATTAGTACATAGAGTTTGAATGAATTGTTTTTTGTACTGAAAGACATAAAACTACATTTCTAATTCATATTCAGCGTCATTGCGATTCGGTATCGGCGTAGTCCTGCTAGCAATATGCCTGCCCCAGCCAATGCACGCGTTGCACGACTTCGCGGGCATGTGCCGCCTTTTCAAAAATGGCACCCACATCCGCAAGCCCAGCACCTGCGACGAGTACATTGAATGCATAAATGAGACGGGAGTAATACACACCTGTGCCGATTCCCTGGTCTTTGAGCCAAGTTCACAGAAGTGCGTGAAGGCAACGGCTAGCAACAGCGTTTACTGTGGCAATCTTTGCGAGGGATTGGATGGAAAATGGGTTGCAGATCCAACAGACTGCCAATATTACTTCTACTGCAGGAATGGCGAGGCCCTGGGCGGTCATTGCGAGAACTCGCAGCATTTCAATGAGACCACGCAGTCGTGCGAGTATGGAGTCGACTCGCTTTGCGTGGACGTAGCAAATATATGCGAACTATTGCCCGACAAGACCAAGTTTCGGCAGGAGTATGACTGTAACGAGTACTACGAGTGCAAGAGTGGAAAGCATACGCTTAAGACTTGCGCGTCAACAAAGTACTTTGATGTAGAAATCGGCGACTGTGCGCCTAAAAACCAAGTGAAGTGCACTGCGCATTCCAAGAAGGATGTATGCGTGTCCAAAAGCAAACCGATTACTGGCTACCAATCGGACGGTGCCACTTGCCGCGGCTACTTCTATTGCGCCAACCTCGGCACCGTTCCCGACCTTGATCCCATGTGGGGCCAGTGTCCGGAGGGCTACTTCTTCGACGACATTAACAAGAGATGCGGCCTGCCCACTTCAGTGGTGTGCACACACAATCGCTGCGAGGGGCGTGGCACTATGCTCGTTACCAGCAGCAGCAACGACTGCCACAACTATATTACGTGCGTGGACGGCGTCGAAGTTGAGGAGAACACCTGCCATTGGGATTACTTTTTCGATGAGTCAGTGCAAGGCTGCTCTAGCAAGATTATTTACGACGAGTGCTGTGATGGTCGTGACTGAGCTAAAGCCTCGTCAATTCTTACACATTTGTACATATGTATGTGCGTACTAGGATGTGAAGGTGTCAATCAAATAGTTGACAGCAGGTACGCACGTACAATTTGTTTATGTGTACATGTTCCAATTCCAATTGATGTTTGAACCATGTATATGAACATACTTTTATAAAATCAGAACATTATTTTAGCAATAAACTCGCTAAACGTATAAATTGCAACCGAAAATAATTATGTTAAAAATACTGTTATGTTCACAAACTGGTTTATTATTATGGCTTACGCTCTGTGCATTGGTTGTTCTACCAAATAATTAAACAGTAAATTGCGGTTCCGTTATCTTAAAAATGAAAAATATCGCATAGACACTCGGTATCGATAGACAAATCGATAGATATTTTACAGCACTGCATTAGCTTAATAATTTCTTTTAACTTTCCTTTTCATTTCGAAAAATAAACCTCAAAATGATTGCTTCAATTGATAATCTTGAAAATATGATGTTAAGTTCCTTTTCTTATTATTTACGCTATGCTGTTAGTTATCCTGCTATTTAACAGTTCCAGGCAGTGTTAAGTTTCGTGTCACTGTTAAGTTGCGTGCTGAAAACAATCAAATAGTCCATCTCTTTCCTCTATTACACGATTAAACGCCGTCGCTCGTCGCAAGTTTGTTTTCGCAATGCCAAACGAAAAACATTTAAGACTGCAATATTAAATAAACTTAAGCGTGCAAATATCAGACCGACTGCAAGTGACGGCAAACTAATAAAAAAAAAAAAAAATGTGTAAAATAAATCCGTGCTGAGCTACTATATACACATTTTTTTGTCGACTTGAGTTTTGATTTTATACGAGCATAAAATGTAAGTAGTCAAATTAGAAAAAGACTCGCGTTCTGATCCACAGCTCAGTTTCGATTTTCAATTTATCAACAGCTCTGGCATGAAGCCTACTCAGTCCGCTGGCAGTAGTACCAGCACCGGCAAAATGGGCGAACCCATCGAGTATGTAACCCTGATTAGCGACGACTCTGACGGGGAGCCGTCCCCCAAACGAAACCCTGCAGGAGGCGGCAGTCAAGCCGGCAACCAAACGAAGGCAAAGTTTGACGACGACTCCAACGACACACCTGCCACAAGTGACGAGCGGCGCACTAGCCGGCGCAACAAGCCCAAAGTCGACTACACGAATAAGCCGGCAACGGCTAGTGCGGAGAATGCGTCAGCGTCTTATGAAAAGTGCAGCTCCGGCTCGTCAGGTAGCAGCACTGGACCAACGGATAAACGCGGGCATGTGCAGACGGAGCTGCGCTCCCGAAAGTCGGAGACGGCAGTACATCAGAGCGCAGCCTCTGGCACCCGCGGCGCTTTGCCAAAGGACACAAATGGCACCAATGGGGATGCACGCGATAACAGCACCCCCACGGTACTTTCCGGGCAGGAAGGTGCAGTCTTTCAGTCCCGCCTGCCCTTTAGCAAGATGACACCTAATGAGGAGGCGTGCTTTCCGGATATTAGCCGCTCGGGCATACTGGGGCACCGAGTTTTCCTTAACATACGCAACGGCCTGCTGCACATGTGGGTGGACAATCCCAAAACCCAGTTGACTTTTGAAAATGCGCTCAAACGGCTGCTGCCGCCCTTCGACAGCGACCCGAATCTGGTGAGACGTGTGCACTCATTTTTGGAGCGGCATGGCTTTATCAATTTCGGCATCTTCAAGCGGATAACTCCCATACCCATCAAGAAGCTTGGCAAGGTGATTGTGATTGGTGCGGGCATTTCTGGACTGGCAGTGGGGCAACAGTTGCAACAGTTCGGCATGGATGTGATTGTGTTGGAAGCGAGAGATCGAGTTGGCGGGCGCATTGCCACGTTTCGCAAAAACAGCTATATTGCCGACCTGGGCGCCATGGTGGTGACGGGCGTTTACGGCAATCCCATGACCATTCTGAGCAAGCAGATTGGCATGGATCTGGTGCCAATTCAGCAGACATGTCCGCTCTACGGTCCCGATGGCAAGCCAGTGCCAAAGGAAAAAGATGATGTTATTGAGCGCGAGTTTAATCGGCTACTTGAATCGGCTAGCTATTTGTCGCATCGCCTGGACTTTAACTACGCCGGCAATAATCCGGTCTCATTGGGCGATGCTCTGGAGTGGATCATTAATATGCAGGACAAGGCCGTGCAGGAGAAACGCGCCGCACATATGCAAGAGATTATCGCTGCCCAAACGAAAATCATTGAGCACCGCAAAAGGCTAAAGAGCATTCTACAGAAGATTGCAACGCTCAAGGCTGAGCTTCAAACATTAGTCAGACAGCGCGTACCAAAGGGCGCCCAGAACGAAAATGGTTATGCGTGCCAAGAATACACTATTCGCACCACTCAAATCAAGCTGGAAGACCTTGTCAATGTCGAAACTGAGCTGCGCAATGAGGGGCACAAGATGGAGCTCAAGCTCCAGGAGCTAGAACAAAACGGACCAAGGTAAGTGGATACATTAAAAAGGAACATTAAATTCATATAATATATGATTTACGCAGCCAGGTGTATCTATCCTCACGCGACCGTTTGATACTTGACTGGCACTTTGCCAATCTGGAATTCGCGAATGCCACACGCTTGGACAACTTGTCGCTTAAGCATTGGGATCAGGATGATGATTTTGAGTTTATTGGCCACCATACCACAGTGCGTAATGGTTACTCCTGCGTTCCCGTTGCGCTTACCGAGAACATTGACATACGGCTCAATAGCGCCGTCAAGGAAATTAAGTACAACAGCAAAGGCGTAGAGATTGTGGCTGAAAATCTGAAAACTTCCAACTCGCAAATGACATACAAGGCCGATTTGGCCGTCTGTACGCTTACCCTGGGCGTTCTGAAGGTAGCGGTCACGCAGGAAGAGGAGTCACAGCATGGCAATACAGTTAAATTCGATCCACCATTGCCAGACTGGAAGCAACAAGCCATACGACGCTTGGGATTTGGTAATCTCAACAAGGTGGTGCTCTGTTTTGATCGTATATTCTGGGATCCCAATGCGAATCTCTTTGGCCATGTGGGCAGCACCACCGCCAGCCGTGGTGAGTGGCACACTTGTGCTTCCATTCACTTGGAAACCATTTAAAATATGTTTACTTTAAAGGGGAAATGTTTCTGTTCTGGAGCATCAGCTCATCGCCGGTTTTGCTGGCCCTCGTCGCTGGCATGGCGGCCAATATTGTTGAGAGCGTGACGGATGACATCATTATCGGACGCTGTATGTCTGTACTAAAAAATATATTTGGCAACACATCGGTGCCTCAGCCTAAGGAGACGGTCGTCACTCGTTGGCGCAGCGATCAGTGGGCCCGTGGATCATATAGTTATGTTTCTGTAGGTTCCTCTGGCAGTGACTACGATCTCCTTGCAGCACCAGTCATCCCGCCCACAAGCTTCGAGCCACATTTTAGCAAAGATGCCGAAGAACTGCCCCGCCTTTTCTTTGCGGGCGAGCACACGATACGCAACTATCCGGCGACTGTGCACGGCGCGTATTTGAGCGGCTTACGTGAGGCTGGTCGCATTGCTGATTACTATTTAGGCTATCCGGAGGGTACACCGCCGGACATCGGCTATTCCGTTACAGAAGCGGCCAATTCGGTTTCAGTGGGCAATGTTGTGAAACTGCGCGACCTTTCGCCACGTCTTTCTGACTCGCCCGTGTCCAAAAAGTCTGAGGAGAGTTCAAACGTTAACGATTCAACAGATTTGCACTAAATCCTGTATTTTTGAATAGTTGCATGAGCCAGAACCGAAGACCCGACTTAGAAATATAGATATGTCTTATATGTATGTTTAAGTAATTGTGTTTTTTTTCTTGATTTTGTTACGGTCGGTGATTAAAATTCAGGATACGTTATTATCTTGCTAAATTATACGCAAGCCCAGTACAAACAACTACAATTTTTTTTTTTGACTCGTTTTTATAGATTTATATTAAGTAGAATCAGAAATTATAGAGTACGTTATCAAATTAATTGTTGGTGTTTTTTAACATTCACATTTTAAAACCAGATTTATTATATTTTTAAACTTAGCTGCAAGCTTTTGCCTTAGGAACAATACACCTGGATTAACTGACATAGAATTTTAATAAGGTGTTCACAACCGAGTTAATTATTTGCTTTCCTCCTTAAGGATTTCGTCAAAGTTGATAATAATCTGGTTTTGCGTGGGAACGTGTCGCTGGTAGACGATGCCAACTGCATCGAGCATCCGCTTGGAGGCTCGATAGATAGGTTTTTCCGCGTACTTGTCAGATATGTAGTATATTTCTCGGATACCCGATTGTATGATTAATTTAGTGCACTCGTTGCAGGGGAAAAGGGTCGTGTAGAGGCGAGTACCATCCAGACTAGTGCTATTGCTATTGAGTATAGCGTTGGCTTCCGCGTGCACCACATACATGTTCTTGTTTTCCAAGGGATCACTATTGTCTTTCGACCAGGGAAAAACGTCATCGCTACAGTCTCTCGGAAAGCCATTGTAACCAATTGCTACAATACGCTTGTGCTTATCCACAATGCATGCGCCAACCTGCGTGGAGGGATCTTTACTGCGCCTCGACGAAAGCAAGGCCGTGGCCATGAAGTAATCGTCCCAATGTAGGTAATCCTGTCGCTTTTGAATGTGCAGCTTCGCCAAGCTTGCAGTAAGATCTGCCGCCTCCTCGCATTTCTCGTTACGTTCCTTGGGCATTACACACTGAAAATAAACATTGAAATAAATAGAGATTAATTTGCTTTGGTTTTGATGTCGACCAAAAAATTAATAACACACAGATTGTATGCATTTATGTGTTTGATTCTTTTTATTCATCAGGAATATTATCATATAATAGAGGCAAAATTAAAGTAATATATATTTAATATAATTGGAATTTACAAAAAATACTTTTATCAGAATCTAAATATTCAAATTTGATTAGGTGCATTAATTTGTATATAGTATATACATATGTCTCTTAGGCGATTTTCTGCACTTGTATGGGATTCTGCTTTAGATGCAGATAAATGGACCTCATCCGTGAGACATCTTTGCCTGATTTATTGACTTTAGGATTGAAGTCGCACAGCTTGGCAATGCGCTCCCACTCGGTGCCAGGCTCAACAGCTCCATTCTCCAAGGATGCGGCCTGCACCTCAGCGTTGCGAGACGATAGTTTTGTCTTGGAAATGGAATCCTCAATCTGCCGCAGCCAGTCGTCCAGCTCTTTCTTGGACTGCTGGCGTAGTTCCTCTTTCTTGCGCTCCTCTTCAAGATCCTTTTCCTCCAGCCGCTGTTTTTGTTCCTCACGCCATTTGCGTATTTTCTCGGGCTCTTCGCGCGACGGCGGCGGTCCTGAGATTCCAACCGGTTCGTTCGACTCGCTTCCGATGACTTCGAAGCTGCCCGTCGACGATTCGAAACCACCTCCAATGTTCGCGGATAGTTCGCTGCCCAGCTCGGCCCCGGTGCTGACTAAGCCGCCAAGTAGTCCATCGTCAGTTGGAGGAGCTGCAGCTGCATTTGTTGCAGATCCACCAGTTATTTCCGCTTCAAGGTCCCCCAGCACCGATTGCTCGCGGGCCAGAAACTCTGCTGCTGGATCGACTTCCTCTTTGGTAGCAAAATCATCACCAAAATCCATATTGTACTCTAGAAAATTTTACACGCAGACATGTTTACAGTTAATGGGCGTATTTTCACTTACACTTAGATATGTGTAAATATCAAGTTAATGTCCAATATGAATTTCGTTAGCCAATATTATAAATACCTACCACTTTGGTTGTCTTTTACGAAATGATAGTTTATCTTTTTAGTTTTTACTTTCTGCGCATATACAAATGGTAATTTTAAGTGTGCGTACTCTTCACAAGTTTTTTTTTGTAAAAAAAACCTTTGTAGAAATGAGTAAAACGACAGTCACTAATAGAGATGACAATTTATCGATAATATAAAATTATTATTTTAAAGTCCGATTCGATTAATAGAATTTTTTGTTTTGTTAATATAAATAATTGAGATTATATTTTTTTCCAAAATATAGTTAATATTACTTTATATAACGACCCGGATAACTTCTTTTAATTTGACAAGGTTGTTGATACTTCATCTGTATGGACATTTAACTTTCCGCACGCTGAAAAATTTCTAAATGCACTAATGGTAATAAATTAAGTAAGATTTTATTAGTTAATGTGCATCAAATCGATGTTTAAACTAAGGCGTGCGACGATTTAATTGACCGCTGGTGTAGAAATATATCACATTTTACAACACTTGTTTGATAGTATGAATAATATAGATTTATGTGCATGTTTACATACATAAATATTGTATTGGCACACGTTGTTATAAATGTATGTAGGCTTGCATTTTAGATTCAAAATATAATTCTGGCATAGCGAAAGGTTAACTCACCAAACAAATAATTAAATATAAAACAATATAATAGCAAAGACAAGAAAAAAACTTAACACTCAGGCTAACATAAGCACACGAATTTCATCGAACTGATTCACGTGTGCATTGTTCAAATGAACAACAGTTCATTTGTACTTGAGCGGCCATTTTGGAGATTGTTTCACCCACAAAAAAGTTATGCAGCCCAATTGTAGTAGTTTACAAAATAAATTTACTTAAAATTGTAACGTAAATAGACAAGTGCATAATCAAAGCTATAAATAAAGATGATCCATCGAAGTGTGAAACCAACGAAGCAGTAAAACGACCAAGTTGCTTCGCCAGTGACTATCTCTCAACGCACGCACACATGTATGTATGTACATGCATACATATACTTTAAGCATACATACATACATAAGTATGTACATGTTAAAAGTGGTCAAAGGAAATATCAACTGATGTACAAACTTACACGCATACATATGTATGTAAGCGCATAATACAATTTTTTGATTAAATTGAAGAAAAAACATGTTCAAATAGAAAAATGTGCCTTCCAGTAACTGCCAAAACACGCCAAATTGTGCGCGGCATAATTTAACATTGTATGTATGTGTGTATATGTATAAATATCAAAGTATCTGCGAAAAATGCACTTGTCGCAAGGGCTGCATAAAAAAAAAACACAACTGTATTGATGTTGCATTTTAAATATATTTTAACTGCAAAAAACCTAAATAAGTGAATGCGTTAAGTGAGTTGCAATGCAATACAAACAAAAAAACAAAAAAAAAAACCCAAATTTCTACATGTACATATATATATGCGTGTATGTATGTCTCGACGGGGCGCATTGAGCAGACGGTGTCTGTACTCGCAGCCCTGGAGTCTGCATTTGATGTTTATGCCACACTGAAATTGAAAATTAACCCTAAACCTGCTTCCAGCTCAAGCACCCCACATGGATCCCAACTCCAGCCCCTGGTCTTACGCTTACAATCGCATCGTACCCGGTTCCGCAGGCAGCACGGGCAGCACAGCGGAGGAATTTCAGCACCCGCACTTAGCGACAATTACAGCGGCCAGCCTTGCTAGTTTTAACGCGGCTGCTGCGAGCGGCGGCAGTTTTGTGCCTCCATCGCCGATCGGCAGCTACAATCCAGTATTCCAGCAGATATATCATCATGCGGCCGCAGCTAGCGTGCAGCCCAAGCCGGCGCACTATGCCTCCACGACGGTCAACACACCGCACCGTCAGCTGCAGCAGCTGCAGCTGCCCACATCGCTGGACAAACAGCTTAGCTCCTTTCAAAACCAGGCGGCGGTAGCGGCTGTTTCCTCCGCCGCTGCGGCAGCCGCTGCTGTCAACAATGTTGCCTCCAACTACTACGGCGAGAACTCATCGTCCAGCGGCGCCTCGCCGTCGCCCACTACGGTGGCTCTGACCTCGACTTCGCTGACGTGGAACACACCCAACATGATATCCAACACGTTCCTTGCCATGCAGCAGCAACAGCAGCAGGCACAACAGCAACAGCAGCAGCAACAACAGCAACTGAACCTGGTTGCCGACAAAGTGGTGAGTATTCAAATTAATTATTGCAACCAAATTTAACACAGAGTTGCAGATGGCCATGGCCAGGAGGGGCTCAAGGGGCTCAGGTTGTGTGCGAGTGTGTGTGTGTGTGCGTGCTGGTCTCCTCCCATAAACAATTCTCAATGCATACTAATCGGTGGTATTTTCTAATATCTACATCAATATGGAGGCTTTGCACCTAACAAAACGAGGCTATAGCATTCCTTTAAGAATATAACTGAAGTGACCGAGAAACAATTGATTGCCGATTATTGCTAGTATTTCCAATTATTCCCCGTTTACTTAACTTGGAGCCATTTACTAGACTAGTTCAATTGCAAACTGTGGTAGCTGCTGGGCCCCTTTTGATGCTCCCTCAAGTTCCCCCTAATACTAACTCTGCTTAGACTATGCCTCAACTTATGCCTAACTGTCTATGTATGTACTGTAAATATGTAACGAAATCCGAACAAAACAATTTCCGTTTCCATCAAATTTATGTACAAAAACAAAAAAATCAACCTGCCAACCAAACTTCTACGGCTACAACAACAACAACAATGTATCTGTAGCAAATCAAACAAGAAAATTCGCAACAAGCAAAGGCGCAAATCAAAGCGTACAACGAACTAATTTACTTGACCCAATTGCAACAACAACAACAACAACAGCAGCAGCAGCAGCAACAACAACAGCAGCAGCAGGAACAATTGCAACATGAGATTGCCGAGGCGGAGACCTATTACACCATGGATGGTCAAAAGCTGAAGCTGGCTCGCAAGGATACGCAAACGATACACATCGAACAGCAGAATGTGAGTCCCGCTTATGCGGCGCAGTATGCGAGTCCTGCATTGAGCTCTGCGGACGGATCACCTATCACGAATTTACACACGGTCGATGTGGGCGGATCACCACAGGTGATTGTCTATAAGACAACATCGGCGCCGGTGTCCGGGTCGGCGGCAGCTGCGGCTGGTTCCCCAGTATCGCGACGCACCGTTATGAACGTGGCAGGCGCGGGTTCGTCTGCAGCGCCCACAACGGTGGCCTACTCATCTGTGATACAAAGCACACTGCAACAGCAGCAGCAACAGCAGCACCTGCAGCAGCAGCAGCAGCAACAACAACAGCAGCAGCAGCAGCAGCAGCACTGCTGGACAAAGCCAGAGGATGGGCAGGAGGAGATTAAAAGTGTGCTGCAGTTGCATGTCAAGCAAGAGCATCGGCAGCTGGACTATGCCAATGATGCAGCTGGCGGTGGAGATACCAGCGAGAATCTCGTGTTTAATTTGCCGCCAGGTCTTGAGATAAAACAAACGTTCTATCAGCCGGCCGTTGTTGATGTAGATTCATCTGCGGCAGTGTCCTTGCAACAGGCTCAGGCACAGGCGCAGGCAGTGGCGCAGGAGCATTTGTTGCAACAGCAACAACAGCAGCAGCAGACTGCTAGCTCGCCGCAAGGCCGGCGACAGCACGTTGTGGCTAATATGATATTGTCACCGGGGACAGGGACTTCGAGCAGCTTAGCGTCACAGATTCAAACAGTGCCAAAGGTTTGTATTTCATTTGTATGTATTTATTTTCGATTAATTTTTCGTTTGTTTTGTTGGTCTGTTTAAGTTTGTTTTGCTTATGCTTTGTTATTATTTTGTGTGTGTTTTGTTTTCGCGTTCAGTTTACCTAACGGCTGTTATACAGATTTGTAATCGATTTCAACAGGCAGAACTAGTTCATAATCGAACCTATTTAAGCCATGTGTATAACAAACTATGTACATACATATTCCAACTATGTAACATAGATATGAATGCAAAGAAACTGCTATTAATTTGTCTGAATGTGTTGTATTTATGCAAAGCATTTATGTTAACATACATAACAGTATATATGTACTCATTCTCTTCACCTTGTGGCGGTGCTAAGCACTACTTCTGTTATCTTTTCTATACTGTTATTGTTTTCAATTTGGTGGCGGTCTTTCGTGTTTTCATTTGATTATAAATCTTATTTGTTTCTAAATATAAATACATACGTACGTTCTGTTAAAACTATTAAATTATTGCAATCATAGCTAATTGTTTTGTTGGCAAAATCTTGTGGTCAATTTGAAACTGTGACGTGACGTTGTTGAGGAAGTTTTATGTGATCTTTGTACTACATTTTATAAATATATCCCACATGCAAACTTAATACATAACCAATTTGAAGCAACACATTAGCCAGTGTGTTAATCAAAATCCTATTGTTGATCCATTTGCAGGAGGACGTTAAGCCGCCGCCTAAGCCAGCAAAGACGCCGCGCAAGCGACAGCCGAAGAAGACGCTCATTCCGAGTAGCGAGTACAGCACCGTTCGCAGTCCACAGGAATCCCAGCACCACCAGCTGCAGCAGCAACAGCAGCACAATCAGCAGCAGCAACAGCAGCAGAATACGTATTACGATTTTAATAGCAAGTGGAATGCGCCGCTCAAAACGGAGAACAATGCGGCGTCTGTGTCACCGGCGACAACCATCAACATACCCACATATCCGCAGCACAGCCAGCAACATCAACAGTCCTCCCAGCAGCAACAGCAGCAGCAGCAACATTTGCCGCAGCCCGCACACTTGCAATCGTCACAGGCGCAATCGCATCTCACGCAGCTTGCCCAGTACTATCCAGCGTTTCCGCAGCCCATTGCATCCCAGTACACGGCGTGTATGCAGCAGCAGCAACAGCAACAACAGCAGCAGCAGCAGCAACAACAACAGCAGCAGCAGCAACAGCAGGTCTACACACAACAACAGCAGCAGCAACAGCAGCAGCAGGTCTATGCACAACAACTTCAGCACCAACAACAACAGCAGCAGCAACAACAACAGCAGCAGCAACATCAGCATGAAAAAGTTGAGGCTGTGCATCAGCAAGAGGAGGAAACGGCAGCTGCAGCTGCCGCTGCCACCGAGGCCAGCAATAAGGTCATTGTGCCAAACATAGAAGAGGAGCTGGATTTTTTGGCCGATGCGAATAGTGCACCCAAACAGGGCTATGCCAATTCGCTGACAACTAATGGGCGCAACACAAACTCCTCGACAAACAATACAAACTTTGGCATACGTAATCCTAACAAAACGCCTTCACCGGAGCCGCCTTCTATTTCAACGCATGACTGCAGCAATAACGGATTAACGCCGGCGACGACAACACTTAGCACATCCGGCACGACGTCCACAGCGTACAGCCCCGCCGCACCGAAGCCAGTCAGCGTGGGCACGTCGATTGGAGAAAAGAAGACACAGTTTATGGATAGCTATCTGAAATTTCTTCAAGGCGAGCGTGACGATGATCCGCCGCCAGTGGTGAAACCTTCGCGCAAGCTGAATTATCCACGTGCTCCCTATAAGCGCAAAGGCAAGGCTGGTGCCGGTGATGAGGCCTCGACGTCGCAGGCAACAGCAGCGGGTGCAGCAGCGACGGACAACCAAGCGGCACAGAATCTGGCCGGTCTCGTCGGAGACGATGGGCATCGCATCAAAATACTCTCACAAACTCAAATACTGCCGAAAAAGAGGCCGCATGCACAAATGGTGGCGGCGGCAGCTGCCGCAGCAGCAGCCGCTGAATCAACATCTACCTCTGTCATACAGCATCCCGCAGCCGATCAGACGACATCCTCGTTTCGGCCATATGCCCAGCAGCAACAGGATTCGCCGGGCTTGGGCGCCGCACAGCATTTCGTGCAGCAGCATTGCGCGCAGTTGGGTTCTGGTGTTGGTGGAAGCGGGAGCGGCAGTCAAGGTATGTTACTTGACCAACAGCATAATTCCAATAAGCACTCTACTATCGCAACTACTGCTGCGCCATGCAACAACAATTACAACAACAACAACAACCACCATCACACACCCGCCGCCGCCGACGCGTCAACGGCGGCAGCCGCCATCAACACAGCTGTTAGCGTGGCAACACCAGCCGCCCCCAATCATCATCACCTTATTAATCTGATTTGGCCGTGGCAACATTAGTCGCGATAATGACCACATCGCATCCATGATCCATGTGACCCGACAGACGAGACAGACAACGAACCTTAATACCAGGGACGTGGACACTGTGCATATGTAAAAACCGAATACATAAACTTAACTTTTAAAATTGTTATAATGCCGAAACGCAAGAAAAAAAAAAAAAAAAAAAAAAAAAAAATGAAAGAAAAAAAAAAAAGAAAAAGAAAGTATAAGTATTTTTGAGATGGAATACCGAGAACAAATATTATTAATTTAAAAAGAAAAGAAAAAAAATCATCAAAAAATAAAAACTTGTATTTTTATTATTTACTTGTGAGCCGGAACGGCTGCAGCGGCAGTGTCCCGTGTCCCTCGATGGCTTCTCGGCTGTGGGTTTATGTTGTTGACGTAGTTGTTGTTCGGCGATTGGCTTGATTGCCTTTGTGTTGGCCGTTTCGCCGCCCCACCACCACCACATTGATGTTGCTTGCTAACTACTTTTGTGCTCTTCACAGACCCTTTAAACTTGCCGCCGCGTCGGGAGCAATGCTCCCGCAAGGCCAAGGAGAGCAGCATGCACGCGCTTCTCTTGAATACATCAACTATTGGGGAGGGCGGTGCGGTTGGTGAGCCAGAGGAGTTCACCGACTCGGACACGGATCCCGTTTGGACGCCGCAGGAGGAAGATGTAAGTGTTTCTTCTAGCTAGAGCTTGCTCGCCCGTTCGTCGTTTGTAATCTATTCCTTATCAAACAGAGTGACGACGGCGGCAAGGGCTATGGCAAGCGGAAAGCAGCACGACGCATCAAGGGAACGCCGCGCAAGAACACCTACTGCCAGCCAACAACGCATTTGCACCAACACCAGCAGTTGCAACAGCTGCAGGCGGCACAGCAGCAGCAGTCACAATTGCATGTCTCTAGCGATGGCTATAATCCGCAGCAGGATCTGCAAGGTGGGGCAGATGTTGGTTATGGAAGTGCACCAACGGGAACACCAGCTACGGCTGAGAACTTTAAAGTATGTCCAGCAACAAGAACTCATGTGACAGTACCCCGTATTAGAAAAGCATATCTATCGTTAATATTCTATTTTTCTTTTAACTCTTGCACAGACCGGAGACTTTATCGTTTTACGTGCGGATTTGGTTAACGATTGGCCCACCATTTGGCAGGTGGACTCTAAATGTATATTGCAAAAGTACGAGCCCTTCCGACAGAACGGCAAGACCTTCTACCGCAACATGTCCAAAGTAAATGCAATATATCTATCCATCTTATCAGAACTAAAAATGTTCTTCTCTTTGTAACCATATAGTACGCTTCGTGGAATCTAGAAACGAAGAAACTCTACCTCAAAGCACCCGTTCGCATACAGATGCAGTCGCACACTGAGACAATTGTGGAGTTCATGCGTTCCGAGCTGCTGGCCGACGATACTGAGCAGTTCATTGAGAAGATAATGGAGGATTTTCTAACGTATCGGGACAATTTTGAAATTTATATACAAACAATGATATCGCAGGCACTCGATCCAAGCTTCTTCTCTGAGATAACGCGCGAGAAAGGTAAGTGTTCGATTACAGCTTCAAAACATCTATTACATTTTGGTAAGTACTTTCCAGATGACTACTTTTTGGGTAGTGTGCGCGTAATAGACAACATTATGGACAATTGCAAACGGAAACTGTTGGCCATCACCCCGTGGACACGCAGCATTATCTCATCAATTGAGACGTGGCCAAAGTGTCACGTTTTCTCTGAATGGGTGCAGAACAATTTGACCCAAAAGAACTGCGCTGGCTGCCATCAACCAGGCATTGCGGTTCGTTTCCTCCTGTTTGGGGAACCCTATAATCCAAACACCATGCAGACCATATCTGCAGATGCGCGAATTGTATACGAGAAGGTAAAACCATTTTTATAGTTGTCCATATAAATTGCTTTGGTTCACTGTTCTATTTGCTTTCAGGACATTGTATTGTGTCGCATTTGTGCTGCGCGTGCGGATCTCTTCCACAAGATTGCTCATGAGAAGTTCAATCTGTTTATCAATTGTTCGCAGCGTGTTACAGAGCAGCAGCAACAGTTTCCCGGCAAGACCTCAACGGAAATACTAAATGATCTATTGGCCGAACACAACTGGATAGATGAGGTTAGACGATCTACATTATTTTTGGTTGATTTATATAAATGTGTATATTTCTGAATTTGATAGCTCTTCCGCAACATGCGCAACTGTTGGGCCGAAGTTGAGAGCTTGGAGCGGCAGAAACGTTTTCGCGAAGTAATGCAGTAATTATCAATAGCAAGAATAGGCTTTGTTTACTTACTGACGGTTGTTCTGGAGCTGGAGCTGGAGCTGGAGCCGCTTGAATATATATTAATGTATACAACAAAGCTGCAATAAACTCAATGAGTTGTTAGTTATAATCATATAACATTAATCTTAAGATTGTGCTAGGACGGTTTTTCGTATTGCATATCGCAGCCCTCTTTAGTCTGCGATCCAATCAAGCCATACACATTATACACATCGCATAAACATACTATGTTAGAGTGTTTATGCTGTGACTGGTTGTAGCAAGGTCTAAAACTTATGTATATAATATTATAAATATGGGTATTCCTAAGATTATAATGCGATTCTGTCAGCAACTATCTCATAAGCTTAAATCTGAAAGTCCAATGCACTTTTAGTTGCATACCACATAGATCTTTAAGTTGTCTTTGGCAATGTGTTTTCTTAAAACGCACTTTTTTATGTTCTACCGACCGACACATTCAAAATTTACATAGAATCGGTATAAGTAAGCGCACTACAAAATAGTTTTAGCACCTACAGTATAAATGAATTTTAACAATAGACAAAGACATAGTCCAGAATTTATGGTTTGCGGCCTTTTATTTTTAATGTCCATGACCGAAGTTATTCTATTTAGTTCTTATACATATATGCATATATTTAAATACTAGTTGTACAATTCAGTTGCTTTCAAGTTCATTCAATAATTGAAATAAATTGCTTGTAAATAAAACAAATATTAATACATAAATAATTTAAGCCCTGCAACTTGTATAACTCTATTGCTGAATTCTAACGTCAATTTGAATAAAAACAGGGTATCCTCAGTGCGAGCCCTTGTTACTTGCTAGCCTTAAATATAGTTTCCCGTTCTTACCGTTTGTGTCCAGCTCGCATGGCCAAACATAATAATCAGCCAGGCGGTTTTTGGCCTTGACAAATCGCTTGGTCGCGCCCTCATTTCGAATTTGTTGCTGAATTTTACGCCAACTAGAGTCCGTTCTACGCTAATAGAACTTAATATTGATGACGTTGCAAAAGACACGTTTTCTTTATTTTGTTTTCTATGGCTGCTAAAGGCGTATACTTATATAAATTACCATTTATTCGTTGTTACTCCCATTCCCCGAATGATGACTGAACTATACATACTCTCTTCTTTCACTGAGAAATTATAAAATTGCATATATCATGAGTTATAACGTACATATGTATATCATTTATTAAGCTGCCTTACATTAAGTTAAGTGCATATTTTAAGAACTCTCTAGGTGACACCCTGTACCTGTACGGGTCTCGGTACTTTGGCATATTGGGACCTACTAATTACTTAACTTGGTACTTTTACACAATGGACAATTGTTTTTTTACAACTTCTTTTTTTTTTCTTTTGTCCAATTGCTGGAAAGTAACGCGATACATGACATGCGAAAATGCAAAACAGTTGCCATTTATTTAATTTTGCTTCAAGTCTTTAAGACTTGTTTACAGAGTTAGTGAAGAGGCTATTAAAAGTTATTTGGTCTTCCGCGCTGTACCATAAGATTAAATACGCCAAAAGCTGTGAAGCTTGGCCTAAAGGTCCTTTGAACGCGCGCTAAGTAAATGCAAAAGTTGGTTTCGTATATGGCTTTGAATTTGAACTACGCCATTATCAAAATATTACCAAGCTACGAAGAAGTCTGTGCTAATACTTTGATAATCGCCTTGAGCAGGGTGTGGTTCCTTAACCCTGACATTGCCCTTCAAGATATTAAAAAAAAAAAAACAAAATTAAAAAAAAAAGAACTTCAAATATGCTTGGCTTTGTGAAGTGAGAGTGAAAGTGTGCGTGTGAATCGCGCAGCCTCCGCGCGTCGAAAGGGGAAGCAAAAACGCGGCAAGCAAGCAATCAGCTGTTTTTGGTAACGATTTTTGTTTTCTTTCGTTTTCGCAATAACTGCGCCGTCGCCAGCCACGGCCACAGCCACAGCCACAGTCTACTAAAAGGATTTCCGTGCTTTCAGCTCATTTCAGTTCGTATCGGTATTCCATACAAGACGGAACGGAACGCGGACCAGCAATGTTTTATGCATATAAGCAACAAAATTCGCATTGCTATTGCATTCAGAGGCTAGTCCGTGCTATTTAAGAACCGTAACATTGGCGCTCTGTGTGCATTGTGTCTGTGTGTGTGTTCCCGTTCGTACGGTGTTTACGGTGTCTACTGTGTGTGTATGTGCAGTTATTGCTGGTGCCGCCGCATCAGTTTTCTGTGTGGCTTCTTTTAATCATTTGCCGCCTTTATATGTATTTCTTCTCTGTTATGGTCGCTGATATACATATCTGTCATTTGCTGGTGCAACAAAATTCCTGTTAACGTATGTATGTATGTTGTGTATATATACGTCATACACAAACAAACACACACACACACCTACGTTTGAACCTTTATTTCTACTGCCGTGTCATCAATTGGGAGGAGCATTAAAGTGAATCTATGCGGTTTATGAGCCGCAACCTCTTCCTCGAAGGTATACCTACATTTAATTTACATATTTTTTATGCATATCAATATGTATGTATTTATTTATGAGATTATGTACGTATGGTTAAGTCCTCTTCGCCATCTAGTCTTATCGGGAGGCTTAATTGGTCAATGCTTTGCTTATCTATTTAGTTAAATATTTGCAAGACCAAAATATAAATTGAACCACTTGGTAATCATGAGTGAAAATATCTATTTGTATATGCATCTATACTGTCTACATATGTATAAATATAAGTCAAAACAAAACAACGAAGAATGCCAGCACTGGGAATGCTCGACTTGCAGATACGCTGTATCCAAATCGAATGTGCTGAGATGCCGTGATAATGTCTCTGACAAAACCGAAGATGAGTTCATATGTATATCCATATATTCGCTAAAATCTCTGAGATAGATTCTATATATTTAACTTAAGCGCTTGCATAAATATCTATAGCTTAATCATACGTCATTCATTTGCTATTTTGTGATTACAGGGTATCAGAGTGCCGGCCGTCTGCCCCAAACACATTTCACAATATATTTTATTGTACAGCAACAAAAATGTTCTCAATTTGTAGACGAAAGACATTTCAGTGGGAATTCATAAATAGCAAAATTTTGTCTCTGAGATTTTCAATACTTTTTTGTTCCCGAACGTAAAATAAAGTATACTTACCCACTCCAAATCTCGGAACAACCTGAAGTCCCTTCGGTCCTACATACTTGCTAATTATCAGTCGGATGATGTCATTACTCAATCTGTCTTATTGGCGGTCCAGTTTTTCGGGGACTCAAAAGACGACAAAAGTGACCTTTGCGGATAATTGAAATGGATTGTGTCGTAACTTTCGTATCCTGCCTAAAAGCAAAGTTTTCCATTTAATTAGAACAAATGGCAGCGATGTTAGGTTTGCCTTCTTTTGCTTTCAGTCGTGCACAATTACCCAACAACAATTTCCGCATATTAATTTTTGGCCTCACTTTGATTGAACGTGAATTGCTTGGCTTAAATGCAGCCAACTCTGCGAATATGATGATATTTCCTAGTTCCATCAGCGATGATGCGAATATTTGCAGACAAGTCGAAATGGGTTGTTGCCAGAAACTGTGGCTAACATTTAGCACAGAGTGGGCAATTTGTTAAAGCCATAAGCCAAGGTTAAGTTTATGCGCTGCCCGTTAACAGCATCCAATTTCGCATTTAATACCCTGCGTGTTTGGCATGCGACGTTAAAAAGCGAATTGAGAATCGATTTGGCGCACTTTCTGGTTCCAATTTATTGGGAAACAGACAGCCAATTAAAAAAAAAGAAACACAACAATAACTTTTTGAATCAGCCTCAAATTGAGTGTGTGGTCGTTTGGCAGATGACAGAACACGACGTGACGACAACTTCCCCCAAATAATGCCCCCTGAATAGTGGGCGGAGCTGGCGGTGCTTGTCGGGCGACCCTTGTGTTGGGGTCTGCAGCGCGCACATTTTGGAAAAAAAAAATAATCTTATTTACAAATTGAAAATTAATTTTTGAAACATTTTCACTTTGTACAAATTGAATTTTGATAAAAGTTTCGCAGCCACTTGCCGGCTGCCCCTTGCCCCTCGCCCCTTGCCGCCTGCCACTTTTGACGCCATTTTCGACACGATTTATGCGTGTTGCGGTGCTCGTTACCATTGGGGCAAGGCGAACGAACACCAAGAAACCAATAAGCTACGCTGCGGGTTTCCTCATTTAACACACTTTGTTGCAAGATACTACCTTCCTTCGTTGCCAAGGCTAAAACCGTTTCACCTTAGTCCAATACGTGCCGCTGCAGCTCATGTCCTGAAAGTTCTTAATTTTGCTCGAAAGTGTGAGTATACTTAATTTAAATTGGCCTTTGTGTTGCTGGCATTTAAATTTGACGCTTTCTAGTTTTCCATAACAGCTTTCGAGTAGGAGCCTTTTGTTCTTATGACCCAGCTATTAGCTGTTGGCAGTACGGAGGATAACGGGCAGCATCGGCATCCTGACCCACATGCAAACGAAATGCCTTTGTCACGAGCAGATACTAATTAATACACAGGCACCTCCCCAACCTAACAAACCATCTGAAATAGGTGAATGATAGCCGCTTCAGGGGCTTTGAGCATTTCATGCTTGTTTTCTCCTATAGTTTCTATAACTTTGTAGAGGGTAATATAGTTTAGTTATGAAATGTGTAACGCACATAGGGGAACATATCTAAACGCTTAAGGTAACTATAATATCAGATCAGTATCAACAGGAGGTTCGATATAGTCTCAGTCTTAGAGTTTCGACAGGGAAGTATATGGCGGAATTTGGGTGGAATGGACCTCTCGCTCATATAGCTGACAAAGAAAATGCTTCTGTGTTTTGAGATAACTCGACCTAACTTGACATTTTGGAGTCTTATCATGTTTCTGACATATGAGCAAAACCTTTTGAGCATCAGATCTTTAGATAGAAACCTTTTCTGTTTCTCACGATATCTAGACTGAATTCGGGAATTATGAATCACAGGATGTCAAGCCTTAAGGGTATTTAATCCTCGACGTGTCGAATATGGTTCTTTATTGTCGCTTTATTTTTATTTATTTTTGTTTTTGCATTTTTCGTTAAGGTTGAATCATTATTCACTCAACCGCACGGTAAGCAGATTTCCGCTAGGGAACACTAAAAAACGGATGTAGCATGCATGTGTGTATGTATGTGTGTATCTATGTGCAAACATGTATGTATGTGTGTGTGTGTGTACTCATATCCAGTGTGTGGGGGCTGGATATGTCGAAGGCTGAAAACTTCTGCTAATAAACTTTCCAAAGTGGAACAATTCGTACATTGAGAGAAAAGCGTAATACACTGCTCAAAATGCCTGAATTTGGCCTAAATTATAATATATTTTCTTTTTATTAAATGACAATCTATTTGAGTAAACTTTTTAAATAATCTGTTGGATTTTGATATTTATCTTCTATTTAGTTAATCGCAAGACTTGAGTATATGTAATTTAAGTAATATGGTAGAAAAACTGAATTGCACCGAAGGCAACAGACACAAAAACAAAAAGTGCCAACATACATAAAGAGGGCACACCCGGCCGTGGTTGAAGGACGGACGACGCACGACGCATTTTCCGGCCAAGTATGGGCGAATCATATTACGTTGCGGGCCAGACTAAATAGTACAAGGTACTAAAACAAACCTCAAGGCAAACACTCGTGCATGTGGCATGACTACAAGTCCGTGTTACTATCCAGCGAGTTGTGTGCGGAGCTGCAATTAAGACAGACCCTGCCGGATCCGGCGCCCGATGACAATAGGTGCGCCCCGTCGACCTGTTAGTGCGCCGTAGTCCGTAGCACACACGGCAGCGGTGTTTCAAGTTACACAACACATCCACGGCACGGTCAGAGGTGGCTGGTCCGGACTTAGCCAGCCAAATCCAAACACCAACATGTTGCGCAGTTGTGTGTGCCTGCAAAGCGGCGGCAGTGGCAAGCGCCGCAGCTCCTCCGTGGAAGACGCCTCGTCGTGTCGCTCGTCGGAAATAGAGCGCGTCGGTGCCAGCATGCAGACGACCACGCTGGGCTCCAATGGCCAGCCACAAACGCTGACTCCGCCAACCAGCACGCGCGCCTCCAGTCTCTTGCAATTGTTCCAGAGGAAAGGTTGGTGCAAGCACTTCCGCAAACCGCTTCGAGGCATGAGTGCAACGCGGGCCGAGAAAAGTGAGTATCTCGCTATCTTAATTAAATTATTCGATTTCAATTATAAACAAATTGTCAAAGTAACACATACCGTTTACCTTTACATATTATAATAATATTTCCTTTTTATTAACATAATTTCCTCTCTAAAATCCGTACTAACTGATTTCAAGTTTCCACTCATTTCCCGCACGTGGAAAATGTCACATTTATGCCACGTCTTATTTGGCATTTCACACAGATCTTTGATGAATAAATTCCCAAAATAATTGCAATCATTTTATGTTTGACCTTTGAAACGAAGTTTGTTTGCAAATTGAATAGAACTTGAACTTTCACCTTTACAAATTTGCCTCTCCACACAGAGGGTGCGAAATGTATTTGTTAACTATCTTGAACATGAATTTGAAGCTCTGTGAGAAGCAAAGCGAGAGGTTTTTCAAAAAACCTCCTTCTACAAAACATAAGGTCACTGTAGAGATTGATAACCTATCAGTCAGTCAGTCAGTCAGTCAGTCAGTCAGTCAGTCAGTCAGTCAGTCAGTCAGTCAGTCAGTCAGTCAGTCAGTCAGTCAGTCAGTCAGTCAGTCAGTCAGTCAGTCAGTCAGTCATCAATCAATCAGCAAGGCCCTGCAGGCTTAAATGGATGTGTATATATTTCATGGCGTCCTCGAAGCCTATTTCACACATCTTTAATTTGTTAAATAAAGATCTCATCTACAAGATATATGTATATATTTTGTGAAAGTAGTTCCCTCGTATTGATTTACGCCTGTGGAGGGCAAGGCAACCAAAATATTGAAATAAACTTGATCTGGCTTTGTGTTATAAGAGTCAGCGCACGCCTTAGAGTAACTAAGTGGACTACTTATTTCACCAACACTCAACAAGAGTAAGAATAATAAAAAACAAAAATATAAAAAAAATACTATTGCCGGCCCCCAACCCATTTCAGCCTTATATCCAAGTTCGGTCAGCCCTCATTTTAGCTTTTGAGCCAGCGGCTGCGGCTGCGGCGGCGGCGGCTGCGTTCGTGTATATTGTGTTACAATTTGTGGCACAAACGAATTTAGCAGACGACGACAGCCCCAAGGCAAACCCCCCTACCACTCCCCCTCCCACCGCTTGACCACAACATTGCTGACCAAAGGTCGGGGTGGGGAGGGGCACAAATCGACGGGGCTGACACACATGCACATACATTATGGGGCCAATACGGGTAGGGAGACGGTCAGAGACAAGGGAGGCTTCCAAAAGAGAGAAGACCGCACACCAAAAAGGTTGCGAGTCGTTCAGGTCGCAGTCTTGTGCTGGATACCGTGTGTACAACAATGGAAATTGTGGTTACCAATTCTATAATAATTGATTTTACCAATAGACCTATAAAATATATTCGTGCGGGAAACCAACTAAATAGCTCACCAATTAAATGGGTTGCGTTCTAGCAACAAGAACACCCAAAGCTGTGGATGAAATGAAAAGTATGCCTTGACATTTGTAAAGAAACAAAACACTCTGAATACCCTCAACATGCTAATAGGTACAATAGTGAGCAATAATTTAATAAACAATAAAGTGTGCATTGACTACTGACGACAGTCGCAAGGACTATTATATTCGCACTCCGTTCTTCGAGTCTATTACATAATAATGGATGACAACGGCAAGTAATAATGTAATTGTAATTATGTGACAGTCAAAGAAAGCGTGTCCCTATACTATATGACCCTTTAGATGTGTGTGTCAGAGACACGCATCCTTAACGATAAAGCAATCAATCACTCAATCAGTCCGCCTGCATTTCCTGCCAAGTGCATTTCCTTCCGCCAACCTGTGAGCTCATGCAGAAACCCTGGTGCAAGCGACAGCAGAGAGAAGCGGCAGAGAGAAGCGGCCTGTTGTACTGAACATATGAGCAGGAATTTCTTGCAACTTAGCATTTAAGTTAGTTAGCCACTTTTTGCAGATGACAACACTTGTCTGAGAACTAACTTAAGTGACATTAATTGACTTATTATCTCTCGTTTTTAGTTCCAACTTATTTTTGTTAAGGTCTTTAAATCTCTCTATCAATCTATTTCAGCAATCAGAGCAGCAATATTTATACAGAAATGGTATCGCCGACATCAGGCTCGGCAGGAAATGCGAAAGCGCTGCAATTGGCAAATATTTCAAAACGTGGAGTACGCCTGCGAGCAGGACCAGGCGGAGGTAAGAGCTGGCCAACAACGGGATTTTAATGGATCCAGTTCCGCTTGCCATATTTCAAGAATTATAAAGTACCTAATAATCCCTGCTTATCAGTTTCACAAATGAATCCATGAGCAAGGGGAGCTGGTTCGAACCCTAAACAGAATCTTCGACAATTTTGATTTCTTTTGCGTCAGCAGCCCTTCAAATACTCTGCACAAAAGCTCGGTCAAAAGAGAAATGGCTGCGTTTTTGTGCATTTGTTCTGATTCGAAAGTCGATAACATGCGACGAACGAGCGAAAGAAAACACACACGAAAATATATTAAATAATACTTATATATTTACGTGTGTAGAACAGATGTCGGAACAATAATAATAAATATTGCAAGCTTTACTGATTATTTTATTTTATTCTATTTATAGCTATACAAATTCTTCAATGACCTTATCAAACACATGCCCCAGGCCATTGAGGCTGGCAATAAAGGCCAGACCTCGAAACAAAGTAGGTCCGACAACGTCTCTAGCACATTCTTGGTTATTCTAACCATTTATTTATTTCCAACTAGCTATTGATCCGGAAAAGTGCGCCACATTATACGAGGAGACTGGCGAAATGGCGCGTATACAGCTCGAATTACCCATACAGAAAAAGCACATAGATCTCATGATTGATGTATTCCGCAAGAAAAGGGTATGTTATTGGCAACCTCTTTGGCTTTGATTCCCAAATGAGATGTGTATGTGTTGTAGGGCAACCGTCTGCATCCAAAATATGTGTGTATTATATTGCGCGAAGCTGCAAAATGCCTCAAACAGATGCCAAACCTGTGGATGGTGTCGACGGCTGTCTCCCAACAGGTGACCATATGTGGGGATCTGCATGGCAAACTGGACGACCTGTTGGTGGTGCTCTACAAGGTATTCAGTCATATAACACCTACTGCTCAAATAATAAGTAAATGCTCGAATTTCTATTTTAGAACGGACTGCCTTCCGCGAGCAATCCTTATGTCTTCAATGGCGACTTTGTGGATAGGGGCAAGCGAAGTCTGGAGGTGCTGTTGCTCCTTCTGTCCCTCTATTTGGCATTTCCAAATGCTGTGTTCTTGAATCGCGGCAATCACGAAGATAGCGTAATGAACGCCCGCTACGGCTTCATTCGCGAGGTAGAGGGAAAGTATCCCGTAAGCATATCCATCCACTCGCTTTCAACTGAGATCCCTTAATCTGACGTTTAACTCCTTCAGCGTAATCACAAACGTCTGCTTTCGTTAATTGACGAGGTTTATCGTTGGCTTCCACTAGGATCTATTTTAAACAACCGCGTCTTAATTGTGCACGGCGGTTTCTCGGATACTACGAACCTGGACCTAATTAAAAGCATTGACAGAGGAAAGGTAGATGCACAGTTCTCTATATTCAATTGGTAATAGATCACAATTAAATTCAAACTACTTTTTATTGCAGTATGTATCGATTCTGCGGCCACCTCTAATGGATGGCGAGGCTCTGGAGAAGGCAGAGTGGCAACAGGTGCAGCGAAACCCACGAAAACGTTTTCCTAATTTAACCATAATTGACTCTCTCTTTATTTTTGACAGATTTTTGATATCATGTGGAGCGATCCGCAGGCCTCGCAAGGCTGCAAGCCAAACGCGTTGCGAGGCGCTGGAGTTTGGTTCGGTCCAGACACAACGGAATTATTTTTGAAACGCCATCGACTTAGCTACGTAATCCGCTCGCATGAGTGTAAGCCAAATGGACACGAGTTTATGCATGACAACAAGGTATATATACAGATTCTGTTTGTTTTAGAAGTATCTACCCATATTATCGGTGTGTGTTTTCCTTGCAGATCATCACCATATTCTCGGCCTCGAACTACTATGCCATGGGCTCCAACAAAGGCGCCTATATGCGCCTGAATAATCAACTGGTGCCGCACTTTGTCCAGTACATTTCGGCGGCCTCACAGGTCAAGGAGCTCTCCTTCAAGCAACGCATGGGCATTGTGGAGTGTGCGGCATTGAAGGAACTAGCCGTGCGAATGCGTGAGCATCGGGATGAGCTGGAGACGGAGTTTAAGAAGTACGATCCCGATGATTCCGGCTGCATAACCATTTCAAAATGGTGCTTTGTAATGGAAAATGTGACCAAGTTGGGCCTACCCTGGCGACTGCTACGCGATAAACTGGCCCCGGGCACGGATATCCAATGTGTGAACTATGTTCGAACATTGGATCTTCTCGACACGGATGTTATTGTATGTTATGCTCAAAGATGTTTCAATCAGATTAATGCATCATTGATATATTCAGATGGAAGCTGAGGCAGATGGTACAACGGTAATGGACGCTTTATATGCCAATAAAGCCAGCTTGGAAACCATATTCAATATTATCGATGCTGATCATTCAGGTGCATAAATTCGTGTCCCCTTTACCTGTTCATAACTCGTTTTAATTGTTATTCCTTAACTGCAGGTGAAATAACTCTGGATGAATTTGAGAAGGCAATCGATCTGCTGGTCGCTCATATGCCTGGCGTTTACTCAAAGGATGAAATGCTAGAAAAATGCCGTATGATGGATCTCAATGGTGATGGTAAGGTAGATCTCAATGAGTTCTTGGAGGCGTTTAGACTAAGCGATTTGAGTAGAAAAGAGCAGCAAGAAGAATATCTACGCAAGCGTTCGACATGTCAGCGTCCCTCTGAGTCAGTTACTCGGCTGGCAGATACAATATCAAGAAATACTCTGGTAGTTGAGCACGATATTGATCCGACTGACTGTGAGGCAAAAGTGGTTGGAGAAAAGTCATAATTATTACCCTAAAATAGTACAATTAATGCAATTATTTTTCAAAATCATATGCGGTCAGCCCTAACATAATGCCGCTAAAATATAAGTAATATTTAAGAAGTTATAAAGAAAATAATATTTCATATGCAGCTTATGCCCCGTAAAGCATTCTGAAGCCTCTCTTAATGTCTTTCGCTAAGCTATCAAAAGTGTCAGAACAAGCTGTGCTTATGTTGTTTATCTTCTGGAGTTTCTTGCACAAATGTGAAACTTTAATTTTGAATTCTGAAAGTACACGGGGTGTACGTACGAAAAGAAGGGCATATAGGAAAAGGTAGATCGAATCGGCGATTAGCTGATGAACAAGCAACTAATTATGTATCCATTAAAATAATATGTCTAGCTCTATAAGCTCTATGATCTATGCTAACTCATATTTCCAAAGAAAAAGGAACAAAAAGGCAAGCTAAAAGATGGCCATTAGGCCAAATCATTCCCAGCCAATTTCTTTCTAAACTGCATTCAATTACGGTTAGCAATAAGAACTATAATGGAATAGCATAATCTAAAAGCGAATGGATTGTAGGAGTTGATTTTAGCTTAAATAATTGATTTTTTGTTAATTACCCGAAGTACAAAAGATAAATGAAATCTCAGATGACAATTTTTATGGGTCGGCGGCAGTGCTCGAATGTATAATTCATAGAAAAATTTGTTATTAATATTCACGTTTTACCGCAAACAAATATCGAATTGTCTTCACACATAGTTCAAGCCATGGGATCAAAAGCTAACATTTAAATTGTTTTGAAAAGCTTACCAATTACAATAGTAAATAAATTGTTATATACATATATGCCCCGTTGGGCAATGTTATAAATTTGCAAGAAATATATTTATGTTAGATGCAAAATACATACATATATATCTTTTGATAAGTCGAAGTCTTTCTACATTAGTAAATTAACACATACCACATCAATTAATGCTAAGCGAATATATATATTCTTATAACAATTACCTGCACTTAAAGCTATTAAAAAGAATATTATTGAATTCGGAATTTTAAATAACCGAGATGAGCACATGAGTAATAACCAAAACAATTGTAGCTACTATCTATAATCAAACATAACGATCTGGTCCAAATAAATTTAAATGAGTTTCGTCTCACAAACAAATGTCATATTAATAAATTAATATTTTGCTTCTGCAATTATAATGGAGTAGTTTTTTTAAAGTTATTTTTCAAATCTTACAGTGTGTATATAGCAAGCAGCTTTTGTCTAGCGTATCTGCAAATTCGTTAAGAAACAACTTTCGTTCAGTGTGTAACAAAAAATGTTAGTTTACATTTAGAAACGCAAAGATGATTCTGTTAACGCACTCTGAGTTAACAGAATCGATTTCTCAACTTTGCGTCACGCGAAGTAGGCGTTTAACGCAAAACTGAGACGTTAAGAGTGACCATATGCGGGAAATATTGAAAAGTTTTCGATTCGAAAATTGTTTGTTACTTTTTGTCCTATTACTATATTTATTTTGTTTGTTTATATAATGTGATAGGTTTAAATTATTTGTTTGAATTACAATATTGAAAGAGCGACAACAAGGTGTTACCTATAATATAAGAAACAAGCCAGTTAATCAAATGTTTAACTCAATTCTAAGCTAAATCGACTTAAAATAACAGTAAGCGGGCATGTGTAGTACCCAATTTCAAGGTGCAAGGCCACGAAACACACTTCAAGTTCATGTCCACAAGCTTGCCGTAATTGAGGATAAGGACGAGTCACTTGTTGAACAAATGCAACAAGTTCGGCAGCCTGGCAACGGTTGGTAAACAATAAATTGAGCCCAAGTTCAGCTGTTGCATTGGCAACGCTCAATTCGATGGAATGTTTAATCGATGACCACTCGAAGAATAAAAACAGACAGAAAACAAAAGCTTACCAAACAGAAAACATCCAAGTTCTAGAATAAATACTCCAAATTTTGCAATGGCGCGTCATAAAAACTAGAAAAACGAAAGAGTTGCGGTGATTTTTCATCGGATTCCTAATCAGCTGACAAGGACTTGGTCCGCAGCATGGGAAACACGGAGAGCAATGTGACGAGTGGCGTCAAGAAACAGGCGGGAGTCTCCACCCAGGCCCTCTACAAGTTTGTCAATCTCAAGGGCGGCGGCCTTCTGGTGGACATGATGAAGCGCGCCTGTCAGACCAAACAGTTTGCCGAGATCGATCATGCGATCAAAACGAAGGTGGAACCGTTTTTATATAACAAGGGCGCTGGCCGTTATTTTCCCATATCGAAGCTGGTGCTGCTGCGAAATCGGGACAGGCCACGGACCAGGCAATTGCCCGAGATACGGGCTCTCGAGAATCCCGACGATGATTTCAATATACACGACTATTGTCCGGAGGTATCCGAGGCGGAATACATATCGAATCCCAGTGCCTATCGCTTTGTGTGCTGGGATCTGAACGTGAGTTCCAGACAATATAAGGCTGTCCAGTTGGACTCACAATGACGAAATCTCTATTCCAGATGCGCGGCGCGGTTGGTGAAACGATTCTCCATCTCTGCCTGCTGAATGCCTCCTCGCTGCATGCTGATCTGGCGAAGCGTCTCCTGAAATTCTATCCGAAGCTCATTTTGGACATCTACATGAGCGATGAGTACTACGGCGAGAGTGTGCTGCACATTGCCATTGTCAACGAGGATCCGGCCATGGTCAAATACTTGCTGGACGCCAATGCCGACGTGCAGGAGCGGTGAGTAGTGAATGCCCCTCTTGCATGCTCCTCCTTTTTTCATAATTCTCTCAACTCAGCTGCTGCGGCGCTTTTATGTCCGCGGAGGACACGAAGGCCTCTCGCACGGATTCGCCGGATCACGAGTACGTGGCCCTGCAACCGATAACCAACTATGATGGTTATGTATACTGGGGCGAGTATCCTTTGAGTTTTGCCGCCTGCCTGTCACAGGTAATATGAAGAGAATGAGAGAACATCCGAGAGACACAGACATTCAACATAAATATATCCTTATCGTTATTCCGTGCAGGAGGAGTGCTTTAGACTGGTGCTGGCGCGCGGCGCAGATCCGGACTTTCAGGATACCAATGGCAATACGGTGCTGCATATGCTGGTCATTTACGAGAAGATCGAAATGTTCGATGTGGGCTATGAGGTGGGCTCGAACATTCACGTGCGCAATATACAAAATCTGACGCCCTTGACGCTGGCCGCCAAGCTGGGGCGAGTCGAGATGTTCTTCCACGTGATGAGCATTGAGCGTGAGATATATTGGCAACTGGGCAGCATCACCTGCGCCGCGTACCCTTTGCTCATGATCGACACCATTAACGAGGAGACGGGCAACATCAACAAGGATTCAGTGTTGAATTTCGTGGTGTTCGGTGACAAGCTGGAGCACTTGGAGCTGCTGGATGGCGTGGTCATTGATCTGCTGAAGACCAAATGGGACACCTTTTGCAAATCCCGTTTCTACAAGCAGTTTTACATGTTTGCCTTTTACTTTCTCATATCGCTGTTCAGCTTCATCCTGCGTCCGGGTCCGGATTCCAAGGAGGACGAGGATGAGGAGCCGGAGGGCACAGCTGCTACACCTTCCAATGGCAGCGCATCTCACGACCTATACACCAACGGCAGTCTGGGCCAGCATACCAAGCGTGGCACATCCAGCACGGAATACAGTTCGTTTGTTGAATCCAATCAAAAAGAACATGAAATTATTTCTGATTTCCATACAGAAACCTTTTGGCTAAACTTTACGGAATATTATGATCCCAGCGAGGTCGAGACCCTGCCCGCCTGGTGGCAAACCTATGCCCAGTGTCCGCTCATGAATCTGGAATCGGATCTGGCCAAGCTTCGCATCATAGCCGAGCTAATTAACTTCGTGGGCGCCATACTCTACCTGCTCGTCGCTCTGAGGGAGGCGCGCTTCCTGGGCTACAAAATGTTCATTGAGAATCTGGTTAGCTATTATTTAACATATTCTTTCAGTGTTAACTGAGTTACTTTGCTTCTCTCAGATGACTGCTCCGTCGCGCGTCATGTTCTTGTTCTCCTGCGCCCTCATGATGACCATACCCTGGCTGAGAGTCTCCTGTCTGACCGAAATCGATGATCATGTGACCGTTATGATAATGCTGACCACGGCGCCGTATTTTCTCTTCTTTTGTCGGTGCGTAGCATTAACATACATTATTCTGTTTGCTATTCCAATTTTAAGCTTTTCAGAGGCTTCAAGACCGTCGGACCCTTCGTTGTGATGATCTATCGCATGGTAATGGGAGATTTGCTGCGATTCGTTTCCATCTACTTGGTGTTTGTGCTGGGCTTCTCGCAGGCCTTTTACATCATATTTCTGACCTTTGACAATCCGTCAACGCCCGAGGATCAGGACGCCGAATCGAACCCAATGCCCTCGCCCATGGAATCCATTGTGGCCATGTTTCTAATGTCCTTGACCAATTTTGGCGATTATTACGGCGCCATGGTGTCCACGCAGCACGAGTACGAGGCCAAGATATTGTTCTTTCTATTTATGGTGATTGTCAGCGTTCTGCTGGTGAACATGTTGATTGCCATGATGGGCAACACCTACCAGAAGATAGCCGAGATACGCAACGAGTGGCAGCGCCAATGGGCGCGCATTGTGCTCGTCGTGGAGCGCAGTGTGCCGCCAGGTGAGCGCTTGAAGAACTTTATGCAATACAGCCAGTCCATGTCCGATGGCAGACGCGCCCTGGTCCTGCGCCTGAACATGACTGTAAGTAGGCATTTATGATGTGACTAGTTGAGTAGCTAAATTCTTCTATTTGCCTGGCAGGACGAGGAGAAGGAGGAAATGAAGGAGGTGCAGGAGATGAAGCGCATCCACCAACGTTTCTCCAAAAAGCGCCAAATGGAGCGGGAGGCGCGTGCCCGTCGTCGCCAGCAGGAGTACGAAAAATTCTTTGGCACCGCCCCGAAAACGGACAGTACAGAGCAGCTTAGTCTGTGAGTCAGTCGTGTCCTGACAATGTCCTGACAATGATCTAGTTCAAGTTTTATTGAACTGAGCGCTTCGGGCTTTGCCTGTTTTTCCTTTTTCATTTTCTGCTTTACACCCTGTACCCATTGAAAATAAGGGCATGATGGTTTTCTGCAAAGGTATGTCATAGGTATAATTAAGCATCTAGGACCTCATCAATAGTTTTGGCTAGCCAAGTCCGTCTGTCTTTTTGTCTGCCCGTTTGTCTGCTCCGCCCCTCCGCCTCTCTGGAGGAACTCATGGGTCTCAGAGACTCTAGGAGCTCGATAATTTACTCTGCTTCCAGGAAATCATCTACGTATTAAGATGTCTGATGTCTTAAGGATTGAACTATAAAAATGTATGTTATTCAAGAATGCAATTCCCTTAGAGAGTAGGAGAAGATTATGGACACGGTATAGAAGAAAGCCAAAGGAAAGCTAGAGTATTTGTAACCGCAGTTGGGTTCAGGGTATCTGCGAGTCGGGCACTGCCGACTAGAGCACTCTTTACTTTTTGTGTTCTGTTGAGAATCCTGTTAAAATGTGTTCGCATTGTGCAATAAATGTTTAGTCTATGAGCAGTTCCAACCACCACACTATATCGCTAATTTATATAAGTATCATAAAACTCGGCTTTACGACAGGGCAAACAAACTAGCGACCCGTCGTCTTGTGGAGGGTGCCAATAATGTGCCATTTGAATGATAATAACAATTTTATTATGGACGTCTGGCCAATAAATCCATTGAAAGACGCTCAATGCGGGGGCGAGCATATGCTACATCCTTGGCTACATCCGTTTATCGATTGCACAAAGAAACAAACAAGCGTCTTGTCAGGCTCTTATCTGCTGCATCTTGATTACGTAATTGCAACTGTAGCAACAGATTTGCCCGGCCCGATGCCCATGACACCTTTCATTGTGCTCTCCTCGGCGAGGCCCGGCGATGCACGGCGATGCACGGCGAGGGTGCAAGTGCAGCCAAACAATGGGCATTAGAGAAAGATGTGTCTAGATCGATATCAAGATCAGCGATCGATACTGTTGATGCGTGGGATCCTTTTGCCAGAGAAGCCCGACGCACCGGAAACGTTTAGAGTCCTTATTGTTGCCCAAAAGAATGGAGCGCTGTCAGAATTATGCCTGAACTGTCGAGTGTTGCAGCTATTGAAAGTGTTAAAAAGCAGCGATCTACCTCTCGGGTCTAGAATGCCTGGCTGCTCAGCTTTCCCAGCTTGACTTTAATTGCGTCTGAATAGAGCAATTTGGGACATGCTGTGCCAGCGCGATACAAACAATCTCTTAATACACTTGACAAAAAAACACATCGAATTGTACAATTCATATAAGCAGAACACATTTAAACAGTTACACCCAACGGCAGCAGAAAGCATCGCTGATTCGAGTATATATATTCTTGATCAGGGCTAGCTACATATGTCCCGCTGTCTGTCCGTCTGCCTCGCTCTCGAAAAGATTAAAAGCTACTTACTTGAAATTTAAAATATATATGTGTATTCCCCTTTATGGTATAGCAGAAAGTTTGCCATTTTGTTCTCGATGTAGGCTTTCATTTTTAAGATATCGATAAAAATCAATTTTGAGAAATGGCATAGCTCGAATATTTTAAGAGCTAGATACACCAAACCTATGTAACCTCCCTTATAGTATATACAGATAAAAAACGTTTCACTTCTTGAACAGCTTCAACCAATTCCCCATAATTGAAAAAGAATACATTTTTATAGGTAGAAAGCCCTGCTATTTGCTTATGTATCCTCGTATTTAACAAAGATCGGACTATGAACTCCGATCAAGATCCCCATTGCCATATTGTGGGGCTGAGCTTGACGCTGGTTAAAGCGTATACACTAGTCGGGCACTCCTCACTTTTAATTGTTACACCTCACGTAAGTACTTGCAATTAGCAATCAGATCGAGCTTTTATTTCCTCGAATCCAGCTGTAAATTAATCTCAGTGTAACTGTTTTGGTCAGCTCGTTGAAAGGTTCCCAGCTACAACCCTTGAGCTGCGGTTGCACAATGGGCACCACAGAGCGGCGAGCGGCGATAATGATATGGTGGCAACCCTTGCCGATCATAACAAAGGCTTAGCCATAATTTGAATATGTCACACCAAAATTCCCAGATCTGGATTGGCTTTAGCCTTTTCTCTTATTGTTAGGCGTTTGATTCTCGCCACTCTCGCACTCTCTGTTTCTCTCTTGGTTTTTCACTGCGTAATTATAGAGTCGAGGCGACTCCCGGCGAGGTGTCGAATTCGTTGCAAGCGACAATTTAATCACATGTTTTGCCAGGACCTTTGTTGGGCCTCTCCATTGTGCTTGCTAATGGGGCAGCTGGCAATGGGCTTCGAATTTACGTTGGGTGCACACAACGCCCACTTCCTTTTGTATTTTATGATATACATACATACACTTTTTGCAAGGCTCTTGCCTGACCTCCCCAGAGAGTTTTCTAGTCCAAGCATAACCGTGCGAGTTTTGGCATGATCATAAACTTGGCCGTAAAGATCTCTAACTCGGCTTGTTAATTTTCCAGTCGTAAAATGGTGACTCGGGTAAAAACTCAAGTTCGTACGGGTCGAGAAAGTTGGCAAAATTGTTTAATTACTCCGCACACAAACATTGTAAAACAATAAATGCCGCATGAGGGACGTCGTCATGTTCCCGGAAAAAGATCCTGTTTTATGGGCTCCGTTTAGCGGCTTTCGAGGGGCGTTGCAAATGACTTTTAAATGCGGCCGTCGAGGCCCGATGATTGCTTTTTTCAATACGCATATTTATTTATTTTCCTTTTCTTGTACCTTTTTTCTTAAACTAACTATCGCCATTGTTTGGGTTTGTTCTTTTCCTACCGCGGCGCACACTTGACAAATCTTTGGAGTACAGCCAGCCGAACCCCAAAGGGAAAGTCCTTTGGGACTTTTGCCTGGCTAAAGAAAAATGCAAAAAGTATTCAAATCAATGGGTCCATTTAAATAAGAATTATGGCCTGAGTCCCAGGTGAACTGCCACTAGACCTGCCCCCTGACCCTGCCACACAGCGCGGCTGCCTTCTTAATCTTTGCTTAAAATGTAAAGTTTGAAGCGTTCTTTGAGTTTATTTAAAGTAAATTATTTATGCAAATAAAACCAAACCGGAAAAAAGCTTGCAATTTATTTTGACAGCCAGGCGGGGATGTGGGCATGTGTGTGGGTAGAGAAATTGCAAGGGTTGCTTCCCGATGAATCAGAGTTCGATTCGCTTGACCCTCGTGAACTTTGTTTGCATTTTAGCTCTAACTTGGCATATGTGTTGCTGTATTTAACACTGATTTAGCTTTGTTGGGAGAATTTATCAACATTTTTTACACTTCCCATTCAACCCGTTTTCGAGTATCTGACACTGTTCGGAATTGTCAGTTGCATGCGCACTTGTGGAACATTTTTCAAATCATTCAATAACCCATTCAGACTTGGTTAGACTACTGAGTGTGGCAGAAAGTATATTATTGAGCATAAACTGCATAATTCTAAACTGTAGGAAAACCGTTTAAATAAGAGCCTGATCTGAAATGGTTTTGTAAAACAAATATTCTTTTAAGGATTTGATTACATAGTTAAAACTCTGCGCCGCATTCTAAATTTGAACAATTGCCCAAGTTCTAGTAAAATTAAATGCTTGAAATACATTCGATATATATTTTATTACATTTTGCTATTAAAGCCCAGGCTCGAACTCAAACCTCGATAAATGAAGCTCAATGCGAGCATTGATTCGAACTATGAACCGAATCATCCAAAAATTCTTGCTAGATTTGCAGGGGCCTTGTTGAAGCTTTGACTATGCTACTGTTTGGTTCCATAGCTTTTTATTCAGACACAATTTATACATTTATCTTGCGCTTCACCGCCGAATTCACCTTCCATCTTGGCCCTCTCGTTTCCGGCTCCACTCGCCACCTGCTGGCAGCTCGAATACGCCTCGCTTTGATTGGGAACCACTTGATGTTTATTTGCGGGGGTGCTAACAAAAAACCGCAAAGTTTTAATTGAATTTCCTGAACAAAATAATGTTTTGCCACTTGAGTCTCGCGGGAGAAGCTAAACAAACACAACCAACAACGCAACAGACTGACTGACGGACCGGCTGACTGACTGGCTGGCGGGCTGATTGACTGACTGACAGGCGCATAGATTGAAAGGCGATACAAGGTACGAGGTATGCATACATACTTAAGAGCCAAATGAAATAAATTCAATTCGCAAAATCAAATCTCTTGAGTGAAAATACGCAACACAATCAAAAGTTGCATTAAAAATTCAAACCAAAGAAAACACAAACAAATGGAGCTAGGCGAGTGGGCGGGCTGGTTTCTGGTTAGTAAAGAATGGGAAAGGTATTTGGCGAGAGGCGTCGAAGCGGTTTTCCCATTGCCACAATTTTACTTTGATCTTTGATAGCATTAAGCACGCGCAATAAAACTCTTTGACTTTCGAATGCATCGAACCCATTTGCCAAATGAGTGAAATTAATTACAAGAAGCCACAGCAAAGTGGGCAAACGATGGCAGCCAACGGGTATGCTCGACTGTGAGAGTCAACAAAACCTCACCTCATCTTTTATACATTTGAGAGCTGCTCCTTAAAGTTTGCACTCGCTTGTCTGGCACATATTGACTTTAGTTAGCACATTAGACCCATTAACTCGCTAGTACAGGGTATAATTATAGAAATATCAAAGCGTTTGGCCAGGCTGTCAACACTTTTGGTTAAAACTTGTGGCTCTGGGGTTGGGCAGCTGCCACTGACAGGCCTCACCGCGTGTCACGGGCCGGGCCTGGACCTCATTTGCCTGTTGGAAACGCCTCCGCACGCCTACCCAAACACAATATTGACGATGACGACGACGACGATGATGATGTTGATGCTGATGTTGATGATGCCCCGAGGCAACCGCAAGATTTTGACACTTTTTGGGCAGCTAATTCCCTGGATTTGTGGGCTCGCATTCGTTCCAACTGTGCTTGTTGGTCGTAAACACACACCGTGGGATTCGGTTACGGCGATGACGTTCTCGAAGAAATCGCGCGACTGAACTGCACTTCAAAAGTCGCTTTGAGTGGGCTCTTCGGGCGGCGACGTTTTGCGGGTCGAGCGACAACAATAATTAGACCTAAGCACTTGAAGAGGGGCCGGCAAATGCCAACCCCTAAGAATGACCCCCAAAGCAGCAATAGCCGCGTCTTTCTCTCGCTCTCTCCCTAAATAAAAATATATATATATGCAAAAAATATATAAAGAAATATGCTCAAGTATTAAACGAAAAGCAGCTCTTAAGTGGCCCGTTTCGATTACATGCCAAACTTAAGATGAATTCCGGCTTATGAAGTGCTTCTACTGCGGTTCCGCCAAGGTTCGTCATTTGCCTGCAACCCTTTTTCCGTGCTGATTGAGAAATTAACGTCGTTTAGCCAAGTGCCTGACTTGGTACTGGGCTTGGGTTTGGGTCGGCCAGGTGAACAATGCCTCGGGGCTAGAGACTTTTGCATATCCTGAACATTTCTTAGTTAATCTGTTATGACATCTAGTAGAGTTATGTAGGTTGGTATTGGAGGGGGGAGGGGCGGAGTAACCAGTATTCCGCTGGGCACCTAATGAGCTCAAATCGAGCATGCCTTATGAGTGCCATCGATATCCTACGCTCTGACAGCTCCTCAATTGCATTTGCATTGGCATTGGCATTTTCCCAGCCATTCTCATTAAAGGCGAGACATTCTCACAGATTCTCACACTTAGCAGCAACTGGAGGAGACTGACTTTCAGGGCGTTAAATGTGGGCTTACACATGTTTCGGCCAACATTTATTATCCTTTGCACAAATACCGCAAATTGAATATTATGTGGAAAAGGTTAATTGTTTGCAAAGTTCTGGGCATAGTTGCCTTTCCATTTCCGTGTTGGCCGGAAATGCTGCAACAAAAACACACACGCATACAATGTAGGCAAAATGCATTGATTATTGTGTTTATTTATTATTGTTATTTTTTTTATTTTTTATTTTGCTGTTGTTGGTTGTCTTTGGCAAACGCTGAAACAATTTGCACAACAAGCACAATTCGAGTTCCGTTGAATTGCAGACAATAAAGGACGACAAAAGGACGCTGCAGTAGATGCTGCTGAGACAGCACAATGCTAGGACAATGGCCCAGCAGTAGCATCGATTCGACCTGGTCAACTCAGGTGAACGGGAACGGAAGTCGACTTGGCACATGGGAGTCTGCGATCCTTTGTTTGGCCTCCGAACTGTTTAGCCTTAATGGGATGAGCTGAAGAGTTAGTTGTAGCTAGGACATATTGTTCATTTTTCCCCTTACGGGACCATAATTTGTTCATTATGCTCCATTCTGAAAGATTGACATTTTTATGTGCTCCCAATACATAATATTCATACCGTGTCGATGAAGCTTACGAACGAATATTTGCTAAATGAGTCTTATTTTCTGTTCAAGTTCTTTCTTACCAGGCCTGCAAACCTTAAGAAAAGGTAACGTTGGTTTGTTTGACGGTTCAAACCCACACACTTTCTTCGGGTTCGGTTCGTAAAACGTGCTCTATGCATTTATTAATCCAGTTTTTGTTGTTTTTTTTTTTTTGTTTTCTGTTTGAGGTCTTTCTTACCAGGGCTGCAGGCCTTACGATAAGTTGTCACTGGTTCGTTTCACGGTTCGAGCCCACCTCTTGCTTTTAGGTCCGATTCGTAAACCTGATTATCCACATTTTTTAAACCAGTTTTTGTGTTTGTCCTTAATTTTAACTATTTTAATGAAACAATTCCATTTAAATGAAAAATTTACTGATAATATTGTAAGTCCTACATATTTTCATATACAAGATACGCGCTAGATTTGAATTCTATTGCGAATTTGGATCTACCAAATGGGGTAAGATCTATGTAATGGCTATTTATTTCCTATAGCTGAGTCTCACTCAAAAGTAATGCAACTTAGGCCCACAAATTCAGAATTGTTTCGTTTATTTTCTGGGAAACTGTTTTAACTAAATTGTATTTCCGGTCTCAAACTCGTCTTCTTTCTTTCCAACATTTAATATATATGTATGTACACATACATTACATAAATCTATCACATGCGTACAAAGGCGCATAATTTTTCATGTATTAACGCCAAAAAAAATGAAGGAAAATGCAAAGAAAAATCTTTAGATTTCGTGTGCATGCAAAATGCTCTTAACTAGAATGACACGTGAAAAGCGCAAAATCTGTAAAGTAATCAAATGGACACGTTCGTCTAGGAAATTGTTATCAAATGCATGTGTGTGCGTACGTGTGTGCGCGTGTGTGTGGGGGTGCTGGGAAATGGACAGTGGGAAATGGAATATGCGAACTGAACAAAGGATCCGACGTCTGCCAACTACGTGAGAAAATGTAAGTTAACCGTTGTCGGCTGTGGAAAGCAGTTTTTCCAAATGTTGTGTAATGCCAGGTGCCAGGGACGCGTATAGTAAGTCTTTTGTCTGGTCTGGCAAGTGAATGTGAATTAAATAAATACCAATTAAATCAAATGTCATCGGATGCTAATGAAACAATTCAATCAATTCGCAAAGTAAACACAATTTAACCTCATTTAATTGACATTTAAGTCTCGCAGACTTTCGCCTTTTGTTTCGCTTTGTATTTATCTTTATGATCTCATTATAATCATTGTTATTATCACATTTGCCGCATTGTTGCTGAATTTAATTTAAAAACGAAAAACGTAAAACGAATAAACTGAATTGTTTGCCTATGCTATACATATGGCCGTATAAAATGCCTTACCCAGCGTCAGAGCCCCAATTCACAATTGAAGTATTCACAATGACATCAACAACAACAACAATAGCAACAACAACATATGGCAAACAATGGAACGCGCGACTCTCGGGATTTAATGTAAAAAATAAAACGAATGAATAATAGAACGCGCATTGAAAGCAGGCAGAGAAAGGCAGACGAGTCCTTCTAAAGGGTTCGGGCTAGACTTTCCATAATGGATTTCATAATTACAGAACTGTTGATTCTATTTGGACTCATTTGAAATTGAGTGCTCATAAGTATATACCTGTAACACCTGACGGCTTTGTCATTATTTTTTTGCACACGCAAAGGAAAATAAAAAGAAAACAAAACAAAATATCAAAACTATTTTATGGCACCTCAACGCCCCCTCCTCCTCCTTCTCGCATGCACAACAAAAGTCCATGGCAACATTTGAATGCTAAATGCGAGATGCGTTTGGCAAAAAGCAAAAGCCTGTCCTCCTTTCTGCCACTATCCTAGTTGGTGGCTCCCCCTCTCTCTCTCTCAATCTCTCTCGCACTCCCCCTGGCTCTCTGTATTCCATTGCTAAGTGAAAAGTAGAATGGATAGAAAGCAAAACGCTAGCTGAACAAAACTTTTTCCATTACACAACACATCAAGTTTTTTTTCCTTTTCTTTTCTTTTTAATTTTTTTTATTATTATTTTTTTGCTTTTTTCGGTGGACAACACAAAGGAAACGTTGAAAGCGCTGAAAGCTTTTTATACCCTGTCAGCAAAAGGATGAATTGGGTATATTAGTTCGGATATGACCTGGCTATCAGGTGAGTAATTTTTTATGATTCTTGAATATCTAATAATTGTAAGAAGCCACCCAACTAACCTCCCATGTGTAAAAATTTGAGCTAATATAACTATCAGCTGCAAAATCGTTTTACAGTGTAGTATAACGATGTACCGACAGGTCTTAGGCTTGGGCACAAGAGGGCGGCTATAACATAAACCTCTACTATAATGCAAAAAATGGACCACCTTATTTCATTTGGGATGCTATAGGTCAATAAAGGATCAATTGACATGTTACATTTATACATATACATGATATATGCAGACAAGTTTGATATTTTAGCTATGCTACTTATTATAATTGGTTATCAGCAAGCGCATATTGTACTCCTTCAGCCAAGAAAAACACTTCATTTTGTCTGTTTTTTTTAAATCTTTTTTTTTTGCAACTTTAACGTTGCGCATTGTGTAGTCAAACGAAGAGCTCTTTCTCTTACCACAGGTACCCATACAATCATGCTCATGCATATAGGTACACTTTATGTACATACTTATATAAATTCAGCTAGCCATTCAGGGCGTTTTTCTCGTTCCTAGTTTTGTAATTGTGTTGTGTGGCGCATTGTGTCGCTTTTGCTTTTCCACTTTTCTTTACCAAATAAGTAAATAATTGCAGTAATATCCTTTCGAGCGCGAAATAGAAAGAAACGAACAACGACGGAGAATGGAAAGCGTGTTTCCATGTCCTTTTCATAAACTAAAATGTGCTTTTCACACATATACATAAAAAACACACACCAACACCCACACAGACACACATATGCACAGATTCACATTTGCCCACTCACAATACACATGCGGCTTGTATATAGAACAGAGAGTAACACAGACACCCACAATGGCCAGGGTATACAAAAATTCACACCAAGGCGCCATTATGATTGGCTGAAAAGGTAAAGCCAACGGGCCACGCACACACAAGCATACGCGCACTCTCTGAGCGTATGTGTGTTTTTTGGCTCTCACACTTGCATATGTACATATGCACTCACACTCCCGAAGCTCTCTCTTCGGACAAACAACAATACATGCCGCGGAAGTGCAGCGCCAGGCAAAACAATAACGGAAATTGTGTGCCCACTGTTTGCGAAAAATCAATGCAATTTTAGAGAGAGAAAGAGAAGGAGAGTGTAGCTCTCTGTAGGAGCTGAATGCGGGAGTGCGGGCGCTCCAAATGAGGTCGCTGCGGCAAAAAATGGGAGCAGCGCAGCCAAAAACTACCAACAAGGCGACCAGACACGAACCGAGCCGAACAGTGAGCGAGCTGTTATTGTAGTTGTTCGTTGTTGTTGTTGCTGCTGCTATTCAGTCTTTCTATTGAACACACCCCTCAATGGGCAACAACTACAACTAACAAGGCGGCCGAAATAAAGGAGCCAATGGAACAAAGCCAACAAGCAGCGTAACAATGCACCAGCAACAGAGAGAAAAAGAGCGAAACATAGAGAGAGAGAACGAGAGAGAGCGAGCGAGCACAATGCAGCGCTGTAGGAACACAGGTATGCGAGAACAAGGCAATCTTGTTGCCATCTCGCTCCGGCATACTCACATACCTGTGCAGGGGGTTGTTGCTGCTGGCGCTGGTGCCGAGAGAGAAAGAGAGTACGTCCGCAATGGGCATAACAGAAAACTGGATTTGACTGTAGTCGTGTCAGTCTCAATTATTGCGCAGACAAATCAGTCAGTGTGTAGCTGTTGAGCCGAACAGAAGCAGCAGCAAGAGCAATAGCAAAAGCAAAAGCAACAGCAACTGATTCTGACAAGCACAAATGACATTACAGTAAACTAAACAAAAAAGAAACATTGTGAATACAGTGAAGTGACAAACAAGAGAACAACAGGAACGCAAACACAGTGAACATTATATTGAAAACAATATCAAGTGATAAACGAACATACAGACACATATAATGGCCACATTATCGTCACATCCCAATTATGGTTTTCATTTGGGCACCGGTCAGGGCCTGGAGCTGCCCTCCCCTGGCGACTATGCATCCCAGGGCCTGGTCAATGCTCAGCTTAGCCCCAGCATGGACATGGATATTAAGCGTGTGTTGCATTACTCACAGAGCGGTGGATTGGCCGCCAGTCTGGCAGCCATGGGCGGCTCACCAGGTGGTGGTGGCCCAGGCGGCGTCAGCAGCCAAGCTGCCAGCAACATGAGCCACCACATGGCTCATCATATGCACAACGCCGTAGCTGCACAGCAGACCCTCTCGCCCAACAGCTCCATTGGCTCCGCCGGCAGTCTGGGCAGCCAGAGCAGCTTGGGCAGCAGCGGCATGGGCGGAGGCATTGGCATGGGCGCACATGGCTCGGGAGTGAGCACTGGCGCTGGCAATGGCTCCATGCACAGTTTGGCCACATCACCTGGACAGGAGGGACACATCAAACGCCCGATGAACGCGTTTATGGTTTGGTCGCGTCTGCAGCGTCGTCAAATCGCCAAGGATAATCCCAAGATGCACAATTCGGAGATATCCAAGCGTTTGGGCGCCGAATGGAAGCTGCTGGCCGAGTCCGAGAAGCGTCCGTTCATTGATGAGGCCAAGCGCCTGCGCGCATTGCACATGAAAGAACATCCGGATTACAAGTATCGTCCACGTCGCAAGCCCAAGAACCCGCTGGCCGCTGGCCCCCAGAGCGCACTCCAAATGCAGAGCAACATGAACATGAACATGAACATGAACATGAACATGAATATGAACATGAATATGGCACAACAGAAATTGGGTGCAGCCGGCGGCGGTCCGGCGGGCGGTGGCTACAATCCGTTCCATCAGCTGCCCCCATACTTTGCACCCTCGCATCATCTGGACCAGCCGTATCCGGTGCCATATTTCACAGGTTTCGATCCTCTGGCATTGTCTAAGCTGCATCAGAGCGCGGCGGCCAACAATCAGACGCACAAGCACCTGGAGGCACAGCAGGCGTCACAATTGCCACCCACGAGCCTGAGCAGCTTCTACTCCGGCATCTACTCGGGCATCTCGGCGCCATCGCTGTATGCCGCGCACTCTGCGAACGCCGCCGCCGCTGGACTGTATACCTCATCCTCGACATCGTCGCCGGGCTCCTCGCCCGGCACCATCACGCCCAACGGCATGGACGGCTCCATGGACAGCGCCTTGAGGCGGCCGGTGCCCGTGCTCTATTAGGCACAAGTGCGGGCCAAAGCTGTCCCAGAGTAAAGTACAATTTGCATTGTTGACGCGTTCCCAAAGTGATCCACTGGTTTTAAATCTTTAAAAGCTCTAAGTAAGCCAATTATGATCTAGTAGTTCTCTATCTTTGATATTTCTCGCCCTATCAAGCAAAACGCTCGCAAAAGTCTAGTACAATCTTTGCACAAGAAAGAAACCGTAAGAAACATTCCTAGCCAATAAACATATATATTACCTAACATAATACAAATTATAATAATGTCTATAATTTATTGTCGCTAAACAAAACAAATGAAATACCTAATTGTAAATTAATTTTATTTAGTTCTAAGCGTGTGCTCCTTGTTGTTTTTATCAGCACCATCCTCATATCCTAGTTACGAGTATTGTGCCCCTTACTCAAATTGTAAATATCACGTGAATTCGTTATAGACTATAAAAACACAATCCGAAAATGGAAAGAAACAAAACACACACACACACACACATATATTCATAAATGTATTAATAATTGTATTAAACTTTAAAAACAAAACGTTAATATTTAAGGCAAAACAGCAAAATAATGAGAAAAAAATGAATAAAAAACAACATTTATTAAAATGACAAAAAACTGAAACAATTTTTGAGACTTTTTTCATGCTGAGAAATTAAACTCAAAATCTTTTAAAGGGCAACACAATAATATCTTTGCATATATTGTTTACATTTCTTTTAAAATTTCTATGGTTAGCACGGAAAGCTGTTCAGCAGACTTTTAAGTAAAAAGTATAGTAATTTATGGGATTATATAGTTCCAAGTAGTTACCTGAACTTGGAGCTATGTCCATGCGCTAAGAAAATGCTTCGAATGCAATCCCAGATCCTTCTTTTCAATTTTTCCAAGCTTTCTTCTCTGCAATATCTCAACAATATATTCTCAGTTCTCAGCATTTTTCTAACAGTTGAGTCCCATTAATATTAACCTTGTCTCCACGTGTTTCTTGTATATATTTCTCATTTTTATATACCATACAAATAATTAAATATAATACCGAATTTTTCTGCCCATTTTTGCCCGCAGTGTTTGCCTTGTTGTTGTTGTTGTTGTTTGAAAACTTTAATTTGATTTGCACACAGAAAAATGTGAGGTATTATACAACTATTTGGCGTGGTATTAATTTCTATTGATTAATGCGCTGTTTATTTTGTTTATTTTGCGCCTCGGCCAACAATGATCTGGGGTATACGAGATCCAAACAAAGGTCGCCAGAGTCGCAGAGGGTATGGTCATATCTGCCATACGGGGGCCATTGTCTGGGCCCAACGGGGGGCTGGGCCATTGAAATTTTAGACGGCAAACAGATCCAGACAGACCTCTGGCGATCAAATCAACGAGTTTTCAGTCAATTTTATTATATTCAAACACTTTTTTCTTCTCATCTTAACTTGTAATAATAATAAGAATAATTGCGGTCATTAATAAATCCACTGGCATTGTTTCTCAACTTATACAACTTGTGTTTTTTAGATTTGAGAAAGTGTGCGTGTGTGCGTTTGTGTGTGTGTGTGTGTGTGTGTGAAATGTGTGAAAATATCAAATATTGATTATTGTTTGTTATTATAGGCATTGTTGTAGCCGTTGTTGTTCCAACAGTGTGTTTTTTCATTCTTATGCTATTCTCCTCTCTATATAAAATTTCACAAATATTTACTTTGCATTGACGTGATATTGAATAATTATATAAAGAATGAATTTTAGGTTAAGTTGCTGGCTTAAGTTCGAAACGCTCTCAGGTAAAAAAATGAATCCTAAAACGGGTCAGACAGAACTCCACGAAGAGGGTTGGCAACACACACCTTGTTGAATGTATTCGAATATCAAACTATTTAGCAGCTTATACTTCAGAACTCAACACATTGAAAAGAATCTTTGACCTCTTCACGATTAGATTAATGTATATTGGCTTGTGTGATAAACTAAATAGTTAACTAGTTAGTTATGGTAAAGTAAGGCAAACATTTTCACAATTTCAAGGATATCTCGACGCGTCTTAGATGACATTTTAATACTATTTTCATAAAATTTATTTAATTCTATTGACTTTCAATTCCCTATTTTCCGCCATTTTTTTTTACTTTTCCAAAAAATATAATAGCTATTGGTCAATGTGGCGCTCACAAGCTAAGTTTCGAGCAGATCTAGAATTTGTTTATGTAATTTAAATAAATTAAATTAAAAAATAAACTTAAATAAACTGTGGATTTTCCGATAAGTGCGGCAAACTTTCTAATTCATATTCCAAAAAATCTTCAAAAAAACGCTAATTTTATTGTTTCTCAGTTTTTCATTTAACCATATTGTACCTATCCAAACTTGCAGTTAAGACTTTCTAAAAGCCTCGTCTTACCTATATCTATCTATCTCATATGTAGCTTCCCACGGTTAACAGATTTTTATTAAAGGTCAGCTTAAGGAAGGCATGCGGAAGTTAGTCATTGTACTACGCTTTTTAGTTGGTTTAATCTCGACTAAACCATTAAACTAATTCCGTATCGTCCTGTGCTAAGCCAGCCGCTCTTCAGCTAAGCAAATAACATATCTTTGAGTTTATGACTGCGCGTCAATCCCATTTCCATATCTGTACCTACGATGCGACCTATTTCTGCGATTTGTGTACGAAAATAATTTCGGGAAACAAAGAACACGCACAAAAACAAATCGCAGCTATAATATTTTCCTTTTTTACGACTTTATTGGCGGATTAGCGTCTGCGTCGCCGGAAAGCAAAAGGAGTGTGCAATGTGGCGGGATTGTGAGGTGTTTTATTTTCTTTTTTTTCTCTTGGCTTTGTTTTGTTTTACCTGCCCGGCCGGCATTTCGGGACCCGGATTAAGCACCGAGTTGGGCGTCGCGACGTCATTGCCAGTTTGGTGTCTGATTTTCGCCGTTTTTCCAAATGGTTTTTGTTTTGTATGTCGTCGTCTTTTTTTAGACGAAACGCTAATCCGGCGGATTAGCGCGACGGATTAGCACAAAGGTGATACAATTCGCTACAATTATTGCCGCGCGAGGTCGAAGGCAACATATTGTTTTTACATGGAAGGCTTTCTCGATGTCATAAAAGCATTGACAACAACGGCAATGACAACATCCAAGTCCGCGCTGCGAAGGGGTCAAGAAGCAGTTGGCGTTGGCGGGTTGTTCTACTCCTTGTCGTTGTTGTTGTTGTTGTTGTCGTGGTTGTTGCTATATTGCCATTGCTGTTTCACTCTCGACAGCCCCTGGGCAATATGGCGACAGCGTTGGTTGCAAGCGGGAGACCGAATAGGAGCGGGCGCACACTGTCTGCCGCCAGTCCAATGTCCTGCGTCTGGTTGCACAGCCTAATTTGTGGGTGGTGGCTTTTGTCAAACTGTTTCACATTTACCAATGCACAGGGGGTGGTTGCTCTAAGCACTGGCCAACAAAATAATAGTTAATCGTATTTATTTATAAATGTATGTGATTCATGAGCTGCACTCAAACACGTTTCCAGACTCAAGTTTAGCAATCGACTTAAAATACAAAATCTTCTTAATTTCAGCATATTTTCTTGTATAAAAATATCTTTCATTTGTATATTTGAATAGAACTTAGTTTCATTTGAAAACAAAACTTCAAAAGTTAAAATTTTTATTTATTTAAACTTTAGATAAAGCTTAGAGCTGCATTCAATTTACAAATATAAATTGATGCACATATGTGAAAATTATTGCTTAAGTTTAAGTATACAAGCTCTCGTTAAAATGATGCCACAAAACAATTTTGTTGTTTAGTGTGATTTATACGCTGTTAGCTTCGGCTTCTGCCTGGACGTGAAGCATATTGTTGGGGGTGGCGCGTGGTTGACAAGTAGCAAAGCGTGGCGGCTTTTAAGTGCTAGTTTGACATTTTTTGCGGCAGTCGTCGTTGCTGCTGTAGTTGTTGTTGTTGTTGTTGTTGTTGTTGTTATGGGCAACCGAGCTAACCAACCAGACCGTCAATAAGTCGCAGCTAACAATTAATTAAAAGCCTCTACACACAGCGCACTTAGGCAAATGAGCAGCCGAGCGTTGAGCGGCCCACGAGGCGTATGCGCGATGCCAACTGGGACATAATTTGTCAGGGCGCGTCAAAGCAAAAGGCAAATGGCAAATGGCAAATGCAGCGGGTAACCAACTGCAGGAGTAGCAGCAAAAGCAGCAGGAGCAGCAGACGAGGAGGCAGCCAAAAGGATAACCGCGTTCCAGTCTGCCCAGAGACTCGAGACACGCTCTCGAGTGTTGTCAACAACGTCATTAACATGGCACGACGCCAAATGGAAATTAAATGATGATAAATTTGCAACAAGACTCGACTGATTTGCGTGTGGCAATAGCAGCAGCAGCAGCGGCATCAGCGGCAGTAACAGGAGCCTCGTCTCTGGCATTTGCATAATAAGCAGCGGAAACTGCGAGGCGCATTCAGTTGAACAAAATTTGATTAGGTGCGAGACATTTCATTTGTCAAGCCAAAGGAGAAGCGACCTGGCGTCAACATCAGCATCAACATCAACTGTGGCCACCGCTGCGGCGCGTTGTGGTTGCGGCGGTCGCTGGCACAACCCTCTCCGGCGGTTGACATCGATTGATGAGCACAAACTGGCCGCCCATGTGGTGCTTCTAAAGTGCCAAAACACTTACTATGCGATTGACGAGTCGTGCGAGATCTGTGAAGAAGTGGAGTCATGATCATTGCCGGGCAAACTTGAGGCTGCGGGACTTAGCCAATTGAAATGTCCAGAGTTGAGCAAGTTGAGTTGTTAATTACTTAAAGAATTACACAATTACAATGGTTAATTACTTAAAGAATTACATAATTAAAACTGTTAACTACTTAATTACATTATGAAAATTGTTAATTACTTAAAGAATTACATAATTACAATTGAAGAAACGGATTAAATTTAATATTCCATATTAGATATTCCAATGAGCTTTAAAATAATCCAAGGCAATAATTGAACAAGTTCATATACATGGAAATAAGTTGCTCTACGAACTGGTCACAAGAAAAGTCTCTGGTTCAAAGCGTGAAGCGAGCCACTAAACATTTGCAAAAGGCTTGCAGCCATGCATTTTACAAGAACATTAACAAAAGTAATAAAAACTACCTTACATATAAATAGAGAAAAATATGGAAAAGGAAAAGCTCAGCGCGCATCAGTGGATAAGGGGTTAAAGCTGCTGGCAGGCGTCCAGTGTTCACATGACAATGGCTGAGGGGATTTGAGGCGCGGTACTTCCTGTTTGCATGAATCTCCACGTGCTCGCAGCCACATTATGGATGGAACGCCCGCCCGCCGGCTAAGCCTGCAGCCGGTTGAGCCATTCATTGTCAGTGGCCAGTGCGCATCTTCGGGCAGAAGCATCCTTAGCCTCATCCTGTGCGACGTTAAATGCGGCTGTCTAATGCATTATTGTTCCTGTCCAGTGAGATGATGTCGACGCGCTTGAGGATGAGGATGAGGACGAGAGAGCAGTAACAAGGCGCCTGGCTTTATGGAATTTCATAACTGCTCTCGAGCGTAATTTGTTTCCTGTTTACGCGCAGCAGGACATTTCGCATCCGCGTGCGCATTGGCGTATAAATTATTGCCCAAATCATGAGCCAACCACCACCAGTGCACCATTAATGCATAGTCAGATATATCCATGTAACCCGCAACCCTCTGCACCCCCCACCCTTCCCAGGCCAGGCTCAAGTGTTTGCCCATTAATTTGCTGGTTAGGGTGGCAGCTTCTACGCAGCTCGCTGCAAATATTTGCATAAATTTGTAATAATTTTATCGTCAATTTGTATTTTATTAGCGTGTTGCGAGCCACTCAACTATACGAACCATCTACCGCCCGCTCAATGCTCAACCGCCCATTCATTGTCTAAGCAGCTCTCATCTTTCTTGTCTGGCTTTGATTTGTGGGTGCAACCACAAGACCACGAGGCGGCTGCGGTGGTTGCGGGTGCCGCATATCGTTAATTTAATTTTACTTTTTTAGTATTATTAATTTGTTAAAAATTTGTCACTTCGCCATTGTTTGAGTTGGCATTCAAAGGGTCTTTGATGTTGATGTTGATGCTGATGAAGATGAGTGGCCTTTTCGTTGATAAAGACGAGGAGATTCGAGCGTGATTTGAAAAGAGACTGCTTATGACTTATTTGCTGTAAATTACTTTTAGCCACCTCTTTAGTGAAATACTGATAATAAGCTGGTTAGAGGTTAGAGGTCTTCTGTTTATCGAACTTACCAAAAATTAGGCTGCTGTCTAGATGATAAAAAGCCAAGCTCTTTCATTAGCACAGTTGTATTTCGCTCTGCTTACCTTGCTTAACGCTTACAATTCCCAACAAGTTAAAGTTTTAATCAGAAAACCCGCTCAGTTGTTTGTGTTTTGGTTTTTATTAATACAAAAAAACAACTCACATTGATCTTCAGGCTGCAAGAATAATACAGAGTTCTATAAATATTGTGCAAAAGAAAGGTAATATTTGCTGCTGGTTAAGTACACAAAGGCAGGAAATGGGTCTTAGCTCTTGTTGGTACTGCTGAGATTAAGGCACGCTTTAAAGAGCCCCGAGCTGTGCCACTTTGTCAGGCAGACAGAAAGAGAAAGGGAGAAAGAAAGGGAGGCTGTCCAAGAGTTGATCCACAGATGCGGCTCCATCGGAGCCAAGGCGGCGTGTGCTGACAATCAAAACAACTGGCACAATGCGAGTATTCGGATATAGAGATGGCAAACAGAGCTTAACAACTGGCAATTGTTGATTGTGGAATACCCTCCAGATCGGAGCTATTATGACATAATTAACTCCTCGTTTACTCGACTGACTGGATTACATAACGCAGTCGGGAATCGCTCAGGCACGCGAAGCTGCTGCCGGGGATTACGCACAATACAAAAACTGTTTACATTTTTGGCAACAAAACGGAAATGCAGGCTCTAAACTGCTTACAGAACTGGCCAAACAAATAACCCGTACGTACAACAGGCGACCTGAAAACAGTCACTGGACAGACGGGGGACAGGAGATGAGGGACCGGGAACGGGACTGACAATGGGCAAAAACCGTTCTGATATGGAGCGCCAGCTGCCGCTGCCGCTGCCGCTGCCGACGACAATCCAAAAAGAAAGCAGACAGAAAGCCAGGGGACACACAGAGTAAGAGTAAGGGAAATAGAAGTAGAAATAGTTTTTATTGATAACTGGGTTTCAGCTCTCTTGAATGGGTTAAACGCCACAGCTGTTGCGGCTGTTGTAACTGTTGTAACTGGCAATAGCTTAGGGATTATAACTGTAAGCGAGCGACCAACAAGCAACCATTGGAGCCGGGCAAATCTCTGCCCAAGACCAGAGACCAGAGACAACAATGAAACAGCTCGAACAGATTTGGTCTAGCGGCAGACGCAGGCGACGGTGCCCACATAATTGTTGCCCATTGTTGGTCACTAATAATATTTAATAACATTTTGGCGTTAAGTTGGCGAACAGAGCTACCCCGCACCCCTGCCCCTCCAATACTGGCCGGCCCGCCTCATCAATGCCTTGACGAATCGTAAACAAAGCACAAATTTGAGTAATCAGCTTCATTCAAAAAACGTGTAGCTCAAAGACACAGGGACTAGTTAAACAAAAGACACAAGCCGAACTGATGAGATCTGCTTTAAGACTATTCAGATACTCTAAAAAAAAAAAAACAGAAATTAGACGAAGAAAATGTATAATTAATCTTATGGAAAGGAATCCAGAGAATTCAGTTTGGCAAAAGTGCGGGCAGCAATTAGAAATACTCAACTGTTGATTAAAAGGAAGTAAAATAATATTAAGAAATTTCATTTAATTAAGATTTCTTAAGCTTCTTATGACTTATTCCTAGTCATTGATGAGATTTGTGCAATACAATATTAGAAAATTCTTAAAAATTCCTTTTGCTTGCAATTTGAGATTATATTAGATTATTTTCTTGTCGAAACTCGCTTTCTGAAATGATAAACGAATTTATTTTCTTGTTTAGAAAATAAATTTGAAATATTTTCTGCACATTCTCTATATTCGCTTGAGTAGCTTGGTGAGCGCAGAGTCCAGATAGAAGTGAGCACAAAGTTTGGGGAGAATATTTCCTAAATACATATATATGTGTCAAAAATTATGCATGAACATAATGTGCTGCTCATGGAAAGAGCATTAAAAAATGTATATATATATTCATATATATGTTTTTTAGCTTCCCACCAGTCCAATCGTAGCGGCAGCAACGCAGAGGTGAATGGGGCACTATTCAGGGACAGGGGACAATGCGAGGGGGCAAAGGGCAGAGTCCAGTCAGGCAGTGTTCCAAGCTCTTCATGGAACAACAAAAGCGCTTAAATGAAACAAAGCAATCGGACAATGGGCGCGCATTATTTTCTAATTTATCGGCATTGTGCGAGTGGCTGTGGCTGGGATCGGCTGCTCAGATTTTCAGCTGAGGTACATTCGACCAAAAAAAAAACTGAATATTGTTGTTGCTTGTTTTCATTATTGATTTAAACAAATCGAAGAGCGAACAAGTGAAGAGCAGTCGGCATCGCTATTAATGCGCTTTTAATGAAGTAATAACAACAAAGATGACGACGATGACGATGACGATGACGATGCCCACGAGGCATTCACAAGGTTCATTCATTAGCGTCGCCCTTTTGGCCAACATTCGTGGCACTTGGCAACTGTACAACAACTATGCCAACGATCCAGAGTAGCTCTGTACAGCACAATTAAAGGGTATCTCGATGAATCGATCTCGATGGCAATCGCTGCTATTAATTGCATTTTGTCACAACAAATTTTAGACAAAATAATATTCGCTAGTTGCATTCTGACACGCTATGGGCAACAATGTGTGGCAGCTGGGAAGTGGGAGTGGACCCCAAAGAGAACTGGGCTGGGCTGGGCTGGGCTGGGCATTAGTTACTTTCGCTTACGCTGGCAGCCGACACTCGCCTCATGTGTGACAAATGTTACGTTCTATTAACCATGTAAAGATTCGTAAATGGCCAAAAGTATGAACGAAGGGTTGGCCAACACAATGCTGCAGCGATGCTGACCCCATTCTGTGGGGCAACTATTGAGCGTGGGTACGCGCTCAAACAAGTGGCATAAATGGGTGTGGCATCAGCTAAACAAGCCGCGTTTCGAGTTAAGCTTTAGTTAAACTATTTTTGTTGTTAAGATTCGTATTGACATCACAACTAAATTAAGAATCCTATCAAAATTTGCTTTACCATTATAGCTCCACCTGCTAAAAACTCTTGTATTGTCTAGCAGGCTGGCAGTCAGTCGTGCATGTGATTAACAGGAATTATTTGCTCTATGTGCACATATATCACATATACCTCTGTTCAAACATTGATCTGTCGCGACAAAGTCAATTGGCATTATCCTTGCGCCTGCGACTGTTAATTACAAGAATGCCTCAAACATGAAGCGGCACGACAAATTCCTGTGAATGCTGCATTGGGAAACGTGAAAAACAAGAAAAATTCAAAGACCTAAAACCATAAAAAATGTGAACAACCAATTAACAGCGAACTAAACGTTGCCAGGCAGTCAACGCCGTCCGACAATGGCCAACTACTGTTTGGCCAACTACACTCGGCCAACTGAAGCCTGTTGCCTGGCTGTACTCTACTCTGGTAAGGTAAGCTAAAATTCTACTGCTGTGCGTTACGCAAAGAAATTTGAGCTGTAAGATGACATGAAATTCAAGAATATTAATAAGACATATCAATTATTTTGACTATTTACTCGTTTGGTAGTTTCAAAGTCTATTTTTGATGTAACTATAAATTGGTATGAACTAACACGGTTCAAACTTGCACTGTGCACAGTTTAATTTTTACTATGAATCGAACCTTACATCGAGTCAATTGCCTCAAAAGTCATCCCAAATGGAAAACGAAGCGAACTATATAAAAGCAGCTTCAGGAATCGATCCTTAATACTGTGAGTTGGCTCGAGTCGTAAACGAAATCTAATATCTGCTTTGCAGCAGTGAGGGTATGCAATAGTCAACTAGTCGCAATATTATTTTTTTCAGTCAGTTGAAGTTTTGTTTGATTTAACAGGATGCCACTAAATGATAGCAAACAGAGCGCGAGCTGCGCTCTTTGGGCTCGATTGGCTTCTAATCAGCTGTGGCGGCGTCAACTGGATCTGCCGGACGGTTGCGAGTGGCAACTGCTTAATGCAACTGCGGCAACTGAGGCAACTGGCTGCAACTGTTGCAACTGCAATATGCAAATGAGGAGTAACAACAAGAGCAGAAGCAAAGTCGCGTCAACTGTTTGTCTTGGCCATTTGTAGACGGGGCTTTTGTTTGCCCATCTAATTCATAGGGCTCGACGAGTTTTCCACTCAGTTGCTCGGTTGTTCGGTTGTTGTTGTTGCTGGCCCGCTTAACACTCGATTGGTTTTGTTGTTTAGCACAATGATACATACGAGTACAAGCTCGTATATTAACGATCATCGATCGATATTCCAATGTGCCCCACCCCAATATCTCTGGCTGGCTGCTGGGTGCTCTGTGCTGGGTGCTATATCATTAAGGTTCATTATGTTTTATTTGCGCTTCGATGTCCATGTCCAGCAAAGGTGTTTTGTGTTTTTGTGCTTCGTTTCATTTTCGGTTTATTGTTTGATTTCGTTTCGTTTGTTGTTTTGTGTTTACGCTCGACACCATTGCAAATTTTGATACAAAAACCTCGTCATTTATACACATGCGAACATAATTACGTTAATTCATTGTGCTATGAGGGTAGTCAGTCCATCTCTCCCTTTCTCTCTCCCTCTCTCTCTCTCTCACTCTCACTCTTACATTACCCCCCACCGCAGCCCTCATCAAATCATGCGGCAGCCTGTGATTTCTCCTTTGGTTGATTTATGATGTGACGGAAGTTTAGTGTTTCGGAATTTATTAGACAAAACATTGTCCAAATGTTGCCCCGGCTCAGATTACGCTGTCAGCATGCCTGCAATCGAATACCGATCCTCTCAGTAAGTGAGCAGCGATTGGCAACTTTTGCACTCAGTCTGGCCATAGCATTCCATCCAAACAGAAAAAAAAAAAAAACAAACTGAATTCCAAGCACAATGTAAGCTGGCGGCAAAAGGACTCGAAACTGTCACGAAAAGGAGCAACAACGTCAGGATGCCACGGTCGCCCATTTGGACGCCATGACAGCCATGTGGGCTACTCTGATATCCGAGTGGGTATGAGAGTGCTCAGTTATCTGAATGGGCTATACATATATTGTATTCATATTCCTTTTTTTTCTTACTTTTTTCCACGAGGTGACATTTTCCGCTGAATTTTTATGCCTAGCGAAAGTGCAACATAAATTGACAACAACTGAGAATTTATTTCTTATTCAAAAATCCCACTTTTTTTTATCGAGACTATGTTATCGTAGTTGGCTTTTCACCAAACTGGTTCAAGGCAGTTACTCCGCCAGATTCCAAAAAAAAAAGAACCCATTGAAACTGCGTCAATTGCAGCTCCAAACGGCAATTGCACAGGTGTGTCTCTGACTACAAGCCCGAATTGTCGGATGTCGACGTCACAGAGTTAGATTTTATACTCTCGCTTGGATGTTTACAGGGAGAAAAACAACAATTATATTAAAACAATTGACATAATAGAGGCTGACTTAACAAACTACGTCAACCATTGTCTAATAATGATCTTCGCCAGTCGCTGTTTGTGTGTGTGTGTGTTTATTTTTGTCTTGCCCATGTTATCAGCTGGTGGAAATAATTTTATGTATAGAATCGGGATTAATGGGTAGGCCAAATGGCATTCATATGAATTTTGATATGACATTGGACAAACAAGCGGCAGGTCGGCGGTTCAAATCGAGCAGCAATTTTAAACTTTTAATTGTTTATTATTCACATAATATCTTCATAATAATATAATGTAATATCTAATAATAAGGCAACAAGAAAACACAAAGAAGTGGGCTTTAGCAACAGGCATTAACGATAGAAATTGGCATTAACAATAATAATTAAAATTAGCAGCAGGCACACGAAGTTTAGGGCGCATTAACCTAACCATTTTGCTGCCACCGGGCAAGGCCGGGTAACTTCTCCTATTAATTAAATATAGGGTTATGTTGATACGTTCATCGCCGCCAATTATAAGCACATACACACATACAAAACAAGATTGATATTTTCGAACATAAATAAGGGTATCTTTTAGTCGTTAACTCTGAACTGCAAAACTTTTGGCTGATTTGTTGTTTTGTTTACTTTGTTCTGTCTCTCAAATGGTGCGAAAACAGCGTTTTTCTATTTTCATTTTCCCTTGGCCGCTTTTAATAAATTTATTTACACTTTGTTGCGTTTATTTTTTATTTTTGTTATTATTTATGTGCTACTCGGAATTGGGGCGCGAGCCTAGCCAAGTTGTAGCGTGTGTAGCTTGTTGTCAAGGACGATTTGCGGGCTGCAATTGCAACCCCTAATTGCTGGCCCACTTGAGAGAAACTGGGCTCAGCTGCGCTTATCTGTGTCAGCCATCAGTTGGTTGCGTTCTCATCCGCCACATCCACATCCACTCCACTATCAGTCGGGGCTAATCGGCGAACAGCCTTGCCTTTGGTCCTTGCCAACTTGGCTGCATCCTGCCACCATCTGTGGTAGGGCTAATTTCGTGTTTATCGCGGCATCGAAATTAACCAGTGGCCAAAAGGGGCGTGTTTGCTAAGCTTTAGTCTCGCGGTCGGTTTTCTGACTCTTCCAATTATTGTTAACCCTGGTGTTTATGGGCCAATTTGTATGTTCCTTTGACAAACGTTTACCGCTAATTTGGTTGATTGTCTAATCTGTTTTATGTTTATTAATTATCTTTGATATTTTTTATTAGCTCATTAATTAGATGAATAAGTTTACATTTATTGGAAATCCTTTGTAGAGCATTTCCCATTCGTTCTACTACTGTTCGTCTTTGTACGTTGATTTTCGCTGTTGTTCGATTTGTTAATGTTTGATTATTGAATTTAAAATTTTCCATATTGTATCGATCGTGGGCAGCCTTATATTTGTCTATGTCGATCTCAGTTTGCGTTGCCATTTAGCACAGCTTTGGGCTCAGTTTGGTTTCATTGGCAACGAGCAATGCCATTGTATCTGCAATTGTTGGGCCCTCATTGTATCAAATTCAATATCAATTTGGTGGTCGATTGAGTAAGTTTGGGCTTAGGGTTCAAATTAACAAATAGACAATAAATGGAGTATTTAACAACAAAATTACAGGGTATGGCATGGTACAGCTCTGCTTTGGTCTTCCCTTGATTGGCCTGTCTTGATACTGCGCATTTCCATTCCATTGCAATACGAAAATATGTTCTCACAGGACCAAAAAGGCTACCACGCCTTGGACCCACGACTCTAGACTTGGACTTAGAGCTCATGGCTCAAGTGCGCCCACTTAACGGGATCACACACACAATGAAAATGTTTTACGCCGCTTTTCCCACCACCACCCAGCCCGCCTCCGTCTCCGTCCCCGCCGGCACTCGACCAAAAATCGCGCGCCCATTAGAGCGTGTTTAATGTTATTTATTCATTAGGTTTAAGTGTGCGCGAAAAATAACAATTACAAAAAGAAATATGTTATACAATATATAAAAAAAAAATCGGCACTTTTTTGTGCGCGGGGTCAGATTTCCCGAAAACGAAAAAATACGCAACGATAATTGAGTGGCAGCGTCGACGCTATGAAAATACGAGAGTGTACTCAGTTATTTTGTATAAAGGTCTGGCATGTTTTGCGGCAAGGATCTCGCGATTCTGTGCAGCTGTTGTGGGCTGTGGAAAGTGCAGGAAGTCTGCTAGTTTGGCTTGCACAGAGCACACGGTCACGGGAGCTGGGGCAGCTGTGTGTTGTGCTTACCACAGGCAGACATCAATTGAATAGATGCCATTATTCAAGTCCAAACGGGCCGCAAAATTGGCCTATCGCTTAACCACATAATAAACACAATAAGCAAAAGCTTGCACACAAATTATGGGCATTATCTATGAAGGGCAATTGAATACTTTTTTATACTTATAACTATATATGTATGTATATCAAACTGTTTTTCCTGAATGACTGACTAACTGACTGATTGAGTGATTGAATAAATGACTGACTGACTGACTGATTGAGCAACCCGAATCGTAAAATCTAGGAGTCGGTTTTTGTACAGAAAAATCCATCATCTATTTGTAAAGGACTTTATTGTTTACCAGCCAATTCTTCGCAAACTTCATCTCAAAGATCTTTAAGTAAAGTCTTGTGTAATGTGTTTCACACTTTTCGCAAAGTCCACAGCTCCTGCGTGGAAAATGTGAGTCAAAAGTAGCGTGGGCAGAATTCAAAGTCTTCTTCGATTCGGCTTTAGTTTTATATTCAAAGCCTTACATAAATACAATTTGGGACATTGTGCTTAAGATATTACGGCTTGCTTTTAATTTTCTTGTGTCGTAAATATTTAGTTACTCACTTTAGAGTTTCTTATCTAATCGCATGCTGAAGCTAGCTTTGTTTCATGCACATGTTTTGTTTGTGTGTGCAACCGAATATGTCACATGCGGCATATTTAAATGTGCAACACATTGGACATTATGGCCAGGTGTTGCCTGGCGGGAACACCAGTAAAAAGCTGCCACACACACATGGCACACACACACGCGCGCACAGCGAGTTGGGGCTTCAATTGTAACCTTTGACAATTACGCGCTTCGACGAGCGTGCACAGCCTCCCAGTGGAGTAATTCTTTGAATCAGAGATTCAGTCAACCAACTAGCGAGAGTTCCAGCACTTGAGCGGCTTTCATTTAATTAGCCACAGCTGACAGTTTGCCAAAGAAAGGAGCAACAAGGTAAGCTTCAGCTGGAGGCCAGGAACTTGCCACACACACCCACTTCCACACACATACATACATACACACATGATTATGAGTTGCGTTGCCGGCGGCAATCGAAGCGGAGTCAGCCTCAAAGTTAGATTTGGAGTCAGAGTCAGAGTCAGAGTCAAAACTGAAGTTGGACCACTTGAGTTGGCGTGCGGCCAGCTGTTGCGAGTGCAACCCGCTCGGTTGTTACCGTTCCCATTCCCAATCCCATTCGCAAATCCTTCTACCGGCAACGGAACAGGCCGAACCACTTGACGCTGCTTCAATGGCTACAAAATGCAATACATAATGACATTTCACTTTGCAATTACAATATAAATTGCGCGGGCATTAAACGGCTTCAACTTGCGCCAAATGCACTCGAAACATTTCAAGTGAACGTTTCACAGAACGCAAAATAAAAAAAAGAATTAAATAAAAAAGTGAATCATTTTTTTTTGTATTTTCTGTTTTGTTGTTGTTGTGCTTGCTGCGCTATAAATCAAAATTCTGTAAAAAGTGCAGCGCAGTCAAGCATTAAAAATTAATTATGAAATTCTTACTCTCTTACGCTCTCGGACTCTGCCTGCTTAGGATTTCTATGATTTATTAAGTAGGTAGCTTCGGATCGTAAAATTGAGTTATGTAAGGAACCGCTGCGGTTCGCAGGGAAAAACAACATGGAACACACCCCGTTGCAATGGTATGTTGGAAAATCTAGCAGGCGCCAAAATGTTTGCCAAACAAAGCGTAAATTATGAAAATTATGAATTGCCTTGGTTTGCGCTACCTATAAAGCATTCTTATGCCTAATGTTCGAGAGAGATATAGAGGGAGCTACGTCTTAGAGAAGGCTCCGTGAGTCGGGCTCTAACCGTGTCGATTGTCTGGCAATGACATCTTTATTAGTTTCCACAACGGTGGGCTCAAGCATGGAAAATGTCAAAAATGTATAATGAATTATGATGAATTGGCTGTAGCGATACGCCAGGAGTCTCCAGAGAACAACAAAAGTCAATTACAAACTTAATTTGAACTAAAGTTTTAGAAATTTAAACTTGTCTCGTGCACCTCAATGCTTCTTTGTCTTAAGTGAAGCTCCCATTTTTCAGGTTACATTCATGTTAAATTAACATATTTTTAAACAATTTTTGGATACACAGTTTGTTTTGACTCTATGAATTTGATGAAACAATATCCGAATAAATATTTGCTTTGATTTTGTTCAAGGTTCGAACCAGCTCCCTGCCTTGTGGCTCGATTCTTTAGCCTAGCTTTTCACAGCCATGTTCTCATCTTTAGGTTCAGGCTTGGCCAGTCAGAAACTTAAAAGAATACACTTTCCAATTTATACAATTGCCCGTTGTATAGAAAATATTGCAAAGCTCGCATATTTTTCTTAACAAATTGCGGGCTAGAGTTGATTTGTGCCTAAAATATGGTCATATGCAATGATCGGGGTCAAAGTTAATTATACTTTGTGTCTGGGACACACACTAAAGTAAACTAGTTTTGAAGAAACGGTTCCTTCGGATTGTATTTCGGTTGTTTCTTGAACTGATTTTTAGTTAAAAATTGATTGATTCAAAATCTTGATACAAAAAACTAAACTTTAGATAAATTAATTACAAATATGGTATTAACCTACTTATCATACTGTCAAGGATTCGTAAAAGGCTTAGCTTGTTTCATAACTATTCTTGGATTTGGAAGCCAGGGTTTGCTAGATCTAAATATATCTTAACTGGGGGCCTTTTGCGGTAGCCAACAATACACACACACTGGCAAACACACACGCATACAGAATTCGAACAAAACTTTAAATTTATATACAAAAATTGTTATAGTTTGTTTTTTGTTTGGCATCAATGGCGACCAGTCTCTCGACATGCCCAGTGACATTTGAAAGCGCTTTAAGGCCGAATCGCATTTTGACATTAATTGTATAAATTCTTGGGGTAACTCGACTCGAATCGTTTCAAATCGTTTCAAATCGATGCCAAACAATTGCGTCAAATTAAAAACTCAGCCTGCCAAGTGCCCCTGTCCGGATCTGGAGCTAGGGTTGGGTCGGTCCAATGTCTTTGGTCTTTCTCTCTCTCTCAAGTGGCACGTGCTTTTGTTGTGTGGCGACGGTGAAACCTCAGCTCGCATTTGTCTCCGCCATTGGCATTTGTCTCATTTAGAGAAAGGTGGCATTTCGAAGTGCTTGTGGAGATGTAGATCTCTGTGTGTATCACAAGTTCGTATGCATAACAAAACTGGGACAATGAATGCGGCTGCCAGAGATTGATTGTGCGACGCCATTTTGTGGCCAACAAGTAGCTGAATGTGAGCCATAATGTATATGTTTGGATAAAGATTAATATTACGATGAAGAGTAAGGCCTTAGCATACATTTCAATATTATGTTAGAGCCGTGCAACGCTGGGTAATTTTTGCCACTAGTGCATATATTACTGTACAGATTAATGCTTATGTATTTATTGTGGTTGTTCAGCCCTAAGGCTCAGGCAAGGACATTTTAAAAGCTATCCACAATTCATGCCTCCATTTGTGCTTTTCTTTTCTTCCAGACAGGCATGCAGGTCTCCTTTATTTTGCCGTCTAGTCTTGCCCAGTTCACATAATGGAACAGTAATTAACACAAATCGCAAATTATAACAAATTCCAGCAGTCCGTCCGTCCGTCCCTTCACCCGTTCCCCCATCAACAGCCCTCAGCCTGAGGCATTTATGTACCATACATACATTAAGTTTTTCTTTAGCTTCTTGTTTTCCCACTTTGAATGGCCATTTATCATTGAAACTATGACGGCCCATTTGCTACACATGCGCGAACGCGAAACGGAAGTGGACAAAAGTAGCCAGTTTCTTACTTAAAGACGATATATTTAATGTCATTCTCAAGCAACCAGTCGACCACTTCCAGCAGGAGGAGGCTGTAGCTGCCCATACTTGGGCAACAATTTGACCGCAGTTGCCGCACATTTGAACCCAAATTACTTGAGATAAATGCGTACTTAATTTGCAGACTTTGAGTGGTGGTATCAAAATAATAATCAATGTTCCATTATCCTTTCAACGGCAGGCGAGCCCAGCGCTGAGCTGAGCGTGAAGATTATAAGCGACACGTCCCCTGCGGCCGCCCCAGAACCATGCGAATACCAGTTGAACCCGTTTCGAACCAGAACCCTTCTCGAGCACAGTCCGAGCGATGTGTGTGTGCGAAAAGTTTGTCTTTGCGTCTCCCTGGGGCCCCGAGGCGGCGCGAAAATTTGGACAAGTTACGTGTTTGCCAAAGTTAAATAGCTGCCGTTTTGGGTGCAAAGGTTAAACAAGGATTTGGCATGTTTTTCTAGACGCGCAAACGTGGCAGCTAAAGCAACAGACGGAATTCCGAAACGAGTTTGCCAAACACTCTGATTGGCCTTTTATACCCAGGCTTAGACGTCTCTCGGTATTTTCTCTGGCCTTTTCTCTTATTACAGAGTATCTCACAGCTGCATACAGTTCACTGCCTGTCAATTGTCTATGCTGTTCCATTTAATATCTGAGGCCTTATGCAAATCCAATTTGATTCAGTTAAATGATCCAAGACCAAGACAGGTAGGCGTCACCATCATATCATATCGAAATCAACTTCGATTTGTATTGTATCAAGTGGAGAGCACAAAGACGGCGACATTAAAACAAAAGTAAATCACGGCTTAGCGTCAAAGATGTTAATTTTATGGGTGCCTCGGCTACCTTTTCGGGTCTCTCGCCTCTCAAATTTATGCAGCAACTGTCAAAAGGGGGCGCGCCCCAGTCATAAAATCTCGAAATCTGTACAAGTCGAACAAAAAACATGCCCCAGCTTCCATATTGGAGCGTGTGACGCGTAACGGTCAGGGACTAGTCCATTTGCCGTTGATGACTCCCGATCTTCAGCATTAACTGATCCCGCATCAATGCTGCTCGCCTTTTGTCACAAAAATACAACAACAAAAAAACGAACAAACAATATCCAAATCAATGCCAAAAAACTGAATAGAAAACTGATCATTAGCATGGTTTCAATCAGTGCATTGATCATCTGACTACCAGCATTTAAAGATCTGGGATCTGGAATCTGGGTGAAATGTTCTAGCAGTTCTCCCAAGTATTAACTGGTAGCTACAATTGCAAAAGCGGGTCAGTTCTGCTGCTAATGATGTTAGCTAATTAATACTAATGATAATATGCAGCCATAGTCGGCAGTATTCAATATTATTCAGTTTCTGAACCCTGGTTACACAAGTCACGGCTGCAAACCCAAAAGAGAAACTGGTCAATGTCTCTCTTCATGTAGATTATTATATACATTCAAAATTTTAATGAAAAAATGCAATTTTTATACATTGCAAGCTTCAAATATTTTGAAAAAGAAACTGCGGGCTATATTTGATATCTATCCGCATTTTGATATCCATCCAAATTTGGTTAGATAAATGCCATGGTTAGGGCCCAAGTTATTGCTGCTTGGAGCTTAAACCTTGTTGCTTTTTCGTATTTTTAAAATTTAGATTATTATTAATTGGAATTCCGTGCTTGCAGCAAATTGAATATGTTCAAATTTTATATTTTCCTTATAATGAACTATAAAGGATATAATTTGCAGCTAGTTAGTAAAAGTTGTCATTAAATAACCTCCTCCCCACTTTGGCGAGGCCAACCATCAGTCTAAGCGCCATCCTGGTGATCCTTGAACAGCTAAATACACGCATTAACGCAATATCCAATTAAAATATTTCGCTATGATTTTGAATTTGTAAACATTTTAATTTTCACGCGAAGCTATTCAGCGCTTTAAAATTGAACAATAGCCACATTTACGGCTGATATATGAATGTGCACACTTATAAAAACACAGTCAGATTTGGAGCAATTAGAGGACCGGCAATGCGGAAAACAAAACCAACCAGATATATCAGAGAGAGTCTCTGTATAGAAGCCAGATGTGTGTGCGTGTGTGTGTGTGTGTGTGTGTGTGTGTGTGTGTGTGTGGGGAGGTGGCTGGGCTGGTGCTGTAATTAATTTACGCCACTTGACTTTTTGGCGGAGGGGAACAATGGAGATGACGAGGCCAAGCTGTGTTGGCGCCAAGCGGAAGCCGAAACGGAAGCGGAAATGCCAAAGCATGTGGAAACGTTTGCCAATGTTCGTCGAGCAGAAAGGATAATGCTGCCAGTAATTAAAAGCGGCAAGCAACTAGCTAAGCTAAGCGGCTAGAATTGGCCATGGGTATGGGTCTGGCGAGGGGTTCAATGTGCTCTGAAGCGCCGTACTTTCGAGTGGCTTTGGCGGGCATTTTTTTACGCGCCAATCGTTGTGCTAATTGAATATTTGCCAGGTGGACGGAGCTAGGATTAGATTTGCGTATGCTGCATTTAACCCGAAAAGGATGAGAGAGCAGTCTGCTGTTGCTGACCGGGCTAACCAACTGGTTGTTTTGATGAGCATTAACCACTAAATGCTTCTTTTTCTGCATATTTATTTTTGGGACAAGGACAATGCAGGACCTCCCAATATGACTTCGATGCGGCACGTTGACAATGCGCCATTTGTCTCAATTGTTGCGGCCACATTTTCGTCATTCTTTCAAGTAAAATAACATTTTTCAATACGCAATTGTCCTTTTCCACTCGTTGTCCTGAATGGCGGTTACCTTTTGAAGCATTGCCATAGCCCAACAATTGTCAATTGTCCCTAGACAAGACAAGACAAGACAAACAAATTTGCATTTTTCGTACAAGTTTCAGTTTGGTTTTTCAACGGAAACACTTCCAGAAATGTGAGCTCGAAACTGAGGAGAGCTCACTGAGAACTCAGACCCACCGCAAGGCAGCCGAAGTAGACCATAAAAATGGCTCAGTCGAGACGAGCTCAGTAATAAACGCAAAGGAATCGTGTGGAATCGCGTGCCTCGAAGCAATATTTACATATTTGTATTGGCTTCAGCCTCAGTCTCAGTCTCAGTTGCAGAGAAGGAGCCGTTCTCAACCTCACACCTCCCTCATTTCGGTGCCTCTTGAGGCAAGATGATTTATAACGTTTGTAAAAATATGACAGACTTGTCATATAAATTCTCATATTGTTAGCATACCAAAAGCCATTCACCAAAGCATCGTTTCCACTGTGGCTTTTGTGCGCCTCCTGTAAACGTGGTCAATGCCAATGATGCAACGCCCATAGCCTCAGTCTCAGTCTCAGTCTTGGTCTCACTTGGCGCTTTTGTTTAGAGCTCTGGCTCTGCCACATTCTGACCATTTGCACGTGCTGCATGCCGCATGCAGCCAGCCTCTCGAGTGCCAACAGCAAATGGCACATTAAAATATTTTCAATTTCAGTTTTGGCTCTTTAGGCGTGTTAAGAATAAAATAGACTTCAGGAAGTTGCCTGGCTCAAAATTACAGAAGTCGCTTTATTACTTGTAAGCTTCGGACTTCCCTCTGCGAGCCGTGAAGGATCGCTTGGAGCAATCATTAGAATAGTTTCCGACATTAAACGAAAACTGGGGGCATTTGTGAGAAGGTGTTTTAAAGCTGTTTAGCCGGTTGAATATCTAATTATTTTGCAGTCGTTAACTTTTATTTATAATTTTCATGTTATTAACATTGTTTTAAATTTATTACTATGATTATTAACTTCTATTATTTATAGTATTATTATAATTATTATTATCATTATTATTATTATTAGTATTGTTATTATTATTATTATTATTAGTATAATTATTTTTTTTATCATTATCATTATAATTACAGATTTATCAGAGAAGAGAGCCGCAACTGGAAAACACTTAAAAATATTCTATACTAATTTATAGAGTGCACCCAACTATACTTATAATACTCGTCTTGTGGTATAAATCACAACAATTGTTAATATAAAGGTATTTTTCTGTGAATTGAGATTCGTATTATTTTCTAAGCGCGTGCGATTTACGTGGTACATGGGGTGTTGCATGCCTCATGACAACCTTATGCACAACACCCATTTGAGGCGAGACACATCATAAAATGCGGCACTCAGGCAATGGAGGGATCAGCAGTCAGTGCTTCGCGTAGGAGTGATGGTGAGGCGTATTTGTGACCTAAAGTTATTAGGCAAAGTGACCTTTTGGGCAGCTACCTTCGCGCGATGCTCTCATCGGTTGTGTAGGCTGAGTAGGGGGATCGTAAAGTGGTGTTGAGCTAAGTAGAAACAGATTTCTGTTGTCCATTGGGTATTTCCGTGGCAAGGACGCGTGTCCTGCATAAAAGCTAAATGCATTGCAGAGCCATTGTTTGGCCTAATGCTAATGCCCTGACCCTGTTCGGCCTGTTTGGCCTTATTAGTGGGTTTATTGAAGAGCGAGCCAAAGGATGTGGACGCGGCGCAGAGCGGCGCAGGAAATTCCCAAATTTTTAACCCAATGCCCACGCCGAGACTTCCGAGAAGGCGATCCGGGCAACAGACTGACGATTAGCGTTCGACGCTGATTTCTTGTCAAAATTCACTTGAAATTTCACACTTTAATGTTAATGCCGAGCATGTTGAGCGGCTGCCGTTCGATAAATGCCGCCTGCTATCCGGCTATCGATAACAACGGCAATTTGATACCCAATCTTTGTAGTCATAATCTTTGAACTCTTGTCCTGCCTGCCATATTAGACAAACCAGCTATACAATGGCAACAAACGCAATACAAAAACATTAGGAAACAATTGAAATTGTTGAAACATAAATCCCCCTACCCTTACTTACCCTACCCCACCCCCCAAAACGCTACCCACTCCACTGCGTAACAGTGTCCTTGTATCTGTATCCTGCGCAATATGTGTTTTGCCTTTGTTGTTGTTTTTGTTGCCGCCTTTGTTGCTGGGTGTTTCTCTTTTTATACCCAGTACCCATTAAAAAAGGCCCAGCAAGAGGGTATATAAGTTTTGTAACATGCAGTTAGGAACCATCTCCGAATGCATAAAAGTGTACAGAGTGTATATTTTTGATCTGGACATCTGATATCGGAAACGATATTATCTAGATCTTTGAAGTGGCAAATATATATTTTCGTAAAGTTATATTCTTCTTTTATATATTTTCCCATTTCAGTATTTTCCCCATCAGTATATCGAAATCGAAATATGTATATGTATATCTTTCCTATTGTGTTTATATAGAAAAAATATTGTCTCTTGTTGAACCCATCTACAGGGTATCTGCTAGTCGCGCACTCGCAGTTCGAGCGCTCTTGTTTCTGGCTTTTTTCTTCTTTTTTTCCTTTTTGATATTATTTCAGTCAGCGTCATCGCATCGTTTTGCTTTGTTTCGCGCTTTATATGCCCTGGCATTATTACGTCTGATATTCCAAAGAGGGATTTTTGGATTGGTAATGGCAATGGGTAGTTTGTCTGAAGTGGCTACAATGGGCATTAATTTATATGGAGCATTGCTAACAACTAAATGCGCATTATGACAGCATTTGCCCCGCTTTAATTGAGCTCCCAACTGGCCGAGAAGCGTGACTGTACCTCTCTCTGGTCTATTCTCTTTGACTCTCTCTCTCCCTGTCTGTCGCTCTCATTTATGTGATGCGCTGTTGTCAACGTTGATCTAATCTGACATTTGGCAGACACAGACAGATAAATGCATCGCTGCACAGATTTTCCAATAAACAAATTTGTACGAAGAAAAAGTATATTTTGCACACGGTCCACGGGACCCTCTAGAGTTACATACAGATACAGATACGGATACATTCTGTGGCAGAGATTAGCGTTTTACGCTCGCTTGAATTTTTATTATGCTAAGCTTGGATTTAAATTTTTCATTGTTCCGCTCAAGAGGGGTTGATTGTTTCTGTTTTGCCAGGGGGTACGGTAGGGCCAGGGTGGTCAACTGAAGAGTTTGCCTTGCCAGTGGGCTGTCAACTGGGAGAGTTAGCCCAGTCGAAGCACTTGCTCATTGGCCCATAGGAAAATGTATCGTTGTGAAAGACTTTAGGGAATTGTCATGATATCTGCTCTCTATAAAGCAAGGTGATTAGGCATGGACAATAACCCAGAACTTAATGTCGATCCTGGCAGACAGTGCGTCGCCGTTGTTGCCACAGTGAGACGAATAGGGACAGGGTCATTGGGCATATTTAGCATGGTGTTGTTGGACATTTAAAAGAAAATAGATTATGGCATGAATGAAACGAAATGAAATTTCAGAATGATCTGCAATTCTATACTAATCTAACAGACAGCAGGGCGACTCTCTGTCTAACCATTGTGTTGCCGGTGATCTTGCCAGACATGCTGGCGACGACGACGTCGACGACTCACAGTTCCCGGCTCGCCCATGGACCCTAGGGCAGGTAGTTGGTCGACTGAAAGGAAGTGCTCTATGGCCATTGTCCAGGGCATAGTTTATGTGTCTGCTGCGTCGACGATCCACGATCCACGATCCGTATCCATTGTTGGCCACGCTTTTCGTAGAACAGTGTGTGACAAACAGTAGAACAAGAGAACCGTAGAACAAGGGAGAGAACTGAAATGCAATAGAAGAATGCACAGAGACAACGACTTTTCTGTTGACTGCGCCCCAAGACAAAATGCAGTTTTCTTTTTTTGTTCCCTATATAAAATTTATTTAGTTGGCTTTTATATTGCTTGTCTATTAATGTGGAAATGCCTCTCCAAATTGGAGTGTCATTTGTGCTGATAGCCAGCCGTACACGGGGCAAGGGGGCGGGGTGATTTTTTCATAAAGAAAATGCTTACCGAATTGTTGGGGTGAAAATTAAATGAAAGTCATAAAACTGTGAAAGGAAACGCATTGAAAATTTACAATGTCAGAAGAAAATGCGCTACTTTCGAATTGAAAACTAATGAATCTTTTAATCTACTAAAGTAAGCCTTAATTTGAAATATATTTGAAACGGGAAAGGAAATCAATGTTATTTAGGAAATAGAGAAAATCCGTGTTTTAATATTTCATATATATATATATTCGAGCTATTTACCAAGTAGCTTGCAGATGAAACCCAATCTGAACTATATTGCATGCAAATAAATGCATCCCGAACAGAATTATTAAATCCCACAATATTTATAAATTCTCCCAAAAAAACAACACTCCAAGCTCTTCAAGTACAAAACCTTCAAATAGTATTTACTAGTATTATATGCATTATATACCCTATATACACACATACTTGTGTACCCACAACTCAGGTGAACCCTGACGCCGACGCGCCAGACAGTCTGTCGCCAACGTGGCCTGCCCAGGGCCTACAATAATAATACAGTGTAAAGGTAAGTGATAAGAGAGAGAGAGAGAGAGTTAGAGAGTTAGAGAGTGAGAGCATGCATGCAGGCCAAAGAGAGATGCAGACAAGTAGCTGAGCGGACATAACAACATGCACAAAGAGAGCGAGACAAAAGCAAAGACACAAGGCCGAAAGAAAGAAAAGCAAATAAAAGACAGAAGAGGATCACTTACAGAACACAAAGAGACACACACAGCGAGAAAGAGAGCGAGCGAGAGGAAGAGCAAAGAGAACAGAGAACAGAGAAACAAAAACAATGGCCTCCTACACAGTGGTAAGTGATCAGTGGCCTAGGGCCCAGAAAAAAAGAAGTAAAATAAAATAACAAAAATAATTCTAAAACCGAACCCGTGCCCGGGGCATTTGACTTTTGTTGTGCGTTTCACTTTATTTTCATTTGTTTTGGGAATTTCCCAAATAAAAGATAGTTAATGCCAGACAATGCCAGCCAACAGGTAGCTATAACCGAGAAGGTACAGTCGATCCGAGGATGACGTTGACAACGACAACGACAACGGCAACACCTGTGCCCGAGCGAACCAAGCGCGGAGTTTCCCAGGCTCCTCGGGCACAGCTGGTGCAAAAACAAACAGAGGAAGGAGTAAGTAAGTTTAAGCCTAAGCCGGCCTTTACTTAGCCCGGGCATCAGGCCAGTGGCCATTGGACTTAGCCAGTTAGCTATGGGCAGATTTAAATGACCGCAGCTCAGCGACGATTTGTATAATTAGAATTGGCCGCATGCAAATTGTGGGAATTTCTAAGATCCATCCATACGCACTATGCTTATAGAGGCGTTGTCGATTGCGCCCAGAAAAACGAAAATTGATTGGTTCACACGATGCAAAGCTCGTTTATAATTTATGATTCTGTTCACAATCAAAAACTATTGCGAAAACACCCGAAAATGCCAAATGAAATTAAAGGAAATCAACCTATTCGTTAGGCAAGCGATTGTCATTGGAACCGTTTCGAGCCGCGCGTCACCCTTTTCCTCCGCACTCTCACTCTCTGTGTAATATTGTTTATGTCGTCAAGAAATCAATGCGCCCCGGAGGGCAACCCTGTGAAAGATCAACGCAAATTGCGATCTCTCACCTGCGCAGTTGACAAAAAAAAGGAATAAGAAAACGCGTACAGCGAAGAGATCTTTGCCGAAAAGGGTCACGCACATATATATATAGTATAGTTTTTTTTTTTTTTGCATTCGAAAAGTGGGTCGGGGGTCGAGAACAATCTCTCGGATTTGAAACGGGGTCGAGACTTGGGTTTTCGACTTGATTGAGTTTTTGCGCTCGCCGTCGCATTGGCATTCGCTGATCCTTCGATCGGTTCAAAAGGTGCAAAATAATTGAACACGAAGGTTGCGCACAGTCAAGAAAAAAAAAAGTATATAAAAAAATTTGCAAGCATGTAATTGTCTGGGATTGACAAAGGTCGCGGAAGAGTTGCAATTGAATTTAACTCTTTTGTTGTTTATTTATTGGTATCAGAGCAATGCACAGCATCAACATTTGACTGGCAAAAAGAATTTCAAGAAAATATGTACAGGAAGGGGTTTGAGCCTGCATTAAACGGCAAACAATGTTGTCCTGATTGCAATAACATGCAAACTGAAAATAATGAAAACCGAGAAAAGGCGCCAAAACTAAAGACATGCGGCTAAAATGGGAAACGGGAGCAGGAAATTGAAAAGATTACATTTCAATGGATGATCCGCAGCAAATAAACAACTAATTTAACAAGCATGCAAATTTATCGGGTATAGCAAAACGGGCAGCTGTTCCTTTAACAAAAAGAACTCTCCATAAGAATATGTTGTATCAATTATTGGATATTTAATTCGACTTGGTAAGAAGCAACAGTAAGGAAAACTGGACTGGAACTCAAATGTTCTTTTTATTCCAAATATTTAGTCATTTGCTAGATTTTAGCTTTCCTTTATGACTTCAATCTGATTCAAATAAAAATCGCTGCTCAGATCTTTGGCCGAAGCTAAATAAAATGCAACGAAATGCACATCCTTATGAGAAATCCTAGAAGCATTTCGAAAATGGCAAACGCGATCACTTGAGATCTGACAGATCTGGCAGCATAGCTAACTAACACAAATGTGGCCCTCAGAGTATCAACTTACCCCCCCGGCAATAGATTTTGCGAAAATTCAAATGTATTCATTTACCATTCAAAGGCAATCAAGTGTGTGCGACGTGTCGCCGATCTTGATGCCGATCTATATGCAAATCGAATATGCCCAAGGATATGGTTTCATTGCATAACAATAGGGAATTGCAACCGTGGCGAAAAGGAAAAGTTCAAAGCGATCAATGGGAAACTGAAACCCCACCCCCCAAGGCATCGACCCAACTCATGTGCCAATACATTGCCAATTGCCAAAAACCCCTGAGGATCGATTCTGCGACACATGAATTGACTTCAAATGGCAGAGTAGCATATTCTCGCCGGCCCGAGACAATTGGCCCGCTCGCATTTGCATGCATTTCAAATTCATTGACGTGTCGACTACTGTTTGTTGATTTTTAATTTATTTTTGATTTTTTACGCTCTCCCAAAGATCGCTGTCTTATGTATGCCTCGTATATGTATATTTGTCTTCCTTCTTCTTGATTTTTTTTGCGCCAGGCAGCTGTCAGTTTTTTGCAATTGGGCAATTTCTTTGCGGTTTGCGCACTTCCCGACTTACAGACTTGACTATCAAAGTGTCATCCATCATTTTGATGGGTTTTTGCATTTGTGCAACGTTTTCATTATTATTATTTGCTGTTTACATGTCTGGCCCACTCGCCCCGCAGAAATAAAAATGAAAAAAAAAAGTCACACGAATCAAGAGCCGAACTCACTTACCCATCTTGTAATTGAATCTTTTATCCTGCATGAAGATCGCTGGGAAAAAATGTATTTCTGCTGTTGTTGTTGCTGCTGCTGCTTCTGTTGCTGCTGCTGCTGCTGTTGCCTGCAACGCCTGCGCAATGCGCAACAAAATTTGCATGCGGCATGAAATTTGAGTGCCAGAAGCGCGTGGGTCGACTCCACAGCCAACAACAATGGGGCCAACTTAATGGGGCAGCATAATAATTTTCCACTTTGCCATTGCCACGCACCATAAAATTGCCCATTGCCCGGGCCAACAAATACCCCCCACCCCACAGCCAACCGCTCGACCAACTTCAACTAATCAGCTGTCAGGCCAAATAACTCAATTAACTTTATCGCCGGCGAGGTTGGTGCTGGTTGTGGGTCCCCCGAGTCCATAGTGTTCCGTGGAATTTTCAAATGCAACTGAGTGGCAACTGTCAAAATTCTGTTCAAAATTCAACGAATTTCAGATCAAAACAATACGAAAATGCATTGCCCCCAGACAAGACAAGACAAGTCTAAAGATCCAGCCATTGATCAGCCTCTTATAAAGTGGCGACTGTCATTCGAATGCGACGACGATGACTTTGTATGAAATGCATTTCGAGTGGAGAGCGGAGAACCCCAAGCTGCTCCAAGATCCAACTAAGATCGAAACACACACACACACACACACACCCCACATACAAACAGAGACACACAGCTGGTGGCTGTACGGTTCCACTCTGTCTGGCCGTGGCCAGACCAGTCGGCGACTTCAGGTCTGTGTGCCTCAAGTGTGGATGGGGAACTGTGGCACTCGGAATGTTTTCATATCAATAATTTAGCTGTGCCGTGGAAATGGATTTATTATTTTTATTTGTCGCTGCTCGCCTCAATAAAAAAGAGCCACACAGCAATCAATATGCAATAATCAATAGAGCAACAACATTTTCATTTTCATTTCCCTTTTCCAAGACCTGACAAAAGCGCATCCAAACTTCTTACTTCTTATGCTGGCCAAACAACAGCAACAACAAAAGCGCAACTTGGTCCAACAATAACAATGACGCTGCCGCAAAAGTTTCTTGCGAAGCCTCCGAAAGAAGAATCGAACCTAATGAGTTGTTCGGCCGAGACACTTGGAGCATGCACTGCAAGAAAATTTAATTTCAATTTAGCAAGAAAACTCCTAATTTTAATTGCTCATTATTATGAAAATTCATTTGAGCTTTTTCGCAAAATCCTTGTTAAAATATGGGGATCCAAGAGCAAAGTTGAATCTTCAATTTTTTAATTATCTAAACACTTTAAACTTGTCTAAAGCTTTAAACTTGTTTTTAAACTTTTACATAACGAATTACTGAATATATTTTTCATGAAAATGCTCTCTTATATTAAATGCAAGCCAAGTTTTTTAGCTGCAGCACTGTAAACTAAAGAAGCGCTCGCCCTACTATGCGATTCTCATGAACTAAAGTAAGACTACCATGCGTTGATTTAAAGTTTTGTATAAACAAGATGTGATGCCACTTTAATAAACTCAAACTCTGCCATCCCTCTCCCCCTTTCTCGCTCTCTCTCTCTCTCTCTTTTTTTCTCTCGCTCCAACTCTAATCCGTTTTCTACTTCTTTTTAATTTTAGAGATTTGCTTATATAAAAGTTAATCCCTCTTCTGCTGATAGATGGATGTATGTGGGTAAGTACATATTTAAAAATACTTTTAGGCCTAGATAATTAATTAATACTTATAAATGCTAAGGCAATAATTAGTATATTAGAGAATTTTGTGTCTAGTAGCTAGTTATTTTTTCTCTGTGTAGCAGAGCCGGTTTCTTGGCGATTGGGTACGGACTGGCAGCTCTTGCAGGTCTGATTGAATCCACTATTTATGCGCTTAAGGTTAATCAAAGCGCGGTCGTGCGATGCTTTACACCTATGCGTCCAGGCAGTGACTCGGCAAGGGCTTGGTAGAGCGGGACAGGGGCAGGGGACACGCGGTAGCAGCAGCAAAGGCAGTGGCAGCCGAAGCGGCAGCGGCAGCGGCAACGGCAACGGCAGCAGAAACAATTGGAATTTTGGTTGTGTCATAAATGCCACAGGATATGGCACTGCTTGCCATCCATAAATAATAAAATTTTATGTGCGTTCTTTAGCATTGGCTTGGGGGATTAACAAAAATATGGCACCATGGGGCGCCAAGCGATTGTGCCGACTCAACGGCCTGTTTGTTCTTATTAAGTGCCTCCATAGCTCCACAGAAAAGAAATCTTAAAAATTTTAATGAAAATCCACAAGAGCTGGCAATTTATGCGAATGCCTTGATTCCACTCATCTCGGCTGCCACTGCCGAGGCATGCCTCTATGTGGCATGTATCTGTAACAGCCTATATAGGCTGCCACTTATTTATCACAACAAATCAGCGCACGCACCCACACAAAACCAATTCGACACGCGCCCGTGGTGGGCTCTGATCGGACACCGACTCCCTCCGACTCGGACGCGGACTTGAGCGCAGCCCTGTCCACGCGAGATCAGCGCAATTAAGCGTTGTCGGGTCGAATCGCACCGGCCCAGCATCAGTACTCGGCTGAGGGGCCGTGGCGGGCGGCAGCACTGTAACAAGGTGCTAAATCATTGGCGCGACATTAACCCCAAGCTATGGCACACTTTATCAATGCACCCAAAAAAAGAGCAGAAAAAACCCAAATACATTGCACCTATCAGCGCCCAAAAGGATAATGTTCGCCTCAGTATCAACAAGAGGAATAACCACAACAGAACCGGGGCGGTCTGCTGTCCATTTGGTCGAGCAGCATCAGCTAATGAAAGCGAAATAGCTGAATTACGACTGCAGACTGGCATACTGGGTCAGCTTATATCGGAAACTGTAAAATTGAAAATATTGGCAATGAAGTTCCCTTGAATATAATCTCATTAATGGGCGATACGACGGGAACTGATGCCTGAAGCACATGTTGGGCACAGTCAAGGCTTTCTTAGAGTGTGCTGCTTGAACGAATTTGTGCAAATATTTGTGGCATTGGCCTCACTGTGCATCCCCCACGCCACGTGCAATAGCTCCATTGGGACTCCAAAAAAATGCGCAATGCGATCAAGAAAGAAATGAAGAAAAAATTGCTAGAAATATGTGGTAAAAAATTGTTTGGCTTTTCGCATACAATTTTTTTCTCCTGCAGCCTATCTGTATTTTCCATTCAGTGTCCATTTGTAGTTCATATTTATATCGTGTCTGGTCGCCATGTAGTCAATTGCGCGGGCCGGCAACTTGGGCGGGACTCTGGGAGCCAGTTGGCAACTTTGTCATGGATTAAAATTTATGGGCACAGTTGGAAATACAACATAAGAGAGAGAGCCTTCGTTTATGGCTGCCAGTTGCTGCCCAGTCTGCTCCAGCTCCAGCTCCAGCTCCAGCTTCTGCTTCTGCGTTTTTGACTCTTGGTAAGAGCTCATGCGACATGAAACTTGCGCTCAATGGTAAACTGCGAATGTGCCGGAATTGGGTCAATAAGCGTTTGTAATAACAACAGCAAATTTAAGAAATAATGATCAAAATACTTAATAATAAATAACAATAATGAGAGTGAGCGACAAAAATGGTGCAAAAAGACACGAGCACAAAATACACCCAACAATATCCACAACAACAATAACATTTTCTAACAACTGAACTGAACAACGACAACGACAACAACAAAAGCGACAACAATGCCGCACGAGAAAGCTTAAAAAAACTAAATGTAGCAGCAAATGAAATGGAATTCGCAATCAATCAAATATTGCTTAATAATTAAACAATTCAATAAAGTCAACAATGAAAATAAATTGTTATAATAAATTGTCAGCATCAGCTATAAGAGCGGTAATAAGAAAAGACTAGCTCATTTCACAGAAACGACTAATGAATACCCTAATCTATATACATATCTACGCATTATATGCAAAGCTGGAGTAGACAATAACTGAGCCGCATTTATTTTGGCATCATCAGAAAGAGTATCTATTTTTAGAACTCCATTCTATTTTCTGTGCATAATCCAAGCAATTCATATGCGAATATGTTAATTTTTAATTATTGGAATAACTCTTTAATTAATTGGTTTATATGATTTGAGGCAAATAATATTTGGAACTGCTGGAATGTGTGCATTTGCATATGTTTCTAATTTAAATACTTAAGAAATTGATCGAGTATTTATATAGTTATAGGTCCCAGTTAAAGCTTAGAGCATATTAGAAACGCGTCAACAAAACTCGATAATTGCGCAAGCAGCTCAGAGGGCGCGGTAAAAGGCAGGGGCGACATATTAATAAGTCCAAAGCATTGGACAGACCGCTATATAGAATGGGCTTAGACGAAGCAATCGAAATCAAAAGTTGCAGAACCGCAACTGGAACCGTTGCCCGTCTCTGACTAGTAGTAGAAATGCGTTTCAGCCACAGATACATTTATAGATACGCACAGATAGCAGATACAGATACAATCAGTTAGGCAGGTTTTAATGACAAATATTTGTTGGTTGTTTAGTTATTGAATGCCATGAAAAGGTCCAGTCCGCAATCCGATTTGTGGGCTTTTGTGACTCGATTGCTTTGCTGTTGTTTCTGTTGTTGTGCGTGTGTGTGTGTGTATGTGAGTGTGTGTGTCGCTGCTTGTTGCCTTTCTCTCGGCTGTTGCCGCTTTTGTGGCATTCGTTTCGCTACTTTTTCGAGCCGTTTCTTTTTCGGTGGCTGTAAGTAGTTGCTGTTGTTGCATGCCGGCCCTTTGTTTGTGCCACAGAATTTTAATTATAAGCAACTTACAACAAAAGCCAATTGTCACTGTAACCGTCCCAGGTAAAGCTCATTTATCAGTGCGACAGTTCTAAGTGGAAAAAGCGTGGAAAAACAATAAAGAATTATTTTGGGGAAATTCGCTTCGTTATGAGTGACAGTTGAGCTCTAATAATAGGCACACAAAACTGTCTCAATAGACGAAAAAAGTTGACTAAGATCGATTTACCGATACCCAATAAACAATCGAGCATAGTTATTATTGAGAAGCACAGTTATCGAAGTTACGTTTATCGATAGCTAATATGAAACGTTAATTTTACCATTGAAGCACCACAGCATGAGGCTTGCATATTAAGTACCAATAATGGCAGTTAACCTCAACCCACCCCGCAGTTACCACGCGCGTATCTTACAGATACAAAACTATCTTTCAACACGCGCGCTGTGCGCATCAATCACAACTACTTAAACAGCATATGAAAATATGCCCAAAACTGAGGAGCACAGTCAACAGCAACATCGAGAGTTAACAAATATTTATTATTATTGTTGTATTTCACGCCTTTAAGCCGACAGATACAGATACAAAAAAAAAGAAAAGAAAAGCCTCGAAAAAAAGATACGTTGTTATGCATTGCGTTTTTCTTATGCTGTTTTGTTGGCTTTTGTGTATCCCTTTTGTTGTTTGTTATTATTATTTGTTGCTCTTGTTATTAAGTTCTCATTGTTCTATGGCTGCGAGCAATTTCTCATCGCCAACGCTCGCAGCTCGCGACTCGCAGCTGTAAACCAATCTCGTAAGCGCTTTCCAAATTGTATTCGTATATGGGGAAAAATGAAAAACAAAAGAATGAAAACTTTCGGATCATCCATGGAAATGCAGCATAAACACATAAATTTCGCTATGCCACCCCCCTTCGCCCCTCGCCTAGCTGTGTTGCTTCGTAATTGTTACAAATTTTTTGTTATCCTTTCCCTTGCCTGGTGACAATCTTTTAGGTAGCTTCTGCCTGTCGACCCTTGGGTCAGTGCTTCATTGTCTCTCGCCTTAGGTCCAACCCCCTTTTTGAAGGGCAACAACATTTTCTCAGCTTGTAAGTTGCAGTTTATGGGCCTGGACTGTGGCATCATTAGGTTTGTGCCGAAAATTAGGGTACAATTTATGGAGGTGCCCCGTTGCCCGCTGCCAGGATGCGCTAATTTTCTTTGAATTTTCCTATTAAAACGAAGGTAAAAGCAACCCATTGCCAAACTTGTAATTTATGTCCTTGTGAAAAGGAAGCGCTACAATAAGAAACTCCGTTTTCGTCTTCTTCTTCTTCTTCCACTTTTTTTCTAAATGTGGCCAATTAGTGGCAGCAAATGTCAGCCTTGACGCAGAGGACCATACAAAAACCAGCTCCTTGCCAAGAGTTGCCCCATCTGGCTGGCAATTTGCACCTTTAGCTTTGGGCTTTTCTTTGTATCTGTCACCTAATTGAATTGGGGACGAGTGCCAAAATCGCTTAGTGCTAATCCGATTTGTGGCTGACCATTCAGTTACATGCATCAGTTGCGTTTGGTACCAAACGATCCCCAAAAGTGGACACCCGCACATGCTTGGCTTTTGCTTAGGAAAAGTGGACAAATACTTGCGTGTGTGTGTGCACTTGAGTTTTCTTTTTCCCCTCTCCCTGTTTTTCTGCCCTTGGCTTTTGTTGTATTTTCTTTATTTCCTTTTTTTAGGGAACTTTCATATTTTTGTTTGTTGTTTTTTTGCTAACCAATGGGTGTAAAGGTGTCGTGGGGTATACCAGTTGCATTCAATATTTTACAAAACTGTTTATCCAGACTGACTGATTGATTGATTGAAAACCACAGTACATCCTAAGCCTTTAGGTTGCTGAATATTCCACCCGCAATTGTGGGAAATTGGTGGAATATGTTTGTATAAAGGCTTTTACTATTTATTTTTGAATATATTTCGCACTCGTGCTGTGCAAAGCCGGACAATATAGGCTTGTATCTTATATATAGTTCATATTAAATAACAGTTGCTTTAGTTTTGTTGGAGCTCTTATGATAAAGTGCTGATTACAGGGTAACATCACAGTCGATCATTGAAGGATATATTAGCCTGCTCCTTGTATGTTGTGCTTGTGAGTGTGTTTGTGTGGGAGTTGAAGTGGCAGAGGTGGGCTAGCTCTTACAGTTGGTCAGTCAGGCGCAAATTATAAAGGAATTAATAGAAACAAGGTCCAACAATGGGCAGATTTATGCTTTGTGCGGGGCCAGTTCAAAAGGAAAACCTCAAAGCATATTAGAATGGCGAAGGGAGTCGGGATTAGGCATTGAGCACTTTGACAATCTTGGCATAAAAATTGGCATTTGAATGCATTTAAATACGAATATGCAGAATCCATGCGGTTACGCTACATATTGTGCTGGAAGGACAAGCCCATAATCATAATGAAGCTGCGCGCTAAGCTGATTGATTGCCCCGTAAGAGCTAAAGGACGAGAGCTAACAAAAAAAAAAAAAAGAAAAGAGAATGCAAATAAAAGATGAAGAAAACGCTGCACGTAATAATATGATGTAACAGAGTAGAGATGGGATGAGTTGGGAGACAGACAGCTATCCATCAAGGCGCATTTAAATACAAATGCACAATGGTCGGGCTAACCCACTTAAAACTGTCATTATGATTATTATTGATCATCAGCTGGGGCCAGCCAGAGGCAGACAGAGAGGCAGGCCGAGAGGCAGGCAGTCAGAGGAGTTTGCCCGAAATAGACTTCGAATTGGTTTACGGGATAATTTGCATAATGCCGCCAGTGATAGGGCTAGTTCTGCGGCTCATAAAACAGGTTAGCGGGATTAACTTGCCAATGTTTGGAAAACTTTCTAAGCAAATAACAAAACGCGTCGCACAAACAAATGAAACTGAAATTGAATTTGAAATGGAGAAGTAGCAGCTGAGAGCGAGAAAGAGAGCGAAAGAGCGACAGGGAGAGAGAGAGAGCAACAAGGCCAGGAGCTGGGAGCTTACTTATGATGGGATTAGCGTTTCGCGAAATGTCATAAGGGGCTGCCAGCTGTCAGCTTAGATGGCTAACTTGATCTTAAGCTGTTTTGGTCATGTGAAAATTATGAGTAGGAACTTCAACTACCAACTACCACGGACGGTGCGATATGCTGGCAATATGGCAAAGCCTTCAGAATTGCACAAGAGTTGCGCAAGATCGCGTTATCGGTAGATCGGCGCTCGTATTACGATCAGGTAAGGCTATGTACGCATTCCCACACGGGACAGGAATGAGCAGCAAGGCGACCTGAAGTGGTTCAACTAATCAAAACTGACAAGGCAGCAGACCGGCTCGAGATCACGACAAGACGAGCCTGATCCTGATCCCGATGCCGATTCCGATGTGCCTGGGATGCTGATGCTTGGGTCGGGGTGGGGGCTGGACGGAAGTGAGTTCATCAAATTAAAAGGTGACAAAAGGGTTGCAACTTACAGCAACGGTCGCTTGGCTAGCTCGGTCAGGTCGGGCAAAGACAAAGGCCTGACTTAGCAGCCCAGAGACAAGGGTCAAACGTCGCCCAGGCAGGCACAATTGACAGCCCAGCGAGCAGCTAGGGCTAAAGTTTAAATTCAATTAAATTCATAGGCTAAAACGAGTTCAAAAGTTGAAAACAACTAATAAAAAAAACGCAGACACCAAAAGGATAATGAAGCAAGGATGCTGCCCGGCTGCAATTAGCTGGCATTTGTTTTGCAGCGGGGAAAGAGGAAAGAGCTAAAAGAAATTTGACCAGAACTCATATAAGATCAGAATGATAAGTGTTTTGATATTCTGGAAATCAAAGGAGGGTTTCAAATGAATTCCTTTGAATGATGAGAAATCGAAAGAAGAGTGAACTGTTTCAAAGTGAAAGTTAAATTTTGGGAATATTATATTAATATAATTAGATTGGATAAGTCCTTTAATTTATGACCTGCATTCGCGATCCTTGTGACTCGATTGAAACGTTTTTAGGGTATATAAGAGCTACGTGATCATCTGCGTAGCTTTTTACTTAACCACGAGCTATTGGCCATGACTAGTCAGCAATTAGGGCAGGCTATTGTCATAAATGACTGGACAGCTGCGCCGCAGAGAGCCTGGCACTTGAGAGGGCCACAGCCACAGTCGGCAAATTAGCGATCGCTGAGCAGGAGCAAGAGCAGGAGCAGGAGCAGGAGCAAGAGCAAGAGGCTCGCCTTGGGCACGGGCACTGGTCACGGTCCTTTGATGAATTGCTGTGCACAAGCTCTCGAAGAGTTACGCATCGTTTTGTGTCAGGAGTGTCGACTTGATTGGTTCTGACAGCGCGCGAACCCCAACCTGAAACTGAGGCTGAACCTCAATCGAAGGACTGACTCACAGCAGCTGCGCCGTGAATTGATGTGGATGATCCTCAGATGATGTTCATGTTGTTGATGACGATGATCAAGATGATCAAGATGATCAAGATGATGATGATGACGATTGCAAGGCGCGACATAAATGTAGCAACTTTGGCATTGCCCAACTGTTTGTTTTGCAGCAGAGCCGAGGGTCAGAGATTGGTCTGTTGTTGTTTTTGTTGTCCCTGTCCGCCTCATATGCAAATCAAAAGGATATCAAACTGCCGCCCTTTGAAGCTGCGCCATGCCAAAACAACAGAACCGAAGCCCCGGAGAACCAAAGATCAAGAGCAACTCAGACGCTGATGAGCCTCGATTGTTTGCCAGCGAAAGTGACCGTGAACGGTGAATAGTATGGACTGAATACTGCATAGTGAATTGTGAATAGTGAGTAGTGTATGCGATGTGAATGTGAATGTGAATGTGACTGTGTATGGGAGACCCTTTTGATTGAATTCAAATTAAAGCTGATACGTTCGCGTTTACGGTTCCTAGCCTGCCGCCCAATTGGCAGTGACAACTTTGTCTCATGGTTTCCAGTTTTCATTTTCCATTTTTTTTTTTTCTATTGTACTGTAACAAGTGAGCGCGCCTTAACGGTTTCTGTCTGCTGTCCATAGAAATTGTAACGGTTGTAAGAAAATGAGTTAAACCTGAATGGGGCGTACAGCATTTTGCAATTATACATTTCGGGCGTGGCCAATTTAATGGCCAAACTTTGTTAGAATTCATTTCTTGCTTTAAAATTATATTATTCAAAACTGGCTAGCGCACACGCGGCCGAAATCTAACCCTTCAACACCCCATAGGACGGAGGACAACAATCGATAGATCTTCCCATAGTTTTGCTTAAAGGTATAATGGCATGAAGTGGGCGTGGCTCGGGTTAGCCAAAAGGCATCAAATTTGCCAATTTTACAATTTTATTGGCAACGCCCCGCAGAAACCGACAAATGTCATCAATTTTTAATGGCTTCATTAAAATGGCAAACCCCACGCCAGTTACCCTCACCCCTTACCCCACACCCCTCACTTGTGTGCCGCACAGAGCGTAACCCTTCGTCAGATAGGATTTGCATTTATTCTGAAACAACAATAACAACATCGATTAATGGCCGTTACAAATGTTTTCCATTTGTCAGCGTGTGTCGCGTTTTGCTTTTCAAATTTTCGCAATTCTTTTTACAGTCTATTTTTTCTTTTTTTTTAAATTGTTTGAAATTTGCGTATCGCTTTTGCCCATTCAGTAATTTATGCGAATTTATGATAGGCATCCCGAAACTGTGAAATGATTGAAATCAAATAAAAGGCATATGTGATTTGCGATTCGCTTGCGATTTCGACTTGCGTCGCTTTTGTGGGCCTTTGTGAGGCTGTTTTGGGCCGATTTCGTATGGGTTGTTCCAGGCACAGAGCACAGTTCCGCACTGAAAAAGAGCACACAATATATTTGAGTGGCATATGCCACTGCAGAAAGTCAGTTTGCATGTTAATAAGCGCAATTTACTTGATCGAATATACTTCAATTTTTAATTCCACCCATAACTGTGGGAAATTGGTGGAAGTGGTTTACTTTGAACCTTCCAAACAATTTTAAACTCATTTTCAATGATTTTTGTGAAAATTCTTTCGTAACACTGTTTCAACTTTTTGGAAAGTTTAATCGTCCTTGGTGGAAAAATGTGTAAAAGGTTGCAAGGGCGAAACATTTGGGCTCATCGTATAAAAACATACCCATATGCAGTTATGCTTATTTTTTTATGTTTGACCAGTTGAAAGGGAGTGCCAAACTGCCTAATCATGTAGAGATGCTGTAGCTGCTGCTAGATAAAACAGTTGGACAGTGTCCCAGGCATGGGAATGGAGATTGGGAGATGGTAGATGGAATTCAACTAGATGCGATGGCCTAATGGAAGTCAGCATTCAATAAACGAATCGATCGATTTAAATGCAAAAGATTACGCGGCAAGAATGACCAGAAACTGTGTGATATCAAGAGCAACAGCCTCAGCCGGAGAACTGGGCATGGGAAACTGTGGAACTTCAAGAGCTACTAGACTGTACGGGCAGCCACTTGACCTTGTCTGTGGCAAGCGTCGGCTGCACTTTTGTGTTGTGTTTTTATTGTTTATTGGTAGCCAGTTCTCTGGCAAGAAGCGCGCATTATCCTGGCTGGCCATGCGGCCATTTGTGATGCTCAGTGCCCGCCGTCTGCCGTCTATCGTCCGGCGTCCGCTGCCCGCTGCCCGCTGTGGCATTGTTCTGGCCAAAGGCAGAGACAATGACGTGTACAAAAAACACCTACGTGCCACATTGAATGGCAGGACGCGGGCGGCAGCCCGTTGCCAAGACAATGCGCTGCAGCAAATTGAAAATTCATTCATGTGAAACGCGCTGGCAAGGTGGCAAGAACGAAGTAGTAAAACGTGGAGGAGGAGAAGAAGGAGAAGAAGTTTGACCAGCTCGGCCTATAGAGCTGGGCATTAAAACACCTTTAAGCGGATTATAGGAATTTTGACACTTTTTCGGCGTATCCTTAGCAAGAGAGACAGACCCCTACCCGGACTCGTACTCAGACGCAGACGCAGAAGCAGACGCAGCACGTTGCGCCATTGAGAGACATTGACCATTGAGAGATGATTCGTTAGGGCCGGCGGGTCGCGCCAGTTTGTCTGGGTTTTCGGTCTGGCCAGCTCCGGGTGCAGTCAATGAATTGTCGCACCGGCTGGTACTGTCACGACTCTTCTTCACTCTTTGCTGCCGCCCTATTGTCTGTCATCGATGAATGAAAAATGCGCACACAAAAGTCAATTACATGCGTTCTTCTGGCGTTCTAGTAAAATAGATGAAACCCTGGCATTATGTTATTTTTATTATATTTTTAGTTTCCTTTTGCTCTTTTCAGCAATTTCCTCGAATTTCATTTCTCTCTCCTCGTTTTCTGACAAATGCCAAGTTGAAGGGTTTTCTTTTCGCTCATGTATTATATCATTCATCTCCAGCATTCATTTGGCGTGGGCGTTGACCGGCAGGTTGCAAATCGGTTTTTGAAACTAATTCGAGATACCTGTTGGGTTCAGTCCGAATCAATATGGAATGTATACAAAGTCTATCTGCTAAGAAAATATACTTAAAGATTAAGAAAACGTATCAAAGACAGATGATTAGTATTTACAATTTTAGTTAGAATTTATCTCTGCTGGAAGAATATTTATTAATCTTAAAATAAGTTTATGAAACTGTAGCCAAATCGGGAACATCTTTGTTGCTTTTGTTTGTTTTCTTGCGAAGGGCAAAAGAGAAGGGTCCTAAGCACAAGAAAGGAAACACATATGCTGTCCTGTATCTGGCATATCAATCGCTGAATCGAAGCGTTGTCATAACTGCTTTTGGTTTTGGCAGTTTGTCTTATCAATTTGCTGCAAATCTCACAGAATCGTTTGAGCTGCATTGTTTACCTCTATCCCAGATGTGCCCAGACATGGTATCTGCATATGTGAATGTGTGTGCGTTCGTTATACTTGTTTGCCAGAGGAAATTCGCAAGGATTAAACGCACTCAAGCATTGATGCGCATCTCAATTGTTGGCCGTGTGTGTGTTTTAATGCTCGCTGCGACAATTGCCAAACTCTCGATTGATCGTTATCGATAAACATGCTATCCGATCGCTTGAGCAATTTGCAAAACTGTTTGCTTTGTGGCCTATGAAATTGAAGCCGATGTTTATCAATCGGTGAGCTCAACCCAAGCCGAAGCTTCGTCCTGTTGCTGATCCAGGTCCCAGCGGTAGCCCAGATTAATGCAAAAAGCAAACGCGTATTGCGAAAATTGCCTGCGTACCCTGTGCAAATAACTAAAGAGAGTTGGCATATACAGAACGAGAAAAAGGTCGAAAGTTTTCCTATATTTGAGGTTTACATTTTTCGTGGCATACTTTAAGGGTGTCCACTACAACGTTTATTTCACAAATTAAGCTTTAATTAAACGTTTGAGCTCTTTACAGGGTATCTTCTGTCAGGTTCACATAGCTTTGGCGTTGCCCAATATTTTGCAGCTCGTCAGCCGTTTGCTCCCCACTTTGATTAACATTAATGAGCAACAAAAAGTGCAAAATTTACATGGCAACATCGTCTTTTTTTTTTGGGCCCTTTGTTGCGCGGGACCCTTCGGAAAATGTTCTATTGAAATAAAAGTTGGCGGCAATGTGTGGCAGCACCTGCCCCCGCAACAGCAACAGCACAAGCAACGACAACGCCAACAAGGGGAGCAGCAACAACGGCGATTTAGGCATTAGACTCCATTGAAGTGCCGTTGATTTGTGGCATTTGCATACGCTAAAGCGCTTAAAGCCCCAAGACCCCAATCGCTGAAGCTAACCCAAATGGGCCTGTTAGCCGGCCATACATACTCGTATTCATATTGTGTATTCATTATATTCAGTTGCATTTTAGAGGCAGTCACTCAGTCGGTGGACGGACTAGAGAGGGGCTGCAGATTGCATTGTCAGCGCCTTTTTGTTCAACTACTCATTAACATTTATTTGCAAGTGCAGAGAATGCAGAAGAGAGGCAAAAGCAACTGCCATGATAAATACGACAAACCAACAGACCAACAGACAAACGAACAAACAAACAAACGAAAGAAACAACGAGCGAATAGACAAACACAACAGACAAACAAATGCATTGCGAAAACAACGAAGAATGGCAGCAACATAGCAAATAATCATTGACTTTGAAAATACCCTGTCAAAGGTTGAATAGTTTTTGCTATCAAACTTCAAGTATTGGTAAATTTCTCATCTATTTTTCTTTTATATATATTATTTCTTATATACATTTCTGGAGTTATATTTTTAAATATTGTCATAACAATTATAATGATCATACTATTATTTAATAGAAAAATAGTATAAAATATTTGAAACAGCATTAGTCTACTTAATGTTCATTTGACCATTTATCCAAGTCCATCCCGAGTACAGGGTATACTATGTAATAACAATGGCTGCCTAACAGTGAAAGAGACGCAAATAGGGACAGAAGCATTGCCAGAGACAATGGCCAGAGCCAAGTACATAGGGAGCCCTAAAAGTCACATTCAAATGCGTAGGGTGGTTCAAAAACAATTCCCAGCAATTCCCCGCAAATAATAGTTAAATATTTATATGTATATATATTTATAAGAACAAGCTGTTTGCTGGATATTTTCTTTTTGTTTAGATGCAAGCCGAACTATCCGAACTAAAGCTTAAGCCCTTATTAATTTTTTAAATGTTAATTGAACAATGTTAATGAACAACAAGTTGGGCATATTTGTATATAGAAGTTGTGTCTTTTGTTTGGGACGATCTTTATATTGTTTCATAATACTTGAGATAACTTTGAAAGTAGTTTGAGAGTTGAGTTTTGGGATGAATAAATTAATATTAATTCAGAAAATGTTTCATACTTTCATACTTAATATTGCAACATATTTAACACACCAGTGAAACTGCCCTCGTATAGCGAATGGCACAGTTGCAATCGTCAGTCAGTCAGTTAGTTAGTGAAAAGAGAGCTGGAAAAATGTGCGCTATTGTTGGGAACTTGCAATTGTTGACTGACAATTGGCAAAGAAGGTAACGAATGCAGGCAGCTTGTACACCCCCTGCTACCCTTCGCTCTGTCACGGCGCTTCCTTGGTTAGAATCTTGAGTGGAAGTGGAAGAGCAGCTCATGTCATTAGAGCCAAATTAAATTAGAATAAGAATTAGAGCATTGCGATGTGGCTGTGTGTGTATTTGTCATTAGTTTGTTGTTAATTAAAATGAAGCCAAAGTGCGAGTCGAGGCAGTTAAATAAAATCAAAATCAGCGCTAAAAACCGCCCCACGAAACAAAAGCAAACACCTGCGCAGCACAAATAAACACACACACATACAGACACAAAGTTCTATGAACAATGGCGACAAATGGAGCTGTCGCAGTCGCAGTCGCTGTTCCCGTTGCCGTCGCAGTCGCTGCAGTTGTCATGGGCAACAGGACACCAAGGAAATTAATGAAACAAAGAGCTGCATGAATATGAAATACGGGTAATGGCTAAGGCAGCTGCTGGCTATACCAAGGACTTGAGCGTTGCATTTTAAAGCGAGCCGTGTAGATTAGCCAAAAAAAATAAAATCGGAAAGGATATAAATAAAAAAAGGCCAACAGACCAAACATGTCAGCATCAGTTGGAAAAGTGTCCATTAAGATTAGTTGATTTTGCTTTCGATAGTTTGAAGCGCTAAGTAAATGCGTTAAATAAACAAAAAAACAAAAATAAAACTCCCAAGCGACTCCCATTTGACACCCAGCTATGTAAAATATTTCGCCCCCCAACCAGAGGCGTCGGCGTTGGCGACGGCAGCCCGCAGTCGCAGAGGCAATTCCAATTGGAAACGCCCACCAGCAGGCATATGCAGCAATAGACGACAACGATGGCGAGCCTTGACAGTATTGCCATCTCGCTTGTACAATAAGGCAACACCTGCTGTGCGTGGCGCTCAATTGGCGCTCTTGCCCGTTCGCTCTCGCTAGCTCGCTCGCTCGCTCGCACGTTCACTCCCTCGTTCTCTCAATAGCTCCCTGCACAGCTGAGCGGTGCTCTTTTTACTTTTTAAGCGTCGCATTTCTTTGCTGTTTTTTTCTTGGCTCAAGTGTCACCTGCACCTGGTCGTGGTAAACCGTTTGGGACGGTGTTGTTGGCTGCGCTGCCGCTCTCTCTCACACACACACAAACACACAGATGAAAAGCACACTTACTTATTTGCATGCCCCCCAATTTGCTTATGTTTCAGTTATGCGGGAGCGTGCGTGTTTTTAAATGTTACAAATTGTCATCAAAAAACTTATTAATCAACAGCAAAATAAAACAAATAAACCAATAAAATGCTGCTGCTAACCAGTTGCCATTCGTATTGGCAACTCTGTGTCTGTGTGTGTGTGTCTGTGGGGAGCGAGAGAGCCACAAATGTGTTGAGTGAGCAACTAAAAGTTTGCATGGCAAAGCTGCTGGCTCCCTGCTGTCCATGCATGTGAGTGTGTGTGTGTGCGTGTGTTGGGTCTGTGTGTTCATGTGTGTGTGTTGTTTTTGTTGGTTTTCTGGCCTCTGCCGCTGTCGCTGCAGCCAACCCCCCAAAAATGACAAGTCCGTGCGACTCGTTCGTCTGTGGCTCGTGTGAGAGCGCGCGCCAAGTTTTTAGTTACGCGTCGGAACGGATCCGTTGAATAGCCGCCAAGCCAGAGGCAGCGCTTAGAAGTCGCAATAGCAGCCGCAGCAGCAGCAGCAGCAGCAACAGCAGCAACAGCAGCGACGGCCTTAGTTTTAATCCATAGTTAAATAACAACAACAAACACAACAACAACAGACAGACCGGAAAAACGTTGTGTGATCATAAGCAAATTTGTTGTTTTGTCGCGTTGCAGTTGCCAGTTGCATGTTTCTCGTTGCATCAACTTAACGAAACGTTTGAGCGACGGTTAGCTGACCAACAAACATTACAAATGCAAATACCACAACAAAAAAACGGCTACTTACCAGTGTTGTATAATATCAAATGTTTCGATAACGCCCCAGTTTCCAATTGGACATACAAAAACCTTAACGCACAGTGCTCAACAAAACAAACATCAAGAATTTCAATATCAATATTGTTTATAAAGTCGTGAAATCTTAAGCATAAGCTACTTATTTCGATGTTAAACAATAACAAATAACAAAAAGTCAAACAAGCTTCGTTCCCAAGCCGAATGAATAAATAGATGAATGAAAGGCGCGCTCAAAATGCCCGCTTAAGCAAATAAACAAAGATAAATAAACATAAACTAGTGATATCCAACATGTAATGTGCAAAACAAACAGCGACAAACATACATAAATAAAAATACTGTAACAGACACAAAGCTTCCAATCTTCAGCTCAGTTTGGTTTAGCTCGTAAATGTCTCTCATAAATTGATCACAAATTATACAAAACTCAACCGTTTATGGAACTTAAGCCAACAAACCGCTTTAGCAGCCAACAACAACACTCACATCTAAAGTTTTTAAGTATTATATAGAATACACCTGGGCATACTACATTCGATTCCAATCACTGCACAGCAAATACAAAGGCAATGCAGCGCCATTCAAGGTAAGCCTTAAAAGCAACTTCCGAAAACTTACACATATTACTCTATGATAGATAGGTAACAAAAGCTAAAAGACCACAAAATACTGAATTCCAATTATAGATTCCCAAACTAAATATATTCCATAGACGCCCCTTTGCTTCCACTTTTTGCGAAATCTCGAAATTGAATAACAAACTGATGTCTCATAAAGTGAATTTCAAATCACCGAACTTTGGATCACTTTTCTGGTCGCAAACATTTGAATTTGGATAATCATTCAGTTTATGCCGAATCACTATTGTCGGAATCTTTATGAGTTCGTTTCGCTCGTGTCGATTCTTGCTTTCAGTTTTTCAACAATCGCATCCTTCATAACATGCTCGGCTCTTTTATTGTCTTTCTGCGTTAAAATTGTGGAATGTGAAACCAATAAAAAAAGAAACAATATTAGCAGAAACCAATTACAACAGAATGGATTAAGCTTTAGATACAGAAAAATATTTACTTGACTTTCATTATTTAATATGCTTCAACTTAACTCAGAGAAAAGGCAGAGATTCTTTACGTATCTTAACAAACGAGTACTGCATTGTTTCTATTTCAAGCTCAAAATTCAATATTCAATTTAGCATGGCAAATGTTTTTCATTGGCCAAGTCCAAGTATTAACCCTAATAGAGGTCAGTTATGCCAGAAATGACGCAATTCGCTTAGTACACTTATACATAACGAACAAATAAACGATTTGAAGACGTGACTTCCAATTGAGAACCGTGCCCAGAGTCTATTCTATGTTGAACTAGTTAGTATGATACCAAGCACAACTGCGAAATGCTGATCTGAAGACCAAATACAATTGTGCAAATAGAGTTTTGTTAGCACACAAAGGTGGCCGCATATTTTGCGGCTTGGGGAACAATGGTAATCTAACAGTGTTTACAAATGAAGCCAAATAGAGGTCCAGATGTTATAGGTGTAGATATGATGGGGCTGCAGATATTCGCATAGCTCCGTTACAGAAACAAGCAACAACGACTTGAGGGCATTCTAATTAATATTCGTATTCGCATCGGTTTTTTTCTGTTTTTCCGTTGAGTTTTGGGATTTGCCCTTGGCACGAACTTGACACTAAACCAAGAGATACATTTACGATGCGATTGTTGCGAGTGTGAAAGTTCTTAATTACAAACATTAGGGGGCCCCAGCGGCTTAGGGCTACGGATCACAATCACAGCGTGTGCCCAAGAGACACTTTTCAATGGAGTCTGGAATGGAGTATGGAATGAAAAAGGGATTGGAACAACGGAGACGGCTCCCAGCATAAGTAGAAGCGGAACGATACATTTCAACACAAAGTGGAGACACTTAAAGCTCTACCTGTATTGAATTCAGATTCTCGACTCGCGACTCTCGACTCTCGATTCTCGATTCTTGATTCTTGATTCTCGATTCTTGAGCCTAACTGCCACTCCAGAGAGCTGAAGCTGCCTCTGGGCCCATGCACAGGCTCAGCATGTGGCTAAGCCGATCATAATTCTTGTTTGACACTGCAACAAACGGATGAACAAATGAACGAGAAGCAAGACAGGGGCTCCAAACTGCCCGGCAGCCCGTCTGCCCGACTGCCCGGCTGCCCAGCTGCCCAGTTGCAGTCAGTCAGTCTACAAGTGTCCAAGTCCGAGTCTGGCAACGACAACGGGTAGCACAGGTAACCACACCGCCTGCTCAGCTCCCATCGTTGTGAAAACAAGTGGGAATGCTTTTAAATTTGACAGTGCCCAGCTATGTGATACCCTGTAACTTGACAAAACATTTACACATTAATTAAATGTATTATATAAGATGGGAAGGCAATAATTTGAATTATTCCGACATGCTTATGCTGTTAAAAATGCAAGAACTAAATACCCTGACAGACAGATCGGTTGTCTTGTTAGTGCATACCCTACTTGAATTATTACCACGCGGTATAAATATTTGCTTATGTGACCGGCGTGGTAATTTACTCCTACTGCGTCGAGGCATCGCCGCCAGAGATTTGCATGACAAAGAGAAAAGCGTAGACGATGGCAGCCGTTGCACTGCCCATAAATAACTTGGCCGATATCTATTAACGCTTTTACTGGTGTTACTGGATTAGCGCAAAAGGGAGAAACAGAGCACTTCATACAGACGAAGGGTCATAGGATTAGAACCTCAGCGGCCCACGCTACCTCGCCATCTCTCTATCTATATATTGATTGATAATTTGTTATACAACTTTTACATTAAGCGAATGATTTTCCGTTAGTCAAGCCAAGAGTGGGCAGCATTAGGGCTTGGGCCTGGGGAAGGGTTATGTCTGGTAGCCGCTGATATTCACAGCAAATAAAAATATCTGGAGTGCAATTTGTGCACAGCTGGTGGTGCAACCGGTGTGCTGGCGGTGGCCTGTGGTGCGCTGCCAGCTCCAAGCGTGCACCACATTTGGCCACAACTCGACGCTACCCCAAACAGTTCGCGATCCAGACCAGCTTGACAACACACAGAAATTTGTTTGCACTCCATAAGGATTACAAAAATATGCGTGTCCCTTTTCGTTTCCCTTTTCCTCCAGCAGGTTGTTGTTTCTGTTGCGAACCCTTCATTTTTAGTCTTTATCTTCCTTTTTTCTTGCATTTAATAAATTTCATGCTTAATACGCATGCCTGGGCAATTTTTACTTTAACACCAAGTGGGTAATGCCCGGAAGCAGTGCAGATGTCGCAGTTGTCGTAGGACACAAGAGAGTTATGGACACGAAAGCGGTAGGCGACAGGGATAACCGATTGGAGAGCAGTTTCAATGGTGCCAGCCAAAAATTAAGACACTTAATCAATTCTCATACGGATATAGTAAATGACGACATACTTGAATATCAAAATTGAATATGTGCCATTTGCCTTGTATGTAGCAAATTTCTGTTATATATGTAAATTGAATATGTGCCATTTTCCTTATATTTAAAAATTTCTATTATATGGTAAAATATTCTAAAATCTCAGTCAAATCCAGACGAGAATGACCCCATCTATACAAATATGAAGTGCAGATGACACATTTGTCGAGCATTAAAGAGCATTTCATATATGCAGAACATGCGGACGCAAATGGTGCTCATATATGTGCTCGAATGTCTTCCGCACGCCCAGCTCAATTGTTGTCCAGATTCGAAGCGTCGTCGTCGTCGTCGACGTCGTCATTACTGCACCATTAAGCAAATTGAAAGCGTTTAGACGGACGCTGACTGGGATCTGCTTCTTGACCATGAACTGGGAACCCTTTTTCAACTACAACATATGTGCGTGTGTGTGTGTGTGTGTGTGTGTGTGTGTATGTGCGTGTATTTGTGGTGTGTATTTAACACATTAATGCGAACGAGCCACACTTGGCTTGGGCATCAAGTGGACCACATAAATCCCGATTATAATGCACGCACATGTGAATTGAAATTGAAAGACTGAGGAATTGAAACCTATCAACGCCATTGACCTGACCTGTGTTGGGTGCCCAAAAAAAGTAAAACGGGCAGAAAACTGAAAAGAAATGGGTTTTCAAGTGCCCAGATGCATAATGAACAGGACGTATCCAGTATGTTTGTGGACGACGTCGCCGGCGTGTGCAGCCCGTCCTTTTAAGGGTTGACATTCAGCCGTATAAAGAGTTTCGAGAGAAAAGGTTTCATTCAGCTGGAATCTCGGAATTGAGGTGGCGACCGCTAGCCCTGCTTTAGCAAGTGCCTCTGGGGCAGATCCATTGTTTTCATTTTCTGGCAGGGGGCTACGGCCGGGCGTGGCGTGGAGTTTGTTGTACGGGCGACAGGCGACACACTTTTAAAAGCCCAAATCAATTAGCTAATTGATTAACAAAAGCCCAAGAGCATTAATAAGGCAAGCAACTTCAACGGGCTGGATTATGTGCATTTAAAATATGTATACATTTAAATTGAATACATGCTAGCATTAATGAATATTATCAACAGCTCTACTTCTACTCTTCAAAGCACCTTTACCACTGACACCACACCGGCAACCACACAATCCCGGCCTAGAGCCAGCAGCAATTCGACTGCAGCTCCATCAACAAAATGATGGAACGCTTATCCACGCACTTGTCGCTCTCTGGATTATCGCTCGCACATCCATTGCAGGGTCATTTAAGCTCGGTGAGCTCCAGCAGTGGCACGCATCTCGGCCAATTGATACAGCATCATCAGCAACAGCAGCAACAACAACAACAGCAGCAACAGCAACAGCAGCAGCAACAACAACACAGCAGTGAACAGAGCCACGCCCACAGTCACGCACATCACCATAGCCAGCAACTGTCGCTGGGTCAACTCGGTCAGCAGCATCATCACCACCAGTGCAACAGCAACAGCAGCGGCGGCTCCCCCAACGGCAACGGCAGCTCCGCCCTGAGTTTGCATCCGCATCTGCATCATTCGGCGGCCGCCGCAGCGGCAGCTCATCACCTGAGCTCCCAGCACTCGCAACTGCATCAGCATCATCAAGCAGCAGCAGCAGCAGCAACAGCCGCGGCCGCACAGCAGCAGCAGCCGCACTCGACGGGCTCGCATCATAGCCAGACGGCTGGCTCCGGCGCGGGCTCCATACACAGCCAGACCCAGGCGCATCCGCACCAGACATCCCACAGCAACGGCATTGGCCAACATCTGTCGGGTGGCGCGGGTCACAGTCTCGCCAGCTCCAGCTCTAGTGCGCCCGTGCACTACACGTCCACATCCAGCACATCCAGCAGCGTCATGGCAGCCGCCGCCGCCGCTCATCTACACCACAATTCGCAGGCGTCGCCCATTAGCAATCTGCACCAGAATATGGGCAGCCTCATGAACAGTGGCAGCAGTGCCAGGTAAGATTCATTAGCTGTTTAATATCGCATATTCTGGAAGGGCTCCTTTTAATAGCGACTCTCGCATCCATTTACAGCGACGTCTTCTTCAGCCTGATGATACAGAACACAACGAAACGCCAGAACGAGGAGCACATAAAACGTCCAATGAATGCTTTTATGGTCTGGTCACGCCTACAGCGACGCAAAATTGCTCAGGATAATCCCAAAATGCACAATTCCGAGATATCCAAAAGGCTGGGTAAGTACGCGTGGTTAATGTTTAATGTTGACTTAAGACAAATTCGAGTCGAGGAGATCAGTTCAGTTTTAAAGATTAGATAATTAGATATTTTAAGGCTGTAAACTGAAAAGAAACAACGGCGGTTCGCCTCACATTTCGAACCAAGCTTACTGTGAAGCTGGTTCATACTTTGGTGTGTCCTCTATTTTCAAAATGTTAACCAAGCAATTTAAAATTGTTGTTGTACTGAGAATAGTGCAATCCTCACATATTTTCATATACAAAATGCGGGCCACATTTGACCTCTACCCAAAAATGATTAGAGAAATATAGTTAGCTATAGAGTTATCTATACTTTGGTACTTGGTCTTCCTTTTTATTTGAAGCCAAACCATGTTTTGTCAAACCTGTTTGTTTAGGGTTCGATTCAGAGTAAAAAAAATTAGAATTGATGACTCGAACCGGTTCGGTTCAAAACGGGCTGCAGCCTTGCTATATTTACAAAGCCTATATCTTTGTGAAACACTCTGTCAAATAACAACAAAATCTCATTGTTATTAGCTGTTCAAAAGTTGAATTATAAGTCTCAAGAACACGCGAGCAGCTCAGCTGGAAGCCAAATTGTTTTCGAAATGCATGCACTTTAATCTCTTCTTTTTTTTAACGAACCACATTGGGTAAGAGCCGTGGCTTTATATACAAGCACTCGTAGTATGTTTGTAATCTGAAGACAATGAACAAATCTCACACAAAACTAAATTAAGAGGCGGCACACGACCTGCCAATCTCTCGCGCCCACTCACTCACACCCTGTACATCGTTCACTCTCTTTCTCGCGCCTACTTATGCAACTTAAACTAATCAACGTAATACCGGCTGGTATTCCCCCCCTTTTCCACCCACTCCATATTCGGTTCATGACAATGACAAACCAAAAACTCGTCCGTTGCGCGCACTCAACGCAACTGTCAAAACTGACAAGCGGCTGTCAAACAATAGCAGGAAGAGCAGATCGAGCCAAGGAAGCTGTTGATTATGCTCGTATATGTGGCAGAGAAGGGTTGCCTGCAGCCAACCACACCCACCCCCACCACAGCACATGCCAAGTAAGACTCTGGCGAATCATCGCCGCCTGCCTCCTGGCGCATTGTCTCGCCGCTTAACTAGTTGCAAAGTTAAGTAGTTTATTTCGGGTGGGGCAGCGGCTAATCCCACGCACAAACAGCGAACCTTATCTGGGCTCTGGGTTCGGGATGCTAGATTTTGGTTTCCAATTCGCATCAAATTCAATTTCAATCACACACGCAGCCAGACAGCCCATGAGGCACGTGGCAAGTGACAGCAGAAATCTTTAGCATAACAATGGGGCAACAGGCAACGCAGCTACCTTTCGGCCAACTCATGCATATTGGATGAGTCTCGAGCAGCAGCAGCAGTTCGAGAAGAAGAAGAAAAAGAAGAAGAGAACGCGTTGCGGCTCCTTGCACTAATCAGGGCCACAAAAAAATACTGTCATAACAGCGATAACAATAAGCCCAAAAGGCGTCCCTCATCGATAACAGGCGCAAAGTTGATGCCACAGAACTTTGGGGCAGCCATTTTGTGCAGTTTTTTCTTTGCTTTTAATAACAACTCTACGGGGCTTCCGATTCCACGCAACATTTTTCACCTCCCTCTATCGAGTTCCCGCCACTGAAGCACTTGTAAAATGACTTTTTCTTTTTTACCTTTGTTTAAGCAAAAACAATGCAAATTAAACGCGACTCACTTGCAGCGCAGTTGAGCGCGGCAACAACAACAACAAAAGGCAAACTCGCTGCACTTGAACAAGGGCAGCAACACCGAAGGGAGGGTGGGGTAGTAGCCGACAAGTATGAAAGTATTTTGGCAGTAATCGACTAGAAGATACCACGTTAACTGTCCAGCGAGCTGACATGAAGAAACTCGTAATGTTCCCTTATATGTTATTTATTGTGGTTCTAAATAATTGCTGATCAATATATAACCAAAATTCTGAAATTATGTCATCTCTGAGTAATATATTATTTTTAAACAATATTTAAATATTTGTTAGGTGATAATTGTATACCTTATATAATAATTTTTTTTAAATTAACAAGTTCGCAATGCACAAATGCGCGCAGTATAACTTAATTTTGAATATTGCTTTGAAGGATTCCAAACATTCTGCAACTGGGTCGCATCTACCTTCTAGTCGTATGTGTTAGCCAGGCAATAAGGGTTGTTGCAAGCGAATGACGCTGGTTTTCACAGCCATTAAAGGCATTTCTTAATCAGGCAACTGACTGCCTTGAAATCGGTTTTCAGGCAACGCTTCCTGCCAAAGTTCAAGTAGCAGGCCGAACCAATATATGAAAATCGATGCGCAACAACAACAATTTGAGCACAATACGTACACTCCACAACAAAACTTGAGTTTTTGGGCGGGCTGAGATTTAGTGGGAAGGCGTGAGCTTTTGTTCCCATTTCATTTCACCTTTTTGCTGTTGTTGTTGCTGTTGTTGTTGTATTTTGGCAAATCCATTATGTCAATTGACTGTTGTGTGTAATATTTGCTGTCAGTTGCAGCTTTTGTTGAGTTTGTATTTTTGAGCAGGGAATACGGAAAAAGACGCCGGTTGGCCATTGTGAGCTGAATGAGCCGCTGAGCAGAGTGTGGCACAAGGAGGCTCAAGATGTAGGTAACTCGCTTAAGATAACGAGGAAATAGAAAAAATGGGACGATTCCAACAACTTACTGAAATTGACAGTTGCTCCGAAGAATTTAAAGCGCAAACTTTTTTATAGCAACTTGTTTAAGCTTCGCAGCAACAAGGTGGCAACTCTGTCAAAAAATAAAATAAAATAAACCATTTGCCACATCTACACAAATGACAAAGTTTTGCACTTGAAAAGTTTGCCCTGGCATTCAATTAAATGAAATAAAATAAATACCACAAAAAAGGGCTCATTATGAAAAATTGCGCAGAGAAAAGGCGGCAAACAAAAAACTGTGGCAGCAACAAAGGCGCCACAAAAAATGGCGGCGCGAAAGCTACTTTTTCAATGCACACACACACACACCCACACAGATACAATGCGAAAGGCAGCGGTAAAGAGCGTCGGGCGTTGAGTAACGGTAACTGGCAACTGGCGAATGGCAACTGTGGAGAGCTCTTCAGACGTCGCCGTCGCCGTCGGCGTCGGCATTGCCATTTATTTTATTATGCAAAACAAAAGGCAAACAAAAACAACAACAACAACAACAACAAATAGAAATAAAATAAAATATAAAAAAAATGTGTTATATAGAAAACCATATTTTTTTTTGAGCGCGCGGGCTTAATTGAAATTGTAACTGTCATTAATTACTGTCTGGAAATTTAAATTAACAACAAAACAAACAATACGCGACAGCAACAATAACAACAATTGCAACAACAGCGAAAACGGTGGCAAACGACATCAACAAAATGGCAGTCATTTTTTCTTTTTATTCTTTTGCCCGTGCTGAATGGAAAATTGTTTTGAAAATAATTGAAAAACCTGTCGAATCGGCAATCGCCTTCATTTTTTAATCAAAACTCTGCATAGCTCCTGCGGGAATATTAAATAATGTTAAACAAAGCCCCCCGAGAGATGGATGCCTGGATGCTGACTGACGGGTCTCGAACAATGGGAAAGACTTCGACTTGGATTCGATTGCGACTGCCAGCACAAAAGGTCGAGCTCTCAAGCCTTTTGCCCAACCCAGAAAGTCCTTTTGTTGCATAATAAAGCGCAAACAATTGATTAGTTTGCAATTGGGGGAAAAGGCAACGTTTCCAACTCGAAGCTCTGCCATGGCAATTGACAGGTGTGTGAGACGGTCGATGGATTGCCAGACAGTGGGCGGTTTTCAGCTCTTAATTACAACACGCTCAATCAAAACGGGAACCATTAAAAAAACAGTTGTATAATTAGAAGAGAGAAGCCCTCAAGAACCCTCGCTTCAACACTCCGCAACTGTCTTCAGTCTGTCAACGGGAAAACTCAGCAGCCCATTTCCTCAGTGGAAGCCTTGATTATGTAAGCAAACAAAAATACGAATAAGCTCAGCAGATCAGGGAGCCTGCCAAAGACGCCTCCCTGAAAGAAGCTGTGTGGATACAACCCTAGTCATGTTCAGACTGCGCTGTCTCCGAACTCACCTGTCCTACCTCCAGCAGAGAATCCACAATTCTGTTCTGGAACATAACAGAACAATAGGATCACGTGCTATAAGCTAAAGCTGTTAGGTCTATCTGGTTCTAGGCGCTCCGTTTTAAATTTATCATAATTAAACTATGCCGTACTTTTGTTCCAGGCATGATATATGCCGACCAGACTGCTTTATAATGTAGAAGCCATAGGAACAATCAGTCAAAAGCTAAGTTCTTGAGGCAAACTTGATATATACAAGATTGCCTGTAATCCGATGTACTCCCAATAGGCAATATCTACATATATTCTTTACTCTATATAAACTGTGTGTATACACGGAACATTTTAGCGCTTATCCAGCTATTGCGTTAAATTGCAGGGCAAACAGTTTAATCTCTCGTCAAATTATGAGTTCGGGCTGGGAGCAAACGGTCGAGTGGGCGCCACGCTTGGCTCTCAGTCAACAGAAGCCAAGAGTTCAAGTCCAGACTCCATAATCCCATAAGTAGCCCAATTGTGTGTGATGTGTGAAGTGTCCCAAAACTAGCCGCATTCCCCTTCACACCTACCCGCTCACCCCTCAGCACCCTTTGATCGGCTAGAACTCGGATAGATAAGTCGTAGTCCCAATTGTGGGCTGTGTGAACTACAAACTGCAACTGGAGCCGGCGTCTGTTAAATATTTGCTCTGTGGTTAGCATCCGACATTTTCCGGTGTTTCTTCAGGCTGTTGGGGGAAAAAGTTGTTAATTATGCTTGAGCCAGCTCAACTGGCTGCCACACATCTTGGCAACTGTCATGTGCAACTTGTACTTGTTTTTCATATCAATTATTAAGCTGGCCACTCAACCGGCTCAGGCTCAGGCCCAGGCTCTGGCTGTGGTTGTGGAGTGCGGGGAGGCGCCAGACGACAACGGGCAAACATAGACATTGTCCGATTGTCATCCTTTTGTGGCATGTCAACTCAGCAGTGCACCCTCCTTAGTTTATACAACTGCTCAACTTGCTGATACTCCTTCCTCCCCCCAATCGCTCTCTCTCTCTCTCTCTCTCTCTCGGTCTATCTCTGCCGCTCGTTCGTCTTGTTTATTATTATGTGAATTGTCTGGAAGTCTATGCCCCCAGCTAAATGCTGCACAAGGTGTCGAGCACAGGAGCTGAGTTGCGCATTTGATGGCCAGTTGCCACTTGGACGGGCTGTCAATGTATCTATAAATTAGTATTTTAGCAGCAGCTACCAGTTAAGGGACGGCCAGCTACTTGCTTTATGTGAGTGGCCCCAACTTGCCATTGGAAGGGGGCGTGAGCGTGGGCGTGGGCACATGTCTATTCTTTGAGCACAATTGTGCTTTTGTGTTAAGTTTATTGTCATAGTTTTTGTTGGACTACCTCACATTCAAATGTATGTGTGTGTGTGTGTGTGTGTGAGTGTGTGGGCCTGACAGCTGTTTCTTCCTAGCCTCGTCCATGTCCTGTGGCTTGTAGATAGCTTCTCATTAGTATTGTGTCTCTTTATTATTATTGTAACAATGCAATTTATGTGACAGTGTGTGTGTATGCGAGCTTTTCAACTACTAAAATTACACGTTATAACTAATTAAGGACACTTCCCTCAAGTCCATTTCCATTGTTGGGCTTATCCCTAAACTAATTAACTTACAATCCGTTTGGACAATAACAACGATTATCTTAAAGTCCGAGTATCTCGAATACAAAGCGGGGATTTGAAATAAGTCCAAATGGAGTTGTAAATCATGCAACTAAATTTTGGACTCGCACATATACTATTTCGCCGCTCTCTCTCTCTCTCTCCTTTTGTCGCTCTCTCTCTTTCTATACTTTGACAACTGCCGCACTTTCAATATTATAATCCCAAGCTTCACACACACATTTATACCCAGTATTTATATAAATACATATATATATATATATATATATATACTTGGGACAAATAAGTAAAGAGCTGTTTGTGGGGCGGGGAAAACTCTTCGCTTTAGACCTTATCAGCCGCCTTGTGACACATGTCATTATAACATTTTACATTAACTTAAAAACATTTGCAATTTCTGCACACAATGAGGCACACACAAGCTGCCTACGAGTCGACATACTAGCATATAACCAAGAGGCTCCTGCCTGCCACTTGCCACTTATGAGTGTGCGGCACGTGCATATGCCATGTACTCATTCAGCAAGTCCGCTTGCCGCCCTCGAAGTTAGGGGCGGGCGAGCGAGACAGTAAGCGGCACAAAAGCACGCCCCCAAAAGGGCCCAAACCACCTGCTGGTTTTGGGCCATTATCGTGCAAGGACTCGGCATCATTCTCTAACCAGCCAGAGCCCGTCTGAGCGGAGCTGACTGAACTGACAAACAGGCAACGGAGACAAACAACAAGACAACGACAACAACAACAACAACAACAACAACAACAACAACATTAACAAATGACAATGCCAAAACTGGCAACAATGGTGGCCACATAGACAGGGACAGACTGAAGATGGCCAAGCGACAATAGAGAGAGAGAGAGATAGAAGCAAAGGAAGTGCCAGGAGGAGGAAAATGACGACAACATTGTTTGGTATTTGGTATCCTTCTTGTTAGCACACAAACAAGACAAGTTTGCAGTGTGCATGTGTGTGCGTGTGCTCGTGTGTTCGTCTGTGTGCCTGCCAGTTAGGAAATTATGTTTATGTGCGTCCACTTCTGGAGCAGGTTGCCATGAGAGCGCTTCATTGTGTTGCCATATATTTTGACAACTGCTTCAAGTGCCCAACGTAAAGTATCTAATGGATTAACCACTTTTCCGATTATATATAGCTCTATGTCTCGATTGCAGGTGCCGAATGGAAGCTGCTCACCGAGGAAGAGAAACGTCCCTTTATCGACGAGGCGAAGCGTTTGCGGTAAGTCCAGCTGCTGCTTTGCTGTTTGTCCTGTCTCCTGTTTCAACATATTCTATCTGCACAGGGCCATGCACATGAAGGAGCATCCCGATTACAAGTATCGACCTAGACGCAAACCCAAAGCTCTGCGACGCGATGGTTACCCGTATCCCATGCCATATCCATCGGTGCCAGTGGAGGCGTTACGTGCAGGTATGCCAGAGTCTAACGAATTGTCTTTCATTTATGATAATAACAGTAGCTGGGAGAGCTTTAGTATGGGCTAGTAATCGGAAAAGTAAAGTAGAATAAACATTTTGATCTTCACAGATTAGCAATATTTTATATATTTATTTAGAGAATATTTTAAAACTGAATTCGCATGTGTCCAGTGAAGAAAACTGTGGAGAAAAAGAAATTTAAAGCCAATAACGAAGAATATATTTCTAAGGATAAAAACTAATTAAAGTGTACACCAAAAAGGTATTATTAAACCCTTTAAAATCAGTAGAGCTCAATGGCTATGCAAAGTAGAAAGGCGAGTTTTATGAGCTTTGCCACAAGACAAATGCAAATGTGGCACGATATGTGGCATGGTCCCACCCAGGCGTAGAAGTATAAATAACCATAGAACTGTATGAAAATATGACAAACTATCCGCACACTCGAGTGCCTGACTGGTTGGGCTTTTGTTTGTGCCACAAAACCCCCTGCACCCCCTACCCCTCCGACAAAATATGGCGTCGGGGTGGGGGCTTAGAGTTACCGGAACCACCCGTTCGCATGCCCTGACAAACTGTGAAGTCATCATCCTGGCTTAACAACTCAATTCAAGTGACAGCACAGACAGACACACACACTCACACACGGGACGAACCCACAGCACAAGCATAAGTTAACATTCATGATTTCCCAAACGGGGCGCAGGGGGTGGCAGTGGGCGCAGTTCCATATAGTTCGGGCTGTAGTTGTTGTTCTGGTTGGAGGATTTAAATTAGCATTTGTCACGTTTTTTGTCTTTTTCGCCCATTTGGGCTTCAAATTTAACGCAAGTTTCTTGGCTTCAGTTATTCTGATGTGGTAGCAATTTTGTGCGTTGGCGGTTAAGGGATCCTTGCCTCCCCTCACCTCCCCACCCTCGGCTAAGGACAATGCCTTCACGATGATTTATGCGCAACGGAAATGATAATAAAAATACTAGGAAATGCGTAATAAATAAAACGAATTAGTCCTCGGCCTGCTTAACGTGCACTTCAATGCACACGGCACTCCGTAAAATGGCTCGGCGAGACAAGGGCAGCGAAATATGATTAAAATGCGTTAGAATAGGACACAGCACATGTGTTAACCGAAGCATGCAACAGCTTGTAGTAAAAAAAAAGGATTAAAAAACACATTGGTGAAATTTAATGGCTGCATTTTAATAAATGCCAAATCGTTGCCGATGATCGCTTAATACTTTTGCGTTTTATGATTATTATCGTTGATATTATTAATTTTATCTAATTTTTATTATTATTTCACTCTTATTACCACTCATCATATATAAAACAAAATTATAATACCCTCTGCAAGGGTGTAAAAAATATCAAGGGAATAAGTAATCTCTCTCAAGAGACTTCAAATTTAGTCGAAAGTTCAAGTCAAAGAATTTTTTTAAATTTTGTATAGATATTTTTTAGAAATTTTATTCTTTGAATTTTAGAATGAAACGAAAGAAATTTATCTATACAAATTGTTATGTTAAAGATTAACGACAATCAATACGAAAGTTCTATCAGACAAGGCAAGTTAATTTAAAATAGATAAATAAATAAATAAAACCGCAGCTGGCAGTTAGGTTTTTGTTTGGCAACTAATCCACTATTATATGAAACAATGCCATTGAAGACGATGCCAAGTCGATGGATGTCGAAATGTCGCTACTTGAGATGCTACGAAAGATGTTTTCAACATTGTTGTCTAAGCAATTTTAATTGCCACAGCATCCAACAATTTGGAGAAGCTCAAGACTGTAGCGCCATGAATGAAAAGGGTTTTGTATGTTTTTTTTTTCAATAAGCGGCGCTTGTAATTATCGAGACCCCGTTAACAAAAGGCCAAGGGGCAGCTGGACGACTACCGTTTAGGGCAATTGGTTGTAACTGCTTGGCATCTATCTATCAGATACGGAGAGATAACTCTCTCCGTCTGCTGGCGGCCAAAATAGCTGATTCAGCGCACAATTATATCGCAGGCAGACGTGGATAGAGAACGCGGTCCGAAATATGTTATATATGAAAGAGTTAACCGAACAATGGGGGCGCAAAATATTTCGAGTGGCAATTATTTTAAGCACACAACAGACCCAAAACCATTGTCATAATTATTGTAAACTTATTTTTTTTTCTTATTTGCTGCTGTTGTTGTTAGCTTCTCTCACTTTACTTTGTTTGGCTTCACTTGCAGGCATCTCGCCGGGTTACTTTGCCCCCGGTCCCACAGCGGCCGCCTATCACCTGGGCAGCCATCTCACGCAGACATCGCCGCCAACGACAACGCAGGTGAGTAAAACAGTCCGTGTTCCCGAGGTGTAAACCTGGCTCTGGCTCTGGCTCTGGGTCTGGGTCTGGGTCGGGGGGTTAAGCGCTCAAGTGCCTGGTACGTCCATCAGAGAATGTTGAACGGTAGCGCGTCCAATTACATCGATCGGTACGCGGGTCGCCTTAATAACATAATTACAAACTGCCTGGGCAGACGCCCACTTTAAAAGGCGGACAAACATGCGGCCGTGACTAAGCGCGACACGCTTCCTGATCACGATTCGATCCTGGTTGAGTTCTGACATGTCATGCTAAGGATTTGCCACAACTTGTCATTACACATTTAGTTGCCGAGCAGATCGCCGAGATAACAAGGCCTCGAGCGCAAAAACAAACAGAACGGGCAGGTGCTACCACAAGATGGAACGGGGTACTGCCCTTAGGGCCCAGCTGCGTAGTGCTACAGCCAAAAATAATAATATTAAATATAAAAAATAATACACAAAATTGGCAATTAAAACTTGTGGCTCCGAACAACACGCAGCTCAGAATCATCGTGCAGGCTCGGCAATGGGCGTTGCCGCCCAGTGCTCCAACCTTTGGGGATCTTTTGTGTCTCTCTCACTCTCTGGCTGGCATTGGATGCGTATTTATTAACAACCCATTAAAAGTCATGACTGTTGCTTGGCATTGTTGGAGCCGTGTCTGCCGGGCCTAAGTCCGAGTCTGAGGCTTGGCTGCCTATTTGAGGCGGTGATTGATGTCTGCGGCTGTTTAACATGCGTTGCGGGTGTTGAAAGCCTGGCATTACCCATCAACAATAGCATTACTTGGTTAATAATATGCCTGGACCAGGCCGTGGAAATATAATAATACACCAGCCTTAAAGGCAGCAAGCGTTCTCGTTCCTCAAACTGAAATCTGTACAAGAAAATTGCATAGTGGGCGTATTAGAAGGCGGCAAAGATGGCATTTATTTTCCTTAACTCACTTTCCACATTACCGCGAAACTATTATGCCTGGCATCAAAGAGCATAGATAGTAAAGGCCAAGTTTAAACGCATTCCAATGTCTGCCTTTCAAAAGGGCGGCAATGGGTAACTCCGCAAGGGCATAGAAAGTGATTGTGTCTATTAAAAAAATACCAGAAAAGTTTGCACAGCTGATTTCGATAAAACGAGTCAAAGAACAAATACAAACAGCATTTGCGACAATTTCACCCTGCCCACCTGCCCAAACCTTAACTGGATCAGGCTCAGGCTGAGGCCTCAAACCACTTGAATCCACCGAGCCAAATCAATTAACTGCTGAAATAATGCCCAATTGAGAGCAGCCCGAAATCCAAACATAAACTCTGCGTAAATCGCCGTGCATCAAAATATTTACCAATCCACACTAATTCCCAATTGGGCGCAAATCAAATCAAATCAAATTGTAATCCAAAACGCTTTCGGCCCAAAAACACACACAGATAAACGCATGAGTCTCTGGGCTCGACTCCGACTCCGTCAGTTGGCGCTGATATTGTCGTTGTTGTTGCTGGTGATGATGATGATGATGACGATGTGTTAACAACATAATTATAGCCCAGAGCAAAGTGCTGTGCGAACGGGGAGCAACCCCTCGAATCAACCACTCAAAACAAAACGGATATGAAGCAAAACAACCCCTGACGCACTTAGCACCCGTTCATAAGAACCCAGTTCGAGGCTAAGTCCCATTCCCAGATCTAGTCGTAAGCCCGAACCCTACCAACCGACTGGTGTTGCAATGAGAAACGTATTGCAAATCAAATAACATTAAACTGAGACGTGTTTTTCTATTTATATGCTGCGTGGGGTTGTTCAACTCGCATCCACAATTAGTTGGTCAAATAAAGCCACAAAAGTGTTAAACAATTTGCACTAACCAAGGGTTACAACTCATACCCAATGCCCCAAATCAGTTCTTGGTTATGCAACAGGAGCAACTTATTTTGAGCATGCATGATCATATCATAGATAAAAGAATGTTTGTAAAAAAGGTGTCGGGGACGCCAGGGATAGTTAAAAACAATAATCTTTGCTGATATTTTATGGAATTCTCGAGGTTGCTGACAACGCCAAAGACATTATTAAAATAAAACTAAATGGGAAGAATGCTTTGATTTGTAATTGTTTTGCTTATTTCTATTTCACTCTCTCAAGTTTCTATTTGATAAATCTCAAATCTTGCCTTTCTATGCGATTTTCAGTACTAAATGCTTGAGGCACTTTGCTTGAGTAAAGGAAATTCATACCCAAGGCAGCTGTACGTTAATAGAGCTTACCCTGTAAATTGTTTGGTGAAAATCTTTTCAGCGTACAGAATCCGATTATATTTGGCTGATCGGCTGTTATCATACTCAATAATTAATTATATTCTATAAAATCTCACTTACTCGTTCCTTCATACCCCACCTGTCACGTTTCAGGCGACACTCTCCGGGCAAATGGATAAATTTGCGGCATTGGAACGCAGCTCGTATCTGAGTAATGCAGCAGCCGCAGCGGCGGGCAGCCAGGCGAGTGCCTACAGCGCCTACCTGGACCCTAGTGTGCTAACCAAGGCCTACTTCGACTCGAAGATGTATCAGGATCGTGCCAACTATGCCTTCGATATCTCCAAGATCTACGGCGCCCAGCAGCACGCGGCGGCACATCATCAGCAGCAGCAGCAACAGCAACAGCAGCAGCAGCAACAACAGCAGCAGCAGCAGCAGCTGCTCATGGCCAGCAGTGGGGCTAGTGGTGGGGGTGGCGGCAGTGCTGGTGGCAGCTCGCACAACAACAACAGCAGCAGCGGGCTGGACGAGCGCGATGCCACGCCCCAGCTAGAGGCGGGCGGGCAAGCGGAGTCCAAGCCGCATCTGCACTCGCCCAGCGACGTGGGCCTGGACTATGCTCATCAATATGCCCAGCAATATGGCGGCCAGTTGGCCAGTGCCGCCGCCGGCATTGGAGTCGATGTTGGAGTGAGCGCTGGTGCTGCAGCTGCTGGTGGCGGCGGGGCAGGTGGCGCCTCCGACTTCCGCCGACCGCTCACGGTCATCTTCTGACCACCATCGTCCAATGGCAGCGAGGAGTTGAACTTGTCTATGACTTAGGAAATGCGAGATTAAAGTTAAACGTAGCCAACTTTACAGTTAAGCCTCGAGTTGTAAATTAATCATAAGCTTTGTTAAAATGAAGAGCAGCTCCGCAGTTAAGCAGCAGCTGAAGGAGGCGGAGAAGAGGAGATTCCGATTGAGGAGGTGCTTGGCGATTCTCACGAAGGGCAGAACAACGAGCGGTGCAATTTTTTATGTTTTAAACGCTGATCGAAGTGCATAGCATAAATTTAAATGTATTTAAATTCTACACATATACAACATTCAAATACAAAACAACATACAACAAAACAAATGAGCAAAAGTAAAATAAAACGCAAAACAAGAGCGCTTCTATTCGAGTGTGTCCGACCAGCTACAGATACCCTATAACGAGTTCCGCAACAACCAGTTCCCCTAGCCACCCCCCACTAAGGAAGAGAAGCTATACTCTAGTGTGCCCAGATCTCAAAGTCTTTAAGATCGACGCCGAAGATTGAGTCTACATCGTAAGGTGAATAATACTTCCTTCTGCCTGTTTCATACAGGCTCGAAGTCTCCCTGGGAACACAGTAGTAAAATGCAAAACTAACTAACTTATACGAGCTTATAGCTAGGAGTTTCTTCAAGTTACAAGAAAGGTAAGTCTACAAATACACAATCTTCCTTTGCTTTAATCTTCAGCCAAATGGAATACGGTAGCTCACCTTCTCTTATTCGGTAATTAGCTATTGCATCACCGTATCCCATTTATTCAGATTTCTTTGAGTTAAACCACAAAATATCAACAACTTTTTGGCTGTCGTTTACTTATTTTTTAATTAATTGTAAGCGAGTTTCTGGCTGGTGTGAGGACGAGAATATGAGCAGTGCTGCTTGGGGGGTTGCAGGCCTGACAAAAGTCAAGAGCGCGCGAAACGTTAAACGCTTCCTAATTAAGGCAACTTCTTGCGGCAGCTCCTTCTGGCCAATCAGCTGTCGTTCCATTGCCCGTTGACGAGCATACGCCGCGGATTTCGTTTGCTCAAGCAGCGGCAACAACTCAAAGAAATTAACGTTAGCCACTAATTAGTGGGACTCAAGGTGTAAGAATCGCCGCAAATATAATTAATTTTACGCCGCTTTGCGCGCAGCCGCAATTAGCGACATGGTGCTTTAACGGCGGAGCGGAAGGGTGTGCTAAACTTATATTTGCAGTGTATTAAGCGTTTATGCGAAGATAAGACTCATGAATTTCCATTATTGACCATATTTCAGATATTTCGTTTTCTGCGGAATCAGAGGCTACTTCCAACCGTAGATGGCGCCACACAATTGCAAGCACACACAGATGGCACCATCAAATGTCCTCGGCTTGTGCAAACAACCGACAGATGTCGCTCCATGTAAGCCGAATGTTCATGAACCAATCACCAGAGCGCGAATTCCAATTTAAAGGTATGTTAATGAACACTAGGTGGTCAAGGCCAGAAATGGTGTAGTGCGAACGCTTGGCAGCACTGTTGTTTTCTCCATCTTTAGTTGGGAACTTTGATATTAATTCATTTATCAGTGCATAATAGTCAAAACCGATGTACAAAAGTATGAGACATCTTCAATAATACAAGACTTTAGTTACTGTGGATATTCTAATCATGCAATTTGGTCCTCATAATCGCTTTTTTAAACTTTTAACGCTGCGATCGATAGAGTAAATCAACGATCAGACACTTTTTGGTAAAAGCGTGATGTAACAACCTTTTGCTTTATTTTCGCTTTGGGTCAAAGTTTAGACTTACATTAGTTTTAATGCCAATCGTCCTTATTGTTTGCGAGTCCTTTAAACAGCATAGGTATGACTACAATTCTTTCCTAATTAAAGAAAGCCATAACTCAGTCGTATCCTAGCGGATCCTGACAAGTCCTGTTTTAAACAAATCGTATGAACAGGGACCATAAACGGTCCAAAAAGGACATTATTTAATTAGCCATAACTCGGCCAAATCCTTAAGGATATCGAAAGGATATATCGTTTTCAACTCTTGGGGAGCAAGACTAATTGACCAAACTCATAGTTTATTAGTTTTAGGATGCTCCTCATATATATACAAAATCCTATTAAGATCGGGACACTATATCATATAGCTGCCATAGGAACGATCGGTCGAAAATTAAGTTGTTGCATGGGAAACTTTTTTGTCATTCAAGATATTTTGATTGAACACGGCATTTAAGGATTTCACTATGCTCCCTTTATTATTGCAAAATCTTATTTACATCGGACTACTATATCATATATCTCGGAACGATCGGTCGAAAACTTGGTTTTTGATTAAAAACCTTTTTTGATTATCAATATATATTGACCAAACTCGGCATTAACTATTTTCCCTGTGCTTCTTAGAAACGGGCAAAGCACTATGAGCATTATAAAAAGGTTGGGTATTAGATCTTCGGCGTGCCGAAGATAGCTTTTCTTTCTCGTTTCATTTAAAAATCCAAAAATCAACGGTCTTTAAAAATCCATTGCATACCCGCCAGGCGCGTCTGTTGGCAACCGCTGGCAGCCGAGCTTTTTCTTAAAATCTGCAAAAAAAAAAATAACAGGCGAGCAGAAATGCCCAGAAGGTCGACGAGTTCTTCGAAAAAATATTGGCATTACATAGCATTAAGAGACAAAAATGTAACTCGATTAAAATGAGTACTGTTAACTAGCAGTCAAGGTAAACTGAGTGCTGTAAGGCGGCTGTTAAACAACAGCTGCAGCTACAGCTAATGTAAAAGTGCTCCTGAAAGAAAAATCATACCAATCATCATACATGGACCATTTCAATGCACATTTCGCAGGAATCTGATCCTTTGGGTTGCCAAGGACTGTATCAACGGCATGGTATAACCACGGATGTGTTAGTCAACTATAAACCATCCAAAAGGGCGGGGGGCGGCTGTTGGGGACAGCTGTAAAAGAAAAGCATACATATTTTTGGACCATATTTTTGCGCATACTCGGTCCTTTAGGTTCGCTAGGACTATATCCATGATATGGAATAACCTAAGATATATAGGTCAACTAGGTACCATGAATAGCGATCATTTGCTGATTATATGGCATGGGCGTGGCAGATTTGGCTAAAATATACAAAATGAAAAATTTGTAAATTTAATATACGTCCGATTATGAAAAGATATGCATTTAAAATTTCGCAAAAGCCTTGAAAATCGGCAGAGCATTAAAATTTTTGAACTTTCGAGCCACGCGGAAATATGAGGTTAGAAAACGAGAGAGTCTTTGTCGTTTATAAGGGTTATATATTTTTTGAATGCCAATCGATAGCAGTTGAATTGAAATAAAGCAAACAAAATGTACAATGTAAAAATGTTTGATTAATTGATCAAGATATTCCATATATCCTCGTATAAATATGTCGCTTCAAAACTACATAATCGCGCGCAGGTCAACGGCGAAGTGGAATTTTATGCTTTGCTTACGATTGTTGCCCTGTTGATATCGTGGAGCTTTCATTTCTGTTCACGTGGTACTTCAATTAGGATTTCAATGAATAATCTGCCCAATGCGGCGACTCAATTACAGAGAATCTGGTCACGTGGATAGTAGTTTTTATGATTTCTTATATTGCTAGTTATTTAAAATACATTTCTTTTTGTATTAGAATACGAAAAAAATATAGAATACTACTATACATCAATGATAAATTAAAATAATTACCTCCGGTCGATAAGTTGTCGAAACAGTACATTAATTTATGCAGCTAGAAAGCGTCCTTCAAATGGTGAATAGAAGGATTGTTTTATGGATTTAGTGACGTCTGATGCCAGAAGCAATGCGACTTCACCCACTGCCTGAAATAATTTAAATATTATTATAAATAAAATAAACACCAAATTATAACAACATCATACCTTATGCTCCCATTATTTTCCTATCTACCATCCTAGCAACTGTCTCCGTAAAACTGTTGACCTGCACAGTCAGTCGTAAATCGGTATCAGATTCCACTCGTCGCACACAGACATCCCACGCCCACAGTTTACCCACTTCAGTAGTCTCCACACTCCGCTCCATACTCATTTTTCGCTTTGGTTGTCCTCTGCGCTCATTTAAAACACAAATCACGATTAGCAAGCCACATTTCCATTTTGGGATAAAAAAAAAAAACCACGCGCATGAAAAGTGTGGGCGATGGCGACATACTGGACGACTGCCCATACATTTCCGCAGCCAAGATGCAGCCAAACAATGCGAATTCAGCTGACAATGAGTGAAGGCTGAGTCGGAGCAGTCGAGGGACTGGCGGAATGCCATAAAAAGCGCATCATAAATACCCAAAATTATGGCAATCACACAGCAGACCCGGTCCGGGTGCTGGTCTCGGTTCAAGTCTGGGTCGCTGCCGAAAGGAGCGCAATTTTAGTTAGTTGGCAATTCAACGACGTTCAGCTCATTGTCCTGATGCTGGACATAATAGAGCAGCCATAATGTCCATTATGCGACAACAAATGGCAGCTGGCATAGTGTGTGCCAGGACACGATAACACTTGCCAGAAGGCAGCACCAGCTGCAGCAGCAGCAGCAGCAGCAGCGGCAGCAGGAATAGTTGAATGAGCGAGCAGTCGTAGTTGGAGAAGCAGAAGCAGAAGTCAAACAAAACTGTGGCCACCAGTTGCTGCTGCCCATTGTCTTGGCGCTGTGCCTTGGCCAATAAAATGCATTCAGCTCGCATGCAAAACAAAAACGATAAAAAACCCGTCACCATTGAGAACGCGTCTAAGCAGCCGCATCGCTCCCACTCCTCCAGAGCATTGTCTATGCCATTGGCCAAAGCGCCAGCCGAGCGTCGACATGCGCGCAGCATAGCCTTGCAAAGGCTCTAGCGTTGAGGTTGTGTGGGTGGGTGGCAGTTCATAGCGCTGCCATTTTTATTGTCACGGGCAGAGGGGGGCGTCTGCTCCCAATCCCTTTCCCCATACTCTAGCTAGTAGCCAAAAACTCTACACAACGAGTCACGCTTTTTGGAGAGCGACGCCTGCGCAGAACTGAATGAAAGAAAACTTGTGCATTTTATGCCTTTTGGCGCGAAAATGTTTTCAAAATGTGTAACAAGGGGAACTTCGCCAACATGCTAAGGGAACATCTTTTCATTTTATATTCTAAGCATAAGAATATAATTCCTGGAATAACACAATTTCATAAGAGTCGCTCATTTATTAAAGTGGATTAAGCGTGTTCGACCCCAATTGCTTATTGAAACAAATTTAACATTTTATCACCTCAATTATATGGAAAACCATGCACTACCGAATGACGAATTTCCTGTACAGCTCACAACAAACAAGGAGGGCAATTGAACTAGAGACTCCCCTTCCAAACAATGACAGCGAAAGGGTATCTCAGTGCAACTACAATTGTGTACATCGCATTTATACAAGATAATCGCGTGCAGAGCGATCGAAATGACGATCGATTGTGGCAGCAAATAAGGCGACCGGCAAATTTTGATAAGCAACTGAATATTTGGTTGAGATAATCACACACAAATCTTACAATAAGAAAAGCATATTAATAAACATATCTGTAGTTTTTGTGCACGATATTATCTTGGTCAAAAAAAGAAGAGCAAACACAAATACAAATGCAAATGCAAACACACACTCACACACACACACATAAATCGCAGAAGGTAAGAAATGTGAGAAGGGCGAAGAGCAGCAGCAAATTTTATCACTTAGCCGACGCGTTGTCGAGATGCCTGCGTCCTCTGAACAGTTACGACAAAAAAATTAACAAGAAAACAAACTCTACAAACACCCGTCGCGCACTCGCTCTCTCTCTCTCTCTCTCTCTCGCGCGCGCGCTCGCTCTCTGTCGCACGCTAATTGGCTCTTGCTCGCTCCTGTGGCGCACACTGCGAGCAGCCGACATGCAACCACTACAATAACAAATTTACTCCCCGCACACACACACACACAAACACACACAGACACACACATGCACACATACACGCAGTTGAGTTGATTTCAGTTTTTGTTTGCCGTTTTTCCCGTTTTTGTTCCGCCAACTGTCGCAAGTTTTCGAATGCCATCCATAGATTGTGCCCTTAGCCCATAGAATGTGTGTTTCAAATCAAAATTGTCGCGCACTCGACACGGACGCACCGGCTCCGGCAGCTCGCACACGGCTCGGGGTTAGTTCAGTCAACAATAAAGTGGAAACGAATCTTCGAGTGGCGCACAAAAGCGTTTGTCAAGTGTTATCGAAAGTGTTTAGATCGGGATTAAAGCTGAACAAAGTATTTATAAATAATATAATGCACATCTAACAATATTTAAAAAAGCACACGATCTAATCTCACGCAAGGGATACTCAAAAAGAATAACAATTAAAACCTATGAGTGCTTGAAATAATTTAGAAGTGGGAGTTTAAACTAAGCCCATTAAAGATTTCTTTTCTCGGGATTACGCATCAAATCCGCAGCTGTACAAAAGGTAACTCATTTATATCATTAAAAGTTGATTCATGTGTATTTAAACATAGTTTCATTGATCAATTGTATTTTTTATTCGTTTGACAACTATATTTTATTATTTTTCTTTCCTTTAAAAATTACTAAATGGAATATATATATTTAGGTTGGGTAGCTCCAAAATTCAAAATTCCTTAGCTTAATCATATGCATACCAATAGTTATATACTTAACAAGATCTAACGATCCAAAATTCATATTCTGAACAAGATCTATAGTGATAAGATCTATTTCTTTACGAAAACCTCGTTCACTTCATATAAAAAATTCCCCATTTTTAAAGGGTTTTATCATCTTAAACCAATGCCAATTCTTAATGGAAGATTATTAATGTTAGAAATACAAGACTTTTGTTAAGATCTTTGTATAACAGCAGAAATAATGAACAGTTAAAAAGAATAAGTACAATTCGTCTGTGGGTAAGGTGCATCTAACTTGAATTGTGTAGAATTCCCTTGTTCTCCCAGCTAATGCTAAATTTAGGATTGAGTACAAGCATGATATACTGCGGATCCCCTAGTTTTTAAAGAATACAACTAAAATCTTTATAAATATAAGGAAAAGGAAGTTCTGTCTTTGAGTTTCCAGTAATTATTGTATGTACAATAAAAAGCACTACACTGTGCAAATATTTTGAAGTGGTCGGCTTCAGCATAATACTATTCCCCTATGATTACTCATTTCTGAATCAACCCCCCCTTCGCAGTTATCACATTTTGTTGGGCAACCCATTGTAGTACCCCTCACAAAACACACGCCTCGTGTGTCTGCAACTGTGCGATGCCGTGCCACAAACAAAGCATATCCATTGAACTCCATTACCGTTTGCATTTCAGCACATACACGTTTAGAGGAAACGGTCAGTGCACCGCACTGGAATCCCTGGATCGGGCCACTCACCTGACGACCCCAGCACCCAACACAGAATATTAGGTGGCAGCCATGACGAGCATCTCGGCACTGCTGCATCGCAGTCACAGTCACAGCCATAATAGCAATGGCTACACGAGCAGCGGCAGCGGGAGCAGCAGTCACAGTCACCACAGCAGCAGCCTCTCACCGCCGAGGACAATCAAAGCGGACACAACACCACCGCCACCGCCGCCTCCGGCGGTGCCCAAGCTGCAGCTGCAACAGCAGCAACAACAACAACACGGCTCTAACTCCAACTCGAATGGCAACTCGCATCATGACCACATTAAACGACCAATGAACGCGTTCATGGTATGGTCCCGGGGCCAGCGTCGCAAAATGGCGCAGGACAATCCCAAAATGCACAATTCAGAGATATCAAAGCGTTTGGGTGCCGAGTGGAAGTTGCTCACCGAATCACAGAAGCGTCCATTCATTGATGAGGCCAAGCGTTTGCGGTGAGTGTGTGACTCCAAGTGGGTGTGGGTGTGTGTGTGAGTGTGCGTCTATGTGTGTGTGAGTATATCTGTGTGTGGGTTTGTCGTCTGGTCACAATTTGAGCGATTAGCTAAGACAATGGGCAGCTATTGTGAGGCTCTAAAACCGCATTGAGTAGGCTTTTGCAATTTTGGGGGCGGTAGTATATTCCATTGGCCTATCTTGGGCAAATAATTCTATTGAATTCTATTCTATTCAATTTTGTGGCTTGTTGCGCCTTTAATTTTGAATTCCATTTGGGTTTAAGCAACAACACATATAACTACTTTGATAACTGTCCTAATCCGTTTATTGATTGATTATTTGTCATTTAATAATGAGCCTAGTTCGGGCTTAGCCTAATGGCCATTCGATTCTCGGCTAAGACAACAAAATAAATAATAAAGTATATTAAAAAAAAAACAACTATCATATACGAAAACAAGAAACACTGTTCAAATATTTGCCAATGTGCGAGGCGTCGATAAGGCGGCACACTCGCATATCATTTCAAAAATTCAATATTACTTCTTTTCCATTTATTTCATTTTTTTGGGCAGAGATAACAGGGCTGACCAATTTGGGTATGGGAACTGCAACAAAGCCGAAGGTAGTTCAGGCAAAGAAAGCAAAAGTGACAACAGCCACGAAAGCAACAACAACAAGAACAAAAACAAGAACAACAATCCATAATACACACCTTTTATCAACATTTATCGTTTGTCAAACAAATGTCAACAATTGCGCATTGTTGCAGCTGGGAATACTCGAAGAACTCCAGAACTTTAGAAACTCTGCCTTGCTAAATGGCCAGATAAGCGTTGAGTCTTGCAGGAGAGCGAGGTTTTATGGAAGGGTTTTGGCTACACTTCGTATACCCTACACCCAAAATTAAAGGCGGGTATACTAGAGATTGATGTAGGTGGATATAAAGACTCAAATATAACTAATGAATTTCAACCTATACAAGACAAGGCAACAAAATGTTAAGTTGGTTCGAATTTTAGCCAACATTTTAGCTTATTCAAAGATTCTTATATACACGTACATAAAGTTGTTTAGCCTGAAATAGTTGAGTTATATTATCTATTAAGCTTCCATAATATAAAAGTTCAGTTTGGGTAACTCTTTATTTTCTATCGTCGCCCAAGGCCACGTTCTGTTGGCTTTCAGCTTGTCGAACATGATTTACAGGGTATACCGCAGTTGCGCAATAGAAGAGCTTAAATTGTGCGGCTTCATTTTTATGGCCCAGGGAACAGGGCAACCGATTGACTTTGTGATATCATCGCCATCGTTCAATCGTTTTAATATCGATGCCGTGGCCCGATCTTTGATCAATGTTTCAACATTTACTTTATTTACAGCGCGCTGCACATGAAAGAGCACCCCGATTACAAATATCGGCCGCGCCGTAAGCCCAAGACACTGAACAAGTCACCAGTGCCGGGCGGAGGTGGCGGCGGCGGCGGAGGAGGAGCCTCTAGCACCAGCTCTGGTCTTTCGGCTGCTGGTCAAATGGGCAAGGAGCAGGCCCAAGCGCAACATTCGCCGCATGGCCCAGGCCTATCCCATCATCACCCGCATCACCCACACCTCCCACATCCACATCCCGCCCACGCCCATGCGCATGCGCATCATCATCACGCGCAGCTAAGCGCCGTCGCAGCTGCTGCTGCCGCCGCCGCCGTCTCCCACTCCCATTCGCATTCACCCACCTCGCTGGCCGCCAAGTATGGCTTTGGATCACCGCTGGAGCTGTCGCTGCCACGCGTGCCCGGTGGCTTTCCGGGCCTGGGGCATTATCCGCTGGATCCGACATTGGCGCTGGATCTGCAGGCGCGCCTTCAGGCCATGTACGCTGGCAGCATATATCATCCATGGCGCTACTTGCCGCTGATCAGTCCAGAAACTCCGCCCTCCCCGCCCAGCAGCAGCGGCACAGGCATCTCATCCTATGGCTGTGTCAAGTCGGCTAAATCCTCGCCCGTGGCAGTCGTTCCTGCTTTAGCCACAACGCCGCCCAACATTATTTGACCGACTCCTCTGCGCTACGGCGCTGCCGCTGCGGAGCATGCGGTCTAAAGTTGGAGCATCAGCAGCGACTAGGTACCGACAACAGTCCCCCGCCCCTCGGTGCCCCGCCCCAAACTGGTAGCAGCAATAAAAGCTGCCCACTTGCTAGTATAGAACCCTAGTGTTAGCTGAATCTTTGTGAGTTTATGTCTTATGTTTTATGTTGCATGTTTCTGTTCTTCCCCCTCGAACTGTGTTCGAACTATTCATTTTGGTTATGTGTGGTACTCAGTTTTGTATATAGAAATGAAATATTATTAAAAATACACCAAATAACTAAGCAGATCTTTAAGCGGCAACCGAAATAAATAAAAAGTCGAGATTGTTCCTATAAAAATGGTGTATGACTACATTCTTGATTAGACGAAACTATAGGGGATTTGTTTGGGGTAAACTTATCTGTCGGTTATTAAAACTGCAATCAACGGAATTTCTTTATATTTTAAGCCCCACTAAAAAAATTTAAATTAAACTTTCAATGCAGATTGAACTACAATAATTTTTGAAGTTTCCAGTTTATAGCTTAAGCATATTCTTGATTGGATGGCAGTATATCAAATCACATCTGACTTCTTTATACTTATCAGTCGGGTTTTTTTGACGAGATTAAGTTTTTTGGAATGCAGTTAATTTAACCTATCTAAAAATGAAAGTTTTCAGTTTATATTAACTGTGGCCACAAGCAAAATTAATAGTTTAAACACAATGCCTTATTTGCTTTTATTTTTTTAGTGCTTTATAACTATATATATATATATATATTGTTGAGGCAATTCTAAACAGTCCGATCTTGTGTAATATAAAAATCTGTATTTGAATGTGATACAAAATGAATGCAAAATTCAAACTGTAAACGAATAAACGATTTTTAAATAGCACACGCCCCGCTGATTGATGAATACACTTGTAAGACCCACACACAGGTACAGATACAGACACACACATACACGCATACACGCACACAATCATAATCACCCAACCAGTCAGGCAATCTGTCAGCAGTCAACCGCCAGGGGGCGCCACAGGCGCGTGAATAATAACGACAATGTTTGCTGATGCGTTGATTATTAGTTTAAATTGCCGGCCGCTCGGGGGGTTGTCTACCATTCAGGGGGGTTGATCAGCGCACAGCGCTCAACTCTTAACGCTTAATGGGATTCACTACGCCCACTTGTTTATGCAACCGACTGTGAGTTGCGATGAGGCGTGGCGAGGCGCGTTAACAAGAGATGCTTGCCAAAAAAAAAAAAATAGAAAACAATTGACACCTTTTCAGCTGACGACCAAAACAAAGAAGCAGCCAGCCGAAGCCGGCAACGGGGTGGGATGTGCGCTGTAGCAATTGCGACGGCATCATAACCAGCTCAAAAGCCGCACATAAAACTCACACAAATGCCACGCTGCATCGCAGCCAAAGTGCTGATAAGAAAGCGAACGCGCGACGTCTGTCCAAAGAGTCCCCTCCCTACCTCTACCCTCTACCCTCCCCCTCACCCAACCAGCCAACCAATGCAACCCCCAGCCTCATAGTGACAGCTCCAACCCGGCAGGCAAAAGTCGTGCGCTGATTGTCTGCACAGTCACACACACAAACAAGCACAGAGCGAAAGCGAATGAGAGCTCACGTCTGGCTGCCTTTTGTTGCCGCAAGGTCGTTTTTATAGTGTCCTGGTCCGAGAGCCAGCAAAACCAGCAATAAAGACAGCGCCCCGTTGTTTGTATTTGACCTCACCCAAAAGCCAGACTCGAGTCACAGTCACAGTGCAAATCACTTGTGCGAAACACTACGAAATGCTACAAAAATATTTGCCCAATGAAGTTGTCAGGCCGCCCACCAGGCGCACGTTGACAATAAACCCCCCCCCAGCTCGTACAATGCGGTAAACCAGAAGGGAACTGGCTTGTCAAACGTTCCAAAGATCTGGTAATTAAGTGATAGAGCGTTGGCTATGCCCCAAGAAAATAATTAGTTAACAGCTGGTTAAGTTTCGCCTAGATGTATGCTACATTTTCTTTTCACATATAAACTTTTTCAGGAGTGGAAAATAACACTATTTATTGTGTGTGTACTCATATAAGCTGTTTACGAATTCTCAACCAGTTTAAGAGAAAACAATGGCAAATCAATTATCAAAATTTAACGGGTCAACTACTTACAGGACTCGGCAGGAGTCAATAGCTATCAAAACTAGCAGACACGCGCAGGACACGTGCGCTCACCCCAATATCAGGCACACACACACACTCACACACCACACTCACACTTTAAGAGCTCTTCCAATTTCGTTCTGGTTCTCTCAAGTCACTTGTTTCAAGACAAACAAAAACTGCGAGTGGAACAAACGAGAAACGTGTGAAATGAAAGTTGTTTGGTTTGCTCTGTGTGCGACTGTGGGGTGTGCGGTGTGGGGTGTGGGGTGTGGGCAGAGGTCAGGAGGGCGTGGATGAAGAGGTGACAAAAGTGGCAATGAAATTTAGTAGCCCAGAATTCTGCCCGCCCCCACACTAGAGTACAAATTTTTGTTTTATTTATTTGGAACGACGTCGCCTGGTTGCTTCTTAACCTTCTTCCATACCCAGCTCCTTTTTTCTTTTTGCTGCTATTTCATTCCTGGCACACTCACATCCGTTTCGATAAAAAGAAATATTTTCTTTTTGCCATGCGTTGGTGTGTGGCACTTTTCTTTTGCCCTGCGCGCTTCATTATTACTATGAAGTAGTATATTTATATTTATTTTTTGTGCGCCCTCTTATTATTTTGCTGAAGCTGGCTCTTTAAGGTAGCCTAGACCATTGGCCATTACGCAGAGGATATTGTGGGGTCATGAATCAATTGGGCAATGTCCATTGCCCGGAAATATGGTGAACCGAAAAAGATGGCACTCCATTTGCATCTCTCTGATATTTGAAAAGCGGGCGACGACGACTGTAGGGACTTGACTTGTAAGCGTTTTTCTTTCCAGCTGCCTGTGTGGCCCATAATCGCGTGTAATAAATTTTAATTTTTTAAGCATTTGTAAGCAGTTTTATCGGTCCAACAAAAGACTACATTTTTTAAGTGCCAAGCCAGCCAAAAAAGGATATAAGATTAAGACGCCAAGGCGAAGATGAGACATAAAAAACGCCAAGCAAATTAGCGGCACAGTCGAGCAACGCGCAACGGGATGGGAGCGAGGATAAAGCCGTCTGACACGGCTGCTGCTCCTGCTCCTGCTCCGCAACTGCGGTTTATCACGCCCACTGCGTCAACGGATATCCGACGCATGGAAGACAAACAAAAAAGGCATTAAATCGCATTTAAGTCAGGGCGAGACGCAGAATGCGGAACGAATCCAACCACCGCCCCCTGCGACCAGCTTATACTTCATTTGCTTGGCAGAAGGCCGACAAGCATGAAGACAGGCAAAGATACTGATGCCTTGACATTCCCACTTCAGTGTGAAGGATATGTACAGCTTATCATATGGTTTCTGGGTTGCCAAGGAGCGTGGAGCTTAAAGTAAAATCATGGAATATAAACTCTCATAAATATTGATAATCTTAGTGAAATTCGAACATATACAATTTCATAATTTAGTCTTAGCTATAATTTGAAATTTACTTAGCATTGCAGATGAATACAAAGAAAACAAACTCTCGCCGGGAGTGCCCGACTAGTAAGTACTTTGGACCAGGGTAAAGCTGCCTTGTCAAACATTGGGGGAGTCCACGACATCATGGGAATTCCTATAATAATATAAAGTAGTATAACAGTATAAAATTCGAATAATATTGCCGGATAGGTATCTGTATATACTATATAAAAGCCTACATACCAAGTTTGGTGTATCTAGCTCTTGACAGCTGCGAGATATGGTCCGTAAGCAGGTCAAATGGGAAAAATAAACGACTATTGACCTAAACTACTATAACAACAACCAGTAAGAGGTTCTAGTCGGGAGCTCCCGACTAGGGAATACTCTGAACCCTCTTTGTGGTGGTAGCGGGGAGGTGGCGATAGGTATAAAATGAAAGATACTTGACATATATATAATATTCTAGAAGCAACATATCATGTTTGGTGACTCATGCTCTAATTATTTACCCAATTTGCTCAAAAAACAGGATGTCGATATCGATTTTTAAGTAAGTTATCGATTATCGGAAACAAACTCGATCTGCGCAGGCACTAGGAGCACCTACATCTAAAATTTCAAGTCTCTAGCTCTTATAGGTTCTGAGATCCTTGCGTTCATACATACGGACGGACGGACGGACGGGCGGACGGACAGACAGACGGACATGGCTAGATCGACTCGGCTTGATGGTGATCAAGAATATATGTATATACTTTATGGGGTCGGAGATACTTCCTTCTGCCTATTACATACATTTGCATTTTGCACAAATACAATATACCCTTTTTACCCATTTTTAATGGGTTCAGGGTATAAAAATAATAATAACATTTTATTAATATAATATAATATATAAAATATAATAGTATTTGGTCAGCAAAATACCAAAGCAGAACAAATAACATGTTCCTTTTAATTGGGTTTTCCAATTTGGTTTTTCAATAAAAAGTTCAAATTGTACGCCAGATAAAGAAATGGCATACTGAATTAATGAAATTGCCCATGGACGGGATTACTCCATATAAAACTTATGCCTGGCCCGTGGCTGCTGCAAATGAGGCAGTCAGCAATTAAACTGAGCACTGGACAGCGGCATTCAGAGAGCAGCAAATGCATTCGCGAACAAAGCCCGACTCCTTTTTTTAGGTCCTTTTTTCCTGTAGGCACGCGTAAAAAGTGGCAACGCCGTCCACGCAGTCAGCGGGCAGCTGGGCGGGCGTGCACAAAGGAGCAATTAATGCAAAATTGTCGCTGCATAATTGCTGAACATGCAGCTGGAGCAGCAGCAGAGGCAGCTGGAGCAGCAGCTGGACATAAAGAAGCAATTAATGGCGCACAAATGCGCTTGGCATGCATAAAAATGCTGAGCCTTCATCATTTTGTTGCAAAAAGTTGAAAAAGTGCAGCAGCAAAAGGCAAAATCAAAGCTGCTGACCATTTGGCAGGCCGGCAAACAATTGCAATTACGTTAGAAAAGGCAGCAACAGCAGCGGCAACAGCAGCGCCAACAGCAGCGCCAACAATGGCCACAGTTTAGCCCAAGCCCTGGCAATGTGGCACCCACGTAGCGCGTTCACTTCCGTTGCATGCCAGGCACGTTGCAAATTGTCGCAACGCAGCGCATCCAAAGGAGCAACAAAAAAAAAATGACTGGCAGCACACAAAAGCCACGGCCAAACGAATTGCCAATTTAAATGTGAATAGAAAAATTGCAAGCGCCCCTCAGAGTTGCCAGAATCCTTTCACAATCGCCAATCACTTGGTTGCCCCCAATCGTAACAATGGCCACGAGCCCAGACCTACCCGTTTTCTGCTGCTCGCAAACTACACGCTGCACCGTGACGTATTATACTAAAACTTGGTCGCAATGATTTACACACTATTCCATTTTTTCTGTAACGCCCGTTTTTGTAGCACTTTTTGTTTGTGTAGATAAAAATCCAAATATATAACATAGTTGGCAACAGTGCTCGAAAGAGATCTGATTGGCAATAAGTATCGTATATCATATATCGATATATTACTAACTGGGCAGGTTATCGCACTCCACCATTGAAAGGCAACCAGATCGTTAAATTTATTGGCAATAGCTATCATATTTACGCATATCGATATATAGCTTTCTGGGCGGGCTATCGCACTCCACTTTTGAAAGGCAAACAGATCGATAAATTTAAAACGTAAATAAGTAACGGACAAATTTGGAGCTTCACTTGCTGGATCAAATTGCAAAGATTTGAGAAAAGTAAGTAAATATATATATATATATATGTGATACCTTGTCAGGTGCTTAAACATATAATCGATTCTGAGTGCCCGGTCAATGGAAACTTGTGCAGATAACTTACAGCCTGCATGGCAGCAAAAATGTAATTATTGATGCATAAACAAAGGCAGCAAACAAAAGCTATGGCTCCACAGGGCAACGGCCTAATTAAGCAGCGCCTTAAAATGACCCGTTATCTGCAGCAGCAACCAATCAACCCACCGAATGCAGCCAGTGTGCAATCTGTTGACCTCTGGCCGTAATTTCGACTCAGCTGACTGACCAGTCTATAAGTAATTGCATAATGTACTTTGGGATTGAGCAGATAAACATTTTGTTGCCAGTTCAGAGTGAATGCTGAAAATATTTACGTAGGCCTACGTAGGCCAGGCGATAAGAATGGGTATAAATGCGGCTCTGAGTGAAGCCAAAAATGCAGTCGCCTTCTGGTTTGTAAGGAAGGAGCTACTAACAAGATGAACAAACTTCTCGTGCTGGTAGCCTGTGTGCTTGGCACAGTATCCGCTGGACGCATCCTGCAGCGTGACTGGCAGGGTGAAATTGGCACTGGTAAGTTTCCCAGCAGCGATAAAGCGCTAAATTCCATTTGATCTCATCTTGTTTTGCAGCTGATCAGCGCATAGAGCGCATGTCCAGGCAGGACTTGCAGCGCCAAAAGTTTCTCCTGGACATTGTGCAGCGTGTTCAACAGCCATTGCAGCAGGATGATCTTATACAGCTTGACCAGGGCCTGATTGTGGATCCTCAGCGCTATCGTGGTGGCATTGATAGCGAGATGCAGCGTGTTATCGATTTGGATCGCCAACGCCGGCTGCTGGATGAGCACCAGATCTATAGCATACGTAATGTGGAGCATGTGCAGCAGCTGCGTGGCATCTATCGCCTGCTGGTGCGCGCCCTCGACTTTGAGACACTGCAGCGCAATGTCATCTATCTGAGACGCAACATCAATCCCGTGCTGTTGATCAATGCCTTAACGCTTGCCATCCGCGATCGCGAGGACACCCAAATCTTGATCATGCCCGCCGTTCAGGAGATATTGCCCGAACTCTATCTCGACCAGCAGACGATTGAACAAGTTCAGCGTATGCAATCCGAGGTGGAGGGCAGCCCGCGTCCCTCTCTCATTGATCTGGTTGGTCTAGGCCAACGTATGCGTCAGGTGAATCCTGTGATGCGGATGGTTATGCCTTGGCGCGATCTGCACATGCAAATGGCACTGAGAAGGCAAGAGATGCAGCAGCATCAGATCCAGAATCGTGTGGTGTTGCCCATTCAGACCTTGCAAGGAGACGAGGACATTTCGCTGCTGACTGAAGATATTGGCTTGCGCAACTTCATGCAGAATCTAATCCAAGAGATGGCCCTGCTCGAGGACACCACGAATATCCGCCAGATGCTCGACATGGAAAATGACAACGATATGACTAGGCAAATGGAGATAGAGCAGCGTCGTCAAGGTAACTCCGACATCAACAACGATCGTCTGCTGGGTGTAAACCGTCGCCGTATGCAGCAACAGCAGAGCGAAGACGACAACGAGAGCGAGAACCAGCGTGAACGTGTTATGGGCCTCGACGATGAGGACGATGTAGAGGGCCAGTTCGGAGCTCAACTGACTGGCAGCCGTGTGCCTCTGCTGCGTGGCATAGGACAGGGCATTAGACGAATGTTGGGTGGCATCCGGGAAGATCGAGTGGACCAGGAGCAGACTGGCATGCGCGGAATCCTCAAGCAGGATAGCGAACAACAGCTTACCGACAATCTGCAAACCGTTCAACGTGATGACGAGCGCCTGGTGCACGTCAACAGACGTCGCTTGGGTCAAACTATGGATAACATGACTCCGCGTCGTGTTAATGCCATTGGAGAAAGTCGTCGCGTGGGTGACATGAACATCATGAAGGATGATGACATTGTGCAGCTGATACGCAAAGATAATCGTCTGCGACAGCTAAACGATGAGGAGATCGTCGAAATGTTAGGTCGTAATCGCCAACGCAAAGAACAAACACAACAGATGTGGAATGTTCAACGTGGTCTCAGCCAGGATGAAGACTTGAACCGTGGCAACGACAACCTGCAAACTGTTTCACGTGATGACGAGCGCCTAGTGCACATCAACAGACGTCGCTTGGGTCAACCTATTGATAATAACATGACTCCGCGTCGTATAAATACCATTGAAGACGGTCGTCGCGTGGGTGACATGAACATCATGAAGGATGATGACATTGTGCAGCTGATACGCAAGGATAATCGTCTAGGTCAGCTAAGCGATGAGGAGATCGTCGAGATGGTGCGTCGCAATCGCCAGCGCAAGGAGCAAACACAACAGGGTCAGATCTGGAATAGTCAACGCGATCTCAGCCAGGTCGAAAACATGAACCGTGGTAACGACAATCTGCAAACTGTTTCACGTGATGACGAGCGCCTCGTGCACATCAACAGACGACGCTTGGGTCAATCCATTGATAACATGACTCCGCGTCGTGTGAATCCAATTGGAGAGGGTCGTCGCGTGGGTGCTATGGACACCATGAAGGATGAGGACATTGTGCAGTTGATACGCAAGGATAATCGTCTAGGTCAGCTAAGCGATGAGGAGATCGTCGAGATGGTGCGTCGCAATCGCCAGCGCAAGGAGCAAACACAAAAGGAACGCTTTATGGGCATAGTACGTGACGACCGACTGAGCGAGGGACGCCGTGTAGACCAGGAACAGGATCAGATCAGCCATATACTGCGCGATTTAAGCCGGGACGAAGATTGGCAACGTGGTACCGACAACCTGCAAACCATGCGTCGCGATGATGAGCAATTGGTGCATATTAATAGACGCCGTCTTAATCAGCCCATGGAGAACATGACTCCTCGTCGCATTAGTCCAATCGGAGAGGGTCGCCGCGTGGACGGCGAAGACACCATGAAGGTTGAGGACATTATGCAACTGATCCGCCGAGACAATCGTCTAGTTCATCTCAGCGATGATGAGATCATCGAGATGCTGCGTCGCAACCGCCAGCGCAAGGAGCAGGGAAAGCAACAGAACGAAGAGCACACAACTATGGAGCAGGGACACCGCTACCGACGCAGCCTGGTAAACCCCATGGTGGAGCAAACCACCCGTCGCAGTGAAATGATCTTGCACACTTTACGCCAGCTGTTGGCACGCTTGAACCAGGAGCGCATTGCTGGGCGACTCGGCAAGGACGAGATGCAGCTTATCGGCAATTCCCGTTTGATCATGCCTAACCAAGATCAGACTCAGCGGTATGCAGTGCGCCTGAACGAGATGCGCTTGGACTCACGTCGCAACCGGGTGCTGATTGAGCAAATCAATGCCATCGAGAGCCGTTTGCAGCAGGTGATTGGTCGTGTGGTCCGCGAGGTGAGCAATGGTAACATCGGCGTTAACCGCATGGCAGGATCTGGAGTGGAGCAGATTGATGAGCAGGTTCGCATCGAGCGTCTGATTGGCGATGTCCTAATGGGACGCTTGGGTGATATTGGTATCTTGCGCATCCTGCGTGAGCTGCTCCAAGATGCCAACGTTCAGTTGGATCGCTCTGGGCTGGGCGTCAGCATGGGTGACCGCCTGTTGCAGCACACTCTACGCAGAATCATAAGCATTGTAGATAATCTGCGCGAGCAGCAGCTAGGCGTCTATAGGCGCGAGCAGCTCGACATGCGGGATGTGACCATTAACGCTGTGCGCGTGGACAAACTGCGCACCCGTATCGAGGACACCGACATGGATGTGAGCAGCCTGCTGGATCAGCCGCAACAAATGCAAATGATGGTGCGCCAGCGTCGCCTGAACAACAAGCCCTTTACCATTGACATGGACATGAGCTCAGAGCGCTCACAGGATGTCATCGTGCGCCTCTTTCTGGGACCACGTCAGGATGCCACGGGCCGTGAGGTAAACCTGGAGCAGCGCCGCTCAGACTTTGTGCTCCTGGATGCAATCAACACCCAACTGCAGGCAGGCCGCAATCGCATTCAGTATCGCTCCACGAACATTGCCTGGACTACCCGTGATGCCACGCCCTACAGCGAGATCTATCGTCGTGTGATGACCACACTGCGCGGCCAGCAGGATGCGATGATGGTGAACGACCTGGTTGGCGAGAATGGACGCTTCCCTCAGCGCTTGCTGGTGCCCCGCGGTCGTCCCGAGGGCCTACCCATGCAGCTGCTTGTGATTGTCTCGCCCATGGAGCGCCTGGACCGAGAGCAACTGATGCGAATGGAGCGCATTGATGGCGTTATGGGCATGAGCATGGCTTCCATAATGGACAGCCGTCCGCTGGGTTTCCCGCTCGACCGACGCATTGACAATGAGCAGGAGCTGTTGCAGCTGCCCAACGTACAACTGGAGGACGTTATGATTATTCACGAGAACTGAAGACGAAACCTCATATTAACCCTATACCCGACCGACTGACCGATCGATTGACCCTAAATTATGCGAATTCTGACACATCCGAAATGTAATAGTTAATTTTTCCATTTTCTGTAATCCCTAAATAAAGCTATGCAAGTTATGCATAAATGCATTGAAAAAAAACTTTTTTCATTCGTAGCAATATGGTCACACCGGCGAAAAATCATTTGAGATCGATAACGGAACTTTTTACTTATCGATAGTCTACATTATTAATCGATAACCAAATGAATGCCAGTTGCCATTCGCTATGCGAACTTGCACCTGACTGACTTTTCTAATTTCGAAAAACCGATTTGATGCAAATTGCATGATACTTTTGGGTGGGAGCGCAGGGATTAGGGCACCCCAACAAAAGCCGCCCACAAAAGCAGTTTCATATTATGTTCGGGGCAGACAATGCAACGGCAAAATAGCTGGCAGGCAGCTTTTCCCGACACTATAATAGACTTTTCTTATTCTTGCCACACAACTCAATTTGCAACAATCTCCCTTCCATAGCCATATACATGCATACATACATATACACGTATATCTGTGCTGTCGCAGACGCCCAGCGAAGCGTCAATTGCCAAATTAATTGGCCGTAAAAAATTGAAAATGAAAATATAATCACACTTTCCGTTGTGAAGCTGTCGGGCTCGCTGTCACTGGCTCAGAGAGCTTGAAACGATTTCAGCCTCAGCTTTTAACCCTCAGCTCCAGAAGAGTTTTCTCATCAAGGCAGACACTGGCTGTGTTGGCCAACCATAGAACAGCAGACATTTCGCTGCAGGCAGTCAAATGTTGCATTTTTCCAGAGTGCCTCCTCCCACCACAATCCTTGGATATTGATACCCTTTCCTTGAATGTGAAGAATAGCTAACAACTCATGTACTTTGGCCACGGCTTACCATTTCTTTCAAATATCTGCATGCTAAGGCAGTAAATATTAAATTAATTTTTCATACCTCCGACTAACCATAGACTCCTATGACTATACTAAAGAGTATTATATGGTCGTATTTAAATAATTTAAATTGGTTTTTGTGCTGGCAAAGAATGTGGCACATCGGATAATGGAAAAATGTTGGCACTCGACCTGTCTCTGACTTTTGCCACCTGAATGCACTTTCATTATCTTCGAGTGTCTCCTTTTTTACTCTCTCTAATTTTCGATGGTCTGATGAGCTGATTTAGGAGCAAAAAACTTTGGTATTACACGGCCTATTAGCTGCCGCTTAATGCAAAAATAATTATGTCTCGTTAATCAGTGCTGCAAAAACTTTGAGTTCTGAGAGACTTTCGCCAAGTCTGCTTAACCCTTTTGGCTCCCATTGCTGCAGCACGCCAAACTTTCCACGAGTGGCAATTGAAGGTAGCGAAACGCAAACCCGAAAACTTTTGTGATTAGCGGCCGCGCGGCGCAGATAGCGCGGACCAGCTGATGCGGAAAGCGCTCGCATAATTTATGTTGTGCGGCTTGCACTCAGCTAACTCAGAGAGGCCGGAAATACCGTCGCGCGCAGTTTGTGGCGCCTCCGTATGCTGCAGTCCGCATCCAACTGGCAAAAGCCATGGCAAACATTTCGGGGCGCCAAACGAAAAGTTTTTGCCACGCAAATTAGCGCCCACATTTGTTTCGCTGCCTGCCGCATGCCTCATGCCACATGCTGCATGCCGCACTCCTTAGAGTCCGACAGCGCAAAAGTTTTTCAGTTATGAATATAAAGTTTATTTATTAAGCAAACAAGTTGGCGTTCTTATCTGTGTCGAGTGTGTTTCTTTTCTATTTTAACATTTAGTTGGCAAACAATTTCGCAGTTCAGTTAGTTGAAACAATTTTCGCAAAAAGGTTCGAGGGGGGCAAAATAATTTCATGAATAGCTATGAAAATTAATTGCTCAAAAGCGCCAAAGCTTTTCGAAAGTTCACAATTAAAAAAACAATATGTTTGCATTATTTTCGATTTGAAAACCGATTTGGAATAGTGATATATTAAACTTTCCAGGGCTGGCAAACAAGTTTGAGTCGAACCGGTTCAAAACCGAAAATAGAATATACTCTCTACTATGAATCGTGGCTTTAACCAACCAACGAACTGCCCAAAACACAGATGAGCCTATGCAAATATAAGTTTTAATTTAACAATTTAAACAAATTCAGGGCGATACAACCCAGTATAAATAACTTCGGACCCAATTATTACATTAACCACATTTGGTAAATGCCACGTTTTGGGTATAGATCAAATTTAGCCCGCATCTTGTGTGTGAAAATATGTATGGCTTACAATATTTTCAGTACAGCAGGCAGTTTAAAATTAAAAATGTAATTGTGTTAAGTTTCAACAAATTTGACAAAGCTAAGAGTTGTAGGAAGTTGGTTTGAACTGCGAACATTTTCTCGAGCTGGCAACCCTGGCACATGCAATTTACTTGAGCATAACCTAGAAAATTAAGTAGTCCATCAAAAATCGTAAAATCGTAATAAAAGTGACATTAGTGCATTGCTTCTGTGAAGAAATCAATGAACAAAGTTTAGTTCTACCTTTTGTGTAGACGTGTGGAAAATATTGACAATCGAAATGCCAAAAGGAACCAAGGAGGGCGTGAGTTGCCTTCAAATCAACGCAATACCACCCAAAAGAAAAAAAAGAGGAAGATACACGCTTGTCGCCCCCCTCCCCCTCGTAAGACCCAGTCAAAATGTACAATAGGAATTTTTGCATGCACTGTTGTAATGGGAAGGGCTTGAGCTGCGCGTGGTTGGGGTTCAGGTTGGGTTTGTATTTGTGTTTGTGTTTGGGGCTATCAAGTTGAGCAGAAAACTTCTTGCCATTCATATTCGTACATGAATACACTCGTGCGAGTGAGTGTGTGAATATACAATGTAGAAAAATGCTAACAAACGGAAATGTGATATACGCGACGCAGCCGAAATACAAAGGCTAATGGGGTGAGGCGCTGGGCGGGATGTGGGCGGCACATGGACTGAGTGGGGGACTAGGAATCGAACCAATTGCTTACAAGCTATTCAAAATTTTAGGTGTGTAGGTGATAATGCTATATGGCAATCGTCACTGTCGTCTATTCAATTTGCAGCGAATTAAGAAAAAATAAATAAAAGTATAAAAAACATGGGACTGAATGCAATTGCTCGACTAGAAAATGCCCTGCACTCAGTGCATTTTGACTTTATTAAAATTTGTTGGATAAAAAGACTCTTTGAGTAAACTTACCTGGACTGGCTGTGTATGCAGTTTAGGGAGATCCTGACATACTACACGCCGGATAAAGCCGTTTTGCGTCCTTTTGATTACAGGGTAATCGGAGTTGTGGAAAATACATTGAAATCTGTGGGGCCCATTGTCAAAAGGCTTTTCTGCTATTGTAACGATGGAACCGCAACCAGCCCTTGTCCAGGCCTGTTTTGCCAGGAGCACAGCTGACACGCTTTGGCGCATCGATAGATAAGAAAGAAAGAGGAACCTCTTGAGGCATTGCTTGAAGTGGGATTAAAGGCAAGGCAGTCCGCCCACCGTAAGCAGCTGAAGGGAATTACGGAAATGTGCACAGGAAGGGATGCCTGACGCAGGTAAGGCAGGTCGCCCAAACTACTTACTGCTGGCTACGGGAATGTATCACTAAACTAATAGTTAACAAATATTTTCAATTACAGTTGCTGTCACAGCAAAATCAATCAATTTTTGCAGCCACAGACACGACAGCCAAGGCAATTGCATTTAATTTTCCAATATGTTGTGGGAAGGCGGCTTTGGCTGATATAAAATTTGTAACGCAAATTGATTTTGTGGCCACAGAGATTACACGCAGCAAATGCATTTTGCATTTCCCCTCAAACGAGTATTTTGCTCCCAATTTGACTTTTCCAACATTTTGCCAACTAATGAGGCGGCAAATGTTTTAAATTACTTTGCTGCGCTTGCTGAATGCATTGTAATTAGAATAAATGTGCTTTCAGCTGGGCCACACTTCCTAAAAACCAGTCCATCGAACTATGGGACAGAATCGCATTTGTCGCGGCTTATTTGCTATTCACACCACAAACAAAGTAAACAAAGCGCCCAGCGCCCAGTTCCCAGTCGCAAAAGACAACCCTCCCGGCAAACCCTCAAGTGGCAAGTGGCAAGTGGCGAGTGGCGAGTGCGAAAAGCAATAAAACGTTAAGCATACACCAAAACACACACACCCACACAAGATATACAATGCCGCAGTAAATTTGTTGCAAATCAAAATAAATTCCTACCAGAGCCAAGAAAAAAACGAATCACAACAAGAAAATATCCGAATTTACAAAAAGCCAAATTCTGTATACACTATAAGAAATATTTCATGTTTTAAATTATAATTGCAAATTGTTTTGTTATTCTAATTTTAAGCAATTGCAAAGATTAAAGAACTTTGAATAAAAAGGAAAATTTAAAATTAAAAATTAAGCTTTTAGCTGTTCGGATCTCTATTGAGCACACACAATCATAAGAATGGAATAGGTTTTATTTAAAAAGATTGACAATATTAAAATTGAATAAATGAAAAGTTTTATTCAAATTTTGAACATTTATCTAATTTCAAGGATTTCGTTTTTCTTAAGCTTGCAGCCCGAGCATTTCACTATATTGCCAAGCCGAAATTCGACTAAACTGCTTCTGAAATCTACTATGCCCTCTACAATTTATAGAGTACAATGATGCATAAAAAGCGAAGGCACTGACAACAATCCCTCAACCCGAAAAAGGACCATGTGAAATTGTCGTTGGCGCATTCACAGCCTTTTCTATGACTACTCGTCCATGGCATTCCATAACAATTTATGCAATCAGTTGGACAATGCGTACGCCAAAGGAAACTGTCGGATTTGCAGCCACCCCGAGTGCCCGAGCACCCGAACGAACCGCTACTTAATCCTTTTGAATATTTTTGACACGTGCGCTGCAATTATTTTATTACCCCCGCGAGTGCACTGCACAGAAGGAAGAATAAACACACACACACACACTCGCACACACACACATATGGGCAACAACAATGCAGCAGGGCAACGTGCAACCAGGCACGCCCACTCAATAGACGAACACAAGGGCGGGCATTTTTTGGAAGAGCACAATGGGCCGGCAATTGATGCAATTCATTCAAATTGTTGGCGACTGTTTAGACTAAAATTGCATTAGTCTCTGAGGCTTTTGTTGCTGCTGCTGTTGTTGTTTTTTTTTTGTTCTTGTTCTTGTTGTTGTTGTTGTTGTTGTTGTTGCTGCTGCTCTGGCTGGACCAGCACAAACAATTGGCAATAATTTTCGCGGTTGCATTGAAATTCAAGCGGCGCAAATTGTGAGCACAATTTTTTAAATATGAACAGCTCCCGCTTTGAGTCCATTCCCGCCCCAATTATGCTCGTTTTGCATTATCACAGACACACTCACACACACACACACGCACACACACTCAATATAGGTACATATATTTTAATAATGATGCCATTTGTTCGGCCATAGAATTGTGTTGGCAATAAAATTTGGCTTTGCCACATAATTCAAATGGTTAATCGCGTTTAATGGCGGCATTTATCAATATTTTTGAAAGAGAAAAACCGCATGCAAATGCCAGCGCAGGCAAATGAGAATGCGAGAGCAACCCCAGAACCCCCCAACCCCGCACCAGCAGTCGTAGCATTTAGTTGCTTGCCACCCAATGACAATGTGTTGACAATGCGAAAACAAAAATGGCGTCTAATATGGCGACAAAATGTGGGGCGGAAATAAAAGCGCAGCGGTCAGCGCTTGCATTGGAGCCACCGCCCCCCCCCTCCGTTCCTTCCTTCTAGTCATCAACCCACGGTACCGCCCTTAGTTATGAAGTTTGCCAGCAGTTCCCCATCACGCTTTTAATGCGCACCATTGTGTCAAGATAAAGCAACGGAAATTAGCACGATAGCAGGAAGCTGGCAGCGTCGTTGGCGTTGTTCTTGACGACGACGACGACGAGGACGACGACGACGACGACGACGAAGACGAAGGCGATAAAAAAAGAAGCAAATGCCAAACGGCAGAGACAACAGAGCGAGTTGAGCGACAGGCGCACCAAAAGGACCAAAAGGACATCCACAGTCGGTCGGGCAGCCGGGGCCAGCCACAAATAATAATGAAAACGGAAATGAAATACAATACCCAGGAATGCCACAAGAGATGCTGAATAGCAGCTACGATGATGCCGCTGTTGGGTCCAATGCCAATGGGCACTTTAGAGCTTTGGTTTCCCTTATTGCCCACTTGGATGCCCGCACTAGGCTTTCGCTTAACATTTCTGGTCACTTTTGTAGTGCAAGCAGCACTATAGTCTAATTATATCGGAATCTTTCTATCTATCTACACATATTAACATATTTAAGGTTCAGCTAGACACACCACGTACTAACCTTTTATTTAATAATAATATGTATACACTCTTTTGGTAAAATACTTACAGCTGGTTTTATGATTTGTCTGACAAACCTAAGCTGTCACCTTAGTTACAATCAGAAATTAATAAGCCAGAAAATGAGCAACAACTTTTCGCATTTTGATTCTTGGCGCGGCGGCAAGGGCAACATTTGTTCATTGCGAGCTGGAACTGGAACTGGAACTGGAGCGGGAGCGGGAGCGGGCACGGGAGCTGGTATATTCTTTTCATAAACCGCACACAAATTAGACGCATACAAAAAAGGCAAAAAATGAACGCTGATTGTCGTCTATTCTTGTCAAGTTTTGGACCGGTGGCTGAGTAGGTGGTAGATGGTGGCGGGATGGTGCGGGGCTGAGAAGTTGGCATGTGGCACGCAAAGTCAATTAGGCAAAGCGACGGCGACAAACAAAACTGAAAACAATTCGCATTTAAATTTGCGCATTCTTAGAAAATTTGCGCGACAAAGTGTGGCTGAGGTGAGGGAGAACTGCCGTAAAATACGTGCATATTATTGCGCTTATCTAGCAGCAAACACGCCCAGGCCAAGTGCCCATTCCGCCGGGCCCATCTGCGATGTGCGATGTGCGATGTACGATGTACGGTACCCTTCTCATCTCTCGATGAGGCCTTCAAGTTGATTTCGCTCTTCTTTCTGCCAAGAGCTGAGCCTCAATGTTTCAATACTGTTCTAGTTGTTGTTATTGTTGTTGTGTTTGTTGTTGTGTTTGTTGTATTGTGCATTTGTTTTTATGCGTGTGGATCGCACCACAGCCATCCCCCACCCGCATGCCGCTGCCCACCCCTGTCCCCGTCTGTCCTAAGCAACACATCCTTCCTTAAACGTTTCTTGTCTGCCAAATGCTTCTATGGGCAATACGATTGCAAAGCCTGTGTTTGTGTGCTTGGGCTTGCGTTTGTGTGAGGGAGTGTGTGCGAGTGTGTGTGTGCGGTTTTATGTGTGCATTGTATTGCTGGCATAATAGACACATTTAATTTTACTATTATGCCTTTTTGTTGTCATCACATTCGCATAAGCATAATAAACCGTTTCGTTTTCAAGTTTTCCTTTGGGGACTGCTCCGTTTGCCTATTTGCCAGTCATTTTATTTGATTTCCAGTTCAAGGAGAGAAAGAGAAAACAAGTAGCGTAATATTCTAAAGAAATTGGAGGTGCATAAAGTGGTAGACAAAAACACTAGTGAAATAAACTCATGAAACTTACTTAGATTGATGTCCTTTTAGAGTCATATTCACCATTTAAAATTCAGCCCCTTATTTGTATCATTACAAGCCCGCCTCTCATTAGATGTTCGAGCATTTACCGAATTAGCAAGTATTTTGCATATATTTGTGCAGAATGGAATAGTTTTTATTGCTCGATGAGCCCATTCCACACACAACATTTACAAAGGGTGATAGGTGAGAGATTCTGAATTTATGATTAACCGTGCATATATAATTTAAGCCACGTTCGACACTAGACATTAATTAATTAGTCATTTGGCTACAAGCTCGAATGAAAAAATGTTTAAATGTCTACTTTGGTTTTATTAAAAGAAGATGGCGCTGCTTTATTTTTTGTAAGCGAACAATAGATGGCGCTTGCAACTCAAATGCTGGGAACTTTGATATCTTTTGTATCGATACTCTCGATAATGTTAAGTTTTAAATTTAAAAAAATTCGTGAATTGTGAGTTGTTTCCAGCCGCAATAAGTTATAAATTATTAAAAGGTGTAAGTCCCGGATTTAATCATACATTTATGGCACACGCGATAACGATATAAAAGAAGCTACCGATGTTTGCGATTTTTCAATAGTTGATTCGAAGAATTACAAGATGTACAAAGTTGCCTGCGCGCTAGTTGTTGGTCTTATAGCCGTGGTTTTCGGCGTTCCTTCCACAAATGGTAAGCACTTACTTTTCTGTCAGGTGAACGAACCTCAGAACCTAATCCTCTATACCTTAGATGCTGAACATACATGGGTGGCAGGAAATCTGTCGTATCCATTGCCCAGCAGTGTTGTGATTGGAGGATTCGATCCTTATGGCTACTACACGTACGTCGGCCGAGTCACTTATGCCACCAACGTTTTGCCCGCACGAGTCGTGGCTGAAACGGGCATCGCCCACTTCAATACGGACACCATAAGCAATAAGGGCGTGACCTATCAGCTATTGACCACCCGGCCGAATGTAGATTTCGAGTGGGTGCGCAGCTTTGATGGCTACTACGAGAGAGACGCCGTTGCCGTGGGCACTACCCATTGGAATGAACGTGTCTTTATTTGTCGTGCCAAGGCCGATGGCGGTTTGCTAATTGGCACACTATTCCTATCGAAGAAATACTGCATTATCAAGAACGACGACTTGCCTTTGCGTCAGTTCGACAAATACGAGACGCTCGTGGCTAAGTATAAGAACAGCACTTCCGTTTTCTAAGTTTTAAATAACTTTGTACTATTTAAAAATATAGCAAATCAATTCAAGTCCCTAAAATTTAACGTTGATTCTTTTTTAGAAAAGATAATTGTTTCAGGGAAATATTGATAAGATTGAGTTCTATTAGCTTTTTTTAATTATTGTCCATCATTGGCTTCATCCAATTTTGTTTGTCAATCTAACCTAAGTATTATGTGGCTAATTGCCACTTAAATTTATTACATTAGTAGCGCGATAAGAAAATGCCTTATCGGAGGTTCTTAGTAATTCTCAGCAATTCTATTAATGGCATTATCAATGCTTTTGACCTTAATAAATTACTATGTTTAACGGAACCCCAAACTTTTGTGATCAAATGCATAATCTCTATTTATATCTTCAAATGAAAATGCCACCTTCGAGCAATAAACCTACACGAAAAGATCCCCGAAATAGCTGCTAAGTTTGATTTCAGGTTTCATAACTAACCAGCTTAATTGCTATTAGGCCAATAATAATAAGAATTATTTCTAATTACCATAATGAATATAATAAAATTAATTGATCTTCTGAAATTTATGTTAGATTATGTTCTTCTGGAATTTATGTTAGTTTAAAAGTGTTGTCACAGCCCCATTGCAAAGCTTTCGATAACTGAAAGTTCCGATAGCAACGATTTTTTATCGATAGTTTTTTCGTTGCAGCAGACATTTTGTTCACGCCTGTTCAAATTCAAACTGCAATACATTAAGCACACAATTTAATCATCTTTCTTAAAAATGTTACAATCTTCATTTTGATTTTTGTTTATTTAAAATATATTGATATGAATATCTGTGTCAAGTAAGAATCAGCTCTCTAAAGTCCTGCGAGTCCTGATGGTAAATAACCACATTTGAGATTACGCTAGCAAGTACAGGAGTAGTCCAATCTGCAGCCCAGACAGTCCATTCACACTCTGCGCCCATCTCAGTGCCATTCCATTGAAACACTTGGACAAGCAATTGTAGTTTTAGACCCTCGGCGGTGCCACGAGGCAGCAGAAGATGCTTAGGAAATGAACAGGGATTGGGAGCGAACGGTGCCTTGGCTTCATAGAGCTCGCTAAGCGTGTGCGCATTCGTAGCTGTGGGGAATTGACGCTCTACTAAATTTTCGCCACTTACCAACTCACTGACAAAACTATCCAGCAGCAGTCGAGGCTGATCTCTGCCAGGCGACACCAGATAGCTGCGAATCACTGCAAGCATCATATAAGGAACGGACAGCTCGTAGGTGATATTAAATGCTTTATGGTTTAAGCGGAAATGACGGGCCACAAGACGCCGTCGCAGCAACTGCAGATTGTTGCGCTGTGTCTGAAGCAGCTGCTGGTCCATTAAATTAATCAGATCGGTGTCTATTAGCTCCTCATAGGTTTCCAAATGGCCCACACGGATTTGGCTAAACTGCACTAGCTGCTGGTCCCGCGTTGGCGCCTGTGGCGGAGGCTCATATTGCGCAATAAGCTGAGCCAGTTGGAGAAGTAGCGTGCGGTAAATGGGATCCCTCAGGTTGGACGTGGTCATGCCCAGTAGATTGGGCTCCACACGATTGCCGTTGATGGCCAGACTAAGATGTCTACAGAGCGGCCAGTACTGTGTTGCAATCACTTCACCCACTGTTGACATTGCCTGAATTTCTTGATCTTTTTCCAGCTGCTTATCAATAAGAGCTTGCAGCTCTTCAATAGACTGGCTTATCAATTGCCGCACGTCTTCAGCATTGAGCGCTGTCGCCTTGTACGGCACGCCTCCAGTTGTCATCAATGTAGGCTTAACCAGCTCCATCGATCGGGTGCCCGTTGCCAACTCCTCCAGTTGCAGCAGTGCGACGAATTGCTTAATGTTGTGCATCAGTAACTGCCCGTTTTCTGGCTTGCGCTGATTCTCTAATTGTTGTCGATATGTCCATTCATCTTGTGCATTACGGAACGGCATCATGCGATCGCCGTCTATTATAGCAGGTGCAAGGTCTTCCTTATCTTTCGTTTCGATAATCAGGCGACTTATAAGCCTGCTCCAATAGCCATTTAATGCTACATCCAAGCTCAGCTGCACCCCAGTGGAATTCACTTCTATGACAATCGGATCGGCGGGCATTAGCTCGAGCTCCGGCGGCGGCCTGAATATCCTTGGATACACAATGCTGCCCAGTGCCTCTCTCCAGCTGCGCTTTGGGATAACTGGAGCCAACTGCTGCCAATTAACAAACTGTGCTTCTCGTATCAGCTCTTTGTCGAAGTATAGCTGTGGCAGCACCTCGTGCATGGCCGGCATCATCAGATCCTTTGTGTCCGCACGTCCGACAATCGCCAACTGCAGCGCATGCACAAAGAGCACGGGATTAAAGTGGCTGCGTGCATAGCAGGCATTGCGCTGAAAGACCTTCCAGTCTTTGGCTAGCACTAGAAAGCGATAGACGTCTAGCAGCTGCTGTGGCAGCTCCTCCTGCAGCAGGCTATAGATGCTATATGGGCGCAATATGCGGTTCTGATGGACGCGCTCAAAAAAATCCATCAACAGCGACCAGCTTCCCTATAAAGCACAATATACTGTATAATCAAAGCTGTTAAAAAATTGGATCTACTCACCGCTACGTAATCACTTGGATTCTCGTTGAGCTCGCGGCCCATGTCAGTGAGCTCCTGTTGGAGCAGCGGCTTGTGCACCTGCAGCAACAAATCAAGCAAGAAACGCTGCCGCAGTTCCCATTGCGTAGGCCTCGCTACATCACGATCTGGACGAGGGTCGCCCAACCACCAGCGCGGACGCAAGCTCCAACCATTGACAGAAACTCCAGCACAATAGGATGAGCTGAGAAGAGCACAGATCGTTAACGTTGTTTGCTGCATTCCGAATGAGGCTGCTCTTCAAATATGCAGCTTATTTATTTCATATTTCTTATAATTTATAATGCCAATGGCTGATCCCATACCTTATCACAAGTATTCCACATATATGTATGCATATACATATGAGAACAGCATTTGCATTGTTTCGGTCTGCACCTCGCATCACAGTTAATATACCCTGTAGCAATAACACTTGGTAAGTAAGCCGGAAAGGTTTGACTTTGAGCTACATTGCTATGAAATTAATTGTCCTCGGTTAACGAGTTATCCATCGAGCATCCGGGTTCGTATCTATACCTGATATTTACAATGATAAAAGTCGTAACTCAATATTTTTACCGTACATTTGCGGAATTTAACTGTCTTTGAACTAAGTTAAAAGAATATAAATTTAATAAATTCGTTTTTAATTTTTCAACAATAATAAAAATACAATCCCAAAGAAAAACATGTGCAAAAATAGCATCCCATTAAACCGAACTTCAGTTTTATATAAATATATCTTTTAGCTTAGTTTCTTAGTCTTTAGAGCTATGCCAAGGTGGCCCGTTTGGCCACAAACTCCCTGGAGCTCTTCTCCTTGTTCGTAAAGCGTGCGTACCTGTAATACCAGAAAATATGTATAGCATATTTATATAAATATATTTATGAGTTGAGCTCACGTTTTCTTATATTTGGATACATCGGTGGCGCTGAGCGATGGGCGGGTCGTCTGATAGGATTCGACGAGATGTTTTTGCTTCACTAAAATTTTCTTTGGCAGCTTCTGTCGGTTAATGGAAAAACATTGATTAAATTTGCTTAAATCGAATCGGACGTAATTTATTGATGAGTATTTCTGATTGATGGATCGATGGATGTATATGGTAAAGCCATGCCTAGCACTAGTTAAACTTATATGTATATTGATATCTAAGCGGTAAAGTCTCTCGGAATGTTTCAGTTTCAGAGCCGTCCTCCTCATCGCTAGAGGATGGCGGCGTCTCCAGCATTGGCATCGATAGATCCAAGTATGCATCGTTCGGATTGCTGCTAGCCTGCTGCAATATGCCATCAAAACTCTCCACAAGCTCCGCAAATGTGGGCCTCGCACACGACTCAAAGTGCCAGCACTGACGCATCACCACATAAATGTTGAGGGAGCATTTTGGCGGTTTCTCCATACGCTGGCCAGTTATTAGATAACTGTATAGCTCCTCGGCGGACATGATGTTTGGATAGGGCTGTTCACCATATGTCATTATCTCCCATAGGAGCACGCCATAGCTCCAGACATCGCTCTGTGAATCGTAGAACTTCTCCTGCAGCGACTCCGGCGCCATCCATTTGATGGGCAGTCGTCCGTTTGTATTCTTGCGATAATATTCCGTATCCTGTATATCCCGGGCCAGGCCAAAGTCCGCTATCTTCATCACGTAGCCATCGCTGACGAGCACATTACGCGCTGCCAAGTCGCGATGAATACACTGGAAAATTTTAGAGACATTAGACCTATATACCCTACGCTTTGAAAGGGCATGTCGCCTTACCCGTCGCGAGGCAAGGTATTCCATGCCGCGAGCTATTTGGAAGGCGAACATGGTTAGCTCCTTCTCGCCCAGCTGCTGATGGGGCTGCATTGGCTTATCGTCCAGATAGCCATCGCTGTCGCTACGTCGCTGCAGCTGACCAGGTCGATTTTGCTTGAGAAAATCCTTAAGATTGCCATGGGGTGCATACTCGACAATGACCCACAGGGGACCGTTCTGGCTGCAGCATCCAAGCAGATTGATGATGTTAATGTGCTTGCCAATCATTTTCATCACCTCCATTTCGCGCACCAGACTGGCCATGTCGGCATCCGTGTGCTCCTCTTTAACCATCTTGACGGCGACAATGGTGCCCATGCCGTTATTGGAGGACGGCGGACTGCGCGGCAAGCCATCCGCCTCGGCCATGACGACACGTCCAAAGGCGCCCTCGCCCAAAATGGAGCCCAGAGATAGCTGCTGCCTGGGTATCTCCCAGTTCGAGTCCAAGGGGAACTCGTACTCATTGAAACCCTGTGCCGGATCTGTCGAACCACCTGTCTCTGTATTGGAGAAGGTTGTGCGCTGCTTCTCGATCTTAATTACAGGTATTTGCAGATCACCCGCGCAGGAGCCGCCCTCAAGGCTGGCCGGCTTGTAGATAATCACCTTCTTGGTCCATTGATGCACCGTCTCGATGCGATGCTTCAGCAGCTTCTCCCGCCGCAGACGGCGAAGCATGTATACAATGAAGGCACTGCCAAACAGGAATAGCAGCAGTATCATCGCGATAGCCACAGTGAAGCCCATGGGATGTGATCGGTACAGCTCGCCGACATACAAATAGGGCAGATGGTCGACCACGTGCAGATAGAAGCTGGCATTGCCGCTGCCCAGCGAATTGGACGCCACGCACGTGTACCAGCCCTCGTCCTGGTGCGTCACATTCTTCAGCAGCAGCAAATCGGGCTGATCCACTGTGGTGTTCAACGGTATGCGCACAAAATCTCGATCCAGTGAGTCCGATTTCAAGGGCCGTGAGTGATTGTGCTGCATCACACGTATCCACTCGACGGACGCTTCAGCATCGGATATCACATCGCATTTCACCTCCACCCGGGTGTTGATCAGCTCCGTTTTGTTGTCTATCTTCGGGATGAATGGCGGTGCACGGATGCGATCGTTGACCACAACGCTGAACTCGAAGTCAATACAGCCGAGGATGTTGCACACCGTGCACTTGTATGTGGCCGAATCCTTTGAAATGACATTCGTCATGACCAGGGACCAGCGCCGGAACCTGTAGCCACCAATATCGCGCTGCAGTGGCTCATAGTCGTCGCCCCTCTTAAAGGTCCAAGTGGTGTTTGCGGGCGGATGCGCTGTGTTGGGGCAGGAGAGGACCACGGTTTCGCCGGAGACACAATGTTGCAAGCGATTCAAGGACTTTGTAAACTTTGGCAACTGCATCTCTTTGACACCATCTGTTGCATCATTTGCTGCATCATCGGCTGCATCATCATCCGCATCGCTAGTGATCGAAGGCAGTGACGGCGTCGTCTTCGTTGTCGGCGTCGTTGTTGTTGCTGTCGTTTTTTCTGTTGCAGCGGGCACGTTGTCGGGCTTGTCGGACACCTCCAAATAGGCAGCGCCCAGCGTGCGTCCCACTTGATTCTCAGCCACACAGATATACCAGCCCGCATCGCTGTGGTCCACGCTGCCGAGTCGCAGCACCTGCGGCGCATCCTTGATGGTCAGCAGCTTTCGTACATCTGCGTCATCCTGCAGCTTGGCTTGTTGTTGCAGGCGCTGCAACAGCGTGTTTATGTCGCCATCCGGTCGATACTTTTTTAGCCAAACGATTTGCGGCTCCAACTGTGAATCCTCTAGCTTGCACTCAATGCTGGCATGCTCCTCCAGCGCAACGCTCACATTGCACGGGTAGCCGGCACTTAACACGGGCGCCGTGTGATGACGCGTCATGACCTCCAGGCGGCTGTTGTTGCTGTCAATGCAGCCGCGGGAATTGCAAATTTGGCAGCGATAGTTGCCAGCATCTTGCGGCTGCAGCTGCCACACGTACAGCATTGTCTTCTTCGGGCGGATGCGGCCGGCACTCTCTAGTGGCGTATTGTTGTGATACCAGATAATGTTGCTCCATGTCACGCCCGTCGCCGGAGTGCAGTTCAGCTGAAGCATGCCGCCCGCTGTGCGCTGCACATACGCCTCCAGTTGCTGGCCCAAACTGGGCAGCAGGCTAATATTCAACTGCTGCAAATAGAGCTCACCATGTTCATTGAAGCGGGCCACATCATCGCTGGGCATTTGATTGCCAATCTGCAGCGTAAGATTGGCCCACTTGTTGCGCTCATATTGGCAGGAATAAATGCCCGATTGATCTGCCTGTGCGCGCTCCAGCAGATAGCTGTTGCCGCGCTGCACGAGCTGCTCCTGGTAGTACCATGCCGCCTGCGGCTGCGGGCATAGCAGCGTGATATCCACATCCGAGGGCACATGACGATAGCCAGGCTGAGGCTCTTGAAGCACATCGATTTCGCAACGATGTGCCTCATAGTGGCAGCTCGAAATGTTGTTGCTGCTGCTGCTGCTGCTGCTGCTCCGGCTGATGATGATGAAAATGATGATAAGCAGATTTTGCATTGTCAAGTGGAGCATCTGAGTTGTTGTTGTTGTTGCTGTTGTTGTTGATGTGATTGTTGTTTGCTTAGCTGTTGCTGTTGCCAAATTGCTGCTGCTTTTGCCAAGACACTTATAATTCGCTTGGCTTCATTTTTTTACATGTTTTATTTTTATACTTTTTTCTATTATTTTTATTATAATTTATTGCTATCAGTTAAGTCCAGTTTGAGTCTTTTTTTTTTAATATTCGACACAAAAATAAATCTAAAGAAAAAGGCAACGCGTATAATATAAAAAGGTAACCATTATGTGCACTGCCTCTGTAATGAGCAACACCTTTGTTGTTGTTGTTGTTGTTGTTGTTGTTGTTGTTGTTGTTGTAGTTGCTGTAGCTGTTGTCAACTCACACACACAAACACACACAAGTCAAGTATCTATAAGTTGTCTATATATATATGTATATATACTCCTCTGCGAGCATCGGCCGCATGCCATATACGTTAAATGTCGTCATTTTCATTGATACTACGAATCGTTCGTACAGTTAGAAATTTTTAATGCAATAACAATAATAATGGTCGGTGAATTTTTACAAGTCAACATTGTTACCATGCGCGCACCGTGGTACAAAATTGGCAACTGGATTCGCAGCGAATGATTGCAACAACAACAACAACAAATTGAGAAGAAGTTTAAATACCCTTTTTGGCTATTATTCTATAATGGTTCGATTCGGTTTTATATGTTTCCATATGTGTACTGCAAGAGAAAACGCAGCTCAGCCAGGTTTTATGACGATCAGCTTTAGGAATGTGAGATACTATATACGCGGCTTCTGGCTTTGATCAAGAGCAATAATATTTGAAGGGTTCGGGTGTGTCTCCCTCCATGCAGTACATATCTAATCAGATGCAAAACTAGCTGTCTCTAGCTTTAGATGTATTTTTTAGCAGCACACCCTTTTATCCGCATCAATTTAAGACAACACTCCCCAAACATTAGAAGTATAATTCTGATTTGAGTGGCTGCTCAGATTTACATTATTTTCTTTTATCAAATCAAGCTGTGCATACCTAAAACTAGGCGATAAAATTCACAACTGAATGCTCAGTATCAAAGCAATTATTTAATTATGATTTAGCCGATAGTTATTGCATTTCCTTAAGATCAGACGTATTTGCGGATGTGACTACTAAGATTCTTATCAGATTCTAAACTGAAAGCGGACCACAGCCTGGGAAATATTTTCTGTTGATAAGGTTGGCAGGGTACTGATAACAGCCAGAGCTACGTGCATTTGCCAAAACGTCATCTAATCGGGGGCATATTCAAAGATTATAAGATCAAGAAAACGCGCAAAAATGTGCAGATAGTGATTTAGGAAGGGAAGTGATGAATCATGAGGTTTTTAACAATAATTCATTAATTTGATTAATAATAAGAATTAATGCCTTTTCGCTTGAATGCAAGCAGACGATACTTTGACCTATTTTTCTGCATAAAAGATAACAGAGCTTAGTTTTTAATGTTATGCTGACCCGAAGACTCCTACGTGGTTATGGCCAGAAACGAGCTGAACGATCATGAACAATATCCTATTTCGACCTCCTCCTATAGCAGGGCATTGCGAACTGCACGCAAGCTCTCTGTTGTGGAGGGAAAGGTCTGCAGACTCTGCCTTGAGAGCGAACCTTAAGGCTTTGGCTTGTGAATGGTCAAAAAAACAGCCGAACCCGAAGCAAATGTTGTAAATGAGTAAAAAGGTGGCAAAGGTGGAAAACGAGGTTTACAAAATGAAACTAAAGGCGGGAACCTGGCTGAGACCATGAAGCAAACCCTTGACAGTTTTGGGCTTGTAAATATTAATAATAATACTCAAAAACTGAGTTGGTTTTTGTTTTAAAAACCTTAAACATGTTTATATGTTATCGTTGGAGTTGAATGGGCTTTGCTCTAAACTTGAATCGATTGAAAAAGTCCAGACTAAGTGTTCTGCGCTTTTAATTGTCATCTTTAACCACTGTGCACTAATGAAATTTATATTTTATATTATTTTTAAGCCAAGCCGACAGCTGTTGTTGTTAATGTTGGACAGTTGTTGTTGTTGTTGTTGTTGTTGTTGTCGTTGTCGTTGTCGTTGTTGTAGTTGTTGTTGGTTTTGGTTTTGCCAATGCTGATTTTGTCTGATATATGTATGTATATGCACACACGTCGCGATTTTTAATTTATTCAATTCCTTTTTCCATTTATTGCCAGCCGACAAAACGCGTATGTTTGAAATATGTATTATTATTATTATTGTTATTTTTTCGCCGTTGTTGTTGTTATTGTTGTTGTCTTCTTGTGTTGTCAGTTTGTCAATACTATTGTAGACGATGGCCCGAAACGTTTAAGACACACATCAAATATTTATAATTATAAAGATCGAATATGAACTTTTCGCTTTTGGACTGGCCATTTGAATAATTTCGCAAAATTTATCACCTGCTTGCAAATATTTATTCTTGGGTTAAATTGTTTTTACATTTTTGGACCTGTGAGAACTCTATTTGGATTTTTTGTTTGCCTGAGAAGGCGCTGGAATATTTGTTGTTTTTTTTTATTTTTTTTTTTTGCCACTTATTTATGCACATTTGTCACCAATTTGATAGATTGATGCTGCATCATGAAGCGTTTGAATAATTCATACGCACAATTTGTGTTTCTCGTTCAGCGCACGTTCCTCTTTAAAGAAATAGTATCCAGACCTGAGTGTAATCTCACAATTATTTATTATAGTTATTTCACTGTAATCCATAAGTCTTTTCATCAATTTTCTGTGATTATTATTGAATGCCTTTTGATTTTTATTTGATGGTTATAAATTTTAGTTGTATGATTAGTATATATTTATTCGATATGCTTATTTTTGAGTTGAATTTTTTGTTAAGCAAGTCTGCAGACATGTTTATGCGCACTTTAGACATTTTTTTATATTTTATTTGATTCTTTTATGTACTTTGCATTTTGCTCTTGAGCGATCACCATCCATGTCTGGCAAAATGTGTATATAATTCTTTCTTTGCACGCAAATTCTTTGACCAAAAAATCACGTCTTTGTCTTTAGCTCGAAATAAATAAGATGGAAAAACAACAGAAACAACACGAATTGTCACAATGCTTTCGTTTGGCTGTCAATCTGGCAGGCAACAGAGATCCCTGTCCAGGCGCCATTTTTTGTGGACTCGTGCGCATTTCCGCTTGGTTGCCAATACTTATTAACGACCCCCTCGCGCCCCGCTCCCTCTCTCTCTCTCTCTCTCTCTCTCTCTCTCTCAAGATGGGGGCGGCTAAGAGCTGAGCTGGGAGCAGCGGGGCTTGCACTATTGACAACTTCCGTTGCACTAACCGAAACAGATCCCACACAGTCGAGAACCCAACCGATTTGCTTGAATGTGCGCACACAACTGAAAGTAACGATCGATTGAATACTCCAACAACAAACCGAACGAAAATATATAAAAACAACAAAAAACGTTTGGATTTGGTGGCGACGATCGTCGACCATCTACGAGGTTGACGGCGTTACCGACGACATCGTGAAAACGTACCCAAAGATATACACAATTATGCATGGGTGTGCGTGCGAGTGTGTGTGCGTGAGTGTGTGTGTTTAAATAATATTTATACAAGTAGCGAAAAGTACACGATCCTGTCGAGCGCACCGAGTGTGCCGGCGATTCCTTGGGTTCTACCTGTCGAGAAGGTGTCCGTCCCGTGCTTGCGGCATGTTGCAATTGCGGGTTGCAGTTGTTGTGGCTGTTGTTGTTCATATTATTATGTGTGTAGTTTTCTTTTCTTTTCATTTTTTTTTTTGTACTTTTATTCTAAGCATGTTTTGTGGCTGAGGATTTCATCTACTTGGCTTGGTTCGGCTTGCATTCTTTATTATCGCGGCCCTCGGCCTATGTTTAATTTATGCACAAGAAAATGTGTCCATTGTCTTTTGAGTTGTTGCTGCCGCTGCTGTTGTTGTTGTTGTTGCTGCTGTTGTTGTTGTTGTTGTTGTTGCAGTACGTGCGCATGCGCGATAATCGCATATCAATAAGGAAATATCCGTTACGTGACTTATATATCTAAAAAACCCTCGTCTGCAGTTTTTTTTTTTGTTGTTAATATATTTTTCTTTTTGGCCCAACACCCGCATAAGTCTGCCTAATCCTGATCCAGATGCTAGACACGTAATCATAGACTAAAGCAAAACCCCAAAAGTAGTTAATTTTATTGCACTTGTACGCCCTGCTTCCACTTTGGATGCGCTGGGAACGGAAGCAACAACTGCAATTGCTGTTTGGGCTATGGCTTTACCAAGAACTTGTTGCATTTCCGGCCAGTTGTAATTCTCACTCACCTCATGTCCGAATTGTGCCAGCGCCTCCTTAACCGCTGCCATGTTCGCCGAGGTCAGAATGCTTTGTATATCGGCGCCAGTGTAGTTTTGGGTTCTGCCCGCAAACCAATCAAAGTCCACGCACTCATCCAGATTGAGCGTTGCGCTAAGCGCCTCGAAGATGCTCACGCGCGCCACTGCATCCGGCAGCGGGCACTCCACGAGGCGATCAATGCGTCCCGAGCGCAGCAGCGCCGGATCGAGCAGCTCTGGTCGCGATGTGGCCGCTATAACCGTTACGCCCTGCAGCCCCTCCACGCCGTCCAGTTCGGTGAGCAGCTGGTTGACCACACGGTCTGTCACGCCCGTGGAGTCATGGCCACGCTTTGGCGCCAGGCTATCGAATTCGTCGAAGAAGAGGACGCAGGGCTTCGCACTGCGCGCTCTATTGAACAGATTGCGCACATTCTCCTCACTCTGGCCAATGTACTTGGCCAGCAACTCGGGACCCTTGACGGAAATAATGCGAAGACTCCAGCAGCTGGCCAGCTGTGATACCAAAAACGTTTTGCCCGTTCCAGGTGGGCCATAGAGCAGGACGCCAGCCTGATTGCGCAAAGGCGATGCATTGAATATCGTGGGATACTGTTGGAAAAGAATGGATAAGATTAGTATAAATTTATAGTTAATATTATAATATTATTAACACACCATTGATGGCCACATGAGCACCTCCTCGAGCACACTGACCACAGGCTCCAGTCCGGGCAGCTCCTCCACGCGCATTTCGTTGGCATTCGCTTCGGCTCCAGTCTTTTGATTGCTTTGAATACCCTGCAGGCAGTAGGAATTCGTGTGTTCCAGGGATTCTATGAGCTGATCATTCGTTAACAGCGGCTGCGCTTTGCCTATCAGCAGAATAAAAAACTTGGTTAAGACAGCTCGTTAACTGATTTCGGCGACTTACTAATGCGATAGGCGTAGAAAATGGCGCGCTCCACAAACTGCACAAGATCGCACTTCCGATAGCCTTCCGTTAGATTCGAGAACTTAACCACATCCAAGTCCCTGGACGCAATATGACTGCAGAGCTCGCGCAATATTATCTCACGATCGGCGCGCTCTAAGCTGGGCAGCCGGGCCACGGTTTGGAACAGATGTCGACCACGTGGCGCACTGAGCCGCTTGTTCAGCGTCTGCAGCTCACTGACCGTGGCAATGACAGCAATCGCGTTGCTGCTGGTATACTGCATGATGAGCTGATGGACAGTGTCTGCCATACGGTTGAAGTACTCGCCATCCTGGCTGGACTGCTCGCCGGCAGCATGCGCCAGCACATCCAGATTCTCCAGCACCACAATTGCCGGTGCATGCAATAGGCAGGAGGTGAATATGTTACGCAAATCTTTTTGTATCGATTCCGTTTTGCGCCCTTTGCTGCGCGAACAGTAGAATATATCAAAGTAGCAGTAATCCGGTTGGCGCGACAACTGCTCCAATATGCGCTCCACTAGCACCGTTTTGCCAGTGCCTGCGGCGCCGGTCAGCAGCACATTGCCCTGGCGCAGCACCGAGTTTTGCGAGTTGAGGCACAGATTCATGCGCAGCTCGCTGACCACTTGATCCACGATTCGATCATACTCTGGCAGTCGTATCAAATCCTTGACGCTCAGTGGCGTTTTTGCTGGCGGTCGCTCCTTGATGATTTCATTCACAGGACGCACCAAATCGGCGGCATAGATTTTGGATTCTTTTAGGAACTGTGCGTCAACAACGCAATAGCGAAAATGTTCGGGCAATATACCCACTGTCACCAGCAGATCGTCCTCCAGGCGCACCACCTCCTCCTGATTGAACAACATGGCCGCTTTTTGCGTTTTCTCAATCACAAATCGCTTAAATGCATTCTCAATAATCTTGTAATGCGTCTTCTTGTGCGCAAACAGCTCAATCTTCTCCACAAAGTTCACAACCGTTGTCTTGGGGCGCAGCACAACGCGCTCCAGCTCCTTAATGTTCAGTAGCTTCATCAGATTCGCATTTAGCTCTATGGACGGATGAATGGTAGCCGGCAAATCTCCATCCTCGTCATCGCCAGCCAGTCGCACACGCACATAGTACTCCTTATCGCCAGCGGTGCGCATGCTGTAGAACTGCTCCAGGTCCATGAATTCGGGCAAATGCGATTGTGTTATGTACACATCCGATTCCTGTGCCTTCTCATGCCAGAGTCCTCGTATGACACGAAACTCAAAGACACGCGAGCTCTCGCGTCGCAAATCCTTCTTCAAACGATCCATGTGATCCTGCCTCTTGTTACGTTGCAAGTTGTTCTTCACATTGCTCATTGTTGCGGAGTGCACGAGGGCAGACGGGGTCGTTTTCACCTCATCACGCACCTGCGCACTGGTCTTGCTGCGCGAGAGTTTATTGCTTTCCTCGGCGTTGTCGTTATCATTGCCATTGGTCAAACCCTTGAACAGATTTGGCGCCACAACCAGCTGCGTGTTGTGATCAAGACGTCCATAGCTTATATGCGGCTTTAGGCGGTCTTTAGAGAGGATTACAAAATGTAGTTAGTTGTGGTGCGCCAAGCATTAACCAAAATATTTACCCACTGTCAGCGCCACTTGCATCGACTTGTTGATCCAGACTAGCAAGATTTGCGATGAGTTTACAATGCGCGTTTGTTCCAGTACGCTGCCAGAGATTTTCTCCGTGCTCAGCTCCTGTAAGAATAATTTTTAAAGATTAGTTTCTATCATATCAATGATTCTAAGAAGCTAGTTATAATTTAAGTTGCGTAAATAACTCTGTTCCATGACTTTATGAGAATCGCATAGAAAGGCGATATTTAAAGGAGAGCGTTTAAAAGACAGTTAGACGAAAAAAGAGAGAGTAATAGAGATTATGTTAAAAGCATGGCTCTATGCTAACATTTCTTAATTTAAACAAGGCTCTCATACGAAGAAATAAAAGAGGATGAGTAAAAAAGTTAGGTGACAGATACAAAGAGTTATATTATATAACTTTATCACAAGTTAGCAGTTATCTCTGTTAATAATAGATAATTATATAGGGCAAAAGCATAACAGTATCCGAAAATTTGATAATGAAAGTGAAAGTCCAAACACTATCAACTTTGGTCTCAATAATTCAAACTGTTGACCGTTACTTTAGGATTGTCTATCCCTGATAAAAGAAAGCCCTGTTGGGGTCAATGGCAATGCCGGCGAAAACTAGCGGCTGCACATAAATAAACACTGCAAGCACGCCCGCGCCAAAAGCTAATCCGATATAAAATTATTTTTATCTGGCCGCAGCCACACACACACACACACACACGCACGTACACGCACGCACATACAAACGTTTTTATGCATATGTATTTATAAGCATATAGATAAGTACTCACAATGATCTCCCAATCTTTGGCCGAGACGGGCGTGACGTGCACGCTGCGCAGATTTAGAACGTCAGCGATGAGGGCGCACTTGACCAAATCATTTTCATGCAGACCTATTAGGAAACGGAGAGCAGAGTGCATTATAGCGTATATAAAAACGATATTTTGGCAATTGGCAGCACATTTGCCACTTCCGCTTATTAAGTAACTCACCGAGCTCCTTGGCCGCCCTGGCATTGATCCCAATTTCGGTGTCTTTGATGCCACCGCCGCCCGCCTGTGGCGCCCAAGAGGCATAGTGCACACGGCCATTGTACTGAAGGCTTAGGCAGCCAGTGTCCTAAGTAATATACAATTATATTATATTCTCATGAGAACTTATCTAATCTGCGTTCCAATGGCATATTAAGTTGACTTTTGGACACTCACATAAGTTGAAACGACACCGTAGTACTGATCGGGCAGCAACAAGAAGTTGTTACGAATCGGCCGATAAACCACTTTGAATGTGCGTTTAAACATTCTCCCGGCTGGCGCGCACTATGTGACACAATTAGACGCGAAATTTTAGTGTGCAATTATGTTTAAATCATATTCAAATTAAAATTCCCTATAGGAGCTAAATTTTCCCGACCAGCTGTTCAACTCTCGCGGCTGGACTGCCGCTCACTAGAGATGAGCCACAATGTATCGATACATAACATAACAGAATTTTAAATTAACAGTGCTGTGTACAATGTTATCGCACTGTTATTAAAATAAAAGGTTGGCAGCTCGGCAAGACCAACTGTTGCTGCACATATTTAAACCAAAAAGCATAATTTAAAAAACGCGCCAACATTTAAATATGAAGTACTGCTAACTAGGTAACTATTAACAATTGGCGCTTAAATACTATTAACAAAATCTTTGTTTGGATAGTTTACTTATACATTTATAAGCAATTCGTTACAATGCAATAGGCATGTATGTATATTTATTTGCGAACTTCAATCGAATCGTGTCGTTTGCATACCTGGAAATGCAATAATAATAATCGTTGCTTTTTCGATACGTGAGGAGAATAGTGAGCTTTGCAATTACAGAGTTTATTCAAATTAGCTCGATGCGCAATAGAAAATAGTATTGAATTAGTTCAATATACTACGGAACAAAATGTATGCAGACTTTGTTCCAACGCAATCATTAAATGATGAACGGCCTGAACGCTAATTCATTTTGCCTCCGCAGCCGGCGCACTCTGTATACCAGCACTGTGGCAGTTCCAAGCAGAATCAGCAGCATTATCATCCCGATAGTCACTGTGAATCCCATGGGATCTGATCTGTATAGCTCGCGGACATACAAATAGGGCAGATGGTCGACCACGTGCAGATAGAAGCTGGCATTGCTGATGCCCAAAGAATTGGACGCCACACACGTGTACCAGCCCTCGTCCTGGTGCGTCACATTCTTCAGCAGCAGCAAATCGGGCTGATCCACTGTGGTGTTCAACGGTATGCGCACAAAATCTCGATCCAGTGAGTCCGCTTTCAAGGGCCGTGAGTGATTGTGCTGCATCACACGTATCCACTCGACGGACGCTTCAGCTTCGGACAGCACATCGCATTTCAGCTCCACCCGGCTGTTGATCATCGCAGTTTTGTTGTCCATATTCGTGATTATTGGCGGTTCACGGATGCGAATGTTGACCACAACGCTGAACTCGAAGTCAATACATCCGGCGGTGTTGCACACCGTGCACTTGTACATGGCCGAATCCTTTGACATGAGATTCGTCATGATCAGGGACCAGCGCCCGAATTTGTAGCCACCAATATCGCGCTCCAGTGGCTCATAGTCTCCGCCCCGCTTAAACGTCCAAGTGGTGTTTGCGGGCGGATGCGCTGTGTTGGGGCAGGAGAGGGTCAGGGTTTCGCCGGAGACACAATGTTGCAAGCGAAACAAGGACTTTGTAAACTTTGGCAACTGCTTCTGCAGCGTTCGCAGCTCTGCATCGTGCCGCGGCATGGTTTGTTTCCGATGGCAATGATACTTTTTCAGACAATCGAATTTTGGCTCCAGCTGTGGATGCTCCAACTGGCTGCTGCTGATGCTGATTATGATGAAAATAGCGATCAGCAGACTTTGCATTGTCTATTGGAATAATTGACCTCTCGCTGAATTTTTTAAAGTGAGTGCTTACTTAGCTACTGCCGTTGGCAAAGCACTTAAATTTTCGGTTGCAAATAGCATTTATATATTCGCGGCTGAGCTCCCGCACACCAAATGCGAAGCATAGTAATCGATAGATTAACAATTAACAGTATATAAAAAACAAGTTGGCAACACCAAAAGACAATCTGTTGCTACTAATACAAAACCGACAGCTCTGGAGCATTTACCAATTTTAAATTTCGCGCGCCCAGTTAAAATTCTGGCAACTCTTGGGAATTTTTTAAAATTTAAATTACAAACTTTGCGCGCCTTTATAAAAACGAATTTTTTCTTTTGGCTAGTTTATTTGGTTAATAATTTATTTAAAATAGTTAGTGTTTATGTTTTTATATGTCTGTGTATATGTAAATATATATGTATAAAAATGCGGCATCTGTTCATGTATTTGTTTTTCGTATACCATGCTGATTTCTTATGAAATTAAATAACACAATATTTAAAACTAACAATGCAGCGTGCTAGTTTATTAAAGGTTTCGTTCATGTTCGCTTTATTTCCTTTTTTTGGCAAATTAAAAAACATGTTACGAAAAGATATGCAAAAAGACCATCTCATTCCTGCGAATGGCACTACATAAATTTATGCATTACTCGTAGTACATACATATGGGCTTATAGTTCAACTAAATTCGATAAGTTTTGCGTTTTAATAAATGGAAAGACACTAGACGTCTGTTCGAAAAAGATCGTTACAAAGCTTTTTTTAAAAGTGTATTTAATATATATGTGTAGGCGTGTATTTTTGTATAATATAAACTGCTCCATATCAGTCTTCGTCGTAATTTTGTGGCTTGTGAGAGTAAATTGGCTCATAAATTGCATATATATATATGTAGTATATACATGTGTATATATATTTTTCTTTGTATAAAAAATCTACATAAAATGTTATAAAATGGTTTTTAGTAGTTATTGTGTATATTTTGTAAAAAACTCTCTAAAAATGTAATTCGTGTGCAAAAAATTGTTCATGTTGCTTGCAATATTTGGCGCTTTTATTTGTTTATTGCAGTTTTTTTTTTTTCATTTCATTTCTGTATAAGCTGTGTGCGAAATGTGTTATATACTTGTAATTTATAATACAACAAAATTTAATATAAAAAACATAATAGAAATATAATAGGAAATTTACAATTAATTGTATGAAGCTCATCATACAATTTTTTACTTAAACAAAATGTTTAAAAAGGTTAAAAATACAACTTAATACAAAATAGTGCTGGTTTTAAAAAACTTCTTTGCCATCTCGGATGCAAATCAAAATTCCAATTTGGTTTAAGACTTATTCGAAAATAATGATTAAAATATATATATGCATACATATATTTACACACTTTAAAATTAACATTTAAAATTGGATAAATACACTGTAAAAAATTTGTAAACTTGTAGCTCATAAGCTAGGCAACCAAATATAAAAAGCAATTTTACAAATTTAGGCGATAGAATATCTCAAGAAAATAAATGAGATTCACAGAATAGTACTGGATATTTAAAGATATATTATGCAAAAAAAACAACGAAAAATATATTCGAATGATAGCACAAGGGTAAAAGGGGTTCGGGAATGTGTGTATCTGTATGTGTGTGTGTGTGTGTGTGTGTGTGTGTCTGAGTGTGTGTGTGTGTGTATGTTTGTATTTATGTATGTATCCAAACAATTTAATCGCCCAATCACATATTGCAGTTTCTTCGTTTTTCGCGTCTCTTTTGAATTTTGATTTTTGCCTTTGCCCTGCCCTTGCCCAGCCAGGCAGCTAGCCTAGCAGTCCATTTCCTCCATCGTGCGCGACAAGCGATTATTGTCAATGCGTCGGCGTTGGGAACGCCGGACCGCGTCCGCCCTTCGATACGGCTCGCTCTTGAGCCCCAGGAGTATATCCTCCAGCGCTCCATTGTAGACCTCGTCCTGCTGCAGCAGCTTCTTTTCCCGCACCGAATGCGTTTTGCTCTTCAGCTCATTGATGACGGCATCCTGCAAGGAGAGTGCGCAAGTTGTAGGCAACTGATTGACAACGTGCATTGAAAACAAAAGAGAAGAGTTAGATATTAACCAGCACCGGAAGTGGCCAAATAAGCATAGCATGGATTAAGTTACCAATTTATCTTTTTAGAGTATATGTATTACAATTATGTGAAAGATTAGTAAGTTTTCAAAGGTTATTTTAATAAATTTAGAAGATGTTAAATGCAAACATAGAAATGTTCCTTCACTTTAAGTATTTAATATATACACACTCACACACATATACATTTATTTGGTACACATTTTTCGAAAAGTGAGATCACAGGGGAATTGGATTAGCAGACAGCGATATGGCATGTATAAGGCGTTAGGGATTAGCATGAGGGTCCGTCAAATAGTTAGGGACAGTTACACACAGCCAAGCGACTTACACTAGAATATAAACACAAACAACTTCCTTCACATGCTGCCCCAAAGTACTCGACTAGATTCTAGTGGATGGTGTTGGTTGTTTTGGTGGTGGTGGTGGTGGTGGTTGTGGTTGTGGTGATGATATTGGTGGTGGTAGGTTGCTTGGGGTTAGGTTTAGGTTGCTGGCCCAAATTCGAACCGCACCCGGCAGCCTGCCGGCTTAATTTGTGTTTTACTAGAATGTGTGTTAGCCAAATAACCAGTACGTGCTAGGGTTGAGTTTGCCTTGGGGAGCGGGGATTATACATAGTAGTATTGTATGCAGTTAGGGAGACATTTCCACAGTGCTATGCTGCTTGGCAAAGTCAAGCAGGCAATGTATTTGCTGCATAAATCAAAAGCATAACAGGTTACATTTCCAGAACAGAACAGAATCAATCAAATGAATGACACAAACTTGAAGGAGTTGGTCGTCTTGGTGGCTGATAAGCTTCCAGTCAGCCGTCCACTCACCTGTTGCTTTTTCTGATTGAACTTGTTGCGCAGCAAGACCTGATCACTTTCCTTTTTCGATGCCGCCAAAGCAGCCGCCTGCTCCAGCCGACGGCGCTGTTCGTTCTCCTGGTCGAGTTGCTGTAATTAAACGGATTTCACATTTTTATTTAATTCAAGCAAAATTAGCCAGCATGTGCTTACTTTAAAGGCGCGCGTAAAGCGCACAATCAATGCAAAGAATGCCGCTGCATCCGCATTGCGTGAGGAGTCCCCAAAGTATTCGACGCACTCCTTGAACGCATCCTGCGCCAATCGTAGATCGCTCTTAATCTTCTTCAGTTTGTCTTCACTGTTGTTTAGGAAATCCCGCAGTATGTGTGTTTGCGTGCCCTTAACACGCAATTCGGCTTCCTTACGCACCAGCTCCATGCCCTTATCCAGCTCCTGAACATCGGCCACAACGTTCTCCAATGCGACAGATGCCGCCTTATCGGTGCCATATAGTTCGCACTCAAAGCTCAATAGCTCTGGAAATTTGGCTCGAATCGTGGCAACAATGTAGTGCAACAACGAGGAGCGCTTGTCTGTTGACTTTGTGTCAATCAGAGTGTCCAGCGACTGCAGCTTAAAGCCGTAGGCCGGACCACGCTTGTTGCTATTGAGATAGTTGCCAAAGGCCAACACAATTTCCAGCACAGCTTTGAACTTGCGCGACTGTTTTAGCGAGTTGGAGGCACTGGCAATCGATTGGACTTGCTGTAGATGATAATTGGTAATGAGAAAACAATTACATATATTCTATCGATGTGATATACTCATCCATTTCATACTAACCGGGCTAATGAGATGCACACTATCGACAAAGTTGCCCATGTAGTTCATAATGGCTAGCTTGGAGGAGATGCGTTCAACGCGTGACAATTGCAACATGAATTTGTCCTCCTCGGTGAGTAGCTGCTGATCCTTGCGCTCAATTATGTACTCTTTGTAGGCCTTAACCTCCGCATCGGTGGGCACCATCTTTTGCAGCAGCTCCACATTCTCCAGCGATAGCTTCTTTAAATCCAAACTATGTATGGCAGCAACAACATCATCAATGGGCATGCCCAATTTACGACGAGAGATTGCTGAAAGCAGTACAAATATTAAATAAAAACGAAAATAGTTGGTATATTTCTGGGCTGTGTAGCTTACCTATGTTTCTTAACCTCGTGTGCTCCAGCAGGGAGACATGATCAGGCTTCTTGAAACGTTTACTGGGATAGGAGGACAGGGCGCCATCCACCTCGCTGCCATTGCTACCATTGTGCAGACCACCGCCAATGCCGATTTTGAAGCGTTCTTCGAATTCGTTAAAGTCGATTTGCTTGAAGATCTTCTCGTCGTCCAGCTCATTGAATATGGTGCCGCGAACCTGTTGCAAAAGACGATCGAAAAATTAGATAAGAAACCCAAGTGATCGAATGAATATATCATGCTTCACCTGGTTCGGCTTGAGTGCTATCCAGTTGAGCGTGGGCAGCTTGTATTTGGTGGGCACCTTGCGCTTGATGGTCATAGCACCATCCGGAGCTGGCATGAAGCCTGCCACTGGTGGCGGCGGTGGCTGGAAGGAGCTCAGCATGGGCGGCGCATGTGGTGGCGAGGGAGCTGTGGACGTCACGCTGCCATTCGGACTGCCCAGCGGACTCAGGCCCGGCATCATGGGCGGCGGTGGCGGTGCAGGTGGCGCTGGTGGTGGCGGTGGTGGTGGAGCTGTTGTTGCTGGCATGGGTGGCGGCGGTGGAGGCGGTGGTGAAACTGTGCCTGTCGCTGATCCCGTCAGCAGGCTGCCATTCACCAGCGAGCCATCGCCACTGGACGCGGAACGTGGCAGTGAACGTGATAGTGTTTGCAGCTCCAGGTTTTTATTGTGAAGCAGCGTATCACGTTTCTTGAGCTCCTGTTCGTTCTGCTGCAGCATGCGTTGCAGGGCATTCAGCTGCTCCTCCAGCTGTTGCCGCATCACGGCCAGTTGTTCACGTTCCGTCTTCAGTGTCAGATTCTCCGTCTCCAGTTCGGCGAACTTGTACAAGAACTCCGAATTGCGATCTATTTCACGCTCTAGCTGATCTTCCAGCTCCTGTACACGCTCCAATGCAGATGTTTTCGTTTCCGAATCCTCCATCAATGCAGCCACATCAAACACATTGTCCAGATAGGCCGATATTTGCACTTTTAACTCCTCGGACTCGGTTAGCCGTATGCGCTCCAGATACTTATCCAAGCCCAGAGCCGTAAACTCGTACTGCAAATGGACCCGATAGTTCATATCCTCGACGGAGTGCACCACAATGTTCATGAATTGCATGCATGCGACCATAAAGTCAATGTTGAAGGCCTCAAAGTTCATAAAATATTCCATGAGTGTCTGGAAACGTCGCTGCTCCTGGCACACATCCTTGAAATTATCAAAGGAGCCCAAGATGATCTCGTGCCCACCCTTGACCAGACAAATCGCCGCCAGCAGCTCCAGCACCAGCGCCTTGGTGCGCAGCGACTTGTGTATCAGACTGAGAGCGATGCAGTTGATCGCCTCGCGATGCTGTATGACCATATTGAAGCCATATTTGTTGTTCATAATCGCACGCAGGCACATAATGGACACATGGATATCGTCCGTGGCAGCGCCCATGTTCAGTTTGGCAATGTGACGCGACCGACGCTTCAGGCTGGGACTGTCGAGCACCTCGCCAATGGTGGGTCGCACAAAGCTATAGGAATGCGAATAATTGCTATGGGAGCCCGTCTGCTGTCGGGAGCTGTCCAGCAATAGGGAGCCATTGGTCAGATTGGTATTGCCGCTAACACCGCCGGGACTCAACGAGCTGTTGCTCAACACCACCTCGCCGGCATCCAGGCCGTTTATCAGATTCAAACGCTCCTCGGATGCGCACAGGGCGCCCTGCAAACGCTGCTCGTGTCGCATCATCTGCAGCCGAAAGCTGAGATAATCAACGAGAGCATCTAAGCCCTGATTCGTATCGTCAAGGAACTCCTTGACCCATTCGATATGATTGGTGCGCAGCGAGATCTCTAGATCCCGCAGCACCTGTGTGGACGTCGACTCGCCGACCATCTTACGTTTCTGACAAAGAAAGTAGAAGAGGTAAAGCTGTAAGTGTACAAAGAGAGAGAGAGAGAGAAGAGAGAAGCGGGAAGGGAAGTTCGTGTTGGTATGGGAAACAGGACAATGAGCGCAGGACAAAACAATTAATGGATTGGATGATTCGATTGTTTGGTGCAGCAGAAGTGTCAGGGTTTATGTGCATGAGAAAAGGGGAAGGTTGGTGGTGTGCGTGTGCGTATGTGTATGTGTGTGTGTGTGTTGTGTTTGTGTCAGTGTTGTGAGTAGAGAAATTGAAATTTACACATTAATATTGGAACAAACATATAGAGATCTTTCTTTTATTATAATTTAGATGGGTTCTTTTTTGGTTGTTGTTGTTGTTCGAATAGTTGGTTAATGACTCGCTTCTCTGCAACAACAAGAGTCAGACAAACGCACCACACACAAGAAACTACAGTGAGCTACAAAAGTATCTATATACGAGGAGTCACTACAGCTACAGCAGGAAGAGCTGCCGCCGCTTTTAGAGACAAGTTAGAGCGACACAGTCATTACGAAAGCTATACGCACCACCAACTTTCAACATTTAAGCCAGGTTAGCTGCAATTGCCAACTTACCCGATGACTGCGCGAAGCCTTTGGGTCCAAATATGTTCGTAATTTGCTTAAGTAATGGGAGGGTGGATCCTTCGCCTGCACCATTTCCTGCAAAGAGACAAAAGAAATGATGTTAGCAAATTAAAACAAGTTTTTGGCTAAATAGAAACAAGTGCCAAGGCCGCAAACTGGTTTAAAACCTTGAAGATTCAAAGCGAGCATTTTTATTTTATTAACTACAAAAGTAATCTTCAAAAGGAGTTTCTTGCCAAGTCACAAAACCAACCGGAGCATATTATTAATATAATATAATATATTTTTCAAAAAATTGTTATTTATTTTCAGATATATATTTTGTACGATTATGCACAATAACCATGATCCGGCCAAGCGTTTGCTTTCCCAATTAAAGCCCATCAATTAAACACGGAAGTTGCCGCAATCGAAAAGTTTATAAATTGTTGACTAACCAAAAATGTGCTTGGACTAAGGCCAAAAGAAAATGCCTCCACACATGCATTAACACTAACTTAGCGGCTTTTACTTTTGTTATGCTTTGGGTGTTGTGTTGAGCTGTGTTGTTTTTGCCTCTGCCTCTGCCTCTGCCTCTGCCAACTGCATATTTGTGTACCATGTTTACGACAAAGCCCTGGCGAGCTCTCGCGATCTCCCTCTCTCTCTCCCTGCCGCCCAGCTCCCTGCTGGATCGCAGTGCGATCATATAAGCATCGATAGCTTGCCTAAGTTAAAGCATGAAGCGTGGTATACTTGTTTTTGGCTTTTTACTATGCCAACAACAACAAAATACCGACAACAACGACAACAACAACAACAACAACAACAACAAAAGCAACGCATGACTACAACTAAAACTATGTGTGGGTTTTGGTGCTTTGGCTGCCTGTGCAACTCGACGAGGAGAGAAAAAAAAACCAGTTTCATTCTTTTCCTAGTCAAGACTGGAGACGAAATAAATACATGCACATAGCTGCTATACATATATTTGACCAGGTATGGGGCGTCCAAGCGGCTCCAGCGATTAAAAACTGCAATTTATCGCAGTCATAATAATTTGCATTTTGTCACTGTGAGCCCAGCCAGTGTGCGCTGGTGTTCCAAACGGATTGGATTGCCATTGGGCTGTTGTGGTGGTGGTAATGGTGGTGGTGGTGGTGGTTGTTGTGGTGGGATTGGCTCTAGCCAAAGTCCTCGCCGACTCTAGTCCATTGTTTGTGGGCTGCGTTTTCATTCAAGAAGTGCCTGAATTATGGAAAACAGGTCTGTTGGCATGCAGGCGGTTTTAGGAAACAAGCAACAAAAGACAAGACACCGACGAGATCTTGAGATGTATATACATATGCATATACCCTGTAGCAGCAGAGGCTAGGCTGGGTTTGTTCAGGCAAGACGATGGCGATGTAGTCAATCATCAATCTAATCCGACTAAGCCCAAGCTTTAAAAACTTCAAAATTTGCTGCCTGCATCTTATAAGCCCAGCGCTTTTAGTTGAGCATCGAGTAACCCGCATAGAGTACATTTTCCAGCGTAACTCGTAGTCAGTCCCGGGCATAGTTATGCGTTCCCAGCGTCTTTTTGGCTGTGCTACTCCAACGCCAATGGCGAATATTTTCTAGGCGCAGCTCTTGAAAATTCAGTGACCCAGTTTAATGCTCTGGCCGGAGCCTCTACAGAACGGAGCCAAAATGAAGCCGAACAGAACCCAGGCGCGCTCCGTTGCACACGTTAATAGTTTCGTCAAAGCTGGCCAAACGGAGCACGCAATGTGGATTTGTGTAGACATGGATCTATAACACATGTAGGCTGTGTTTGTGGCCCCACACTGCCGCCCATCTGTTCTGTCTGGCTTAATATAATGCCGAAATGTTAAATGGGTTATATTTGTATGCCCCAGCCGAGCATTGTTCAACGCCATTTGAATTCAACAAACGCCGAAATCGTTTTGAAATTGGATTCATTTTGCACTTTAACAGGCATCAAACGCGACAAGCGACATCAAAAAACGAAGCGACGAGCACGCACTGAATAATGATATATATATATATATACTTAAAGACACATAATGATGTATACTATATGTAAAGAGATAATATCGGGCACAACACATGCCTAATATGAATTTCGGACGAGTTTAGCTGAGATGAATTGCGCTCGGCTCTGAATGTCAAGTGCAGAGGATCAAAGTACACAGTTCACATGTCAGCTAAAGAGAGCATTATAATTGATGTTAACAACGAGTTAATGTACTTCTTTTTTGGGAACAGGTTGACAACAACATCTTTCAAGTTGAATTGAGCGAAGTAGATATTTATCTACCCTTGCAATATTATCACAAACTCTTGAATGGGGCTACAAAAACATAAATGAGATTATTTTAAATATTGAACATATTGAAAACTCAGAAGTCGCAAATGGTTCAGAAACTTACTTTTCCGGCTTTTAATTTACAGTCTAATTTGTAGGATGAACTAGAGCTAGAAATTTGAGTACATGCCAGATACTATTATACCCAACTTTTGGTACATGGGAAATCAAACGATTTCTATATGAAAATATTTGAGGCTTGCAATATTTTCAGTAGAACGGGCAAATATATATTGAAAATTTAAATGTTTCATGTATTACAAAGCAAGATTTCAAACACTACCTGGAACATCAGCTCAAGGCAGAGAACTAGTTCGAACCATGAACCGAACCGCCGAACATTCCTTTGGGGCTGGCAGCCCTGGTTTATTTGTATTCGTGTTCATGTTTCTCGTACGCACAATATATATAGTATATAGTAAATAGTATTAGTAGTTGCTTTGGCATTTATCTAACGCACATGTGAGCAACAATTAGGCCGCATGACACTTGGCATAGTTAATTAGAGGGGCGACAATGTCGAGAGAAACTCAAAGGTCGCAGTTCAAGACTTAGAAACTGTTTTAGGCGTTGGCCTTCCGCCGAGCATTTTATGTTACATGAACAGGGGCAAGGAGGACAGAGACAGGCAGCAGGTCCCATAATGCGGTTGTCCACATTTAATCTGCAAAAATTTCGCATTTGCCATAAACAGGAAGTGGCCGATGATAAACGCGCAGACATGTGTCCGGCCCCTGGCAGGGAAAGGGCGGGGCAAATCGGTTTAGGCAGTTTTTAGCTATGGCGACGCACATAAATCGGAAATTATGGAGTCTACTTACTTGATCGCATATCATGTCCCACTTCTTCTCGTCATCGTAGTTGCGCAAGAGCTTTGCTTTGTCCGGCGGCAGATCCATGGAAGCCTGTACGAAGACAAATAATTGTAATTAATCTAATTGTTTTAAAAAATGATCAAAAAAATATATATATTCAAACATTGCAGAAACGTATTCGCAAATCGTCAAGAACAACGCGAACCATTTGCTTTAATGGACTGACGAAAGTAAAGTGAGGGAAAAAACCTAAATTAACCGAATTAAACGTTTCCCAGGTGTGGCTACAGTCATCGTATGCAAAGTACAAAATACTTCACTTAGTCCAAGTTAAATTTCCTTTTAGGAAAAAACAACCACTAAAGACGAAACTTTTGATTTACTTCAGTCGTATACCCTATAAAAAAAAGGTAACATATCATGCATATAAGTAAAGAGTGCAATTATCAGTTGCTGATCAAGTTTGCAATGAGAAAATATAGATAATAAGCCACAGGGTGGGTTTCCTTAAAGAATATCTTATAGATACCCAATGCAGTATAAGATAAAGGAACTTTATATCTTGTACATATATAGCACACTATAGATATACGATATAGACCTTTATCTGAGACATTATCTTCTGTTATCTCGAAAAGGAGGAAAGTAAGGATTCACTATGCAAACATTAAAACATTTTAAAGATACTTTTGTATCTTTGAGCGGGAAGAAGTTGTTGATATCGACTAGATTTCACAGCTGTGCTAGTGCTCGCAAGGCTTGTTTGCTTATGGACCAAAGGTAAGCCCAGACAATTCGTGGCATACAATTTACACCTGGCTCTGCTGCACCTGTGCACAACAACCACAATAGACCAAAATTTGCCATAAGGTAAGGGGCCATTCGCATTTTGGCCGCATCCGATGCGACTCAGTCGACCAAAAACATCAATCAGCCCAACAAATGCCAGTCAAGTGTGATGCCATTGTGCATTAAATGTACATTGTATATTTAACATTTTACGGAGAATATATGCTGACCATAATGAAATCAACAAACGGACGTTAACGTGACTTCAATTTGGGTGCAGCTGCAGCCAAGTTCTAATTGGAGTGCCAACACACGAGCGCGCAGGAAAAGGTGTGGATGGCAAGAGGAAGAGCTCGTTAATTTGGACAGGACGTTGATAAGAATGAAAAATAAACACGAGCATATACAACAAATTGGAAAATTCAATTCGATGCGAGTCAAATTAAATAGTTCTTGCATGGAAATATCATCTAAAACATATTTATTCCTTTTATTTATTTGATTAATTTTCGACAAAAACGAGTGACTTCCTAAATGCTCAAAGCCTAGTTGGAATCCACACGTTTTTAATAAAATACACGAGATATAGAAAATGCCGCTCAACAATTCGCTCAACTATAAATTATTCCCCTTTTTGTTGAAGAAATCCTTTGTTATTATATCTTTCAGCCAAGAATTAACGGCTTGCTTGTTTATAAATGTGCCTATAATATGTATGCCAATTGAAATCTTTTGGAATTACTCAGAATTAACTCTGCTTACATATACGATTTGCGTATGAAAATCGTACAATGAATCACGCCATGCGGTCTAGTATATAAAAAATAAGTCTATTAAAAAGAAATTGAATATGAAATTGACAAACGCAATGGGTGAACGAGCTCAAAGTACCCTGTAACTTTTATAAACCTTAATATAAACTTTGATTGTATTCAATTACAAAAGGCAAATGAAGCGTGATTTGTTGTAGATACCCTTCTAAAACTTTATGAGTATTGAAGTATTGAATAAAAAGATGCGAATTTCTTTTCGATTATTGATACATTAAAATTATTATTAATTCTTTACAGTTGTGGTCATATATATATCGTTATAATAGTTGCCAAGTTATCCGGAGAACTTCTAAATGGAATATAAAATTCGAAGCGCTTACTCATCGGTCAAGAGCGTAGATCAGGCTTTTCAAAGGGGGCTACCATGGGCTTCCCATTATTTATGCACACCCGAACACACACCCACGCACACACACCCACGCACACACACACGCACACACACACACGCACACACACAAAATTTTAAAATGCGTATCCGGTACAGCGGTCGGGCAGTTGGATTATTATGTGTTGTCGACTAATTTATATAGAAAAAAAAGGGCGGTATTTATTTTTGCCTGCTCTGGCATAAATATTAAGCTGCCATTCACAATGCTGAGCGAGAGAGAGAGAGAGAGGCTCTGTCATTTATTATTCCAAAGTATACACAATCGTATATTTATATTGTTTGTTGTTTAAAAAGCGCGTCGAGGCAAATCACTCAGCGTCAAGAGGCCGAGCCTCACGGGCAGGGAGGCAGCATTGGGGGGGGAGGGTCAAGGAAAAGGTGACTGGGCGGCGCGACATTGGAGGGCGATCTCCGCAAGGGCAGATCCCACACTCAATAAAAAAAAAAAAAAAGGCGCACTCTTCAACCTCCAACACATAATGTTAATAATCATAAGAATAATTAATCAATAAAACGTTGCAATCATTTATAATTCCATTTTACATTTACTCAATTTTTGCAGGCATGTGAAATGTTTATCAACAAATATTACATTGAGCTCGTTTCGTAAGGCATAAAAATAACAAATAAACAGCTTGAAAGAAAATTGCATGACAATGAAGTAATTGTTTTGGCTTAATTAACACACAACTAAAACTGGGAAGAGCGTGTAAATTCATAATAATTGACTGTGAAAAACAAGATCATACGAAAATGTATTTAATTAGCATCGGGTAACAACTGCGAGCAAAATTTAACCGAACAAAATAAAAAACAATGTAATGCGAATTAAATACAAAAAAGATATTACGCTGTGCGCACTTAAAACAATTTAATGGCTTCCTTTGCGATTCTCATCAGCTCAGTTAGAAGAGAGAGAGAGAGAGGCAGAGAATTTCTAGGCGATTCTCATAAGGGACATACATATTGTCATAAGACAAGAAGAGACAGACAGGGTCTCTCTATACGACTATCAAAAGCGCTGAGGGGCAGGGACGGATTAAAATACACAGCCCTTCTTTGCGATTCTCATGAGGGAGATACATTAAAAGAGAGAAACTATCTTGATAGTAGGTGGAAACGGATTAAAATACACAACCTTTCTTTGCGATTCTCATGACGGAGATACATTAGGGACGGATGAAGGGACATTGTGAAAACATTTGTGGGAGACAAGAAAGGAAGAAGGTGAATAATAAATGACAATGACAGCATGAAAGGAAGGGGCAAAAGGAATAAACGATAGCTAAAGAGTGTCAAAGGAATAAAAAATATGAGTATACAACAATCTTGACGATCTTCAGCACAGCCAAGTAAACATGATCTGCATAAGGTATTAGATAAACTCAGGTCGAATATTCGCCATTTGCCGGCTACGCACATTTTTGCCTCTATTTGAGCATTAATAAAAAGCAAGAATATTTTCCAATCCCAAGTCCGAGCATACATTATTACAATTACAATTATAATCGCCCAACGGCAGATGCAGAACAAAGTGCAATGTAATTTATGTGCTCTACACGGCCTGTTTATTGGTCTTACATCAGTTCACATCGAGTCTATGCTCGTTTACTGTTTTTGTGCGCATAAGAACAGATGCAGCTGGGCTTCTTTTTTTTTGCCCCACTATTTGCAGACCGCAAGAAGCTAATGCCCCCAAAAGGGACCGCCAAGGAAGTTGAAGCGTAGCGATAAGGAAATGCCAACCATCTATGTGGCATATGCACATACATATATAATTGTATACACAAAATAGATAAACACAAGCACAAAGACTGGATGTGTATGGTAGCAATCGGTTGGTCTCTTTTATTTTCGCAGTCATTAGATAAAGCCCAGCAAATGGGCAAATGGGCAAATGGGCAGAAGCTGACAAAGTCATCAAAGTGCTGAATGACTTATAAACAATGAGTATTAATTCAACAAAAACAACAGCTGCGGTTTTGCCAGACCTGTGCTCGGTCGGTCTGTCAGCCACTGGAAATGCCATTAGGGGGAGACACTCAGACCAGACATTAAAAGCCGGGCCATATTCTAGATAAAGATGAATTCCGCTTGCTACTGAAACCCTTTGCACGACGATGATCATGATGATGATGACGATGATAACGATGATAGTTATGATAATGGTGGTTATGATTAAACGAGTGAAAGTCATTTGTGTGCCGAGAAAGTTTGTAAATTAATGAGGATTTTATGTGGTTAGTCCGACAACACCCACAGCCGCCAGCAGCCCAGAGAGTCGGGGCGATTGGGTTAAGCCTATTAAGTTTTATGGATATTAAAATGCTATTAAAAAATTAACCAACTATTAATTATGATTGAGTCAACTTACGCTAAAGAAAGCAGTGCTGGGATTTAACTGCAAGCCGGCTTTGAACCAAATCAGTTCGAAAATTAAATGTCAATTCACTTTTTACTCAAAACCGAACCTTAAATCAAAGCAGTTGCACATAAAACAGCCTAACTGAAAGTTAAACCAGGTTATTTTTCGAAATAAAAATAATCTAGCCATATTTGGCAGATAACAATTTTGAAAAAAAAATCAAATTTAGCCCGAATTTTGTATACGAAAGTATGTAAGGCTTGCCATAATTTCAAATACAGCGGACAATTGTTAATTTATAGTTGAATTCTTTGATTCAAATTTTGAAAAATTTTGAGAAACCAAGGCTCGAACTTAATGTTGGGTATAAGGATGTGGAAAACTAGCTGTACGAAGCAAACCCCAAACATTGGTCGCTCGAAGAACAAAACCTTCAGATATTGTCGCAGTTTCCAAATCACTTTAAGCCTTAAAACCTAGAAAAGGTTTAAAACTCAGATGTGGCTACTTTGTACTCATTTTTAATTGAATATACGAAACAAACGAGCTTAAGCAAATTTGAATACTTTGCAACTAGCTAGCCGAAGCATTAGAATGGAATTAATATCTTGAAATGCAGAAACTCCACCAAGTTATAGAGAGAAGATGTTTTCACATATCAACTGAGAGCTAAGGCGAAGTGTAAATGTCATATATTGAAGCCAAAGAGCGGCTGTTGCTCTGTGAATATTGTCTCTGCAGACATTTGTTTGCTCAGCTTGATCCTCAGTCAATTTGCTGAATGCATCCGGAGCAAATGGAAAGTTCAATCAACCCGCGCAGCTAACCGGAAACATCTGCGTCGACTGCACCCGATTAGACATAAAACGCAAATTATTAGCGGCAATGTTGGCAAAAACTATTTATAACCATGAATCAGGCAAACAATTGCCTTCAATTGTGGCACGGACTGGGCGAGGGCAAAGGCAGCCAGAGAGAGGAGGGAGGGAGAGCGAGAGGGAGGGAGCGAGACACTTAGTAGCTCCCAAACAAAAGTAAACAGAAATTAGCCTAAGCCTTTTGGAATGGCGAGTCGAGGCCAAGTCGAGCGAACGCTACCGAAATGACAAAACAAATTTTGGAGAAACACAAAAAAAAACTCAATGTAAACAAAAGCAGTTAAACACATCCAGTGCCAAAAAGCGGGGCGAGGGGCAACCAGAATGTAGTCAACAAGTGCTATCTATGGCGAATCGAACGCTTGAATACCCTTGAATAGCGATACGTTAATAAGATCAAAGGCAATATCTTAAGTTTTTAGCTAATTGAAGCGAATGCGAAGCGAAAATAGATAATATATATGTATATGTAGATCGTATATAGATTTTAAAGCTGTGACAGTTATCGCTCGCAAATCAGAAGATTTCGAATAAAATCGCATTTTAAAAACGAAATTTGACATTCATTTCATTTCTCTAGGCCTAGATAGGGAATTTTTAGAAAATGCAATATTTCTAAGGTATTCATTAAAACATAAATTAAGAATTTTCTCATTCGTGTGCGAATCATTAAAGAAACAGCATTTTTCGCACCCATAAAACGATGGCATAACGAGCATTAATTATTTACTCAACATGCATAAATCACCTACCTACATTTACATGTTGCATGCAACCTGAACGAAACAATGCTGCCCCCATATCGACTAAGCAAAGGGGTAAAAGAAAAAAATGTAAAATTTAAACGACAAAAGAACGCGTTGAGCGAGGTTTCATATTACATCGACTGGGCACGATGATAAGTGAGAGAGTTTGAGCAGCGCATATGTATGTATGTGTGTGCATATAATAAATGAAGATTTCGTGTTTTTCGTCTACTTCTTCTGGTTTATTTTGAATACTTATTCTCAATTTGGCCGCGAATGGCAGATAAGCCAAGCCGCAACAGCAGCCCAATAGCCCAATGAGTCAGCAGCAGTGGGAAAGAGAGCGGCGACAATCGATCAATTTGCCTTTAATTGCCATTTGCATGCGGCTGCGTTTGGATTTCAGCTTGCGATTGGGTCACACTTTTTGTTTTTATGGCAACAAATTGTTTTTTTTTTTTTTTATTTCTGCTTTTGGCAATATAAAAGCGCGCGCCCATTGTTTAATTAAGTTGACTTTGTTGCGCGGAGTGCTGTGGAGCAGCACTTCACATGCATGACAAACAGAACAGAACGCCGACGGAGTGGGAGAGAGACAGCGAGAGAGAGAGAGGCAGGGGGGAGAGAAATGGAAAGACACATACATAAATATATATATATATATATACAGAACGCACACGAGACAATACCCAGCTGAACTCTTGTGCGTGCCAAACGCACTGAAACTCACATGCCATTTTCTAAACATGCCTGAGAACATTTCTTTTGGCCATAAATCATGAGAAGGGAAACAATTACTGACTTTTTTCTTTAAAAAAAAACCATCAAGTATTGGTCGGCTTTGAAAGGGCAGATTATTTTTCATTTGATTTAAATTTGCCGCTACGTGCGAAAATCAACGAAACAGATGTTAATACATTTTACTGCCCAGATCTACGCTTAATATTTTGGTTATAGATTTAAAACTCGTTTTGAGCAAAATATTTCAGCTGTGACTAATTCAGCTTCCTAGCTTTACGGTCAGTCATTGAGTCAATTAGGGCAAATGAGTTATAATTAGCTGAAATATTTTGTAAGTCTGTTGGCCACAAAAGCCACAACTGCGGCACAACTGGAGCTGCATTTTTAAACAGTTGCGCTTTGCCAATTTGTAACATGATTTTCGACTACATTCTGACTAAACACGCATTAATGGAGACGCCAAAAGTTCGACTGGGGTCATCGAATCGCACAAACACACGCACACAACAAATGATGAGCTCATCAATCACATGCATTTAGAGTAGGCGAGCGGAAGAATGGGTTGAGGGCATATACGAACAAGGATAACGTTTATTATCCGTTTATCCGTTTATCCGTTTGTTATCGTTGCACTTACCAAGACTTTGGCAAATCGTCGATCCAGCTCGTCGGTGGTGGGCATCGGCTGTTGGCTGCGACTGCGCACGCTCGGCTGCCGGACATGATGGTACTGTGAACTGGAGCCGATGTCATAGCGCAGATCCTGCTTTTGGAGTGTGCCCATGCCGGGCGGCGCATTATGATGGCCGCCATTGCGGTGCATGGAGTGTGTGCTCTGGTGCAGTTGCAATGGCGGATGCGGATGCGGATGCTGCTGCTGCTGCTGCTGCAGTTGCTCCTCTCTGTCCACATCGGCATTGGTGATGTTGCGTGATTTGACTGCGCCCATTATGGTTGCGAACCGGCCGCTGCCCGCCGTTGCTGCGCCAGTTGTTGCTGTTGTTATTGTGGTGCACCAGCCGCCGCCGCCGCCGCCACCGCCGCCGCCTCCGCCTCCACCGCCTGACCCACCGCCACCGTCGTTGCGGGCGTCGCCGGCCTCGATGCTCGCTACAGTTAGCGCTGTGCTAAGGGACGTTGATACCGCGCCCCATACAGTGCGACAGAGTGCGCGGGTGCGTTCGGGGCAACTTGAAAGTTGCTCTTTGATTCCGTTGAAGATATCCAAAGCGATGTTTCGGCTTGGCCTGCGCTCGCCCTGCAGCCAGTGAATTTTATTATAGTCTATATATATATATATTTGAGTATATATAACCGAAAATTTTAATTTTAATTTCTTTTTTTAAGTGTGTGTGTATTTGTTTTGGGTTGTTGTTTTTTTTTTTTTTTTGTATTTGTATCGAACTAAAAGCGAAAAGTTGCTGTGTTAAAACTTTATTTTTGCAATGCAAGCACTTCCAAATGCAATATTAATTATTTATATATTCATATATATGTACATATTGTATGCTTGTATTTTTATGCACATACGCGCACTCACACACAATTGCATATACACGCCCTAAAAGAATTTTGTTGGAAGCACAAATAATGACACCAAGTGAGTAATGTGTGCTTGTTGTTGTTGTTGTTGCTGATGCGGCGGCGGCTGCTGCTGCTGCTTCTTCTTGTATGCAACTGAACAAACACATACACACGCCAACACACACTCGCACACAATAAACACGAGCCAGCACGCACACAGACACAACACACACACACACACACTAGAGCACAGACAAAGCGCAGATTTCAATAGAACGCTCCTGTAGGCGTTTGCTTTAAAGCCTTGCTTTTTATTTGTGCTTTAGTCACTTGAAGGCAACTTGAGTTAAAAGCGTTTCAAATTTTAAATTAAATGCTGCATTTCAATTACTTAGGTTTTCTACGCGAAATTCCACTGCAATTGTTTAAATGCACTTCGAATGCGACGGCGCGTCTACAGCAACTTGCAACTTCGTTTGTCGAGTTTTCGAACGAGACTGACAGTGTGACCGACCTTCTGGCAGCATTGAAATACCAAATGGTGTGCTTTTAAAAAAATATACTAGCCTGCACGCTTTGCACGAAAGTGTCTATGTACAAATTATTTGAAAGCAATTTATGACTCAGTAAAAAAGCAAATTAAACATTTTTGTGATTGAATAACAAATAGCTACATAGTTTTCTTGTATTTTGTTTTTTGGAAATTTATCTAAAAGCTAAATACAAATACTGGTCATCCACATAAACCTCGCTGCAGTGGACATTTCGATTAATTAATCGACGAGCGCCATCCCTGGCAACGAATTTAGTGAAAATCCATATTGTTTACAAACATTTGCAAATACTTAAACAATGGGTACTCCCCGCAAAAGTTCTAACTACTTTTCACCCTACTCACAAAATGTGCGGCAATATCCATCGCAAACAGCGGACTATATGACACAGCATGCTGGCGGCGTGCAATCCCCGTACACACCGCAGGACCGAAGCGGACAAAGATCTAATCAAAACACACCTCATTTCTACCAAAACAAAACGCCGCAACACCAAAATAGTGGCTTTTACGAGGACAGACAGGGCTCCAGGGCCAACACGGCGCACTTCTATCAGATCAAATCGCCGCAACAGCAACAAGGAGGATCCCGGCATTATGGCCAACGCGGCGGCAGACGTGGACAGCATCAAAATCGACAATTTATTAACCGAAACGTCAATTCGTTCTCGCAGTACTTTCACATTTCAATGTTGGAGGATCCGTGGCGCGAATTGATGGAACGCCACGAGGCAATACACGGCAGCGCCCTGAACGACCAACCGATTATAGAATTAGATACATAGCTTCAGTTCAACACTTTATACATATATATATACATTTACGAAACGTGCTTCTTTTATAAAACTCAATTGTTAAACACTTAATGCTACAGATTCTTTTTCATTTGTCATTTCTGATGTTGGCGCTTCTCTAGATATTTCTCCCAATCAGCTGCAATTCGATTATAGATGCCCATCGCGGCGCGTGCATCCTCCACAGAGTTGTGCTCCCCGGTCTGTATCTCCTGGCCCAGCACGGCCAATGTAAGGCGCTTGAGGCTTGGCGTGTGTCCATTTGAGACAAGCTTACAGAGCGGCTTATAGCGAGAGGTATCACGAATTTGGGCCTCGGGATGCTTTATGCTCAGCACGGCGAGATCATTGCGCAGAGCGTGGCCAACCAGTACTTTGCCGTGAAGCAGCTTGACGACCTCATCTTGCACGTCTTTGAACTCCTCGGCGTTCTCGATGTCATGCGGGCGTATGCCCGAAACACTTGTCCGATAATCTGTGACTGGCTCGCGGGGCTTAACATGCTTGTCCAGCAGCACCTCGCCCACTTTGTTTACGATAGACACACGCGCCAGCATGTCATCCTGGCCGTTGAAGCCCACGCCCACCATCTCACAGTCCATGGCCAGGATGCGGTTGCGCTGTGCCTTGCGCTTAAGACGCGCACGCGCCGATTTGGTAAGTGCCGCGTTTGCCTCTCCATTGCCAGTTTGTGCTGCCTGTTTTTGATTCTCGGTGCCAGTGGCTGCTGCCGCCTGCCAATTGGAGCCGGCGGCACGTCTATTGATATTTGGCTGCTGTACTTGCAAGCGCTCCATCGAGATCTGAAGCTTGCGCTGTCCGGGAGAACTCGAATTCGTGTTCATAGTTTTCTTTTTCTCACTCACTGTGGCGCTGCTGCCGCGGTTTAGGTCGAACTGTTTCTGACGCTGCGCTGTAGACATTGATCTAACGGCAGATTTATTCCATTCGTTGCTCTTAATACGATGTGATCGGTGATTTTCGTCGTAATTTTAATATTATTTGGAATTGGACTCTTTTTGTTTCCAGCTAAAATCCCCAAAAAATGTGTTTTGTCAATCGATAGCGATATCGATTGCAAGTAATTGGAAATCAGGGTTACCTCTACGAACTGATCGGATGATTTAGGAATTAATATTTTTAAATCAATAACCATTTTTTACCAAATAAGCCTATGCACATTTACTATATTTTTTAACAATCTCAATTAAAATATTTAATTTTTTTTTCAAATCTTAAGCGGGTAACTTTAGCAACTAAAATATGTTATCACTGTTAAATAACAGTGCCAGCAAATGTAAAAATGTTATCGCTGCATAGCTGCTGTTTAGATATAACGAAATCAGAAGTAAAAAAAGAACAAGAAGACGACAAGTTCAACAAGACACAAACATTATTTAAAAAATCGAATAAGAAGAAACATCAATAACTGAAAGGGCTGCTAAGGCTGGCTGCTCTACGTGGTTTGCAACCAGCTGCCGCAGTTTCTTGTACGCGAATCTTACATTTTAATTGAAAGAAAACTCTTGCAGCCAACAATGCAAACATGCCATAACTATGCAACATTGTCATTAGCTGCACGTACTTTGTGCGGTCTACGCTGGCAGTGGCCGCAATACTAAACAAAAGACTATATCCAAGTTCGTAATATGGCTGGTGACACTGCAGCTAGCGCCATGCAGTCCTTTCACACGCGCTGCGGTCGTTCCATAACGCTTGGAAATGGGAATCGTTCCGCGCAGCGTTCGATGCGAAATTTTAGCCATGCGCTCGTGTTCAGCGCAGAGCCTCTAGTGGATGATGTGCTCTTCGAAGTGGTCATTGAGAAGAAGGTGATATGCTTTGTTATTATTATTATCAGTGAATAAATCAATATTCTACATCTCAGAATCACTCCTGGGGCGGCAGCATTGAGATTGGCGTCACATCCGAGTCTCCCGAAGATTTGGAATTGGTCGCCTGCGCCACGGCCATGCGGAATGGTACTTGGGTTATGTCCGGTATTGATGTGCGCAAGGATGGCCGACGTTTGCTGGAGTATTATGGAACAGATCTCGAAACTCTTAACGAAAATGATCGCGTTGGCGTTATGCGTACGTCCAGCCACGAGCTCGTTTTCTATGTCAATGGTGAATCTCAGGGCGTGGCCGCCAAGAACATGCCCAAGCCGCTGTGGGCGCTTGTCGATCTCTACGGGCGCTGTGTGCAGGTGTCCCTGTGTCCCACGGATGCGAGCACCATCATGAACAGCAGCAGCGAGGTACTTTACATTGATTTAAGTTAGCCAATGTATTTTGTATATCAAAAGCTTTGTTTGAACAGCTGTTGGACTCGCCTTTGCAGCAGCCACTGCAGCAGGTTATCCAGAATTTGGACGTGCCCATGAGCGTCGATGTCAGCGTGGTGGATAGCAGCAACATTGACGCCCTGACACGGCTTAATCTCAATGCCAATGCCAGCTGCAGCTCCAGCAGCGGCATCGGCGAATTCTACGATGTAAATGATCGCCTGCGTTTTCATACGCGTTGCGGCTCCTTGGTCAAACTGTTGCCCAATTTCCGTTCGGCAGAGCGTCGTCGACCGCTGGATGAGTTCAACAATGGCGTCGTCATGACACATCGTCCACTGCGCGACAATGAACTGTTCGAGATACGCATTGACAAACTGGTGGACAAATGGTCGGGCTCCATTGAGGTGGGCGTCACCACGCACAATCCGACGGTGCTGCACTTTCCAGCCACAATGACGAACATGCGCAGCGGCACCATCATGATGTCCGGCTGTGGCATTTTAACCAATGGCAAGGGCACGCGCCGACAGTATGGCGAATTTAATCTTGACGAGCTGCGCGAGGGCGATCGTGTGGGCATGATGCGCAAGGCGAACAGCAACCTGCACTACTACATTAATGGTCAGGATCAGGGCGTGGCAGCGACACGCGTGGCCGCCACACTATGGGGCGTCATCGATCTGTATGGCATGACCATCAAAGTGACCATTGTCGACCGAGACGAGCGTGAGCAACAGAATTTAGTCACCAGAAGGAACAACATTGTCGCCGGCATGGCCATGGGCTGCAGTCACGGTCAGTCTGGTACGCCCACGCTGAGTCTCCTAAGCCCGGAGAGCGAAATGAACGTGGCCGGCGCAGCTGGCGGGCTAAGCGAAACTATATCCAGCACTCGCGCCATAGCACGCAACGATGATCGCCTCACGTTTCATCCCATTTGCGGCAGTCATGCAACGGTCACGCAGAGCGGACGCACTGCGCTCCGGCCCAAGTAAGTTTCGTCTACTTAAATGGAGACTTATAACCAACTTACCTTTTAATTCCAGCGCTGCTGATGATTTTAATAACGGCGTAGTGCTAACACGTCGTCCATTGCGTCCCAATGAGCTATTCCAGGTACGTCTCGAGCGTGTCGTTACCAAATGGGCTGGCTCCGTTGAAATGGGCGTGACCACACATACAGCCGATGAGCTCGACTTTCCATTTACCATGACAAACGTGCGGTTAGTAAAGAAGCTTATTGCTTTAGCCTCTTGTCTTACCCCTATCTCGCTTTCTGTAGCTCCGGCACCTGGATGATGACTGGCAATGGTGTCATGCAGAATGGCGTGACTGTGATCGAACAGTATGGCCAGAACCTGGATCGCCTTCAGGTGGGCGATCGTGTAGGCGTTGTGCGCAAAGATGATGGCACGCTGCACTTCTGGGTGAATGGTGTTGACCAGGGACCCGCGGCAACAAATGTGCCGGAGCGCGTCTACGGTGTGATTGATTTGTATGGCCAAGCGGCGCAGGCGAGCATCATTGACACGTCGGAGTGCGGCAGCCCAGACACGGGTAATTCAACCATTTCCAATACGACGCTGTACAGCGAGGTGCCGCTGCGATTTCACAATATTCACGGCGCCAACGCGGGCATCTCCAACAGCGGCCTGACTGCATCGCGCCCCAATTCGTTGGCGGAGTTCAACGATGCCATTGTCTTCAGTAATCGGCCGTTGCGTAATCGTGAACTATTTGAAGTGGAGCTGGAAACGATGGTGCGCCACTGGTCGGGCAACATTGAGATTGGCGTGACTGGCACGCGACCGGAGGACATACAATTGGCACCGAATGCGACCGATTTGGAGGCTAATGATACCATCATTCTGTGCGGTCCCATGATCTTTCACAATCGTAAAAGCATACGCACCAATGTACTCATCGATTTGGACACTCTTGGCACTGGGACACGAGTCGGTGTGATGCGCAACGGCGACTTCATACACTTCTTTGTGGATGGCATGGACCAGGGTCCAGCTGGGGAGTGCCATGCTCCCAATATTTGGGCCATCATTGATCTCTACGGACAGTGCGCACAGGTCAGCCTGACGCAGACACAGCTGGACATACGCGCTCCGTATGCCACCAGCGAGAACTCGCAGAGCTGCCAGGCCACGTCCGTTATACAGCATCCAGCGTTGGAGACCAAACATCGCTGGACATTCATTTCGGGCAATGTCGTGCTTACCAAGGATTGGACAGAGGCCTCCCGATATACTGGCTCTACGGCTGCCCTGTCGCATAGCCTGGTCTTCTCCGAGCATCCTTTGAGTGTGGGCTCGCCCTTTGAAATAAAACTGACCTCTATTAATCCCATGTATGCCGGTAGGTACCGCTCCTATTATTTAAATCAGTATATTAATCAATTCTTTCTGCAGGCTGCCTCAGCATTGGCATCACAGATCTCAACTTGGCTGATGAAACCGTGCGCAAGAAGTTGCCCACGAGTCTTAAGCGCATTCCCGCCAACGTTTGGTATGTGAGCGGCAACGAAGTGCGCTTCAATTCCAGCTGTCTGCAGCGTTCGCTGGCGTCTCTTGAGTGGCTGCGTGTGGATGATCGCATCACACTGGAACGCGTGGAGAGCTCGGTGAACATACTGCTCAACTCGGAGAACGTGAATATTCAATTTCTTAATGTTCCCAACAATGTGTATGTGGTTGCCGAGCTGCGCGGCTCGACCATGGCCGTTCAGGTGATCTCTACGCAAGTGCCCGCATCACCGTTGCGGCCGTGCAGTCTACGGCTGCAGGATTCCATGGACTTTGGCATGGATCCTCTGAACAAGCAGGACAGCTCAATGCTTGAGTCCATCGATTCAGAGGCGCAGAATTATGAATTTGTGGACATATCCAATAAGCATGTGCGTCTCTCCGACGATCGACGCAGCGCCTCCAGAACCAAATCCTTCAACCAGGCCATTGTGTATCTCAACAAACCCTTGTGCAAGGGCGAAAGCATAAGCATCAAAGTGGACGCGATCAACAATAAATGGAAGGGCACTCTCAGCCTGGGTGTGCTGGCCACGTGTCCTCAGGCGCTGGCGGTGCCCATATCGCTGCTCAACTGCAAGCGCAGCTGCTGGCTGGCCACACACGACTACATCAACATCAACGGCCAGGTAATGGCCTCCAAGTACGGCGAAGCACTTGAGCAAATACAGGTGGGCACTGTGATTACTCTGTCGCTCACACACGCCGGCATGCTGAGTAAGTAGAGAAGAGTGAGTGGCAATCATTGGAATTTATAACATGCTCGTCTGCTTACAGTCATCATGGTTGGCTCCACGAATCTAGAGGATCTGGCCAGCGGTTTGCCGGGTCATGTGTATCCGATCTTCGATATATACGGAAAGTGCGAGAAAATCACATTGCTAACGGGAAATGATGCCACGCGCACTGGCAATGCCAACGGCACGCCAATTTTGGAGGCACCTGAGGCATTGGAGCTGGACAATATGCCGCAACAGTGCGAGAAGGCGCATTTGGAAATGCACGAAAAGGAGAAGGACACGGAGCAAATGAGCGATAGCGCCAGAGAGCTGCCCATGGGTGCCTCAACCTCAGCTGCCGCCAATGTCATGTAAGTGCATGGTAATTTTTTAGTTTTCAATTTCATTCTACATCGCATTCTACCTTGCTCCAAACAGGACTCGTTCGGTTATGGAGAGCGTCTCAGAGAATTTGCTGCTAAACATCTCTATTAAAAATCGCACACTTGAGCAGCAGCGAAATGAACTCGGCGGCTCATCGTCCACGTGGTAAGGCTAGGCTGGTCCTATAGTCTTTCAAGTTCCTAATTATGTTTTTTTGCAGTTGCTTGCGCGAGTCCTTGCAGCTGCAGCACAACACGAATCTCAATATTCAGCGAAGTCAGAGTACTCAACGATTTCAGAACTCGCTAAATACATCAACAGGTGGTGGCGGCGGTGGTGCCAGCACCTCTAATGCGGCGTGTCAGGCGCATGCATCTAGCGCCGTTTACGATACGAACAAGGAGTATGATGAGCAGCTGTTATGCTCCAATGTGGTGGCTCCAGCTATGGTCGCCTCGCACGAGTCGGAGCACAGTGAGAACAACGCCGAGGCAGTTGTGGAGGCGGTCAATGAGCGGGAACTGTCCAGCGAGCCAGACAATGTGCTGGAAGATGATGAGATTGATTATATGAATCATTTGTTGTTGCTACAGCAGCTGCAACAGAATGAATACACACGCATGCAGCATCATTTGTTGCCGGACCAAATGTCGTTGCTAAATCTGGATCTCTCTTCGCTGAACTCCTTGGAGTCGGAAACTAATTCCATGGGCAATGCCCGGGAATCGTTGCGTACAGCAGCAGCGGCGCTGGAGCAAAACGATTGCGAGTATTTGAAGCAGGTGAAACGTTTTTGTGCCTCCCTAGTGCTGCCACAGGCCTTTTTCGACATACGCCTGGAGCCGATCTGCTTCTGCTCCATGTGCAGCTGGAGCAGCAATGGCAACGGCGACAAATTGGAAGGCTGGGTCTACTTCAAGCTAAATCAGCAAACGGTGAATGCGCTAAGCACATCAACATCGTCCGCTGCCGGCTCATCGGCGGCACAGGTGCACTTGGATCTGAATGGTGATTGGCTGCCCTTCTACTACATGACACGCGTGGACAAAATACGCGCTATCTTAGATCGTGGACAGCCGCTGCCGCTTGAAATGGATGAGGACACGGTCGCAACCACACACAAAGATGAGCCTGGCACCCGTTTAGAGCTCTACTACTCACCCAATGCCACAGTCATTGAACCGGTGCTACCGCAGCATCATTATGTTTCCGATCAGGGCGTGCATCGCATTTCCACCTCCTTCGAGGTGTATGTGCGTCGTCAATCGATCTCTGGCGTCACCACGGGCAAAGCAGCCACCGAGGCGAAGCGACGCAGCATGCATACGACCGATAATGAGGCAAACAATGATGGCGGATCGGGTGGCGCTGCTGGCGGCGGCGGCTGCAGCAGCTCTGGCACATTGAACGAGTCCTCTGTGCATCTGCTCAACGATTTGTGCTGGTTTACCAAAGAGGCAGGCGCCTGCATTATTAATGCATTAATTATTAAATTAGACCGCATCGAGGAGCCTGCAAGCGATACCTAATTAGACTATCCACATATAGATAATATTTATACACTAGTCACCAGCTCGCAGCCTAATTAACTATTTATATCGTATATAGTATATGATAATAATACTTGCTAGTTTTCCACACTAACGCATTCCCCTTTATAAACATGTTTTGTATTGTAAGTGCATATGAATCTCCAAATATAATTACAATGTTACTCCTAACCCGAACTGTTGAATGTGTTTTCCGCAACATCTTGGATATAATGAAGTATTCATTTAGTTTGATGAGTCGTATTTGTGTTGATTTGCGCAATTTGTCCTACTTTGTTTCTGATACTATCCATTTGCAGACTTATGTTTGCAACCAGATCATTATCTAACTTAATTTGCTCTTCGTATTGGTTTTCCTTTTCCTTATAGAGCTCCAGATTAGCTTGAAGCTCGGCTACCTTTGCTTCGAGTTCCCTTATTTGATTGTCTTTGTCTCTGATCGCAATCGCGTTTTCTTCAATATCCTTTTTGGCTTTTTCTCCACTCTGTACCAAGGTCCTTAGAAGAGTATAACAATAGGAACCGCATTGTTGATCCAAATTGGTTGATATTTCGTTTAACTGTTTTGTGAAATTTTCGCATATATAACTGACTGGATACTCGATTTTAGAGCACTCACCGAACCATTTGTGGTTGCTGCACCTGCCACAAATGCCTGCAGAGCAAGCAGACAAATTATTAAAACTTTCATGTTAAATAGATTTGGATGTCTTGAATAGTTGAAGTTTTCCTTTGCCACAGAAATCTTCTTGATACTTGGTTGCGATGAGTTTCGCAGACAAAACAGTACTGAATATTTCTGTATTTCGAAAATTTATAACTACGTGTTTTCAGCGAGATTCGCTTTATGCGAGTGTGTTTACACATATATGTGCCAAGAAATATACTACAATATCATTAATTTTAATGGCCTTTTCAATTCATTTCAATTCCCGGAATTTGTTTACTTATACATATATTAGAAAAGAAAACGAGGTGCGCCGTGTATTTACTCGTTTTGTTTTCAACTCAATATGTAGGGCGGAAAAGGTACTATAAATTTTCGGAATTGTATAAAATGTACAAAGAAAATCGAAATAAAATATATTTCTATGACAAGGGAACTAAAAAAAACAGCAGAAAGTGCTTTTTGGAATCATCATTAAGGTTTTATTTGATTATTTGAATTCCATTCATTTAGTGTCGCTTTTTGTTATTATTCAACTATGCAAAAATGGTCGATTAGAAAATGTTTTTTATTAAGTTGTTGCATCCATCCATCCGTCCATCCATACAGCTCCGTCTGTCACTTCCACTGCCATCGTCTGCTGCACTTAATCCAATCGTTTGTTTTATACGCTTACACATTTAGTTTTTGTTTACAGTTTTTGCCAGTTTGCTGATTCTGATGCGTCGGAAAAGCAAAAGTGCATATACAATTGTTGTTTCATGTTTGTATACGTTAAGTTAAATTTGTTGTTGTTTTTTATCGTTAGCCAATACCATATATATATTTGTTTTTTTTTTATTAAATATATCAATTACCGTCGAAGATGCCGCAGCAGACAGCTCACTCGACGTCCATGGCAGCATCGGTGGGTCCATTGCCACCCGCGGGTTGCCCATTGTTGTCCACATCCATTTTGTCGCCGGCGGCACTCGGCTCGCCATTCTGCTCCGCAGCATCCTTGGGCGGTGTCGTTGTCTTGGCAGCTGCCGGCTTCGGTTTCGCGCGCGTAATAACAGAGTTAACGCAGGCATTCAAGGTTTGTATCTCGTGACGCAGCGCCGGTAGCTGCACGGGACTGTCCGAGGTGCGCGGCGATTGGGTGAACTTGGACAGATTGCTGTCGAGCCACTTTTGCGCCTTGTCCGCAGTTTCGGCAATGTTGATAAACTCGGTTTCCGTTAAATGATCGTACTTGGGCACGCCCTTTCGGAACTCGGCCACTGCCTGACGGGCCCAAGCAATGCTGTTCTTGAGCTCATCAAATCCAGCCGGGCACTGCTCGTAGTCGTGGGCGCGCAGCTTAATAGGATCGGTTTGTTTCTGCAGCGCCGTCAAGCGGTTGGTGTAAGTCTCACGCTCGCAGTCCTCGCCCTCCTCATACAGCCAGTTCTCGAGATCATTCAGCTGCGCCACAATCGACTCGCGCTCCGGCTCAACCACATAACGTTCCAGTTGTCCACCCTGGATAATTATTGTTAGATTAGTCTGTTTGGCTACTGTTTAAGTATATTTAGTAGTTACCTGTAGCTTGTTGCGCATATCGTAGACAAACTCCTCCAATGCGTTTTTGGCATCAATGCGCTCCGTTTCCTTCTGATCGTTAGAAATCATCTTAGTTTCCTGCTGTGTGTAGTTGCTCAAATCGGCTGGGTTGAAACCATGTGTGGCCACCTCCATGGGCAGCTCAATTGCCTTTGTGGTCTTCTTCTTTGTCTTGTCATTGCCCTGTAGCACAAATGAATGGAGACAAACATTAAAACAGCTGCAACGATTGGATATAGTTTTTCGATTCTTGTAACCAATAGAAAGAGGAAATAGCTCGAAGCGGAACAACAACAAAGCGAAGAGGAAAAACAGCTCAAGTAACAGCCTACAATATGAGCAAAAGATCGTGATTTGTGTCATAATCATGTAAACAGAAATTCGAGTAGCATTCATTGGATTAGAGGCGCATTATATAACGTGTTCTTTTGTTGTTTATTATTATTATTATTTTAATTTTTTTTTTTTTGCATAGTTTGTCAAAATAATAAAGTAACAAATGTATATTTAAATAACAAATAAAAAGTATTCAAGCGTATTGGGCAATTTGTTTAAGCAATTATATATTTTAGGTTTCTTTTTTTGTTTTTGTTTTTGTTTTGCAATAGGAGCACACAGGGTAGGCGGCTTATGAGCGGTCTTCATCATTCGTTTTACTATCGGTTGTTGGGTGGGAAAAGAAAGCGCAAAATTTTGTGCTTGAATTTTTCTCATACGACATTTCCAATTTCGTGACATTTTCTCATTGTTTTTTTTTTTTTTTGGAATTTTTATATTAGAAATTATAGTTGTATTAAGATTTTTATTTGCTTTAAATTTGAAAACGTACCGAACCAAACCAGCCCTTGACCCGTTGTGCCCACCCTTGTCCGCCAGGTGATGAGGCTGTTGATGTATTATTATCATCCTCATTCTCAAAATATGCCTAAGAGAGAGCAAAACGCGAGCGCACAATATCCAATATTTGGGTAATAGTAGTAATAATTGTATGTATATGTAGTATATATATATATAAATATATAACCGTACAAATGCAATGTACAATATAATATAATTAAACAGCAACAGCAACAGCAACAGCAAAAACAACAACTACAGCACTAGATTGGAAATGAAACCAAGCTAACAGAAAATGGAAAACAAAACCGAGTCAAGACGCTCCCTTTAATTTTTCGTAGCACTTGAAATATACACACAAATATAATTAAGGCTAGAAAATAAGCAAGTAACTCATATCTCTGAAATGCTAAGAAAAATATGATAAGGGCAAACATACATGCGATAAAAAAAGAACTACGAGCATACGCCCCTATAGTCGGATGCTGTTATCGTGAAATGAACAAATTCCTTTATATAAGTGCAACAGTTAGTCGTTTGATTTTGTCTAGCATTTAATGAGCTGAGGTTTCATTCCCTGTCCAGGCGAAATTAGGGAAAACAAGTAGAACGGCAAATAAATATAGATAAAGAGAAGTAATTAGAAGTGAGCAAATGATGAGAACCGATTGATTTGATGTAGAGTGTTGGTTAGCAGAAAAACTCTGGGAAGGGTTAGAAAACTGTGAAAAAGGAGAGCAGCGCCTAGTCAAGTCAACAACAGATGATGTCAATATTGATGAAACTGATGATGATACTAAAGAATCAACTGGTTGCCTTTTGGTTAGACTTACCTCCGGTTGGCCATCCGCTGATTCAGCAGCATTGGGTGCCGCCTGCTCGCCGGCTGCCTTCTCCTCGGCAGCGGCGGCCTGTTCACCAGCGGCGGCAGCCTCTTCCTGCTCCTTGCGATCGACAAGCGTGGCCGATGAAATCAGAACAATGCCATTTTGATTGATGCGAACTTTCAATTTAACATCTTGGCTCTCGCCACGTTCCGTTGGCTTCACATCCTTGATCTTCCAGACACCAATGGTCTGATCCGGATACGGCACCTGTTGACCGTACACAATGGACGCATTGAAGGGACCCTTGCGTGCAATGGTTACCAGACGGCTGAACGGCGACGGATGGAATTGCGGAAAGATTTCAACTTCGCCATTCGATGATGAGCCATCGCCATCCCAGAGCACTTTCACGGCATAGTTTTGTATGTCTGTCACTCCAAATTCGCGCACACGCACAGCCGGTGACATAATGGCGCATTGCAGAGCTGCTCCACGCGATACAGCCTCATCCTGATTAAGTGTGGTGCTGGCCGGCTTGTTGAACACCTACGCAAAAACAGATACACAAGCATAAGAGAGACTTGCCAAAAAGTTGCGATTGCGATTTGAATGACTCACCTGCTCAATGAGCTGCTTGATAGATGGTATGCGAGTGCTGCCGCCTACAATCTCTACAGAGTGTATTTCGTCCAGTGAGAGTTTGGACTCGACGAGCAGCCTCTTAAATGTTTGCTCGACACGCTGTAGCACTGGGGCGCACAGCTCTTCCATCTGGGAACGCTGCATGGAGGAGCTGACGTCGACATCGTCCAAGAAGCATTCAATGTTCAGCGGCAGCTTGGTGCTGTTGGCGGACATTTGCTTCTTTAGCTTCTCAATTTCGGTTAGCAGACGCAGGTTGGCGCGAGCATTGGTCTTGGCATTGATCTTGTAGCGTTCGAGAAACTCCTTGGTGAAGAACTCAGCCAGCGCCAGATCAATATCGCGCCCACCAATCTGATCCCAGCTGCTGGCCAACATCTTCAGCTTGCCCTTGGTGAACACACAGGCGCTGACCTGCAGCGCCGAGTGGCCAAAATCAACGAATATAACATTGCGTGGCTTATCCTCAAACAGATCATTCTTGTAGAAGCCATATGCAAGCGCCGTAGCCGTTGTCTCATTCATCAGGCGCAGCACATTTAGGCCAGCAATTTGTGCGGCATCGAGTAGAGCGCGACGCTCGGCATTGGTAAAGAAAACAGGACAGGCAATGACGCAGTCATTCACCTGCGTTTGCATGGCCGCCGCCGAGGTTTCCTTCAATTTGGTGAACAGCATGGCCGTCAGTTGTTCGGGAGAGAAATGCTGATCCTCTTCCAAGTAGTTGACTTTGAAGCCAATGCTGCCATCATTGCGCGCCTCCACGCGTGCTGGAATGCTCTTGAGTTCGTGTTGTACATGTGGATCGTTGAACTTGCGGCCAAGTAAACGCTTGAAGCCGCCAACTGTGTTTTTCATGTTTGTCACCTGCTGGTTCTTGGCGGCAACGCCAATGATGCGCTTCTTGCCATCAAAAGCCACAACGGAGCTGCAGAGAGAGAGAGAGAGAGAGAGAGAGGTGGAAAGCAATGAGTAAGAGGAGAATCCATAGTTGACAGTTAAATGTGTATAAATCTTATCTATCCGAGAAGCGCTGCTCTTATCAGAATATATAAGCACATTGTATGTATTGTTGTTGGTTTTATTGAGAGTGTTTGATCAGAAGAGGCTTCGCAGTCTCCATACCAATTTATTGCTACAGGGTATACAACGCGTCAAATATGGTCCTGTTGCCACAACAAACTGAATCAAATAGGTAAGCACACACATACACACATTTATATATATATGTATATACACACACGCACATGTGCATGTACACATAGCCGTATATGTATAAACGTCTTGCATATGTATGTATGTGCGATCGTGTTTTGCCGGCTTTGATTTTATTTTTGACAACTTTGGTGTGAACGCATTTGCTCTCGCACTCTATTTTTCCCTCATTTATTCACCGCAACAGCTGCTGTTGGTTTGCGCTCTCTGCTTTGATGCTATTCACTGACCGCATGACGCATGCGATGATATGCGTGAGTCTCTCTGTGTGTGTGTGTGTTTGCATGTGTGCACATTGGCCAAATTATAAAAAAAGCATATTGGCAAAAGTGGAAATTACTCCCACGTATTCTACATTTATAAATCAAGAATCTTAGTCAAAAATTGGGCCGAAGCCCCATTTTATATGGAACAACACGCAGTGCAACATCTCAAGGCGGCCTCTCATTAATTTGCAATGCTTTTTATGGAGAACAACCAGAGCCAAATTTAGGCCTGAGCCCACAATTGCATACATACATATGTATTTATTTATGTGTGCAGTGTGTACATTTTACATGTTATATATATATATGATTATGGGTAGATTTGTAATTTTTTTTTTTTTCTTTATAAGCGTTACCAGTGACAACACTGGAAGTTTCTAGGCGCGTATACAAGCATATATATATATATATGTATATATACACACACACGCACACACTGCTATGTTCGCACGCACACCAAAAGCTATTGGGCATGACTTACATTTGTACATAACCTCAAAGAAAAAGAGCAAAACGATTATGCAGCACGAATTTAGAAGACTTTGCTAATTAATAGCCAATAGAAGCAATAATCATAATCATGTGCTAGTTTTTGGGTACTTACGGCGTTGCGCGCAGACTGTAGTCATTGGCAAGAGTCTCGATGCCGCCGGATCGGGCAGCCGCTACATAGCAGCCCTCGTTACCGAAATCGATGCCAATCACAGACATTTTTCTCTAGTTTCGACTGCCGATTCGTTTGATTAATTGAGTTAAACTAGTTATTTGGTTAGACTTTGTTGCCTAAATTACTTCTGTTTGATTAAATGGGGCGGCTTTTGTTTTTTTTCTTTCTCTTTCAGCAACTGTAAAAGAAAACAGAAAATTAGTTCAAAATCACCAAACAAACACGCACACACGCGTCAATTTTATTTCAATTGACATATGATTCCAGAATTTCCTTTGATTTAGGCTTTTTTCCATTAATTATGGATTTGCTAGTGGGTTGACGATTTATAACAGAAAAACTGTTCATATAGACGCCCACGAATATTTCCGTTTCGTTTTAACGATTTTTCATTGATTTTATCTCTGATAGTAATATTTACGCACATTTTTGCAGATTATATATGTAGACGCTTTATGCTTATTTTAACAATGTATAAACGCTTAAATTTTTCTACCGCAACCGACACGTTTTTTCAGCGTAATGAAAATTAAAGCGGCGACGTCGACGTCGACTGAGAATGGTAGCGAAACTTCTCGAAAAATGCCTATCGACTTATCGATGAATCGATATTGGCACACAATAGTATCGCACTAATTCGATCTTACAATTTATTCGCGCCTTAAACAAGTAGATATTTAAGGAGCTCAATTTAAAAACCCTGTTTTCCCATGTACAGAGTATATGTTTTAGTTTTTATAAGTTATTGGGTAGATTGAAAATGAATGACAGGAATCTCAAACTATTTTAGTCAGATTTCAACAGAAATTTTTATTATACATACATACATATATAAATGTATACATTGTCATTTTAGTTTAAAACCAAGTGCGCAAAACAAATTGTAAGTAGGAATGGTTGAGTTCGATACAATACCGAGAAAAATTAAAAACTAATAAACTTAGACTAGGTTGCATTTGAATGCTTCTCAGGAATAATTTTGAACACATTAAATAATTAAGAGTGAGTGAGTAAATACCAGAGATTCGATGTAGAAATCAACTAAGAAATCTTAACATTGAGTGTTTTAGCTGAATTTCAATTTCGTTTCGTTTCGTTTCAGTTTCGTTATCTGCAAACTCTTCTAGATATGTAGTACTAAGGCCTTGAGCCAACTCTATCGTTGTTCCGTTCTGCATGAAGTACGTGCGCAACTGCAACAATTCTTAAGGATTTGTCGGCGTCCGTAATCCATGTACTGAAGGTAACGCGTTTCTAAGGTCACTAAGGTGCTAAACATGCTGTATATAAACATTATTCAACAGGGAATGTATCTTGAAAGTGGATGGAGGTGTCTGGGGAGTCAATTTGAGGGTTACTAGTTGAGTCTTTTGCATTTCATTCGTGTAAATACTAAGCAGTCTTGCCGGTCCCAAACATGATCGTTGTCATCGTTATTGCTTAAGGCTTTCCGACTGATCGACTCACAGTTGAGCCACCAGTCCCGATGCAGATATATTATCTCCAGCGCCCGCTGTCTTTTTAGCCACCCGACATACTAGCACGGGCGCTACACAAATTTGTACTTCGATTCTTTGCAGTTCTTCGCCATATTGTATAAACTCGTTCCAGCAGGGCACAGGATTGGCTGCGCCAACGCGCATACGTGGTGCCTGCTCCTGGGCGGATGTTGCGAAGCTATCGTCCAACACTAGCATAACCGATTCTGGATTAACCTACAAATGACATTTTTTTTTGTTGAGTATGAGAGCAAATAAATGAAAGGAATATCGCTCACAAACTGTGTTTTGCAGACATAACGATGAGCTGTCAATGCCGCCTTGGCTGCCGCAGCCCGAGTATTCTTCCACTTCGAATTGACTATGGTCAGAATGGCCTGATAGGCCAAGGTGTGCACATGTATTCTAGAGACCATGCGACGTCGCGTGTCCGTCTGGCGCTGTGCAGAATAATCCTCCTGAAGACTGATAAATACTTGTCGCATTTGATCCAGCGTATGAGCTACGCGTGGATTCCAGTCGGTGGCTAGCGTGGTGCGTCCATTCTCCAGCACTTGGCGTAGATTTGACAGCTCCTGCTCGTTCATGCCCAGAGAGTCCACATAGGGCAGCACAAACTGACGGAGCTGCTGCAGCAGCTGCAACTCCACATAGCTTGCAAACTCGAAATGTTGGAGCGTGTCCTGGGGCTGGCTGGTCAGCTGGATTTGCACCTGCCGCAAGCGTGCCTCACGCACTCCAGGACTAAACTTGAACATGTCCATCATCTGCAGACCGCTGACTACCAGCAGCGCTGGGTTATAATGCTTTAATGCGTCCGTCAACTGCTCCACGGATCTTAAATGCGGGTTATTCTTGTCGTTGTGCAGTATATAGCGATTGGCGCGTGGCGCCTCATATGGTCCCCATTTATCGCCAGCCTTGTACTCGAGTATGAGATGTATATCATCCTCAGGTATTTCATCGCCTGCCAGACGTATCTCCTTTGGCAGTAAAGGGCGTAATCTAGAAAATGAATGTTAAATCTTATGCTAAAGGGCAAAAGGCACGCGCTTGAAGCATACTTTTTGGACATGTGCGCACCCAACAGCACATCCGCTCCCTCCATGACGAAGCGCACTGCCATCAATGGCGCATTGCCACCCATATACCAATGGATGCGCTCCTTGTCCATTTCTTTGGCATTGCTTATCAGCTGCTTGAAGAGCGTGCCATTGGCAATAGCGCGTCTAAAAAGATCCATAATATATATATATATATTAGTATATCCTCACATAGTTGTTGTAGATGATGTACTTACTCGGCTGCGGCGCCGTTCTTAAAGTAATAGGCAAACGATTGCAGCAGCTCGTTTTCGTTGTTCACATCAGTTGCGGCAAAATCGGAGCGCACTTGGGGCACACGCATTTTGTAAAAGTTCTCCAGAAACTCTGTAGCATTTACTTGCAGATCTGTGCAGGCGCCATAGCCAACAGCCACTTTGGGTGCCGGCTCAAAGGCGGACCTCTTAAGACCGCCCTCAAGCGCCAGGAGACCAGTTAGGAGTACGGTGGTCTTATTGAGTGCCTGCAGCGATAAAAATGCCTGCCAGATGATCGAAATGAATGCGGTGAACACCGAGCAGCCTGTTATCCAGCCCATGTAACGAAGAGCGCCCATTTTCCTTACGAAGTGGGCAGCAGTCAATAAATTTGTTGTTCTTCTTGGTTAACCGGCCCCAGCTTCGGCGTCTGGCTGTCTATTAATATGCTTTTGAATGATACGCTGGCTGTCTCCGCTGCGTTTTTGCTGATGTGGCTGCTGCTGTAGCAGTTGCCTGTTCTGCTGCGGTTGTTATCAAATCAAGTTTCTCCTGAAATGCCTTTTATTTGTAGAGTGCGGCTTTATTAAAAGATAACGTCACAACTCCCATTTGCCGACAGCTAGAATCGCGAGTAAAAGTATCGATGCCACAAGCAGGGGTGTTCCCTATTGAATAATCGTAGCCAAAAAAATTGCTGCTTTCTTTTGAAGGCGAAGGCAATGTTACTAAAATTTTTTAAACTTTCGAGTTAATGAATCGAAATAGGGTGTTTCAGTATCCTTAACTTTGTTTTGGTTTAGCTTATACGGCATATACAAAATAATTAAAATGACGGCATAATACAGCATAAAACGGGTCGTATTTTTTTTTTTTTTTTTTTTTTTAATTTAAAGGCAGGTAGCCTTGTTTTATGTGTCTTAAATCTGTGTTGTTTACAACTAAATAGTTTAGTTATTAAAAAAAAAAAAACAATTATTAGGAGTAAAACAATTACGTTGCAAATAATTTACTTTTTTGGTTTAATTTCAACGTGTTAAGAAATTGCTATCCATTAATTTATTTTGGGTTTGATTAATTGGATGCCTTTTCAGATGCCTGCTTAAATGTCTTTTAAAAAAAAAATAGTTTGGGGCAGTGGGGACACTTGGTTTTACGCTTCTTCCCAAATGTAATTTTTTTCTCATGTTTTTAGTTTTCATTTTATTGTCTGTTACAAGATGCAGCTCCAGATGTTTGTTTTGATCTTGAATTTGACTTGTATCGGCATTTAAGAGATGCTGCTCCAGATGTTTGACTAGATTATATTTTCTAGCATAATGCTTTGGGTAATGGTGACACCTAAATATACGCTCGCGAGAGTGATTTACTTGATGACAAAAGTTTTTGGACATTCCGTACACTTGAAAAGACCATCTACCGTATGGGTACGCATGTGGGCTAACAATTTACTTGAATGGAAGTTCTTGCGGCATATTATGCACGTTTTGGTTTTGGTTTTGGTTTTATGATGTTAATTACATGGTGATCTGCTTGATGTCTCTCCTCTTGGCTATCATTCAGCTCTACTTTAATTGAATCCGCGTTTACTTCTGGCGCACCACTAAAGTCTTCCAAATCTGTTCCTTTTAGGCTCATATGTAGCATCTCGTAGCTTTTATCGGAGTTGCACCGTAATCTAAAAGCTGTTTGGACATCCAAAATACAGGAACAGGAAGCATATCATTTTTGTCAGCTTATCCTCCGGCATCACTGGGAACTTGACGCATTCATTTAACATGTCCACCAGGCTGGGTTGATACCTAGACCCCTCCACGAATATATCTACCAAGTACACTGAGGACAAGCAAACGCGACAAACTTTGCCCAAGTATTATTCTGTGATCTTCTCAATAAATAATAGTGATGCTCGTTTAAGACATCGATATTTGCCTTTTACATATCGAACTGATTAGATATATCGAATTGTCCAATATGAACGCATACAATCGCTTACTTCGTTCGATACATCGAACATTTAATTTCCCCTGTTTAAAATTCAATGTATCGATGTTTCAGCTAGATATATCGAATGCCATTAATGGTGCTTGGTAATGGGCGCGATGTTTAAAATATATGTTTGAAAAATTGCTTAAGTTCCTAATATTTAGCTTGTTTTATAATTAATGGCGCAGTTCCACTTTGCCCATAATATATCTAACTTTTAAATTGTACGATTCAATTAGTGAATAATATAAATGTAAACAGGAATTACTCGAAGCGCGTTGCAAATGTTAAATATGCGATATGGTCTCTCATATGGAAAAACGTACAGTCGACGTACTCTACATACCCTACCTATGTGAGAAATGTTGACAGTGTAATCGGGCTAAGTAATAAGCCTGTCAAACTTAATGACTTGAGGGGTAAAGATGAGTTTATAATGTTAATAGTAAAGACTTGTTTATAGTTTAGCTTTATTTGTATTTTTTATTATTATTATCTAAAGGAAGTTCCCCGCAATTGGTATATTAAAAAACTGGAATACTAAAAATTGACTATTATTGATAACTTTTTGAGATACTGAAGTATTCCATGAGATGGGCATACTCGATACTCCTTCTCCTCTTTGTATATAACAGCTTGCGTTAAATACTATATTTAAAATAATTGTCAACTGCTCTCGACTAAACGATTTGAATGATTTTTATGGTACTCAAGTACGTCATCAGCCATCGTTTCGCTTACAGGCCGGCATTTAAGACGATGCCCCAAGCGTCGTCGTGTCATTTAAGGCGGTTCCTTCTTGTTTTCTGATGTTGTTAATTTAAAACAAGTTGTTGCTTCATTGTTGCTTTTTTGCTTTAATTGCTTCGTGCCGTTATTTTTATGTATTATTGTATTATATTGAGACAAGGTTATTTAATGGCTACACTGGACTGTTTGTAGAGGAAGTGGAAGTGTTTGTCAAGTCGAGGGTGCCTGCCTATGATGAGATATAATATGCACAGCTCTTAACGAGCGCTTACCAAGTACTTTGAAGAGTCTTTCGAGTTGGGATATTAATAACATACATACAATTATTGCGAATTACAAATTAGCAATAACCGATTCCCTGTGTACATTTCGCATACACACAACACCTTTTGACATGTTTAGTCACTTGGTCCAAAGGTTCATCCAGTGAGATTTTTTTTATAGCAGTAATAAAATCAACAAATGCCAATTAGAGTCCGCAAAATTTATAAGTCTATGCAAATTGTTCTGTCTCGGTTTCATGAAATGGTTGCCGGTGCACGTACGCTTCATGTGTCCAGTTTTAATGTCTGTGTATTTTTCCCCAGACAACCCGTAGCTTGTCGTACATTTTAAAACCCGCAAGATGATGCTTCAAAAATAAAAGTCGATCCCGTTTCCCTTTGCTCAGACCCAAAACGAGCCTCTTTGCGCATTTCACGGTCTGGTCAGGCCTTAAAAACCGCTTTTCAGCACTTCTGAGCGTTGCCTTCTTCTGACTTTGGGTCTGGCCAGCGATAAGCACGTCTGCCAAGTGGAGCGGCCGCTGTTTCTGGCTCAGAACTATTTTTAACAGCTCAACGAAAGTGAATTTCAGAATTTACGTTTTTCAGACTACGCGCCAACCGGCTCGACGCTATGCGACTTTTCGCATGCATGTGTGTGTGTGTGCGAACCGGTGACAGCCAATTTTGATATCATATACCGCGTACCCACATTGCGAGGGGGTGTACTCGATCGAAGGTGCGACAAGCCCAGCTGCGAGCTATCTGGCTTGTAGCTGGAAGCTTAAATGTTTATCAGTATTTTGTTCAAAACCTCGACTTTGAAGCACTCAAATATCCAGATAAATATTTGCAAATTTACAATATGCAACAATGAATTTCATTCGATTTCAAGTTTAATCAACTTACTTTGTGTAATTTTGAATGAAATAGTTCTATAGTCTTAAAATTTAATAAACCGAAATGCTAAAAAGAAACTTTTCAGTATATATAGGCAATATACCCCTATGCTGACATTTTTGCTGGGTATAAATATGTTTCTATATATTCGTCTATATATTTTTCTATATATATATATTTTTTTTTTTATTAATTTTTTTTTGCTAAAAGTTTACAGGATATGTGGGAGTCGTGCACACTGCTCATCACAATTCGCACTTAATTTGTATTGTATTTTGTTCTTTTTACGTGTTTCGTCTACTCGTACGTATATATATTTATTTTTTAGTTGTTTTCCATATTATTCTATGCGTACTACGCTGTCCGGTTCTGTGGGCTATCCATATAAAATCAACATAATCAGAAATTCTGCCGAGCAGTTGATTCTATGCAGTCGATGAAGCCGGACGCGCTGCCTTCTGGGGCTACAAATGAAAAATAAATACAATTAAATAGAAATTATCGCTCGCGACTTTTTGTAATTGTGCAATTCTTTAGCTAGTTGCAAGATTTACCGGTGAAAACAATCAAAGAAAATATAAATATATAGACATTCATTTTTGATCAGCAAATCGATATAAAAGATTCATTTCAAAGGTAATCTAGTTCTGTGTGTGTGCCTAGATCTAATTAAATTCTAGCAAATGCTGCTTCTTGTGCTTCCGATTGCATTTTCGTTTTGTTTAATTTGGCGCGTTCGTTTCCTAAGTCTTTTGTTTAAATTCTGTGCATTATGCGAAAAGGAAACAAAATGTTGATCACAACTGGATTTAGCACGCGTATTCGGACCACTAATTTCGGCAACTTCCGCCTGCCAACCCATAAAAAATGAATTGAGTGCATAACATTTTCAAACATTTATCGTTCTTTCGTGGCAAAATCGGACCGAATCGAGATACGTTAAGAGACCGAGCGAGACATTTGTCTTGGCGTTCGGTTTGATGTGATTTATATGTGAAGCATATTTGAGACACTCAAGAATATGTTCTATTAACTAACTGAAAACATTTTCGCGGCTCAATGTCAAATTCCTCATGTTGCTTTGGATCATTATCCCCAGTGCGAACTATTTGAAGAACAAAACCGAAAGAAGCTGTTAAAACAACTGGTCATTTATGCGGAACGTTTTCTAGAAGACACATTTGCATAATTTTTTATATATATGGTTTATCTCATTTTTTGTCAGATTCCTTTATGCTAGATGCTAAAATCGGCCCAGACAAGCTGACTAAGCATAAAGTGTAGTACGACGGAAAACGCAAATCAAAACAAGCATCGCAAAGGTGAATAAACTAAACAAACGCCGATGTCTCTGTAATGAAATATCAGCCGAGAACGGGTTCAGTGTCGAGGACGTCACCAACGATAGCAAGAGTCTTGCGTGACCACAAGACTAGACATTAATCTCGACTTCGTTTCAGCTGTAAAACATGATGGGCAAGTCGTCATTTAAGGAACTGTCACTCGGCCTGCTTGTGCTGCTGCTGCTGCTGCTGGGCTTGATGGGCCGTGTGACGTCACAACGCACGTCATTGGATGTGGCCTTAAGGAATGCCTATCGGCCACTGCGTCTACTGGGCCTGGCCTTCAGTGGCCGCTCCGGCGACGAGCCGGCGAACGTGCAACGCGTGCGTAATGCGGGCGTAGGTTTTCTCCTGTTGCAGTTTATATTCTTGGGTCTTTATTTGTATTCGTCTTTTATTCTCTTCTTAGAAAACCCAAAAGTCCAATCCGCGCACGCGCGCCCTGCTACAGTTCTGCGATGCGGAACACGGACCTGGCCGACGCAGCGCGGAGCGTCCGTCCAGCGTGCATCGGTTGCGACCCGGCGACATAGACATTATCGCTGGCATGGGCGACTCTTTGACCGCGGGCAATGGCGTTTTTGCCACCAACCTGGGTCATGTCACCGTCGAGAACCGTGGCGTGGTTTGGTCCATTGGCGGACAATACAATTGGCGCAAGTATCTAACCCTGCCCAACATACTCAAGGAGTTCAATCCCAATCTCTATGGCTATTCGCTGAGGGATGGCTTGTCCACAGATCGTGCATCTCGCTTCAATGTGGCCGAGCTGGGCGCCATGTCCCGCGACATGCCCTACATGGCCAAGGTGCTGGTGAAACGCATGCAGCGCGATCCGCATGTGAATATGACCCATGACTGGAAGCTGGCCACCCTGTTTATAGGCAACAATGACTTCTGCGCCGACATTTGCTTCTATCCGCAGCCGGAGCTGACGATTGCAGGGCACGAGCGGAATATGCTCAAGACCTATCGCTATCTGAGGGACAACGTGCCGCGCCTGCTGCTCAATGTGGTGCCAGCGCCCAATCTGCGTTTCCTAACCAAGCTGTCCGGCCTGCCGCCCATTTGCAAGACCACCTTGCGCTTTGAGTGTCCGTGCCTGATGGGCAAGAGCAAGGAGCACTTGGATTACTACGAGGGCATCATGAAGCGTTGGATTGCCAAGGACTACGAGATTGCCAACAGGGAGGAGTTCAATACGGAGGTGTGTCCATCCCACCTAATGTAGTTTAAGCCTCCTTTCAATATACTCTATATACTCCGCAGACGTTCACGATCAATGTGCAGCCTTTTTCTCAGTTCGACGATTTTCCGCGTACGCGTTCCGGCTTGACGGACACGCGCTTCTTCTCCGAGGATTGCTTCCATCTGAGCCAGCGCGGTCAGGCTTCGGCGGCCAACGCGATCTGGAACAATATGCTGGAAATGCCCGGCGAGAAGAGCGGCTTCAATGTGAATCTTTTTGAGAAGTTCAACTGCCCCAGCGAGAAGCGTCCATTCCTGATCACCCGAGAGAATAGCCGCGCCGATTTTGTCATCTAGTCGACAACTGCCTTATTATAGAATTCCATTCCGACTGTGATATGTCGCCTTAGTCTCGACCATACTTGTTTGTAGTATTCATTTACGCTTCGATCAATATACGCTTAGAAATTAGAAAACTTCACGACTTGCCTAATGACTAACTAAAACGAAGCGCGCATAATTTATTAGCTACCCAGCAAAATCAGCTGGTCGAATGTATATATATACCATATTTTATATTCACCGGGTGATTTCCATATCAGCGTCTGAACTGGAATGCGAGTGTCTTACACACGCGATCGGAGTCGTCGCCAGTTACATTTTACCCATAACAATCAGTCAGTAGGGCTACCCACAAATCGCTTGATATCAAATTCCTTAGTTAAATCGCAATGATTAAAAATAAATTACGACTTTAAATGCATTAAGTAAAAAGTTAAATGATTATCAATCTCAATTCCGGGTTGGCGAACTATTTTTGAAGCCAAATTCAAATAGAAAATAAAGATTGTGAAGATCTAGCCCAACGAATAAATAACTTGGGCCCATGATCTAACCAAAGTGGGAAGAGAACAAATGTAGCCCGCATCTTGTGTACGAGAATATTTACGGCTTGCAATATTTTCAGAACAGCGGGCAACTTTATATTACTAAACAGATTGTTTATTACAAATGCTGAAAGATCTGGCTTTGATGATGTAAGCTGGTTCAAACCTTTAAATCATTTTATACTTGGTTTGCTGCCCTGATCAAACTTTAGCACAGTTATCATGCTTACGTTTTTATTGATTTCGCCAATCGGGTAGAGCAGCTTATCGAACCAGAAAGCTGGTTCAAATCACCAAATCTTTTTTGTTATTTGCAGCGCTGATTACATTAAAGCTGTATTCATGCTGAAGTTTTTATTGACTTTTCGAATCAGCAGAGCCCTGGCAGAAAGCTGTTTCAAATCATCAAATCTTTTTCAATGGTTCTCAGCCCTCGTTGAATTGTAGCACATTTTTATTGATTTACATTTTTATTGATTTCTGGAATCACCAAAGCCCAGTTACACTATCCGCCTCTAAAGGCAGAAAGCTGGTTCAAGTCCCCGAACATTTTTTATATGCAGCCCTGATTACATTTTAGCTCATTCATCAGGCTTACATCTTGATTGATTTCTCGAAGCACCAGATACCAGTTTCGCGAACCGCATCTAAAGGCTGAAAGCTGGTTCAAATCCCATAAGTATTTTTGCTATGATTGGCAGGCCTGATGATCCGGCTCATATTTGTATTGATTTCTCGAAACACCCCTTTACAACTGTCAGCACAACTGTCGTGTGCCGATATCGGCTCGACTTGTGTGGCAATAAAACTTGTTACAAATGTTTTTTATTTAAAAGCACCAATAAAGCCCGGCTCATAATAATAGCCAGTTTTGAATATGGAGACGTTGCCTCGGAACGTGTTTTCGCGGCTAATAGCTGCCCATTTGTGCGATGATCAACGGTTTCGCATGCAAGTGCCAAAAGGTAAATGAAATAAAAACATCAATTACGTTATTTTCTGCTTCTTCTTCTTCGCACTTTTCGAGCTGATTGCAGCACATTATAAGGCGGCCTGTAGCCCCCTCCACCCCACCAAAACGATTATAACTGCTGCCTGTCCATGTAATTCGGTCAGTGTTAAGGTTAATGCCAGGCGTTGTGCGGCAGCACGACTTTCGCTTTGACTTTGACTTTGAACTTGAGCGCGCGACTGAAGCACACATTTGATTACAGGGTATTGCTCGTTAACTGTTTAACGTCAAAGCCAATTGGCTCGGCACATTCTCTCAGGTTTCTTATTTGCTCGTTTATACACTGAATGGGGTATATTGGTTTGCTTGTAATCTTCGCTGTCCGTACGTTCAACTTTCATTACCATGAAGATCGGCTAAATCTACGCTAAATAACAATTCAATATTATTTAGCAGATGTCGCTCTCTTTTCTGATTGTTGCCTTCGTTAATGGGTATCGCTTAGCCGGTTGCAGCCGACTGTAACATTCTTACGTGTGTTTTTCGCTACGTATTTCACCTGCGCATGGCCAGCTTGTTTCTCAAGTTCTTGACTGTTTTAAGTCACATCAAAGTCACACAAAAGTTTTGTAATTTGGCTTAAACGGATTTTGGATGCCTGTTTATGATAAATGTTTCACAGCTTTTAATCACTTCTTTGTCAAAATGATCAGAAATTATTTAAGTTATTTGGCCCGTATCAGGTTTCACAATATTATTAAATATGCTAATTTCCTAATTAGTAATTATTAGTCATTTTATTAATAGCTCTGTTTACGCGTTTTCAGTATTTGCGTTTGCAAACTTTTAAGCGAATATATTTCGCAGTTAATTTAATTTGCTTTTATCTCATTTTAAGCTAATAAATAAATGAATAACAATAAATACTCTCGTATACTAAATTTTAGCAAATGGCAATAAAATAAATATAATAAAATTTTGCTCTACTGGCGCCATCTATTCAATTGTAGGTGTAACTACAAATTGCTGTCAGTGTGTACCTACAAAATTAGTTTAATAATAATAGTTCCGCAACGCCACAATAGATGGAGCTAATATTTGAATTGTTCTGTTTAACTTGAAATAAAAACTAAAGTAAAGAGTTTTTAATCATCAGTGCACCAATTATTATTGCGCATGAAATACTATAGTAAAAAAAGAAAGTAAGAAAAATAAAGGAAATTTCGGTACCAATATAAATAATGGACTCTATGAGCAAGGTTTTTTCTAAGCCCCAAGCAAGTTCGACTTATTTGTTGCAGTGCACATCGGAAAACTATGCGAATATATATCTGCAAGTTGTTTTTTGTTACCAAGTCTGAGACTTGTTACAATAATAATATTTTGCAGTGCTTTTCCACTTGAAAAGGTCTTTAGCAATAACATTGAAAATCAAATGTTGGCAAAGAGTTTCGAGTTTTTCTGCTGTATTCAGCGCAAAAGTGGAAACCACAACAAAACGGCTGAAACTGAGGCGAAATGGCAAATTGTGCTTAGCATGCAATTTGTCTGAAATGTTATAAATGCTCGGCCCCCATGGCAAGAGCTGAGCATTTCCAGAAAATACCCCGGTCTCAAGAGTTGACATCATGGCAGTCGAAAGCAGGCAAATTCAAGCAGCCGCAATTATATTCTTGTTGGGTAAGTCGCAATTATGTTAGCCGTTCGGGCTTCACGATTATAACGAATTCCGCGATTTTCGCAGCTATGCGGCATTGCTGCGGCCTGCCCTACGGCTCGGCTGGCAATGATATTGACATTGATGGCAACTACCAGGGCACGGGGGGAGGCGGCGCCAACGGCAGACCCGTCGACTATCACACGGTTGTGGGTCACTTTAAAGACTTCTTTATGTATCTGCCGGTTATGATGACAACAATTAAGGAAACCATGTCAGGATTTCCCAAATTTGCCGAGGGCATGCGCATATTAACCTCCGGCAAGGGCCGTGTCGACGGCGAGGACTGCAAGTGCAATCAGAACAGCCTGGGAATGGGGTCCAGCAGTGAGGTGCTCGAAAACAGCAGCCGCTTCGGTTGACCCAGTCCGGATTTGCAAGTGTAAATAGTTCGTGTAGATACCTAATGACTACCTAGTGCCAAGTAAAATAAATTATACATCTTAACTGTATCTTAGTTCGTTTTAGGTTTAGTTTTAAAACTTATCTAACTTTATATGATATAAAAAGTTAAATAAATTATACATTTCATTCTTAACTTTTCACTTGCCAGTTGCATCTCTCACGTTCTCTGACTGACATAGGGGAATACAAAAGTGAAAGAGAGAGAGAGAGAGAGAGAGAGAGAGAGAAAGAGAGAAAGAGAAAGAGAGAGAGACTGAGAGAGAGGGTAGGAATTTTACAAAGGTGTGAAATTTGTATACGATTCCAAATTTAAACAGGGATTTTAATCCAAAACAAATCAAATTTAGTCAACTAATCAATCAGTCAGTCATCTGTTAATCAATTAGTCAGTCAGTCAATCAATTAGACAGTCAACCAGTTAACTCATCATTCAGTATGTTAATTATTTATTCAATTAGTTGGTCAATCGGTTGGTCATTCAGTCTATCAATCAGATAGTCAGCCAATCAATTAATTAATCAATCACTCAATCAATCAATCAGTCTGTTAATCTGTAGATCAATCAATATCAATATGTTAGTTATTTGTTTAATTAGTTGGCCAATCAATCAGTTTTTCAGTCAATCAATCCATCAATCAATTCAGTCAATCAATCAATCAATGTCCGTCAAAACAAACAAATATTCGAAGAGCAAAAATGGATTTACATGTCATTTAAATTTGTTTGTCATGTTCTTTTACTAATTACGAATCGTGAATATTTCACATTTCTGGGTAATAAACTGTAATTGTGGCATACTAAGCCATAACTTTGGCTATTAGACAATCGCATAGTGTAAACTTGACCCACAGGACTCGCACTGTCCTTGAGCTTATATAACCACACGCTTGTTGGGCAATCTTCAATGGCCCATTAGGCAATAGGCCAACATGCGTGGACTTGAACTATATTTGTATTTTCTTAAGTAGTCCATAGTTGCGACGTTTCATTAGCCAGACCATGTGTCGATTTTGTGCCCGCCAGTATAGAAATCATATATGGCAGCTAATCAAAGCTGACAATCTGCATGGGGCCGAGGGAGTAGGAGGCACTCGCAGCTGGTACTCCTGTGTGTGAGTGTGTGTGTGTGTGTGTCCCGCCATATTTACACTTGTCATTATTGTTAATTGTGTTTGTTGTGGGTCAAGCATACAAGGGCCATATTTACACATGCATATGCAGCGTTTGGGTTCATAGAAATTGTGGTTTTAGTAACGCTCGGGTCTCTGGGTCTAACGGTACGTTGTGAAATCGGAACGAAACTAATCGGCAACTGTACCCTGCTGGAACCAGTATGCGAAAGCGCAAAAAGCCAGCCAGTTACTAGAGCAGCTAACGGTAAGTGTCTGGCTTAAATGGCTACGGGAATCGAGCTGCTTGTGGCCGCCGCACTGTGCCTGGCCTGTCCACCGATTAACGATACCCTGCCACCGGATCTGATACAACTGAACGAGGATGGGAGCCTGGTTACGGAGCTGCCCATTGATGTGGAGGCTGCGAACGTGGGACTGGATGAGGATGCGCCCATAGAAACGCTGGAGGTGATACGCAACAAAAAGGAGAAGCTGCGCAACATGAGGGAGTGGATAAATGGGAAACATCTGCGCATTGCCACGCTGGAGGATTATCCACTGAGCTACACCGAAATGCTCGACAATGGCACTCGGGTCGGCCGCGGTGTTTCATTTCAGATCATTGGCTTCCTCCAGGAGAAGTTCAATTTCACCTATGACGTGGTTGTGCCGCAGGACAACATAATTGGTTCCACGGCAGACTTGGATCGCAGTCTAATTGAAATGGTCAACAACAGCGTAAGTGCAGAGCTCCCCTTCAATCCTATGCCCATGATCCTAAATCTTCTATGACAGCTGGTGGATCTGGCTGCCGCCTTTATACCCTCGCTGTCGGAGCAACGTACCTTTGTATTCTATTCCACGACCACGCTGGATGAGGGCGAATGGATTATGGTTATGCAACGGCCGCGGGAGTCTGCCGGCGGTTCTGGCTTGCTGGCGCCCTTCGAATTTTGGGTTTGGATACTCATCTTCGTCTCGCTGCTGGCCGTTGGACCCATTATCTATATGCTGATCATAATACGCAATCGCCTGACGGGCGATTCAGTGCAACAGCCGTATTCCCTGGGCCATTGCGCCTGGTTCGTCTACGGTGCACTCATGAAGCAGGGCAGCACCCTCTCCCCCATCGCAGGTGAACTAGCAATTAACCCTAATGCAGCGATAAGCATCGGCCATTCGAGCTGCATTGCAGCCATGTGTAGGCGATTCGCTTCACTGGACATGCAATCGTCGAGTTTGTCGTTTCAATTAAAAAGTATCCATATACTATGTACTATGTATTACTATATTTAATCGCAGATTCGACACGCCTGCTCTTTGCGACCTGGTGGATATTTATTACAATTTTAACCTCGTTTTATACGGCCAATTTGACTGCATTTCTGACCCTCTCAAAGTTCACACTGCCCTTTAACACGGTGAACGATATTCTCACAAAGAACAAACATTTTGTCTCCATGCGAGGGGGCGGCGTTGAGTACGCGATACGAACGGTGAGTTTTTAAAATGGATGTATATAATCATATATAGGTAGGACTTTCACCCAAGTATAGATGAAATTAACTAATTAATTATTTGATTATTTATAACATTTATCTCCCATTTACAAGGACATAGCCCGTGGCCATATCTTAAATGCCTTAACAGAAACTCTATTTATATATATATATGTATATATACCCTCAAAATTCCACGACATTTGTAGGAGAGGGACAGACTTCTATATGAGCACATCACTGAAAAAAATAAGAAGAGAACTGATTAGAGCAGGAATAAAAACAACGAATAAAAATAGAGAAAGAGGGACATAGAAAGAGGGACTTAGAGAAAGAGGAAGAGAGAGGGAAACAAGAGAGAGGGATAGAAAAAGAGAGAGAGAGAGGAAAAGAGAGAGCGAGCAAGAGGGAGAGAGTTAAAAGAGATAGAGAGATAGAGAGAAAGTGACAGAAATAGTGAGAAAGGAGGAGAGAGAGAGGGATAGAAAGAGAATTGAAGTTGGAGAGTGAGAGAGAGAGACAGTATTAGAGAGATAGAGAGCGAGAAAGACAGAGAGAAAGACAGATGGACTATTCGTACATATGAAAATAATATTTAGCGTAGTTACTTGAAGATGAGTTTGGCGAAGATCGGAGGAAAAGTGCAATAGTTTTTCACGCATTTTCCGACGTTAGGGGTGGAATTTCGAAATTGTTGAAATACATATTTAGTTACACATTTTTAATAAAGAGATTTCACGAATCATTAAATTTGAGCTTTCGCCTAGCAGTTAGTCCTATTTGTAAAAAAACGTGGTAGTATTTTTATTTTTTATTATAAATAATAAATAAATTTCTTTAAGAGTTCAACTTAAAAACATCTCTTGAAACCACCTTATATAATTGATCCATCATTTTTGTTACCCCTTTTCTTTCATAAAGACCAACGAATCGCTGTTCATGCTGAATCGCATGATTCAGAATAATTATGCTGTATTCACGGATGCCTCCAACGATACTTACAATCTGCAGAACTATGTGGAGCGCAATGGATATGTGTTCGTGCGAGATCGGCCAGCAATCAATATATTGCTGTATAGGGATTATTTGTATCGCAAGTCAGTCAGCTTTCACGATGAGAAGATTCACTGTCCGTTTGCCATGGCCAAGGAGCCATTTCTGACCAAGAAGCGAACTTTTGCCTATCCCATCGGTTCGAATCTCAGCGAACTCTTTGATCCCGAGTAGGTTCATTAATTTGTTGGTATATATTGATTATAATATATAAATATATTATTTATAGACTCCTTAATCTGGTAGAGTCTGGCATTATCAAGCATTTGTCGGCCAGGGAATTGCCGAGCGCCGAGATTTGCCCACAGGATCTGGGCAGCACCGAGCGCCAGCTGAGAAACGGTGACCTCATGATGACCTATTACATAATGCTGACCGGCTTTGCCACTTCATTGGTCGTGTTCACCACGGAGCTGCTGTTCCGCTACATCAACGGCCGGCACGAGGCCAACAAATGGGAGAGGCACGGCATCGGACGCACACCCAATGGCCAGTCGGTGAAGCCATCGCGATGGTTGCGCGGCCTGCGGCGCTTGCACAGCGGCGACAAACAGCTGCTGGGCAACTCCACACATACCCAGAACGTGACCCCGCCGCCACCATATCAGAGCATCTTCAATCATGGCGGCGAGCATCTGCACGGTGGCCAGCAGCGCTGGCGTCAGGCCGGCAGGGAGCACGGTCTAATTCTGGGCGGGCCACACAACGTGGCCGGAGTGCGACGCCTGATTAATGGGCGCGACTACATGGTCTTTCGCAATCCGAATGGCACCAGCCAATTGGTGCCAGTTAGATCGCCGTCGGCAGCATTGTTTCAGTACACATATACGGAGTAGTCCAGTTGGAATTTTATAACATTTTTGGATTCTTTTACTCAAGTACGAAATTGAGGGATCGAAGCCCCGTAAAGATAGAAGACAAAATATTTCTTAAGATACAAACACCATTAAAAGCACCCGAGCACAGATAGACGTAGACAATGTTTTGGTATAGTTTAACAAGTCCTCTAAACAAAATGGTCCTTTAGAGCTTAAATAGTAAGGGACACTTCATGATATTAGAGAATTCCCGAAACGTTTTGAGTACAGCTCGTGGATTTAAGGAGTTATTTGGAACTTTGATGTTTTTCAAGCGCAATTTCTAGAACTGTTCCGAATGCCGTGTATTAAAGATACTTGCAGACCTTTAAGTATTCTTATAAGAAAAGGTTTTTGGTCAAAAATGCTTAAAATACAAAAAGATTTCACAGATTAAAATTTTTCTATAATATATATAAATTTCATATAGAGAGAATAGCTTGAGTTTTAGATGAAGATCAAAAATTGAAATACTTGATGGGTTCGAAAATCCCAGCGGAGGGTATAAAAATAAAAATGATTCGAGTTTTAAATCTAAATGATTCAATATAAAAAGAGAGAGAGGTCGAGAATCGATATATAAATAGTTGATGGGTTCGGAAACATCTCATAAAAGAAATCTAGTAAATAAAACATCAAAGTTTCTTTAACTTTATTAATTAGCAACAATTCATGAATTATACAATATTTTTAGCTCAATCACAATAAATTTCTAGCTGTTTTGTGAGCAACTATTTAACGTGTTTATTCAACCTAATCTAGAGTTCCAAGGGCATTGAAGGTATAGGAGTTGGAGTGCAAGTCCAAGCTGTTGTGTGAGGAGCACGAGCTGATGGAGGGCGCACGCGTTGAGCCCGCCGAGGAGCTGGAGCTATTCGATCCGCTGGAGGAGCTGACCCAGGCATGACCACTGCGTCGACGTCGCTGCCGCACCAGGCCCAGCACTGAGCCCGCAACAGGTGTGCTGGACGTGGCTGCGTGGCGCTGGGAGCGTTGCGAATCCAACGTGACCAAAGCTGTGGCAGGCCGTGATCCAGTTCCAGCGTGACTATTTTGATGGTTCTGTGGTGCCGACTCCGAATCGCTGGACAATGAGCTGTGCGAATCCTCCGGCTCAGCTGCCAGTTCACTCTCAGCTTGGATGGGCTGTCCGTCCAGCAGCTGTAACGTGGCCACGCTGCGTCGGAGCACATCGCGGTAGAGTGGCAAACGGCAGACGGGATTGCCAGACAGATCCAGCTCCCGGAGCTGCGGGCACAGGCCCAGAAACGTGAGCAATCCCAGTTCGCTGATGCGATTGTTGCGTGCCTGCAGCATCTGCAGCTGGCTCAGCTCCGTCAATGGACCCACGCGCTGTATCATGTTGCCATCCGCTATGAGCACTCTCAGGGCTGGCAGGCCGCTGGTGCCATCGAAGCTATTCAGTCCGCAATTGCTGATGTTCAAGTGGTTGAGCTGCGTCAGGCCGTAGCCGAGATCGCGCAGAGAGCTCAGCACGCTGCCGCTGAGATCCAATTGCTGCAGGCGTGGCAGGAATAGTGAAAGTCTCGACAGGCTGACCGAGTAGGAAATAACCCGCAGACGCACCGATTCCACATGCTCCAGATCCGTGCGCTGCGTGACCCGACGCTACAGACATGCACATGGTCAGAGAGAGAGATTCATTTAAGCCGCTTGTAAATACGCTTACCAGGAGCTCATCGAGCGTTGGCTCCGGCAGCTGTGGCGGCAGCACCACGGGCAGCAGATGCACAAAGGCTGGAAAGTGTTCGGTCTCCTCCAGAATGGGCACATCGCGATCGTAAGAGTTTCTGCGTCCCATTTGCCGACGATTTTGCCGTTCCGCTTGCAGTTGCTGCTGTTGTTGTTGTAGTTGTTGTTGCTGTTGTTGTAGGCGCACCTCGGCCGGAGGCGGACGTAGCTGCGCCAGTGCGGCAGGCCCGGGCAGTGGAGCCAGCAGCAGCGGCATCTCTGGCTGCAGTGAGTGCTCCGGCGAGGATTCCGCGTACTCGGCGGGCGCTTCAAGCAGCGGCATTTTAATGTAGTCTAATGCGTAGTTTTCGCCTGAGCTTTGCCCGCGTGTCCGTTTATTGACAAAACAATCCAGTCCAGTTGCCCGGGGCAACGCATCACTGCCAGGGTTGCCAAAGTGTTTCGAGAGGGGGTTTCTCTTTTGATTAGCTGGGAAATTGACTGCCCTGTTTGCAGGGTTCCATTAATAATTTTAATATACATATTTTAAGGAGTTTTTTTTTCAGATTTATTTTAACTTTTTGGCTATTTTTAAGAACTAGTTTGTCAGACAAATCAACCTTGATTCTTAGTTAACCTTTATTCTTAGTCAGATTCTGTACTTTATTCTGCCAGAAAGGCTCTTTAATTTAAGTTTAAAAATAATTTGGTTTTCTTTCGAAATCCATCGTCCTCAAAGCTTCCACACATTCAGAAGGTATTCATTATTTTCAGGTCTTTCTTCTTTCAAAATTTGGCAATGCCCTAACATTCCGTAACTTTTACTTTGCCCTCTCACGATTGCTGCTCACTGACGTCAAACTGTGACGTCACGGTCGTGACGTATGCCCAATGTCGTTAGCTTGCCGCTGCCTTGCACATAACGCAAGAGCGCATTAAGGGCCAGAGCAAAGAGAGACAGAGATGGACAGATGGGGTGAGGCAGACGGAGAGGGAGAGGAAGAGATTTAGAGTGAGCTCCATGCGACAGTTCAAGTGGCAAACGCCTTTTGGCATTTCAGAGACCGTTAGCTGAAGCCTTCGCGAACGATTCGCGAATTGTTTTTGCTTAGCGTGTCTGCTGCAGCCAGACGACGCCTCTGCACGCTTTACGATAATAAAATTTGCCTGACGCCTTTAAATGGCAGCGCTGAAGAAAGCTTTTGCCGGCTTTTGTGCCAGCCTCGTTGTTGTTTTGGTTCGAGAGCTTTTGCGATTGACGTCATCAACACGATGTACAGGCTGAAAGCTGCGCAGTAGCTTGAACCAAGCTGAGACGTTTCCACGCATTTATCGATTAGGTAGAGCGCACGCGGGTGAGTAAGGGTGTATGCATGACAGAGCGAGAGAGAGGGGCAGAGAGAGAAAAAGATGGCGTGTGTTTAGAGCGATAGTTGTGTGGGTGTGCTAAATGTCGCAAAAAACACGACAGCTGCTTTATTTTAACAAATCCCGGCGTTGGGTTGGGCTTACGACTGCCTCAGCTTGGACCAGCTATACACATACATGCATTAAGATTCAGATGATATGCAGAAAGTTGTCTTTAAATTGGGGTATCTTAGGGCAAAGCTAGTAACGGGAAGTATCCTTTAAATATTCTTAAAAGCCTGCCGTTTATTCGTGTTTCTTTCAGTGTAGCCACACGCAAAGCAGCTGACAAAGTTTTGGGGCAAGGTGTTGCTAAAAACAAAAATCCCCACCTTTGCTTGCGCTGGCGGCTGTCTAAAAATAGAATTTGTCAATAATGCCAGCACACAAGCCATGTGTGTGTGCGAGCGCGTGTGTGTGTGAGTGTGTGGGCGTTAATGCTCACGACGCACAGCGACTGACGTCATTGTGCAGAGCTTTTGCTGCTGCTGCGCTCGTTACTACGTTTCAGGAAGCAGGACACAAACAACAAGCAACCACCACCGAATGCGACCCAGGCCAGCGCCAGGGCATTTCGGTTTGGGCCATTTTGCATTGCCGTCTCGGCCAGGCCAAGTCAGTCGCTTAGCAGCCGCGAACGCGAGCAAAACACACGGTTCCCAAGTCTCCACCGGGCGACCTTCATTGAGAAACCACACAATTTTTAAGTGCTCTAAGTGAATTGCCATTTGTCTATGACAAAGGGCTAAAACCAATCTAATTAAGCCTAAAATTCAAGCCGCGGCTAATGCAATAAACTAAAGAAATAATAAAGAAATTCCCGAAGGCTGCTGAGTGCGTGTGTCTGTGTGCGTGTGCGTGTGTGTGTGTGTGTGTGTGTGTGCGGGTGTAGCTGCAGCAAGCGCGTGCAACGTTTTCAGCTGCTGCTGTGCATAATTATTTGGGTCAAAGCGAAAAGCTGCAGCCACAAACTTGACTGCACAAAAGTTCAAACATCCTGCCTGGACTAATCCACCTGTTATGAGGCCACGCAGCAGCTTATGCGACAAGCCAGCCGTTGCAGCAACAACAACAACAAAAACAACAGCCTAGACTAATTGGATTGACTGAATTCGAGAAAATGGAGGCCACTCAGCCCAAGGTGCATCGTCAGCATCAGCGACAGCGTCGCACCGAGGCGCGCCAGCGACGATTGGAGCGTGAGGCAGCCGCAGCGGCCGCAACGCCGCCCGATCTGGAGCTGGAGGCAACGTCTGTGGTGGAAACGCTGGAGAGCTGTGCGGCGGCGCTCAATGATGCAGCATCGACGACAACAACATCAGCGGCAGCGACAGCAACAACAGCGGTGGGTCGCATCAGTGCGCAGAGCTCGGCGGATAGCATTGAGATGGTCGGCTCACCCAGTCAGACCTCACAGCAGACGGTGGTGCTGGTCAATGGACATGCCCCGCCCACGCAGGACACGCAAGAGGAGAGTGTTTCCCTGGGCGCTGATGAGCCGCTGGGCCCAGCTGTCACTGCGGGAGCCACTGCAGAGACCACGCACCTGGAATCGCCCACGCAGCCAAAAAAGCAGAGCGATGGCAGCCGCAATTCGTCCGGTGATGCAATGAGTCTGCGGGAGACACTGCGCCAGCTGCCGGCTACGCACGGGCATCGCTCGCGGCGCACACACTCGCCACAGTCTCCGGCGCTGCGCTCTCTGGAAGTCGACTCGTCCTTTCATCGCGGCATATTGGGCTACATTGATCGCGAGCTGAAGCAGTGTTCGCCGACGCCTTCGGCGCTGAGCATGGGCGCGGGCAGCAGCGGTGCCGGCGGAGGTGGAGGCAGCGCTAGCGGCGGAGCCTCGCGCAAGCAGCAATCGCTGTCAGATCCTCAGGCCAGTCCCGCTCAACGTTCGCTGCGCTCGAGGAACAGTTTCGACAAAAGTCCACGCCGCAAGCGTAGCAAGTCGGAGTCCCGCAGGAGGCGTGAGCGGAAGCTCATAGCTGCCGGCGAAATGGAGGTGCGCCAGGCTAATGAAACCCTGATGCGCTACCTGAAGCAGTGCTCCGATATGCACGATGCCTCGCTGTCGGGCGAACTGGAAATTGATCAGAGTCTCGAGGAGCGTCGGGTGCACCGCAAGACGAAATCGCAGCGGGACAAGCGGGGCCAGCTCATCAGTAAGTCACAGAACAGAAACTCCCAAGTCCCAGGCCCAGTCCCAGTCCTATTCCCAGTCCCAGTCTCAGATTGACCAAATTGTATTCCATTGAGAAAAAGCTTTCAACAGCCAACAAATACGATTCTGCGCAGTTGTATGCCTCACTCCTGCTCCACCTGACTGACGCTCTCCATCTCCCTCTCTCTTTCTTTTCTCTCTCTCTCTCTTGCTCTCACCTGCAGGCAAACTCTACTCAGCTGGTGGTCTATCCTCCATACTAAAGGAGCTGGCGGATGACATTGCGCCCGCCGAGGGCGAGGAGATCTACAATCCATTCACTCCGGTCGTCTCGCCCACGGACGATACGCCCGCGCACATCGACAAAATGTTCCTGCAGACGTCATCGGGCTATCGACCAGTGGAGCAGAGCTACTATAAGCGTTCCTTTGTCGGCGCGTCGCGCAGCGCAGCTGGCACCAGCGGCAGCTGCATGGGCATCGATGGCATCTCGGCCGCAGAGCTGGGCGGCGCCGGACGTCTCTTTCGCTCCAACGGCGGCACAGCCAGCGGTCGTGGCAGCTATGGTGATTCGCGCTGTCTGCTCGATGCCGACCTGAATAGGTGGGTTAACTCAGACACCGGCGTGGGCGTCCAATCCTAGCGTCTATTGCGTGCACATAATCCAGCGGTTGCGGGCTATTTTTAGTTTCCCTTCCATTCCATTCAATTTGCCAATTTGTGCTTTGTTTCTTTCCCCCTCAATGCAAGTTTGATTTCTATTCGTGCTTATCTTGTCTTGGCCTGTTTATTTTAGTGCCAACAATGGGATCTCAGCAGGGCTTAACTAGAAAGCTGTTTTGTGTGTGCAAAAATTGCGCAAGAATCCCAGAGCTCAGGTTGTGGTCAGGGGCTCGGATGCTATTAGAAAACGGCTACCACATAGAAGAGAATAAAGTGAATGGGATCAGATATTGAATTCCTAAAATAGTTAACAGATTCCTGATTTTATCAATAAATCTAAATGAAAGCAACCTGAACTACTCAAAAGGTAATGATATTTTCTGTGAATGTAAACCTGGTTAATGAAACCCGGTTCGAATCCCAGGCTAGTGTATGGATGTAGTATTGATTTAGCCGAGGCAGGATTTAGGTACAGATAACTTAATTTTTGTTATAATTAGTTAAACTAGGCTAAGTGTATTATTTAAATATTTTTATTATAATATTTTATAATATTTTTTATCTTTTTAGAAATTTATATTTATTAATCCAATGTTAACTGTAACTTCTTTTTTTTTCATTTATCTGGTTCCCATTTGCATAGACATTTGTTAATGAGTCGTCCATTTTTGAAAATTTGCAGAAATGGCATCTCAAGCAACATTCAACTTGCCTGTGTTATTCAACGAATTTGGCTGCTCGTTTCAAACATATGCCATGGGCTGCTAGCTGGTCTAGCCTTGGCCCATCTGCTCTTCGTGCTGAGCAGCCATCCCACGGATTGGGCAAAGGTCATCAATAGCATGAGTCTTGCAGGCGAGACGACGGCAGCAACAACAGCATCAGCAAACGCAGCCACAACCACCCAAATGCCAAGCTTGGGCATAGAACTGAGCAATTCTGCGAAGGGAGCGGACTCTGGAGCGGGCACAACAACAACAACGACGACGACGACGACGCCGACGACGGCAGCGGCGACAAATGGAGAAACCCTGGCACTGATCAGCGATTATGCTGGATTCGCGGATATATACCTAAATACCTTTTACTGCTTGGCCATTATTTGTCTGGTTTCGGTATTTGATCGGTAAGTGAAAGTCTGTTATGTATCTTTGGCATCTTAACAGTGGGCACAATTAGTTCGTTTACGAGTCCTTCGCTAAATATAGAAAGTGAAAGTCAAACTCATTTACTTGAAGTACTCGCTGCGGTGTGCGTGCTAACAAAGTGTTTCTGTTTGGGTGCCCCAAGAACACATTGACCTCAAGGCAAACCGACTGCCCAAGGTGGAAACCCTTAAAGCGACCCGTACATTTCATTGAAAAACAACACACACACACACACACACACACACAGGCAAACAGACGTGCTGTCAAGAACATATGAATAGTAGGCAGCCACTAAATTCTAGGCAACACAATGCCCGAGTGTGTCGCGTGGGCGTGCGTTGTGTGCGTCAATATTGCCACTTGGCGGCGCTGAAAAGTATGCTATACTTAATTTTGAATTGCAAATTTCAAGAGCTACTCGGCTTTGTTTGGCTTCGTGGCTGTTGTCAGTTGTCGGTTATTGTTGCAATAATGTTGCGTGGCCAATTTCATCATCTACAGAAACATATATTTTTTAATGCCCTTAAACTTTGCTCTTTTGCCAACACACACAGCCTGCGCTGACTGCGCTGCTCGCTTTGCTGCACTCTTGACCTTTAAAGCCAGCGACCGTTGAGTGTCGTTGTGTGTTTGTGGGTGAATTTTCGGGTCGTTTTGGCACTGGAAGTGGAAGTGTCTGCTGTTCAGTTCTCGGTTTACTGTTTTTGGCCATTGCCATGGGACACTCCACTTTCTTACTTTCCTATGCTCGAGCGGCAGCAGCGAAAGTGCAAAAAGTCAGTCTGACATTTCGCCTCGTTATCCTGTGCTGCTCTGTGATTTATGTGATGCTGCCGCTTTTTTATTCGTTTCCTTCTAAATGTCATTGGTGTATAGCTGCGTTTGTACGTGGGCATCACAAGCAACTGTTGACCTTTGACATCTTTGTGTAATCTACATATGTATATACCGCAAGGATATAATACTGTTTGCCATTTCACTTAAGATATTAATTTAATTAGTTTAAATGTCAGAATACTTGGCAGAAGTGCGAGCAATAAATGCAATGTGGGTTAAAAAGCAATGTGAGGCAGCGAATCAAGATTCCAGATTTCTACTAAATTGATAGCGGCAATCAAAAAAACCTTTTTATAGAAGGTTATTAGATATATGATTCTATATATAGAGCAAAAACAAGATAAGTTATACAAAAGTCTTATTAAATACATATGTACATGCATATCCGATGTATTTTAGATATTTAAACTCATAATTCTTTATGTTTTCTTTTTGTTCCCAGCATGGACATTTGTCGCTGGAGCTTCTCGAATGCCAGCGAATTAATATCTTTTCGCTGGCTTATCATCACAATGCTCTATATTGCAACAATAATCCTAACCATATGCTCCGATTCCATCGACGAGAAACTCTATCTGATCAATAACAATGCAAATATAACGCTAACACAACAGGAGTTGGTAAGCCATCAAATCCCTTCCAGATGTCCTAACACTAATCTCTATTGATCCTTAATAGCTAAGCAACAGTGTGCAGAGTGTTTGGAGTAGTCTCTCGGTGACCCGAAGCATTGCTGCGATATCGGGCTGGATTATGATCGGACTGACGCCCCAGGAGGATATGCTGTATGAGCATCTTGTTGACCTAACCAAATATCAATTGACAAATAATTGAATTTAAGTACGAAACCCAAACAATTAAACTATTGTATATACAAATATATATATATATATAGTATGTGTAGTGGAAACCTTTAACTAACTAGTTGCTGTTGTTTAGTAATTGGCTTTTTATATTGTTTATAATCGAGTATCGACTATTTAAAAACAATAATGCATAGAAATTGTATACCTAAAATGAGAAAAAAGTAAAAGAAAAGAACTTAAGCTTTAAACAATGTGAATATTAAACATCTGCAATTGCAATTGCAATTGCAATTGAGATGATGCCCTTCACTGGCCGCTAGAACAAAAGTTTAGTTTGTTAAGAATACTCAAGTTGGTAGAAACGATAGACACCACATAACTTATATTGAATACATATGTGTATATAAAGAGCTAGATATATATGTGCTTGTGCATACTTATACGGATTATATAGATATGCGTATACATACATTTTAATATTTATTATATTAAGTAAACATATCGACTTTAGTGAAGATATTTATTAAATATACATACATATATATATAAACGTTGTCATCGTTGTGGCAGTTTAACAAAAGGCTTCTTAGTTGTAAATTCAATTACTACAGTAGGTATCGGTTATATGCAACAGAAAGCAATAAAAACTAACAAATGGCTGAGCGGGTTTTTGTATAATACAAATTTGAACTGTTTAACATAATTCACATTGTAATCAAATTAAAAGCTATGCGCCTTTTGTTAACACTTTCCGAAACTGTAAATGAATAGATTTCACGTTAATATCTCAAAAGTATGTACATATTTTCCTATAAGTTAACTTCTATATATTCTTCATAAATGTACTTAGTTCCGATAATAGCGATATCCACTGTAGTAAATCAGATTTGACAAATGCAAAGAAATTTGTAAGGCGTTAATTACATACATAATACTTATGTATATAGTATAAGTATACATATATGCGACTATTTCGAGTTATACATAAAAACGAATTGCATAAAAAACGTTTAAATTATTTAATCATTATATAAAATATTGAATTGCGTTTAACAACAAATTTTATCTATGTTGATATTCGGTTGTTCAATTTTATGAAAAGCAACACAGTTTGCGCTCTTTTTTGTTGTTGTTGGGCAATACAAAAATTGAATATAATGTGAAACAATTATTATATACCTAAACATATGAATATAGAGAAAGGAAATGATATTGGACAAACGAGCTAATGAAACAAGCACAGCAAACGACAACCCAGGCAAAAAAAAAATACTTATATATATATATATATATTGTAAAATTGTATATAAAATATAAATGCAAATAAAAAAAATTGTAAAAACAGCAACAAATGGCATACGTTGATATTTCTGCAGAGGAACAATTTTGTTGGTAAACGAAAAACAAGTTCTAGAGTTCTAGTCAGGTAATAAGTATTAGAAATGCATTTCGCAATATCCTGAGCTCGGCAGAACAGAATTCCAAAAAAATATGGAAGGGCCCATGAGATGGCGTGATCTTTTAACGAAAGTTGATTTGTAGAGTTCTAGAAGTAAGTTAAAATTAGAAATTAATTTCTCAATATCTCGAGCCCTGAAGAACAGAGTTGCAGAGACAGATATGGCAGATATATGGAAGTATGGCATTGTATTTAGAAAGCTCACCTCCATCCACAGGATTGTTATCCTAAATGGGTTTATTGAGGTTACATAACCAGAAGACTCTCTGCTCACCCTCTTCCGTCTATGGAGCGCAGTTAGTTGAATTTCCTTCAAAGTTTTTGATTTTGTTCCCGCCTTTCTACAAGCCCTGTTACTTTTTGTCCAATCGTGACTTTAATTTTAATTTATCTCAGCGCCTTGGTCAGATATTAAGTTACAAATTCAAAGCTAGTTTGATCTTTTTGCTAAGTAGCCCATTTACTACCGTCTTCCTCTCCTTTCTAGCTACTCTGACTTGGTATTGTATTATGTACTTTGCGGAAATGCAATCCTTTGTTTTTTTTTTCGTTCGAGAAATAAACCAAGCTGAGCTGTATATTCTAAATACAAATTATTTGACTAGGGACCGTAAAAGTGACATTTTATTATGCCCTAAAGCAAAGAGTGTAATAGGACTTATCAGGTCAACACAATAAAGAGCAAAATCTAATATCAAAATTGGCAATTAAGCAGCATACTTTCAGCCGCGATACGAATAATAAAACGCTTGAGTACGTGTCGGATCTTAACGCTCAGCCCCTGCCATTCCCCCGCTGTCCTCGGCATCGTAAACAGTTTTAATGAGGCGCTAAATGGCTGTGAAAATAAAATAAAAACAAAAAAACCAAGCACGTTGTGTAGCACAGTGTAGAGATCGTGTGTTTTCCAATTTAAATATTAAACTTTGTACTTAAATTAATTTCGAAATAATCCAATTTTTTCTTTTGCGCCTTAACCACACGAGGCGTATGCGCAACCTTTTGATGTGTAAATGCAGCACAACAAATACTAATTAACTGAAAATTGTGTTGCAAATCTAATATTTTGTGTAACATGTCGGCCAAGTGGCATTTATAAAATTAACATAAATGATTTTTAAGCAGATTTTTGCTGGCCCAACATTTTTTTAACACATTTTTCTTGTGTTGCCATAGCAAAAGTTGTGTCGAGGCAAAACTTTTTGCTTGTTAGCCAAAACGAGCGTATAAATTATATAAAATGCATAAATCTGCATAAAAAGCGAGAAGGTGGACGTTGGCCAGGACTGTAAGCCGTATTATATATGCTCAAATATATCAAAGTGCTTTATTTTATTTTTTCTGTTTTGGCCAAAAGCTGCTTCAGGCAAAGTTTCTTTTAAGTCTATCTAGTTAATATGTTAATGATGTTCAATCTAGACAATACACTTGCAAGTGTACAGCAACTAAGTGCTAAGAATCATCACTTATATTTTCAAGGCAGGCTGAGCCCAGAGCGGGGCAGGGAGCGGGAGCGGGAGCTGTAGCTGTGCCTCGCGCTGGGAGTTGGGCTTCGGTTTGGCTTGCGGCTGGCGAGGTAAACGCATTATCATCATTAAGCACTTGCTGTAATTATGGCGCTAATTGAATTTCTAAATGAACATAATGAGTCAACAAAAGCAACTACATCTGAGCAGCAGAAATGATGCTCTGCAGGCAACAGCTAAAATTAGTAAGAATAGCTAACTAAAGGCGTACTTAGTGTGCTCTATTAATACCACAATAAAATAAATCTAAAAAAAGTATATATATTTTTAACAAGCTATAAAGAAGGAGTTATTTAAATATGTATAAGATTGAGAGCTGCTATTTGGTTGATTTAATGAAAATAATCAAAAGAAATGATAGCGTTTATTCAAACACGTAATCTTTGACCGAATGTTTGGGTATTAAGAGCATAATAAAGCTCGAAATTGTCAAGTTTGGTCAAGATAAATATCTTAAAATGCAAAAAAGTAGTTGATACAGATTCAACTGTGGGAAATTCCATCGACAAAGCTTACAAATTGGGTGGAAGGATTGAGTTAAAACAGATAAATAGTTGACTAGACTTAGCTGCTGATTAGAAATAAAAACACGTCACACATTTCATGATAAAGTTCTGAAACAATCAAAAATATACTTTGATCACGAATTTCAGCCTAAGCCGTGATTTTATAGATTTTATACAGTTTGCCCCAAAATTGTAGAAAGAATCTGAAAGAAGATATAAGATTTTAGGTAATAAAAATTGACTATGATCACGAATTTCAACTTAAGAGATAAAAATCGCAAAAAACAACTAGCATGTGCTACAATATATCCGACGTCGGATAATTTTGTCTAATATTGGAATATATCATGATAAAGCTTAATTTTCTCAGCTAATAGTCAATTTTTTAAGTTGCAATTTTTAAAAGATTCTGGATAATATTTTTATTGTAGTTTCTGTTTACTTTAATTAACATAAAGCACCAAAATGTCATGTAATTGTGGCCGGAAAGGGAGCCTCAGCACGATGATTTGGGCTGTAGCCGTAACCAAAAACAAGAGAGTCTTTTGTTAATTAGGTTAAACACACACGTGTCACAAATTGTCGCTGTCATAAGTGTGCGTGTGTGTGTGTGTGTGCGGACTTGAGATAAAACGCTGTGAAAATTAGGTGAGAAATTGAAATAAAACAAGCAGCGGCTGTTGGATGAATAAAAACGTCACGTAATTTGCACATTTAGCCACATGACAGCGAGAAAAAAATTACACACCATAACAAAACACACACGATGAAAAGCACACACAACAAAAGTGTTTGTGGGTGTGTGTGTGCAGTGTCTAAATTACAATTACATAGCCAGGCAGCCAGGCATCAGGCAGAGACAAGGCAGAGAGGCGGCGAGGCGGCTAGGCAGCGAGGCACTCAAGCCAGGAACTGTCAACGCTTGGCTTGTGTTTTGCTTGTGGCCGGACATACGAACATATGGCGGAATAATTATCCTGTTGCTTGCGCCACAGTCACATGCAGCTCGGTTTTCATTTACCCTCAGTGTCCTACTTCAGGCTGATGTTTATCGATGTACTTATGAAGCTAGCAGCCATAAGATGATGAGTTCTTCAATTCGCAGTTGGTCATTGCGCAAATCCAGAGTTGATTAAATAATGAAAACGAGGCAGCACATATAAAAATATATATCAAATATATATCTTTTGACCCGACTAAAGTCATGCCAGATTTGAATTGGAGAAGAGTTTTTCATTCAATATTCCGTAAAAGCACATTTACAATCAAATGTGTTAAGCTTTTCTGAACATTTCCCTTTTCTGCGTTCACTTTTATGTCTATTAACTTCAAAAGGAGATCTTTTTTAATAGCATATTAATTAACTTTCTTTCAAGCACATATCCCCTATTTACACACACTGCCCTTCAAGGCAATTTAAAAAAAAGGAAACTTGTTGAATAAAAGTTAAATTATTCTCGTTTCTTTTTTGCATATCAAAATAAAACAATCACGAGTAAAATAATAGTGCAGTTAGAAGCTTTGGAATAAACATTTTGTACACAAATATATAAACATATATTTACATTGATATGCCATTTGTTATAGAGTATACAAGTGTGTGTGTGTGTGCGTTTGTGCCCCGGCAACATCCAAAATACTTGCGGCCTGGAACTTTTAATTAAGCAAGGAGTTTGCCGAGCAAAACGAGTAGCGCCCCGAGTGCGGACAAAATGAACAAATAAGCGTATAAATAATGGCGTAACGGCAGGCACACAATGCCATATTGAGGCTGCAGGAAGCAATGGGGGCCACAGAGCGAGCGAGAAATATGAGCAGCAACTGCGACGACGACGACGACGACGACGACAATGGCCACATTGGCGACTCAGACCTTTGCATCGAGCTGCTGTCCATCGATGTTGGCATTCAAAGCCGGAGTGAATGAGAGAAAATGGCTAGCTTCGAGTTACACTGGCCTTAAAATTCCAGTTCTGGCCATTGTGTTTGCTGGTCAAATATGACACTTGTTTAGCCACACACACACACACACACACACTCAGACACTCGCACAACCTGCAAGCACTGGCGCCATAGACACACGCGTCGTATACGTAATATTGACAGGCTGTAAGTAGCAGCCACAACGGTCATTAGCCCAGTTGTGGCATAAATACCTGAGATCATATACAGCTGAAGAAGAGTCGTTGCCATCAAACCATTTATGGGATGAATGCTGGTTCATTGGTTGAACGCGATAAGCAGGCGCTTTATTGTTTATGTTGGCCAAGGAATTTACGAGCCAGCGCCATAAATATGAAAGGGACTTGCTGCCCAAAAGTGGACGCAGAGTGCAAATGTTTTCTTTTGTTGCAAAAATACAAAGAACAAAACTGCGGGCTCTCTGGGATAACAAAAAAAAAAAACAAACATAAAACCGTGCCAAGAAAAGTGCAAAAATGGGTTGGCTAAGAGGGCAAAAGTTATTGTTGCTCTGGGATTATAAATAAGCGGCACTTAGTTAACTGTCGTTTCTGGTCCTAAAGAGCTGCTGCTGCATGCAACAAAAACGGTTTGTGTATATCTTATAAGAAATCGAGTTGTTGCACTTGACGCTCAACAAGAATCATTTTATGCGTATATAAATTTTCGATGCATTGGTTTTTATTTTCCTGGCAAGCCAAGGTATTTCGAGGCAAAATAAAATATATTACACTTTATTATGTTTAATTTGCCAGTTCTATTGCCAGTAAAAGTGTGCCAAGAAAAGGGTATTCGACAACAGGCATATGGAAGGAACATATAAAGTATTTCATTTAATACTCTAGATGCATATCAAAAGTCGCAATTACCTAGATCTAGCTCATGCCCTTTCATAGCGGAGAGTTTATACTTTCCAAATATATGTTCAGCACAATTCAGAACTGATTACCAAATGATTCCAGCCTCGATAAAAATACTCTTACTCAGGTTAAATTAATAAAAAAAATTATTAATGCATTTGCTGCGTGTTTCCATAAACTAAAACCTTAGCCAGGTTCATTTTTTATTTGATAGACACGGCATATGGTCACGTGTCGAGGCACAAAGGTCGCCGTGCAAGCAATTCGCAAGTTGACAACGTAACGGACGAGGGTTGCAATTCAAGCCAAACTCTATTTGATTTTAGAAAATTACGTGAGCTGTCACAACTTTTTGACTTTAAGCTGCTAAAATAATGGAATTCAAGGTAAGGCAATCTTAGTATATTATATTGCACATAAACCCATTTGTCGCGGCCCACACAAAATCAAATATGACAATAATAGCCAGGTAATTGTATTGAAAACTGTGTGCTCAAATGAGATTTGCATTTTTGAATACCCTGGCTGGAAAAGTGGCAGAAGCTTGGGTTATGTCAGGCTTTGATTGAAAGTAGACGCATTCGTGATGAAGATGAACTTTGGCTTGGCTTGGCCCTTTTCGACTCTCCTGCCATCTACAGGGTGTCTGAGCGTGAGCCATATTTTCAGGATAGCCCTTTCAATTGTTATAGTTGATGCAGCAGACGCTGGAAGTGAATCCAATTTGGCGTTAATACTACAGAGACTACCTGGCAGCGAGGACTACACGTGCCCAGCTTATTAGACAGAACATATTGTAAGCGTGGACCATGCTTTGCATATAAATGACCCACATATGGCAAGTGGGCGGGCTGGTCGCTACCTTGGCCCACATATGCGCCATACACACACACACACACACACACAGATATTATGCAGAATATATGAATTCACACGCATACGCAGAGACACATGTTGTGGCTGGCATTCTTTTTAGCTACGCTCAGAGATTTCAATTTTGAAGTCCTTGGCTAGCACTTGGACCACTTTAAGAGCCACTCCCTGCAACTTCAGGGCTTATTGAGGGCGTGCAAGTCGCTTTTAAGATTTTGGCCCCAAAACCGCTTTTCATATACGTTTATTTTGTTTCTGTATTTTTGGGCATCGCCCTCCTTTTCTGTTGCGCTCTGCTGGCCACTCGCCTGGTCTGTGCTTCCTGTCCCGGGCTCAGCTGCATTCTATCTCCATAAAAGTCGCATTGAGCACCAACACAAAAAAAATTTACATAAATTTGTTTGGGATCGCGCCCAGGCAGCAATCAATGAGCACACATAAATTCAGAGCTATCCGTTAGCCGTTGCCTTGGCTCTAACTTTCAGTCCACTTTTGGGGTAGTTGGGCTCTCCTAAGCATGTCTTACGGCATCTTGGAGCTGGCTACACGAGGGTATGCTCTCAGTCAGGCATTTGGACTGGGCTGCCGGGGAAGTCGTCCATTGTGGGGAAGATGAAAATTATTTTGCCATCTTTCGACAACTTCTTATCGTTGGCTTAGGTGTCCTCTCTTTGTCGATTTGTCGATGCTTGGCATAATTTATTTGCCATAAAACATGAAATAAAACATTTTCGCTCGTAAATTATGAAACAAGTCGAACGGTTAAGTCTCAAAGTCGCAAAAAGCAAGGTACATAAAAACAAATTCAGAGCGCATAACAGGATTGTATATAATAAATATTTTTCACTGTCCCCTCACATCAGGCAGCATATATATATATATATGTATATAAATATATATATTTATTCCAATTAAGTAGCATTGCCCCATATCTTTCATATAAACGTCAAAAGTGCCAGCTACAGGCAGCTACAGACAAATATGTGTGTAAAAAAAGACTTACCAGCGAGTCGAGAAATCAAAAGACTTGCATCTGCTTATTTATTTGAGCGCTGGACAGATTCCCTTGTCTGGCGGGGCTGAGCTGTTGGGCGCATCGTCAACAGGCACATCTGAAATTAAACGTTTGAATGAGCTTTTCATATTAAGTGCTAAAAATAAATCAAGAAAAATACCGTGTATATATAAATGTACTTCAGCAGCATCAGTCGAAAAAGTCTGCGCCAAAGGTCAGTGACGAAAACAGAAAAAATGAATAATAATGTGGCAAAAATATGTACAGCAGCTCTCTCGACTAAACCACACAGAAAACGCATGTACAACATTTAAGGCATTCAAATCCGTCGTAATTATTATTAGATTTTCGCAGAGCTCAACGTTTCACAAGAATTCAATATGGTAAAGCAGCATTTCTATATAGATTCAGTTAAATATTTATCAAAATTAAACAAGGAATTTTATGATCTAAATTAATCTCCATTTAACAATCTAATGAGCAAAGAAAATCAAAAATAAATAAATATTTGTATGCCCTTGCAGGAGGTATTATAATTTTCTCATGAAATATGTAAAGCTTAGAAGCAGACATCTCCGACTCCAGTATATATAATCTAAATCGGCATTAACAGCCGATTAGATATAATCATGTACGTCCGTCCGTCTGTCTGTCTGTCCGGGACAAATGGTCCGTCTCTCTCCGAACTAGACTCTCAGTCTTAGAGCTATCGGCTTTGAAACTTTGCTAAGTTCCGTCTTTCTGAACATATGTCGGAATACATAGGCAATACATATGTCGCAATACATATGTCGGAATCGGACCAATATATCATATAGCTGTCATAGAAACGATCAGTCCAGATAAACTTATCTGTTTATCAAGATATCTTTCCCAAACTCGGTCTTCATAAGTTGCATATCGGACTACTAAATCATACATCTGATATAGAAACGATCAATCAAAAAACTTGGTAATAATATGGAAACATTTTTCATGACTAAACTCGGGATTTATTAGCTTCATTATGATCCTCATTTATAAGCAATATCGTATCAGCATCGGACTACTATATTATATGCTTATAGGAAAGATCGTTGGAATAAAATATATTTTAACAAACTCAGAATTTTCGAGCTGCTCTATTCTCACATATCAGCAAGAGCGAAATATCTAAAAGGGTGTTAAAAGTTCGCTTAAATTATTAAATTTACAGCATTGTGACTTATTTATTTAAGAAGGAATACCAAGTCAAACACACATCGACGGCTTGAAACAATGTGCAAATAGTCGAAAATAAACAGCAACACATGTAAATTAGCCTTCAGATTTAGCAAGAGTTACAAAATCTTGAGTGACTTTTGGCCAAGTTCTTGTCGAAAGCAGCTGCCGCCTGCCCGACTGCCTGCTAGGCATATGCGGCGTATGCGCAACGCGGATTTACTTTACAATGTCAACAGAAGTCAGAAGCTGTCTGGTTCGCTGCTTGGTTGCTCATATGCCGCACCCGCACACACACACACACACGCACACTAGCACCCGCATGAAGCCAAGTTATGCCTACAAAGTGAATACGAATTCACAGGAGCAGGCACTGCTTGAATACTGTACAGCATTTTTTCTTTGCTGCTTTAAGTAGCAGCACGAGGAGTGGGAGAAAATTGGTTACAGCCCAGGTAGCGAACGGCACATTTGTTTATGGTCACATGGTGTGGCTCATGCGGCGGAGTGGTGGAGTGGTGGAGCAGCCACTATTCACTTCACTTTGCCTCGCATAAAATGTGTCGTGTCATGTGCTTAAGAAGTATGAAGCATAATGCCGCAGAAGTGAGGAAACGTGCCCACTTACCGGAGGACCCCAACCGAGTCGAGCCAAAGAGAATACGCACAGCAGTTGAAAACGAGCTCAAGTGAAGTTAAAGTTGAGAGGCGTAGGGGGGGCGGGATGTGAAGCGGTAAGTCGACAGGCCTCAATAAATAAATAGCAGCTGCATCAGTTGACAGTGCCGCAGTCCTGGGCCATCCTGCTACAATACTCCTGACGTCCTGTGATTTCCTGTGGAACGCGCAAAGAAGATAACAAAAATTAAGTAACCAAACGGGCAAAAGGGGCCCTCGCGGCAAGCAGCATGTGTTAAGCAGCAGATGAATAAGTGAGTTGGCTAATAGCGTAGATTGGATAAGGCGTAAATATACAATATAATACAATCGAGCTGATGCTTGCTGCTCCGAATGCGATTAGCCAAATCACTTGAGTTCGCATCACTGAATGCTCTACAACATTTGACTGGCATAAGGGTCTAATAGGATGCAAGAGAATTCCTTGAGAGTTGAAATCTACTTAGATTTAGCCCATATAAATATAAATATAATATGTTTTATAAGGTAAAGGGTATATATTGAAGTATGATAAATACATGCATGACAGACAAACATATATGCAGACACATACAATAGTTTTTTTCATGGGTATTGCCAGCAAAAGTAAGTGTGGCTTTCCCATTGGCTCTTAATTGATTTTAAATATCATATTTTATCATATTTCGATGCTAGCAAATTACGCAATGCGCCCAATGAAAACAATTGTTACAAAAAAAAGTTGCTTGACTTTTCTGGTTAGATTATAATTGATTCATTGTTTGGGATTTCAAGCAAAACGTTATTTCGGCGATTCAATATATTCGGAAATTAAATATGAATTCCTATTTTGTAGCTATTATTTTTATTAACCGAAAAGTGTTTAGCATTTGCCTAAAACTAGTTCCCAGTCAAATACAATGCATCAAAAATCATAAGAAATCCGCTGACAACACAGCAAAATAAAAGAAGCAACAAAGAAAAAACTCACTCAATGATTGGGCTCAGTCGTTTCCACTCGGCGATGTTTTCGTGCTGCAATTGAGTGAGAAGTCGTGCAAGCAGTTCGGGCTTGTGATAGGGAATTGCATCGTCTATGCCGACAACATACAACGATTTGCTCGGACTCGAGCGCTTATCAGCAGATAACCTGTTGGTTAACGGGAACGCCGGCGTGAGCGTCGCAGCTGCTGCGGCGTCGTCGTGACGTTGTCGTCGTCGGCGCCGTCGTCACACACAGCGTATGACAATACGGAGCTCGTGTATGCTGGCAACGAGGGCCGAGGCCGTCGAGGCTGTCGTCAGTTGCTTGTGTTTCCTCGTTGGCGCTGGACGCGAAGCGGCAACAATCAAATATCTGAAAACAAGGCAGAAAACATTTGAAATATATTCAAGTCGACAACAGACACATTTGACGCGTTGCGTATACGCCACATTTGCCTAGGCAACAGTGAGAAGACTCGCGCGTGATTTTCCGTGAACCGGCAAATAGCAAATTCAAGTCCAACCAAGTGCCGGAGCGTGCTCGAGTGCGGATCCGCAACGACGTTACGGTCTACGGTCTACGGTTGCGTTTGCGGTTCCGTTTTTGTTGACATTTTGGTGACGCGTCGGTTGGCACGAAACGAAAAAAGAACAGAACAGGAACTTTTGGCTTTCGCTTTTGTTCAACTGTCTGGGCCAGGCTTTAGACTTGAAGTGCAAGTTAAACAGGCAACAACTTAATCCTGAGCCCCAAATTAAATCCATTGTCAGCAGGTGGGTAAACCGACTGTGAACTCAACTCCGAAACGTAAAAGTGTACTTGCTAATAAGTTCGACATATTTCGGGATGCCCAATGCCCCAGAGTGTGTATTACATCTGCACAAATTCAATTTCCAGTCAACTTTTTAGGCTAACCCATAAAGCAAAACAAAAAAAAAAAAGGAAAAAAGAAAAGAAAAGTTTTATTTGTACTCAAAACGGTCCCAACTTTTTTGCGACACAACAAACAAGTTAGAAAGATGGCAAGAATTTCAAATAAAAAAGAAACACTCCCTTGTTATAAAAAGTCAAATGCATTTCGGCCGTGCAAACAAAAGAAATGCGAAAGTAATGAGAACATTTTCTTTTTTTCTTGTCTTCTATATATTTTCTGCTGGCCTTTAGGCGGGTCGCCACAAAACGCGCGACTGTCCATAATTAAATATGCAAATTAATGGGTATGCTCGAGTATTGTCAAGACAAATGTTTGCGCAGCTGACGACACGCTGTCAAATTTGCAAGACAATTAAATACTATCAATATGTTTTATTGTTGGCCCAACTATTGATTTTCATTTGTCCCAGCTGACTCTGGGAGACATGTCATCAATTGTAGATTTGAATATTTATCATTGCGGGCACACACACACACACCAGACACACCACACACACACGTGCATGCTCTTATTGCTTTGTCTTTGCTTGGAACTTCATGAACACGGGTTACAGCATCACGCTCAAATGCGCAACGTTTTGTTAGAGTGCATATACTCTGTGTGTGTGTGTGTGTGTGTGTGTGTCTCTGTGTGTGTGCGTCTCCCAGCTGGCTCACTTGTGCTTAATTTTACAATCCATAGGGTCAAGCAATTAACACGTGGCCAGCTAGTGGCTGCTTGCATTTAATATGCATAATCAATTAAATGCAATGACTATTGAAAATTTGCATTATCAAACAGTTCAATTTGCTACTCAATTTACTAAAAAATATAAATAAATATGTTTAAAAATAAACTAAACAAATCAGTTCTGTTAATTGCTGTGAGGTAATTATTTAATTATTAATCAACTGATTAAACTAAATACCCAATATGCATTAAAATATTATTTTTGCATAGCTCTAAAGACTTTTTTATACAAATTTTATTTGGATTATATATATTATATTCTCCCAATTATTAAGCATACAATTGAATACTCTTTACATAATATGCCAGCTAAATGTTGCATTAAAGATTTTTGAATTTTATAAGGAATTGCAAAGTAAGCCAAAAAGATAAACATCTTGTATCCATTTGTACTCAAAAAAAGCTCTCGCTCAAAATCGATTTAATGGGAATATACTCATTTTGTATATGTTGAACATATTTTTTATATTTTAGGTCTCTAGCTTTAATAATTTCCTGACGAATAGAACTGAGAAAGACTGGAAGTCTCTAGCCTTAAAAGCGTAGAAAAAGTTCATTTATAATGAATACTAAATAAGTTTTGAATGAGACTATACGACATTAAAATTCTGTTTTGCTTGCCTTTAAATGCAATTTTTATTTTGCTTTATTTAAGTACTTTAAATCGTTTATGTGCCTTGGCTAAGAAAAGTTCTATAAGAAATATTTTCATAAAAATACAAACTAATTGAATAGAACACACTCAGAAGTCAAGAGTGCAAACCCGAGCAATTCAAACTATTAGCAAAGCTGCAATAGAATTTCTAACTATCATTAATATAACATTGGGCCAATTTAAAGTGAAAACTGATAAATTTGTGGCCATGACGAGAGCTACAAGACAAAAAAAGTTGTGTTAAGCGGTAAGAGCAGAGCAAAAAACGCATTTCAATTTGCATATCAACGCGTTTCTGGAAAATGGCAAATGGTCGCTGATAGCAGCGAATTTCGTTGGAATCCACAAAAGGAGCAAGTCGAAGGACGAAAACAACATTGACTTTGACGTTGATGGTGTCTTCAAGGCGTGACAGCAGCGGGGGAAATGTCTTGAAATGTCCAAGGAACTTCCACTGCTGATGTTACCTGATGTATATTTGCATTTAGATCAAACAAGCTGGCTGCGCGGCGGCCCGGGAGGGTTAATAGCTGCGGGAGTAAGGGCTGTGGGCCGAAAGTGTTTACACTCTGTGAACGTGTACTGCATTGGCAGTGATAATTTGTGCAAAAACATTTCAAGCTTCGTTTGCTTTAATACCCTGTAAAACAAATAGCCCGTTAAAAGCTATAGCTGCCCGGCTGTGTTGCTTTGAGATTGCAAATCACACAAATTTATGTAGCATACTTTGTAGAGTAGAAGAAGAAGGTATCTCGCTTTTCATTTCTTATTTTGCTATCGCTTTTATTGCAGCGTTTTATTGCTTTGTTAGTTTTGCATAAATTATGCATAGCAAAGTGTGTGCGTGTGCGTGCGATTTTCTTGGCCAAGTCGTCGGCAAAATAGGTTAGCGGGGCTGGCGGCAGCAGCTTGGCAACTGCTTGAATTCATTTGATTTCTTGCAGTCCGTCGCAAGTCACAGGTGACATTTTTATGGCCAATCTGCGCTGGCAATAAAACGATTGGCTTTTTCAAGGACAGCCATCGGGCCTGGTACGCCGTCAACAGCTGCCACAATGTAATCTACTTGTTTGTTACATCGACAGTCAGCCAGCTGAAATGCTGGCGGCTGGCAAAACACGGCCCCTAGCTGGTCCGAGCTTAGATTTCAAAAATTTCCCTCGGGAATAGCGGTTGCATGCTCTCATACGGAATGAGCGTTGGAATAGGTTATGCGCCTTTAATTTACTATCCATCTACTACTTGGCAACCTATCCGCAGTCCGTCTGGAGTATTATGTTTTGCTGTTGTTCGATATTCACTTTGTTTAATAATTTACGCACTGCGCTGGGAGTTGAGCTGCCTGGCAAAAGACTCAAATGCACACCAAAAATTAATTACATTTCAATTTAACGAAGGGTTCAGAGTGACCGCATCGTTTCTCATCAGCTTGTACCCAACCAAAATAGACGCAAATCCGCGGTTGAATCCGATCTGCGCCCAAATTTGCGTGCATATTACACTTCAAATACTCTATCCAAGGCAGCTAGCATATTCAAATAAAGTCGCAGACAACTGTGTTCATGTACAATTTAACATCTGCATCAGCTTCCACTGAAGCCCAACTATTGTTAGCTGCTAACGTACATGATCTGTTATTCATACTTTTATACAAATATTTTTATACACACGCAAATTAGACTGAAGCCCAGCTGTAATGGGCAGCCCTTAATATACTGAGCTTATGTAGATGATTTCTTATTAACATTAATGCAAACTCAACATCAGATCATCCGTACCGGGTCGCTTCGCAATTTCGAATGAAGCCTAGTTCTAGCTGGCTGCTTTATCCATTCTACTGGTCCTTCTTCTTTTATGCTAGCATACACGATCTGTTTTTCATATTTGTATACTAACACATACGCACATTAACACTACCTCAAGATCTGCACCGGCCCGCCTCGCAGCTTCGACTGAAGCCGAGCAGCAAATGAGCGTCGTTTATATACTGCTGGGTGCACCTGCTGTAAGGTAACATGATCTGTTATTAATATTAATATGATCTGTTATTAACATCCAATGCAAACTTACTATTAAATCATCCGTACCGGCCCGCCTTGCAGCCTTGACTAAAGCCTATCTGCAATGGGTAGCCCTTTATATACTGAGGCTGCACCTGATGTAAGCTAACATGATCTGTTGTTAATATTAATATGATCTGTTATAAACATCAAATGCAAACTTACTATTCGACCGCCCTTACCGGCCCGCCTCACAGCTTCGACTAAAGCCCAGCTCCAATGGGTAGCCCTTTATATACTGTGGGCTGCACCTGCTGAAAGCTAACATGATCTGTTATTAATATTATTATGATCTGTTACATTCAATACAAACTTACTATTGGACCATCCGTACCAGCCCGCCTCGCAACTTTGACTGAAGCCCAGCTGCAATAGGCAGCCCTTTTATATACAGTGAGCTGCAACTGCTGTAAGCTAACATGATCTGTTAATAATATGATATGTTATTAACATCCAACGCAAACCTACTATTAAACGATCCGTACCAGTCCGCCTCGCAGCTTCGACTAAAGCCCAGCTCCAATGGGTAGCCCTTTATATACTGTGGGCTGCACCTGCTGAAAGCTAACATGATCTGTTATTAATATTAATATGATCTGTTATTAACATCCAATGCAAACTTACCACTAAACCATCCGTACCAGCCCGCCTTGCAGCTTCGATTGAAGCCCAGCTGCAAATGGGCGTCCTTTATATACTGCTGGGTGCACCTACTGTAAGGTAACGTGATCTGTTATTAATATTAATATGATCTGTTATTAACATCCAATGCAAACTTACTATTAAACCATCCGTACCGGCCCGCCTTGCAGCCACGACTGAAACCCAGCTGCAATAGGCAGCCCTTTATATACTGATGGGTGCAACTGCTGTAAGCTAACAAGATCTGTTAATAATATGATCTGTTATTGACATCCAACGCAAATCTACTATTAAACCATCCGTACCGGCCCGCTTCGCAGCTTCGACTGAAGCCTAGCTGGAATGGGCAGTCCTTTATATACTGAAGGCTTCACCTGCTGTCAGGTAACATGATCTGTTATTAATATTAATATGATCTGTTTTTAACATCCAATGCAAACTTACTATTAAGCTATCCGTACCAGCCCGCCTTGCAGCTTGGACTGAAGTCCATCTGCAATGGGCAGCCCTTTTATATACTGTTGGCTCAACCAGCAGATCATCCGTACCGGTCCGCAACGCAACTTCTACTGAATCCCAGCTCTTTTTGGCTTCCTTAGTTTACTACTGGCTCTTCTACTTTCAAGTTTACATTCATGATCTTTTGTTTATCGAGAAGAAACATGTATACACACGCACATTATTTGTACCGGCTTAAAGTTCTGCCCAGCTCGAACAGAGGGTCCAACTTATGCGGCTGATTTGTTGTAAATAAATGAAAAGAGTATTTGAAGTTCGGTTATACTTTCATCAATTAACATAGATGAGATTTTAGTCATAAGCATGGCCCCATCATAATCAGCGGGCACGTTGACTATGTCGATATGGTTCTGGTCCGCGGTCGTAACGCGGTTCAAATATCATTAAAATGCAAAAATTGATGAGCGGCGCGAGGACAGCAGCCAGCTTGTGAGACCTGATGTGCGCCAAAGGGCTAGGAGCAAGAGAGAAAGAGACAGATAGAGAGAGAGAGAGAGAGGATGCGTGGGTGTGTTACGTTTGTGGCTGTTGCTTTTGCTGCTGCTGCTGCTGAAACTGTTTGTGGTTCGGGTATCGTGGTGAGGGAGGTGGCGGTTTTTGATGGGTTCGGCCGAGGTTGGTCGGCGCTTGAAGTGAGCATTTAATTAATTTTGCTTGTTGGCTTGGCGCACTGATTAAAACGCCATTTACAACATTTTATCTGCATTAAGTCAAAAAGAAGTTAGATGCTCATTAATTTGCATAGACTAAGCCGGAAGGCAGCTGAGATAATGCTGACGATGCATTTATGTATGAATGCAGTGTATATATATGTATGTAGCAGCCCACAGTTCAGTTTTTACAATTAAGCAAATGGTAACTGAGCTGAACTTGACTGTGTTTTCGTTTGAGCATTTATAATGAGCTTATGTACAGTTTTACAGCATAGCTGTCAGACACAATAGCCAAGTTAGCCTGAAAAATGAAACCTTTTAGTTTAAGCTCACTCAACTAAAGTTGCTTCAGTGGCTTACTTCAGGGCCAGAAACGCACATATGCCATCAAGCTGTGGCTTTTAAATGACCACGCCCTAAACGTAGCTGATGATGCTATTCAACGCTTGAATGCCCAACTATCGCAAATGGCCCAACATTATGCTGGGATCCCTGGCTATCTTGTATGGCAGCCGAAGACATTTTCACAGTGCACTGCCTTCTGATAAGGCACAACAACAATGATAAGCTGAAAAAGGTTCAACTGAGTACAACAAACCCTTGCAGCGCTTCTGCATGTGTGTGTGTGTGTGTGTGTATAAAATTTATGGAAGCCATTGTCTTCTGCTTAACCGCCATATAGCTGGAATGGCTGGCAAGGCAACATGGTCGCTGCACCGAATGGTCAATTAATAATGGTCACTGGCCCTTTGAACCGCACGTCTTTGGCCCAAACTGCAGTCGCAGCCCTTGAAGTGCGCCTCGCAGTATGCAATAGAAAAATAAAGCGGATTCAGCTTTAAGCCCGAATCGAGTTGCTGCGTACAAAAGTAAACGCATGTGGCAATTTTCTCAATAAAATTCATTGATTTTCATTGGCGTGGGCACAAGTCATTGAAGTCGGGGCCGTGTGCAACTTTTAGTTGTATTAATATTGGTTTTACCCGCCGCCGCCATGTGCCATCTCCCATCTCCCGTCTCCCATGTAGCGCGTGTGTAGTGCAAGGCAGAGGGGGGAAAACGACGGCGACGGCAAAAGGTTGTTGGGCAAACAAATAGCGTCAAAAGACAAGGGAAAATCGCTTGGATGGCCGGGCAGGAAGGTCCTTGCTTTGGTTTTACTTTGTTGCTCACATTGCCAGTGCCAGCTGAAAAGGTTAAACGCCTAACCAAGTGAACAATATAAACAATGAAAAGGCACAAATCCAAACAGATAAAAGACTTGAATGAACGGGTTAAGCATTAAAGATTGGTCGATTAGAAAAACTTGAACTTTGTTGTTGAACTTCCACCATTTTCCCAGGTATGTTGTGAGTCAATAAGAAATGTTTCATTATGCTTTTGTGGTTGCATCACAGAACAGACTCTGCAATCCACTAACTCACTTCAAAACTATTTTATTGATTTTAATTCTGTTTAAAAGTCGGCTTAAGACTTTTATTATACAAGTCCACCGACTCAAGAGCAGTCATTGCCTAGATGCGATGGGAACTTTCGATTCTGGATATAATTATATCAGATAATAATAATTATTTTTATTATTAACATTTTCTAGAATCAAATAAAACGTAATATTGAAAACTTCCAACTAAAATTGGCCTCAAAATCGTTTCACTCAATTTCGGTTTATGTAGAAAAAGTTTAATTTAAACGGAAATTTAATTAAAAAACAATTTAAACTTAAGCCAACCTTTTTTGCTGCCAAATTTGAGCAGGATAACTAAAATACTTTCTGAAATATGCTACTGAGCAACTTTAGAACTATGCTTGGATTGAAATAAAGTTGAAAAGTATCATGCCTAATTAGTAACTTTTAATTGATAACAACTTTAAGCGTGGCTGTTGAGCATTTATTCAAGCATCGAACCGAGCAAAGTGTCGCAGGCAGCATTCAACTATTATAAAATGCAATTGTTGTTTCGCAGAATAAAAGAAGACAATGCCGGTAGACTGACAGTGTGACAGACAAACCTATAGACAGACAGACAGACAGATGTTGATAAGTATACATATGTAGACATGCAGACCTGACAGTTCTCCTCGTTAGGCAGGCTGTCTGCCATTTGGAAAATTACTCATTTTTATGCATGTGCGCCCCGGGGACCCACCCCCTTGTCGTTGGCCCCTTTTGGTGTGATGGTGAAGCAAATGACACTCAAAGTTCAACACTGCCAACGTGTCCTTGGCATTTCATTTTAGCCATGGCTTGCGTTTTGGTTATTACTGGCTTGGCGAGGCCATATCAACTCTCTCAGTGCACACATGAATGTACGAATAATTCTCAATAGTAGTTGTTTTTTTTTTTTTTGTTGCTTAGTCGTGCGGCGAAACGCATCGCCTGCAAGCAGACAGTTAGACAGTTGGAAAGCTTATGCCATGTCATGGAGCATTTAACCCAAAACTACCAGCTGACAGTCAAATTCAAATGCTGTGCTGTCTCAATGCATTCCGTGCATGCTTTGGTGTCATCTAAACTTGTCTTCTAGTCGATTTCAATCAACATCTTTCAGAACATAACAAGTAAGTGTCGAGAGTGTCTGACTAATAGATACCCAGTGCTCAGTTTCGAATCAGACATTCGCACTTATTTCTACGAAAAATTCATTCTAAGCTAAGACATTAGGCGAAAAGTATTCAAAGAGATTAATATTTTTTGAGAGATCTTCTGGTAGTCTATATACCAAAAGTCTTAAGCTTTAACGATTGTTATTAAACAATATTTTAATGGAAATATGATCAACTTCTTATAAGAGAAGTTTTCTTCTGGTACAGGTACACAAATGAAATTATGACCCGAACTTTAATGGACTTGAAAACTTTACCAGTGATAATTTACCAGAAAACTTTTAGCCATACTTTTAATCACATATTAGGACTTAAACTACTTGCATGCCACATGCGGCAAGCACATGGTAAAGAAATTTATTTGCAGCCGCAATATCTGGTTTCTTGGTGACATAATTAATTTTAAATTGTTATACAACTTGACTTGCTTATTGCCAGAGCAATTGAAAGCGTTGTTTACTTTGATTAAAAGCAAATTTAATAGTAATATATTCAGCAAATATGGAAATAGAATTCTAAAAACGAAGTCAAACAAATTTGTTAGCTTATAATTGCCCGGCTACTCACAGCGTATAGTAGCCGCAATTGCTTTCCATATTCAAATTATATTCGAGAGATTTGGGGCTATAACAAAACACGCACGGACACAAATCCTCAACGACCGCAACGACAACAACAGCATAAAAAGCACAAAGTCCATTGTGGGGCAAGTTTTGGTTTGGTGCGTTTACATATTTGCCCAGACTTAGTCTCGAGTTCCCTGGTTGCTGTCTCTGCATGCCTCGTTGAACCTTGGCCAAAAATGGCCATGTAATTTGTATGAAATTCGCCTTCAGACTCAAGAACTCTAAGTGCTCCGGTGATGGCAAACATTTCAAATTTCGAATGGAAGAAAGGAAAAAAAAAATATATATATAGATGGGAAACAACAGAATAGAGCAGTCGCTCACACAGGCTAGATTGTTGCCTTATTTACATTTGGCTGGGGGTCTTTTTTTTGCGTTTGTGTGCAAGACGCGTGTGAGGGGGGGGGATCTATTCGGGTCACTCAATAGCATGCCCCTGGCCGTAAATTCATGCAAAAACAATCTTATTAATGGCTATAAGGGCCACCCCGCATGCCCGCACACAGATTGTGTTAATAATGTTTAACTGCGATTTTTATACGCGTTTTCTATTTTTTGTTGTTCGCCTTTTTTGTTGCTCTTGCTGTTGCTGTTGCTGTTGCTATTGCTGTTGTTGTTATCAGCGCCTGGATTTCCTGTTGCTGTCTGCTGTTGTTTGCCAATTTTAGCCATTTAGTTTGATTTCAGTGTTATCTTTATGTGCTCTCGCTTATCGTTCTTCCATATACCCAGTAATGGGCTTAGCCCCATGGCCCAAGGGCCTAACAGTGGGCACGACATTTATCACAAAATACGAGAAACCCCGGGCTCAGTTCGCTCAAATCGCGTCAACTCTGACAAGTAGTTGCTGTCACGTGAGGGTATTACAATTCATGTACACACTTTGGCACAGCAAGGTGCTCTAGGAGCTGCAAAGATATAATTCAGATAGTTTTTCAATTTTCTAGTCAATGCAATTGAAAATTCAGCTTAAAATAAATGTAAAAATATTTTATTGATTTTGCCAATCATATATTACTTGCAGGATATTAAGACTTCGGCATATACTTAAATAAAGTGAGGGTATTTGCACTTCATTGGTTTTTTTTTGGTCGCATTATATTTATTATTATTGTTTTATTGGAACTCTTTCGAATTTTGTATACAATTTATGAAGTATATCATAAAAATGAAATGCAAATACTGAGTCACTCAGATGTTTAACGACTTGGCCTCATCGCGAGTGCATTGTGCGCTTAAATGGAAATAAATTCTCTAATTAGTTGTTGAGCACATAAATCAGCAAATAAATATTCCGGCCACAGTGTCTCACAGTTATATGCGACTATGTACATGTGTACATACTAGTATATACATATGTGTACGCATATGTGAATAGATACTCGTCGATGAATAATGCTCGAAATTTCAACAATTTGCAAAGTGGTCGTCGCTGTTGGCATGAGCAATAATTTTAAGTGGTTGCGGTTGTGTATTTTAATTAAATATTTTTTGCTTCCAATCGAGACGATTGGATATCATGACATTTACACTTAACACATGTTTACATTTCAGTCTCTCAATTGCCCATCTGTCTGTCCGTCTGAGCGTCTGACCGTCTGCCTGTCTGTCCGTCCGATTGTTTGTTTTCCCATCCATCAGCTGTTCAGTAATTTCTTTGATGCGTGGCAAAACTTTCGCAGCTAGGAAAACTATCGCAAGAAAAACTTTGTAATTAATTATCATAAAAATAGCCAAGTTGATTAGTATAAAATGCTAAGAGGCGTGTGCTGCCCATCATCATCATCAGAAACAACATCATCATCATCATCATCATCATCCTCAACAGCCAGCTGAGCATTGATCATACGCAAGAGCAGTATCTGGCAACTTTGGGCTGAGCTACTGGCATCATTAGTGGAATTTATAGCCAAGTTAATGGCATAGTTCTCTCGAGTAGCTGTGTGTGTGTGTGTGTGTGTGTGTGTGTGTGTGTGTGTGTGTGTGGGAAACAGCTTAAAAACTAGTTAGGTGCTGTTTGGTTGTGGCTGAGCTACTTTTTGTTATATACATTTTTCAGCTGTAAGCAACGAAGCTCGCATGAGTCCTACACGCAAGCATTGTTCTACAACAAATGGTATAAAGTTGAATAAAATTAAATAGAAAGTGCTCGACTTGAATACGCAGAAATGTTGCAACTACAACAACAATGTGCAGACTATTTATACGTCTCATAGTTGATTCATTTAAAATGAATTCTATAGAATTTCAGTTTGTAATTAAAACACAAATGCCTTTGACAAAGGGAATTAATTTTCTTGTGCTATTCCACGTGTGAAATTAATTTAACAGAGCTAGAGCTTTCGAATCGTAGCATACAAATCCTAACTAAATTACAATGGGGTAAACCCAACCAGACAATGGAAAGTAAAAGTGATAATAGCAAGTGGAACTCTTCCATTAAATCTGATATAGGGGAGGGTCATCTTGACAGTCGTTCCATCTTGTGACAGGCAGGAAAAAGAACAAAAACCCATAAATTCTTTCACGTGCGCCAAAAAGTAGGCAATATATGTTGTACTTATACCTGATGAAGAAGAAGCACTAGATGCCATCTATTCAATAAATGTTTCACCTAAAAATTAATGATGAAAAAAAGCAGCACAGTAAGCTCCCATTAATGTGAGTGGTGTTTGGACTACCAAACGCCTGGCTTCATTATAACCCAGCCCAGCTGAGAGATAAATTGTTCTGAAAAAATGGTGACAAATGCATCAAAATTAAAATTACCAAGTGCCGCAGCAGACGCCGCCCGAAGGACGCGTCAAGGAGCTGACGAGAATCGACGGGATGACACACTCAAGCTGCTTTGTGCTGCCTTGTTGGTAATGATAATGTGCAGGATAAGCACGATGCCGAAGATGTTGATGATGACGACGATGATGATGTTGATGACGAGCTTGATAATGATTTTTATGATGTTTATGGCTTGAGTAGTTGCCGCCTTTGTTGTGGCCCCTTGTCTGTCGGGCAATCGCGTAATATAAAATTCTTAACTGCCATTTTTTACGGAATTTCCCGTTTTCGCAGTTCGTTTTCTGCAGCGGCTGCCCCGTGGCCGTTTGTTGCCAACCTGCGGATCTAGCCCCGATTTCGGGCAAACGCTTTGCACACTTCCGCCTATTAATTTATCAAAGCTATTATATTTTTCCAGGGCCCGCGGCGCACAACAATTTTTGTCATTCCTTCATGCTGTGGATTCAAATGCCACAAAGCAAGAAATGAGGTGAGAATCACAACAATTTTTTCAACTTCTAGGCTTTCCATTGGGTTGAGAGCTAACAAAATTGAATTGACACGTAGTTGCTAACAGAATTTAAAATTTTGGACTGGAAATTAGCTGCACCCATTTGCACTTCATGATGCAACAGTCTTTGCCGTTTGCCACAGAATATTTTCATCCAGTGCGAAAGCCGTATTAAAGTGTTGTTGTTTGTGCAAACAACTCTCAAAACTGCAGAATGCCAACCGAATGTTAACCGAAATACAATTCGCATTCGTATTCGCATTTGCATTTACATGAAGGACGCACCGTCAGCAATATCACCAGTCCTGATTATGATTTAAGAGCATGTGGCACACAGTCTACTTAGATGCTCATGTGTGTGTGTGTGTGTGCCAGTTGCAAACTTTGAAACTTCTATGAAATGGCAGCTTTCATGAAAACCATATTCTAATTAGCTCTGGAAAATTATCAAACAGTTTTTCAGTGCTAAATTAATGTGGTCATGAAACGGAAATTGAAATTCTCGGAAGCTATGCAATGAAAGCAACTAGAACTTCTGTCTATTGGAAGCATTTTTATTTTGTTGTCTTCAATTAACTGGAATTATCTAAGGGTTGGGCTATGCTCATTCAGCATAAAGTATTGTGTAATATTTGGCAAAATTATAAAATTATGCACAATTCTGTAATAAACAATACATGTGCAACAACAAGAGAAATTCCTTAACTATCAAACATCAAAATTGTTTAAATGAATTTTATGATTTTGCAATTTGTACAAATTGTTGTTTAAAATAAAACTTAATGCATACAATACATATGTGTGATGCTGGTTGTGTACAAAAGCTGAACTTGAGATAAATATAAAGTCACCAGCTTTGAATGGAAAAGATTTTATGTTTAATTGTCAATAATTTATTTATACTCTTTAGCTTTGGTCTGATAAATCATAAACAATATTCACACAATTTCGAGCTGTACTCAGTCTAAGCTCTATTAAATCATCTTATTAGACACCAGATTATATCATCTGGAGTAAAGACAATTGCTGATTTGTTCTGACGCCATCGCCGTGACCTTTCCAACTGTAGTTATATAAACTGCCCTTAGACAATATATATAAACTTGAATCCTAATGCCACACTTTTACTTCCGGTTTGGCGCATTTTGCTGCCACATTGTTTTTAATAAAGCCAGCGCCAGCCTCCACCCCCCTGATGCCCCTAGCGATGGCAGACGGGAGACCGTGTGTGTATAAGGGCAAGTGAGAAGGCAAATAAAATAGATGCCAGTCAAGGCAACAGCTTAATCCATTGGGACAAAGGCGAAACAAAAGCGCAATGCACAGCGCTGCGACGGAGAGAGAAGCGAAGCGAAGGGCGGGGTGGGGCAGGGCAGAGGAGAACAAAGTTTGTTTTAAATTCCAACTAAGAACTAATTCCGTTCGAAGAAACTTTTACATTTTATACAAATCTAATGCAAGTTGTATACTGATTTTTTATTGCGCTTCTTTTTCTTTTTAGAGTCCATGCAATTAGCAATGAGCCACATATTACAGGAAACATTCTGAATGCGAAAAACATTAAAGATACAGATAAACTTGAGACGTGACTGCGCCCAGACGACGGATATGGCTGCTTAAGTGGCGCACTTCCGGTGAATCCGGACAGGAATAAGCAACAAACAACTCAAGCACAGCCGCAGTTATAGCCTTGGCCGCATCCACAGCCACCTCCGCCAGCTTAATCTCAATCTCCAACTGAAAAGCGACTCATTAGGTATCCAAACAAAGTCCTTTAGCATGGCCAATGTAAGCAACGAGACGGTTAATGCTTGGCTGGTCTCGGTCAGCACACAGCTGCCGCATGTACTGGGCATAGATGTGGGCGTCAATTGGAGCAGCAGCAGCACGACCAGCTCCACAACAATGACCACACCCGGCAGCAGCATGGGCACCACCACCACGGCGAGCACGTCGAGCAGCCTGTCCGGCGATGCGAATGCGGACGCGGCCGCGGATGCTGATAAATCGGGCATTATACACAATCAGTTCGTGCAGATCTTTTTCTATGTACTGTACACCACAGTGTTTGTCCTGGGCGTATTTGGCAATGTGCTTGTCTGCTATGTGGTGCTCAGGAATCGTGCCATGCAAACGGTGACCAATATATTCATTACCAATCTGGCGCTATCCGACATTTTGCTTTGTGTGCTGGCCGTGCCCTTTACGCCATTGTACACATTTATGGGTCGCTGGGCATTTGGGCGTACTCTGTGCCATTTGGTCTCCTTTGCCCAGGGCTGCAGCATATATATATCGACGCTGACGCTGACCTCGATTGCAATCGATCGCTATTTTGTGATCATATATCCATTCCATCCGCGCATGAAACTCTCCACATGCATTGGCATCATCGTGAGCATTTGGGTGATCGCACTGCTGGCAACGGTGCCCTACGGCATGTACATGAAGATGACCAATGAGGTGATGGATAACACCACCCAGCTGGTTGGCGCCAATCAGACGAGCAGCGGGCGGTATGGCAATTATGGCCTTGCCACGCCCGATGCCACATCGGCCGCCCAGGCTTACATGCAGGTTATGACCGGCGGCGTCACTGTCTGCGAGGAGAACTGGCCATCGGAGCATTATCGTAAGGTGTTTGGTGCCATAACCACGACGCTGCAGTTTGTGTTGCCATTTTTCATCATATCCATTTGCTATGTATGGATCTCGGTCAAGTTGAATCAGCGTGCCAGGGCCAAGCCGGGCTCGAAGTCGTCGCGACGCGAGGAGGCGGATCGGGATCGCAAGAAACGCACGAATCGCATGCTTATCGCCATGGTGGCGGTGTTCGGTCTCAGCTGGTTGCCCATCAATTTGGTAAACATTTTTGATGATTTCGATGACAAGTCCAACGAGTGGCGCCTCTATATGCTTTTCTTCTTTGTGGCCCACTCGATTGCCATGAGCTCCACCTGCTACAATCCCTTTCTGTACGCCTGGCTGAATGAGAACTTCCGCAAGGAGTTCAAGCACGTGCTGCCCTGCTTCAATCCATCCAACAACAACATCATCAACATCACCAGAGGCTACAATCGCAGCGATCGCAACACCTGCGGCCCGCGTCTGCATCATGGCAATGGTGAGGGCGGCGCTGGCGGCAGTCTTGATGCTGATGACCAGGATGACAATGGCATCACACAGGAGACCTGCCTGCCCAAGGAGAAGCTGCTCATCATACCGCGTGAGCCCACCTATGGCAATGGCAACGGTGCCGTCTCCCCAATACTCAGTGGGCGTGGCATCAATGCGGCCCTTCTGCATGCCAGCCAGCCACAGCAGCAGCAGCAGCAGCAACAAGTCCAGCAGCAGCAAGTGGAGCTGACGAGACGCATACGTCGGCGCACAGACGACGACACCGACTTTATAGACTCCGGCGATGAGCAGACGGTGGAGGTGCGCTTCAGCGAGACGCCGTTCGTCAGCTCCGACAACACGACGGGCATCAGCATGCTGGAGACGAGCGAGACCCAGTTCCAGGACTCAGGAGAGCTGCCCGAATTGAGCGCTGTTGTGGTTGGAGATGCCACCAGGCGATGTAACTGAGACAGGGTGAGTACCACGAAAGAGTATTTATTATGCAAACAATTGAAGTAAGCTTTGGGAATGGGTCTGTCGGAAAACATTTCTCAAGTGATATGCAGAATATTTAAAAGTGTTTATGGCTAATGCACTTTATGGATAAATGCCACTCAAAATCAATTTCACATATTTCGTCTGTATCAAAATTGAAAAAGCAGCAGCATAATTTATTCAGAGCGAAAGAAATGTCAAAAATTTTTGCCATATCATCATATGACGGCATCATGGAAAATTTAGCTCAACACAAAAAAGAAATCAGCGCAAATATTTCGATGATGCAATCTATTCGCCGACAAAGCGTTGCCCCATAAAACTAGGTTAGGAGCCTGCATGAGTTTCATGAGATTTGCAGTACCACAAAGCGCTCTTCATCAAGCATGGAGGGGTTGGGGCTTTGAGGTTCGGCTATGGCGCACAGAAGCCAAGCAAAGCAGGGCAGCATTTGGTATGAGTTTCTTATGCTTTTTGTGCTGGCAAATTTCATTTGCTGAGCTCTAACTCGCTTGCAGTCGACCAAGTCAAGGTAATAAATCTACAGTGAGTGCGAAAGTAAATGCCACTGTTGGAACTTATCGCATGTCATTGCACAAATCTAGTCCAGCAGTTGGCAAATAAATTAAATTCGAAGAACAAAAGCATACATATAAATTAGAAATCTGTCGAAACTGCATATTGAATTGTTTTTACCATGAACCGAACCATTAAACAAATGAGTTGATTAAAAATCATGCGAAATGCGCACTAACACGAATCAAACAATTTAAGAATATTAATTCAAATAAAAATGTTGAGGAAGATAATAACAGGCATCAACTGTAAGGAACGCAAGAATATTTATAAGAAGGATTTTACTTGAAATATGCTAATACAATTTGGCGTACCATTCACAATTTTATTTATACTTTCAAAAAGTTCACAGAAAGACTCTAGCATGACAAATTGAAAGTGCATTAGAGATACGTTGAAGGTAAGCGTACGTTTGCTTCTTCTTTAACATTGTGAGTCCTAATCTACATTTAAAAGTCAAAGTAAGAGCTCGAGAGAGACAGCTTGAAAAAGATTTGCAATCGATTAGAAAAATATGTTAAACGTGCCGACCCTTTGAGTCAGGTGCTCTACACAATATGCTGTTTACCATAAACAACAAGTGGAGCAAAATTTACAGTCACAACAACGACAACAACATGTAAACAAATAACCAACTACAGTAGTCAGATAAATGGCTTGGATAATGGTGAACAGCCGGTGGCCAAGATAAGGCGAACTCTCCCATAAACATAAAGCTTTGACGCAATATAATTTACATTTGGCTTATTTATTTATAATTTTTATGGAAAGCACATTATGGTGCTATCTGTCTGTGTCTGGGACTGGATCTCTGTTAGAGCAGCGGCATACTTGAACCGAAATGGCCAGTCATAAAATATATAAATAGCGCTGGCATTGAAATTCTATTTGATTAAAAGATGATTTACTGTATTAAAAGGCCATGAGAGTCCGTGGCGGAAGCAACAAATTTTGATAAATTGAATAAAATCTATATCCACAAATAGAACTACGTAGTACTAGCAGATGTACTAGATAGGATTATGAAGAATAATATGTTCTTTGTGTTGGTCTGTGAGGAACATAGTTCTTTAATTCGATAACAAAATGTGTAATAAGGGTATTCTGTTAGGAGTATAAATATTCTTGATCCATCTGTCTGTTCAAACTAGCTTCTCACTTTAAAAGATATCTTCATAGAACTTAATAGAAATAATATTATTTTGGAGATACCGAAAATAAAGTTACTTTCAATTCAAATTCAATCAAAAAAGCAAAGAAAGCTGTGAAAAACTCAGCAAAAACCAACCGGAAATGATGTTCAGCTGCTTTCAGCCTTTCTTCCATTCGACAGAATTCAGCTCGCTTGGCAGCCTTTACAAATATATTCATTAACATTTGTATACGTTCACTCACTCATTATCTAGATACATACATACATACATAAATTCAGATAACTTGTTGTTGTTGCTGTTTACATTTTGGCCATGTTTGCGGTTGGCTTTGAAGCCAGGCCGAGCTAAACATATGAGCGCAATTCCGAGATGTCCGAGAGGCCTTTAATTTATGAATAATTCAGTGCGGTCGTTAGTGGCACACACTATGCTGTTCAGCTCCTAATTACCCGCTGGCATGTGGGCCGCCATTATGGGTCACGTGGGTGGTGTGAAGGCTGGGCCCGGTAAATAAGCTGAATGCACGGCTTGCGTTGGACGGAAGTGGGGTGGGTTTAACATACATACAAAACGAAAGACAAGCATTCCTTGAATGCTTGTGCTCAGACCCGGCTCCCTAAACAGACGCTTTGAATTATGGAATCACGATGGTGGTGACTGAACGGTAAGTGATATAGTTGATGGTCCCTACTCGGGCGCCAGTACATTTGATGCATTATGCATGAGAACTGCAGCTGGAATAGCAAACGGCAATTGTCGGACTTGCAGACGAAGTCAGCGAAGTTTGCAGTCGTTGTGGGAGCTCTTAAAGGGTAGGCAAGGGGTCCATCATGGACGGGGGGGGCGGGCTGACAGCGGACGCACCCCTTTGTGTGCCGTCCCTGTAAACAAGTTTCCCAGCGAGTTAGTGCGAAACTTTTTACAACTAAATTGTATTTTGTTGTTTGCTGTCTGGTTTCTGCGAATGGCAAATGGCCCAGAACTTGTCTCGGCCTGAATGGAGCAGGATGCGCTGCGGGGTGTATATTGGACAAGCTGACTCTATAGAATGCTAACTTTACAATTGCATATCAAGCGATCCTTTTTTTTCAGCCGTTTCTGTTGCCAGTTTGTTAGTTTTAAAAAATGCCATCATTTTTCTGCCACACAATGCTGCGGCTTCTGCTGCTTCTGATAAGCTTCGTTGGCCAACTTTTCACACAAAAACTGTAAGCAGAGGCCCATCATTTACTGAAAAAGTTCTGGCATCTCCATTTCATGTAATCAATTTTGCAACAATTTAGAATATTCACCGCACTTAGTTTGCAGTACTGAAATGCCATAGCGAACCGCAGTCCCTTTTGATAATAAACTCGGATATTTTGTGTCAAGAAATGCTTTATGCAATCACAAAGTTTGTTTGCAGTATTGAACATGGGACTGCCCGCAGTATGGCTCCAAATACCAATTCCATTAACGTTAATAGAAGTGAAAGGGAGTCATGAATTTATTTTCAACAAATAGTTGGGAGCAGGGCTTAAGCCCGGAATTCCAAGTATGCAACGGAACCAAAGCAAATTTTGTATAAAAAATGTTTAGTAAAAAGAAAAAAATACTTTTGAGCCCAAAGCATAGATTAACTTGGCCCCAATCATTGCATTTTTTTCACCATATATGCTCGATGAAATTCGTGGACAGCGATTAAATTTAGCCCGCAGCTTGTACATGAAAATATTTACGGCTTGCAATATATTCCGTTCATCGGGAAAACATAGTTTAACAAAGTAAAGTTTCTAGTTTTGTTTATGGATGTGAATAAACTGGTTCATGAACGGAACTAGCGACAATTTTAGTTTTTTTTGCTTGGAACTCTGGTTAACTTTATTGAACTGCTTTAATTTTGTTCTAGAACCGAATGTGCGTTTGCATTTCCAATGCCAATCAATCACACTAAAAGTGCACAAGTGCGTTGTAAAATCTAAAGAGCCTGATTAAACCAATACTAAATTGTTGCATATAAAACGCCAACATAATGCGCCACGCCCCCCCTTTTTCGAGGAAGGCAAATGTTTCAGTCGTTATTGTTGTCTTTGTGTGTTGTGTGTGGATTTAATGGCTACAATAAGAAGGTCTTTAGCTGCTTGTGGTTCATGCATAAACATATACACACACACGAACATACACACGAACACATGTAAAGTATAAGATGTTTTCGATATGTACTTACAGTCAACGTAAAATGTTTTGGCCATAAAAAAAATGATTGCCGTGCTTTCATTTTTGTATTCGCGCAATTTTAGCAGTTCTTAAATTCGGTTTTGACGTGTCATGAAACATGTGTTTCATTTGCGACTAGAGGGTCACGGGGGCGGGGTAGGGGAGAGGAGCTTGATGATACGCATTTATATTTTATAACCTCACCATCAATATGTGTATTAGCCCAACGGATTCATGTTGACGGCAGCTGGTGCATAAGCCAACTTGACTGACAGCCTGGCAGTTGGGAGGAAATAAAAGCGATTAATGAAGTTCCCAGCGCCAAATGGCAAGTCTCTAATTGACGTTTCGAATCGGTTGTCCCTTATGTGGGCGCCTGCAGGGAGCTATTTGGCTGCTGTAATCGATAGCGGAGCAGCTGACTCCGAGATTAAGAACTTCGCCCTTTGACCGACAGATTGGCATTAAAAGGCAAATCAGTGTACTAACTAAATGAAGCAACTCGGGACTACTATTGGTAGTGGCATTTTTGAGTACTCTAAAAATATTTTTAGATATATAAATAAATAAACAGAGAAAAAGAGAGAGAGAGAGAGAGAGAGAGAGAGAGAGAGACGCAAATTTAGTTGTAACCAATGCATGGAAAACTAGGGTCTGTTTAAATAACTGAGAATCGCGTAGAAGAGCAATTTTAAAAAATACGCTTTTTATTAATGTAATTGCTGCTTATTGCTTATTTGCTGAGTAATAAGGATTTAATAGATCGGTCACAAATCATTTTGCGGACCTTTCACTGTCGATTATACGTATATTTAACATTTAAAAAAGAAATAATAATAACATACAAAATAAGCACACACGGCCCTAGTCCCTAATTTTCCAGGTGAATATTTCGAAAAGTGAAAAACGAAAAAGAAGATATTTTATTTATATGGCTAGCCCATTAGCGAACAAACGCGTCTGTATTGCTATAATTGGCTGTTTTGGTAAGGGTATAATTAAATAAAAATGCAATTACCGTTTTACACATTATCAAAGGGCGTGAGCGAAAGTCAGTTTAGTAATGTAAAACTCAACACGTTCCATGTTCGCACATGTGGGTGGGCGTGTGTGTGCGAATGTGTGGAATGTACTTATATCCACATGGCTCTATTTTTATTCCCGTTGCCCGTGTCTAATCAGCCTAATGTGTGGGGAAAAAAGAAAAACAACATTTTCATTAGAGCTGCGTTGCTTCTCTGCCAACATACCCGATTCTTCCGTCCCTCAGCTCCTTGGCCAACGCAATGCCTGGCCAATTAAGCAATTACGTTAACAAGCTTTTATTATGTTGCACGGGCAACGAGCGAAACGACCAACAATAGCAATGCCTGGCCATTGCCAGGAAGTTAGCGAAGGTGTTAAGCAAACAATTAAAAGGAACTGAAGTATAGCCACAATGATAGCAAGCTATTAGTCCGTCAGAGATGTAAAGTGGTCAGGATTAGGTGACAACTTCAATTCCCACTGGATTTCCAATCAAATATTGGCCCTGCCACAACTTGTAAGCCACATGCTTAGGTAAAGTTCAATGTCAATATTAAACAATAAATACAATCACAAGGCACCTGATAAATAACACACACAATTTATCGACTTAAGCTTCTCTATAAGGCGCGTAATTTTTAAAACCACAAAGCCGGGCCCTCGGCGGTTGGGGGTTGAAAAAACTTTGGGCATACATCAAAATAAAATTGATGGTCATAAATTGTATTCAAATAAATGTGGGGCTACCCAAAAGTTTACCCAGCAACAACGAGTATATGATAAATAAATCATAAAAATAACGCCAAAATGCAATAAATATGGGAATGTGTTTTCTATACGGATAACACCCCTATTTCTGTCCGGCTTATACTTATTCTTTTCCATGAGGCCACCGATTACGCTAGCTGAGGTGCTGCTGAGTGGGTTGTCTGCTATGCAAACAAACATTTGAAGCATTTAACTCACTCATCAAAAGTGCTGCATGACGACTGTTACCATGCCCGTAAGGCAACGGAAACGTTGCCATGCCAGGCACGTAGCTCATAGCAGGGCCAAATTATCATTTGGCTTGGCTGGCAATTCACACTGGGCTAAATATGGATGTTCTGTGCACAAAACACAAAAACGAATTCATAGCGAATCGCATTTATAAGTTTCATATCTCAGCGAAAAACAAAATGATAATTTATGAGGGAAAAGAGTTAAGATAAAAATTACATCATTAAAAGCTCAAGAAACCAAAAAGCGAGCTTTAATGAGTACTAAAGTTTAGCTCGTCTGATGAGCTGAGCTGCGCTTATTATAATCTGCTATATATTAATGAGAGTTCGGATTGTTTCTTATTTTTAAGAAAAGCTAATGAAACTGCGTGAAGTCAACACTAAAACCTCATGAAAGAACAAGGCAGACTAATAAAGCTTAGGTCGCCTAATGCTCAGCTGCCCTTATTTCAATCGGTTGTATTTAAATGCGTCCTTGGATTGTTTTTTTTTTTAAGAAAAGCTCATGAAACTGCGTGAGGTCCATACTAAAAACTCACGCAAGCAACAAGAAAGCTTTAATGAGTTTTAAAGATTAGCTCATCTAATGCTTAACTTCCCATATTAGAAACTTTTATATTTCAACAAGTCTTTGGGTTGTTTCTTTTGTTAATAAAGACAAAACAAAAGACTCTTAAACCACACTAACAGAATTCAATCCTAAAAATCCTCTTGTTTATAATTTATTGTATTTTAATGATATTTTTTGGAAGTAATATTATTAATAAAAACTCTTTATAATTAATACAAATTTGTATTAGCTTGTTGAAGTAGCCGAAATATTTGTACATAACTTGGTTTCATTTTAAGGCCAAGGCCAAGTGTGCAGTGTGCCTGACAAAGTTTAATGGGCAGTTGCAGCCGTCCTTGTTATTGATGGAAAATGTCCATAAAAGCGAGCGGCGTTTATGCCCAATTAAATGTGCCAAGAAGTGTCGATGTGAGTTATGTTATATGTGTATATGTGTATATGTGTGGGGCGTGGCATGAGCACTGGCCCCACGTGCCCTCTGTGTCAGCGTCAGGTGTGTCAAGACGAATGTGAACGCCAAATATTGGCGAGGACGTGCCAGGCTGTGGTGAAAGATGGCCCAGTTAAACAGGATTCAGCACAAATAGTAGCTGCTTATATATCTATATAATTTATGAGCCACGCGCTTTTTACCACATACCACACACTACATGCCACATACCACTGACCACTGAAGAGCTTGGTGGCCAGATTTGGAGCACATATGAGTAGCATGTTCCAGTTCCAAGGCCATGCTGGCTTCTTCGAGTTACTGCAGTTGTGTTGACAGCCGAGCTTAACGCCACACTTAATATGAGCCGCAAGCATTGGCCAACTTAACAGGCGCTTATGCTGGGTCCGGGATGTTGGCCTTGGTAGATGCGTTTATTAGCAACTTTATTAACAGTTAATTAAATTTTGTGTTTAACGATTCAGGCAAAAGTAGAAGAAGAAGAAGTAGAGAAAGTCAAGACGAAGACCCGTAGATAAACGCTTGCGGCTTGACTTTTATTAAAGTTGAAAAGCCAATTCTGGCCGTTCCCCAGCTGAGGTTAGTTGAATGCATTGCCTGTTCGCCAGGCAAAGGCCAAGTTAACAATTACAAGTTTAATGAAACGAAAAATGCCTTTAATAATTGCCTGTGCAATAGACCAAAGTGGTTTACAATTTGGGCCTGGCTCAGTTTCTGCCTCAGTTATTTTATGCCTTTTCCCGTACATAAAGTTGTTTGTGCCTTTTGAAAGTGTTTGACTGTGAAATTCTTGAAAAATTGTTTTTAATTGCAATCTATTTTGGAAATGTCCATTAAATTCATTTCATTTGACAGTCCTTAATTGGGCCTTTAATAACACACTTCGAAATTCATTGAAATTTGAGTCTCATTTAAAATAATCTATATGCATAAAAACGTTTGACAATCTCAAGCCCAGCATTACAGAATTCCTGCTCAAATCCAATTTATCTACTTGTAATTTAATATCTGCCTTGTCGTCAGGCAAACAACACCTGACCGAATACAATCATAATACGTATACTTAATGTTAACGAAATCCATGCTTGCTGAATACCTAAGAGCGTCTACCACTTTAAGGCGGAGTCGTGGACTCCTTCAAGGATCTGGCTTTGTCATTGCGTTGCTGTAATAATTATGCAGCGGCGAGTACAAAATGTTCATAAAAAAAAAATCAGAAAAAAGTGCCTAGCCCAGAGTAACACAATGTAAACAAGTGTAGCTGCCTCCAGGCACATACACTCGCCTAAAAGTTTAGCTACAAATTTTCAATGTGAATAAAAATATGCAGATTACAGCAAGTGTTAGGCCCATAATCAACCCAAGATATATATTAGATGAATACATTATTTTCTTGCTATTTTGTCATTAGAGTTTTCATGTTTTGTCTGAGTGTATGTTGGTTTTTTTTTGTCCCCACCAGTTTCCTTCAGCGCAACGCAGCGAGGCGTTGTAATTGCGCAAGAGCATGAAACACCTGTCAGCGGCTGGGGCCTTAAATGCTCGGGTTCGGGACTTTGGAGCGCGTCAAAGTTGCCTAGCTGAAGCAATGCTCTTCAGAGGCTGTCAGACCAGGCAACAACAACAGCAACAACAACAAACACATTTCAGTGTTTATTTTTTTCAACGTCATTTCTTAATTTATGTGCGAATAGCAAAGAAAGCGCAAAATATGAATGGGAAAAATAAACAAAGACATCTCGACATGGTGGTCATAATTTTAAAGCGTGCTGCACACGATTTCAATCAAGCCAGCTGGACTCTGACACACCCCTTAAAGCGTAATGGAGTCCATGTTTAAAGTAGGCATATCCTTGAAAACTTGAAATCAAGAGGATTATTAATGGTATGCCGGTTGAGGCAGGTTTATGCGTCAAAATCTATGCGAAAGTAGTAAAAACTTTCGCACTGCTAAATGCCAGTTATAAACTTTCGTGTAAGTCGGAAAAAACGAAAACTCAGTGGGCAGGTAACGAATCTTGGCAAAGAGCATTACAAAAGCTGTTAAAAATATAACCATGAATGTGCCAGAACGGCAGCTGTGAGCGTTCCCTTTGAGGTAAACACAAAAAAAAAAAAAATTCTGGCAGCTGCACGCCTTATAATTTATGGCCCAGGTACATACATAACTGTGCCTCAAGGTATTACAGCAAAGGAAAAAAATGTATAAATAAAAAACTTGGCAAGAAAAAGACTGGTCGACGAGTTGATACCCTGCACACAATGTTGTTGTTGATGTAGATAATATACAAATCAACTTCAGAGAGTCGGACAAAATCGTTTGCCTTGCTCTCAGAGCATTTTACCCATTTGATGCGTAGCAGACGCAAAAATAATTGCTTGCCATTCAATTTGATGTTACTTTTTTTGTTACATGCGATATTCCCAGACAACAAAAAACTGAAGTGGACAATTCGTCATTAACGCGTTTTTTTTGCTGTCCCCGTCGCAATTAAAGCGGCTCTATTTCTTGGCCGAAAGTCAATCACATTAACTCAACAAGAGAGCGCACAAAAAACGTAATCAAAATCGGGCCAAAACCAACACAAAAGCTGACAAAAAAAAAAAAAAAATTGAACTGCACATTATCATTATTTTAATCAGAGTTGGGAGCAGCACTACGTGGCGCTGGATTGCGATTGATATCGCCGCCAGGCGAGGACCCCATCCCTGAACCTGATAACTATGCTTTGCTGTTATTTCATCTTTGGCATTTTTTTATATATATATTTTATTTTATTTTACGACCGACAGCTCGTCAACATGTAGACGACCTGTGTGTCATTAGGGCTCAGGGGAGTCCAGGTCTGGATTTTGGTTTCCTTTTTTTTCGATATAGTGTGCGTATTCACACATGAGTGCGAAATAATCATTCATTTTACGAGAGAGCTTTCCTTTTTTTTGAGCAAAGGAACACACAACATCAATTCAGAATATGGAAAGACGTTTGATAAAGTGAGTTTTTTTTTCATAAGATTATAGGAACATAAAACCGTAGTGGAGCTTGAACGAGTGCTAAGACCCCAATGAAAACGTCTTTTAAATATGCGTTATTTTACATGAATTAATGTAATTAATGTTAAAGTTTATAAATTTCTTTTTAATCTGAGTATTCCTTTGCCTACTAATCTATAGCTTCACTCAAGCAAAGCCAACTTTCAAGCAAAAAATTCTAAATTTAAGGCCTTAAGTCGACATTTAAGCTTTAAGCTACCAACATTTTTTTTAATCTATTTAATGCTTATTATCCAACTTAAAGCTCTAAGCGCGACAGCCTGACACTATTATTTGCCCAAAGTAATCGTTGCCTAATCTTAGCTTAACTCAAAAAGTTGCGAATTTCTTTGTGCATTAAATTTGCACAGCTTTCGCCTATTAGAATAGAAATTGCTTTAAATTTAGTTTTTATGGGCTAAAAAATGGACTAAAACTTTGGCAATATTTTCAAAACTCGCCTTCTCGCCCACAAGTGATGAGCATTAATATTATTATTATGTATTATTTGGGCCTGTCTGTCTGCCTACCAATTCCCATTTTCCCACTTCCGGTTGCTTGTTCGATTTGTCGCTGTGCTTTCCTTTTCGCCCTGCCCATTCTACGTGCTTGGCATATCAATCAAATCTTTCCGCAAAATCCCTGGCTGGGTAACTTATACATTATTTAATCGCTGTGAGTGAATTAAAATTAAAATTCTCTTCTTTTTTTTTTGAGGCACGAGCTTGGGGCCCAAACTGATCCCGGTCGTTTTCCCTGCCCATATATACATTAATACGCACTGTGCGCCTGCCGCAGGCAAATTAATTTTATAAACTCTCAAACAAAACGCAGGCGGGCTCCAAATAGGGTACAACACCATGGGTCAGGGGCAGGAAGATGTGACAATTCCCATAAGTAGCGTGAAAGCTGAAAATATTACAAAAGCGACGTATACAAAATCGAGAATTTAATTTTGTCTATAGCATAATGGGCGCAACCAGAAATTACGAATGCCACTTGAAAATGGACAAAAGGCCACAGAGGCGCACAGGAGGTCAACATTTGGAGCCTGCTCTGTGTCATCCTTGTGCGATTTCAAGTTAATATTTTGAATAATGCCACATAATTTACACACATAAGCGACTTGGGGCTCTTGAGATTTATGTGCACAAATTATTCAGCGACTGCGACTGCGACAGCGACGACATCAGCTCGGACGAGTAGTTTCCAACGTTCAAGTTACCCGCCACATTGAGCAAAGCATCTTTGGTAGCGCCGGGCAAATTGCTCATCATTTCTCTCGGCACGGCAGCCAAATTAAGAGACAGCTTTCATAAGTAATGGAATGCCCAAATATGCGTAGTTTGAGTCCATTTCTAAGGCGCGTTCTGGGTCAGATATGAAGAGCTACAAATATTTCTTAATTTTCTTTTCTTTGCTTCGAACTAACTTCCTCTGGCAGGCTTTCTTTACTTTAATAGCTTCCGTCACAAAGTTGGACTTTAAAAATATATTAGACTAGGAACCAACCCTTGTCCAGGTCTAAATTGATTCTTATTTATAGATGACATGTATATAAATATTCACTTACCCTTAAGATTCACGCATGATTATTTTCATGTTTTCATATAAGTAGAAGGCAGAAGCATCACTAAAAAATAGAAGAAGTAGAAAGCGGATTAGAGTCAGAGCAGTAGAAGGAAAGGGTAATTAAATGGCTTTAAGTTAAATCTATCGAGCTCTTCAGATAGAGTCGAGTAGATTATATTTTTGCTTGCCACAGCTGTAATAATTACCTAATAATGCAGTCTTTATACAGGACTGATAAGCATGTGAAATCTGATACGAATTAATTTCAAGTTGTTTGCAAAATACCCTCAAAAACCTCCATTTCCCCTTTCGAGTTGAGTGCTCGTGAGCTTGGCGCCTGTTGAAGCCTTTTTGTTTGTCTGTTTTGTTGACAGGCACAATAAATATTTGCATGCACGCTGCCCAGAATATACATTTATGTAAATACAGTGAAACTGGCCTTTAATGAACTCGCAGCGCGTTTTGTAAAAAAACAAATATTTTTAAGCAGCAAAAAAATAACAATAATAGCGGATGCATAAGTTTACGCTTTGCCCAGAATAATTTAAATGCGATAAAACAAAAACGTGACGAATTTTTTTTTAAAGTCAACATGTTTCTAATGGAGCAGAAGATTCTTTTTGAATGTTTCATTTATCTCGAAAGTGTGCTTACGCACTTATTAACTTGCTGGGCGATGCAGATATCGAGTTGGGGCTAGATACAAACACATTATTTGGCTGCCTTCGGATGTCATTTAAATCTATGGTAATTAATATATGCAAAATTTAATAAAAATACATCAGCTTACTTTTGGGTCCTTCACGGGCGTTGCCAACGCGTTGTCTACTTCCTGGCTGCGGGCTTTATGCATTAGAAATGATGTCTATTTAACTCATTAAATTTCATTGAGTTGTCGTTGTATGTGTGCGTGTGTGCTGAATGCTCTCCTGCCCTGAAGTACTTAGCATTTGTAATATTTAAATGCCTTTGCCAGCACTTGTTGTAATTATTTTGCTGTGTGCGCATAATTTAAAAATAAAAAGTGATGACAGACTGTGACTCTGGCCGGATTTTAGAGTTTGATAATAACACGAAAAGATGATGTCACAAGGAAAACAAAGTGTTGCCGCTGGTCCACCCTAAAGCCACCCACTCCTCTTTCAGCTTGAGCGTTATGTTTATGTTCTTGCGTTTCTTGCCTTGCGTTTTTATATATTTTTGTTTTTTCCTGCTGTTTTCTGCCAGCCTAATTACCAACTCATTTAATTTGGCATTGCGTCTGTTTACTATACTTAGCATGCGATTCATTAAAAAGAACATTCGCCAGCACGTCCGCAGGTTGTGCATGCCTTGTCTGCATGTGCCATAGAGCCTAGGGGCATTGGCCAGTTGCCACCAGCATGGAAAACAGTTCGTTTCTGTCGGCCTCTAATTGAGACAAGTTAAATACCACTCAGGGCAAGAGACGCAGCTCAGCTAAATGAGATGAGCTGCCTATTTAAGACAGTCATTTTTGGCTACAAAATTGAGCTGACAGGTGGCAAGTGCCGCACACTGGGCTGAGCTCATAGAAAAATGGTTTAAAATTAAAGTATCAAGGCGGAACTATAATATATTATTATATATTATGCAATAAAGTTTTCTGTTTCTCAAGTTAATACAGGGTATGTGAAAGTCGTGCTTTATGTGTGCTATTCCAACAATTCTTTAGGCCAGATATCGCGCTCATGAGCTCATAGGTTGCCCGGTTTCTTTTGTGTTTAGCCGTATGCTCAATGATTTATTTATTGCGCATACGACCAGTGTGCCGAGTAGCTAAATATTTTATTGCCATTATTATTGATTTTGCTGGGCGGCCACCGAGCACTTTGTCAACTGCAAACATGAAAACAAATGTTGCTCATAATAAAACTGTAAAAGAGCAAAGAAAACAACAAAACAATAAAAAGAAACTTTTAGCACCCAGGATGAGATGGAGAAAAGTGCTGCAATTAAAATTAATTACATAAACATCAATGTGCCGCTGGCAATTAATGTTCCACCCAAGCAGATGTAGTTCTCCACAACGGACCACAACAAGGCTTAAAGCGGGCGCACGCACGCACACACACAGAACTTGGTCAACTCTCTCGCCCTCGGCTCGGCTGGGCTAAGTTTACCACCAGCCGCAGACCTGCAACCCGCAACCCACAATCCAAGTTGACAATAATGAATACTTAATAAAGTGGCATTAAAGGTAGTTGCCCGGATCCAGTTCCCGGACACTGCACACTTTGTTCTAGGCAACTAGAGGACTGCGAAACATTGAAGGCTCAAGGCGAAGTTTACCTTTGTTTTGGGTCGCAGCTCTGCTTCTTTTATATGTAGTTGTTGCTGGATAGAAAATTCATTTCATTTCAATTATCAACAATGAGGCTTAAGTTCGTCTTCATTTTGGCTGTGAGCTGTCATTAATGATTCTGGCCAAAATGTTGGTGCGCCGTACTTTTAATGAAAATGTATTTTACACTTTAGAGCCGTGACGAGAAAGAATTCTATATGCAAATCTTCCTTACAACACCTGATCAATTTGACATTAAGGCAAATTGCAAATTAATAATGACAACGTGAGTCGACGCCTAAAATTATGCAGTTGTATTTATATTTATGTCTATATCTATTTTGGTGTTTGCCTTTGCGTACATGTCCCCGAGGAATTTATTCATTATTTTTGGCATTTCAATTAATTTTAACAATCTCACATCAAAAAGCCTAGCACATATGCAAATAGTCAGTGAAGGGCTGAAAATAACAAAATTCAGCCGAGAATTAATAAAAAATTCAAAGCACAAAAATAAATTAAACTGAATCTTTCATCAGGGTGTTGGCATGTGCGATATTAAACTCTGTGTATGCACCTAGGTGTGTGTGTGGTGTGTGTGTGTGCACTTGAACGAGATTGAAAATGAAATAAAAATACAGGAATGTAATCAAAACACAGCTGAAATTCTCGTGTGTCCTCAAGAAGGCATTTTGATGCAATAATCTATATATATAAACTAGTTTTCTTGTTTGGCAAAAACTCGTGTTTTTGTAAAGGGTTTAACCAAGTTTGTTATTTCTTTCATAACAACGTTTATGTATAATTAAAACCAGAATTCAATTTAAAGTCTTAAGAGCTGCTAACGAAATATATTCAATATTCACATTCATAACATCTCGGACAAAGTATTTTACTGCATTAAAATGTTTATTTCTTTTCCACATCGGTTTGCCCAGCTTTCGAGTGCAAGGTGATAATTAATTTTCTTTAATTTGTTGAAAATATGAAATGTAATTAAAATTTTAATAGACACGCCAGCAGAATGTCAACGTCGCGTATACGTTATGCGAGTTTATTAGGAATGCGAGTCAAATAGGAAAAGGAGCGCCCGCACCCGTGACCCTGAATAAGCTGCAACAAGTAGCTAATGCTAATTGCAGCCAGCGGGTGCTGGTCGCCAAGTGTGGGCGTGTCTGTTGGAATTTGTTCATATTTATTTATATTTGCGTTTGTTGCTGCTCATTTGCCTTTTTGCCCTGACAGTGGCGATTAACACGCCATGACATGGCCATCAAGTCGAGGCTGCGTCAGAAAATATGCGCCGCGCTGCTCCAGACCTGAACATTTTGGACAGTAAAACATTTGTCAGGCTGTCGCAAGTATTGCCAGGAGCAACGCATTTGCCTCTAAGGCGCTTTGCCCTGCGCTGCCAAGTTGGCGCCATAAGTTGGCAGACAAATTGGCATAAGCTGCTTTAAGAAACACATCTATCTGGGCGTATAAGTAGCTCGAAAGAACTGAAATTCGAAAATAATTGTAAACCAATTTGTTGCTTTTGTAAACTTGATACTTGCTAGCATACATACATATATGAAATTGCCAAATTCTAAAGTATTTCTACGTATTTTACAGATTTTTGAAACACATTTCTAGGCGCAGTGGCTGGTCTTCGAGAGTGCCAAGGATATCGACGACAACAAAGTGTCGGGGAATGTGACATAAACTACAAAGCTGCAAGTGCACAATTCTAGGGTATGGGCGTATGTTGGCGTGTCGGAGTGGCTGTTAGTCGTACAGTGTGGCACAAAAGTGCTGATAAATGCCAAATAAAGTGACAACGATGCGAAAATTGCCGCGCAGGGACGCCGGGGGGAGAGGGTGGAGCACAACAGTGCCCCAAGCAATTGGCTGAAGCAGCTTCTCAAATCGCTTGATATCAAATTTGTAAGTGTGCATATGTGTGTCTGTGTGTGTCTGTGTGTGTGTGTGTGTGTGTGTGTGTGTGTGTGTGTGTGTATCTAAGTGGGTGTGACTGAGCCGCGTCTAGGCAGGCCCCAAAGGCGTTGACAACCAATTCTATACATATTTTTTTATTTTAACCGCTTTACATTCGCAGCATTCGCTGCGCCATTTCGCATATTTGCACAGCCTTGCAGGGTGTCGGGCGAATCCATTAAAACGCCGGCTTACTCCGTATGTGTCGGCTATATGCGTCACCTCGATTTCAATTTCGAAATTCTGCGTCTAACTGTCGCACAATTGGTTCACTCGGTTGTCGTTGGAATTAAATTTGTTGTGCCAATTTTTGGTTAAATTGTGCGGAAAAATGTCAGCACAAAACCACAACAAAAGGAAAATGGCAGCAAAACAAAAGTAAAATGCTGAAAACCAAAGAAAATAACTTAACCAACTAAAAGAAAACGAAAAAAACTGGCAAACAATGTTGAGCCAAATAAAATAAGCCTAAGCTGACATTGATGGGATTTGTGTTGGCCACAGCAAGTCAAGAGAAATATTTGTCGATCGACTGACAGCTGCTGGAAAACAAGTTAATGGGCAGGAGTCAAATTTTACCAAATTGACGGATGTTTCAAAGTTGTTTGCATAGACATTTTATTGAAATTTAGTTGGTGGCTCAAACCAGAGCTTAGACTATAAGCCGGATAAAGAGTGACAAGTTCTACGCAAGTGAAATCTACCTTCTTTTGTGGCTCAATTTTCGGGATAATTCAATTTTAAAAATGTCTTAAATATACGGTCACACTCACGTTTGGGCGAAAAGCAATGCAAGTGAAAATGTTTAGAGATAAAATAATTTGCTAGTCGTTACTTTGATGTGAGTTTCAATATTATAAAATACTTGTGTAAGGCTTGACACTATTTTATGAAAAACTAATTAACGTAGATATTTAAGCCGATTTAGAAAAAACAAATGTGCTCGACACGCTTTCAAAGGGTTTTGGCTGTAGAACTTAATTTAGCATTAAAGCAAATGGAAATTTAGAGTGACAAATGCTGGGAATGACGTGAGGCAAGGAGAGAATAACTACAAATAAAAACAAAAAGAAACACAAAAATAGTAGAGAACCAAAAGTATTCAAAGTCTTGTTGACCCTGAGCCCCTCTTTTGAAAGTTTATGTCAGGCGATGTTGCCAGAGGATGACACACTATTATTCTCGCAAATCGTGTTGCTGCAACTCAAGCTATGTGCTATCCTGTAAATTAAGCTTTCAAAAAAATGTCAGCGATTTTTGTGTACTTTTGGTTAGTCATATATGTATAAAAAGTTGCACTGCGTATACGTAATATCTGTTAGTTGGTCTACGAAAAAATAAATAAATAAATAACATATAGTAAAAGTAGAGACAAGAAAAAAAATGCCACAAGATAAATGTTGACACATAAAAATGTTTTTTGTGGTTCACCTCAATATGAATAAATATATATATATATATATATATTTGAATATAAATATAATACTCAAAAGCACAAGCTGTGTGGTAAGTCAGGTGGAAAAACGAGGCGCAATTTTAAATTGCAATCTTCTTTGTCACTTAAGCAGGGGTTTCAACTGAATTCTGAAACGGCACAAAACATTTAATTGAATTGAAATTCTAATAATAAAAATTAAAAGAACTAACATAAAGCCAAATAAATATTAATTATAGGCTTAAAGAAAATCTTAAAGGCACTGAATGTTTAATAGAATCTTAAGTATATGTAATTGAAGATCTAATTTGTAAGGTTTGTGTTAAATGATAATCTATAAACTCATTTAAGACAGTTTTTGAAATGCAAAAGCGAAAACGAATACTTACAAAAAAATGCAACTAAGTTAATGACAAAATACGATATACAATATACAATTTGTCTAGAAACTATGTGTAGTAAAATCTTTGTGAAAGACTCATAAGTAAAAGGTCGCAGACAAAACTACAAAATATTCAAAATGAATGTTTAATTATTTGAAAATTTGATCATAAGCTAGGCATATTTATAAAAGTCATGAAGAAACGTAGAAACATAGAAATCTAAGAACGAGGTTAAAATCTATATATGTTTGTTGTGTGTTAAATTCTAGCTAAGCATATAAAGTAATATCCTTTAAAGACAAATATCGAAAAATAAAATTACACATATATAAAAATATTATATGATTTTAATTGCCAATACGAAGTTATATAATTAATTGTGCATTACAATTCGCCAAATTAAAAGGATTTTAATGAATGTCGCAAACTGCAAACTTAAAGTCAAATAAATGTAAAATCATATATCAATTGGCAAACATACATGCATACATATATAGACATATACATATATATAAATGTGTTATATTAATAATAAATGTGAATTGTTAAGTAAATGGTGAGCAAAAAAAACCGTCGCAGCCAAGTATTAAACATTGATTCAGCTATCAATAAAAACCAATTAAAATACATATTTTAATTTCAATGCAAATTACAGAATGCATTTTACAATTAACTGAAGTATTTAATAAATAATAAATGTTAAACAAAAAACTGATAAATATGTGTATTTCTTTTTTATATTTTTTGGTAATTTTAAAGCGCAAAATTCATTCAACATATTTTCTCTGCGGAGGTTCTTAAGCATTGGGAATATTTTCAACTCAGATGATGTATTTGAAGCCCACAAAAACGTAGAGTATATATATCATGATTTAAGACAGATATCTCACTTTACGCAAGGGATATATGAAAGAAGATTGCACAGATTAAATTTTATTTACTCCAGGGCGTAGTTTGCTTAATGTAGAAGGTAAGAATATAAAGACAAGTTTCTTTCAACGTGAGTTACAAGCTTAGCATTATATATTTAATAGACAGAAGCCATTGGCTACCCGATTGGTAAGCCGTGTCAATTAAGTAATTGTGTTTCATATTCAGCCCATAACATACATGCCCCAAGCCATTCTTCATGCGTCTAGGACTGTGATGCTTTGGGTGGGCCACACACGTGTCAATGGTTGCGTGTTGAAGTATTCGCTTGTATTTTGTGTGTAAGTCGTTGTTGTTGTTGCATGTCAAGCTTGTCGTGTTGCCGCTTTCAAGTACAAACAAACAACTGGCAGAGCATAGAACAAATGTACAGACAAGCGATTTGTCACTTGATAATTTACGGCCAAATGTAAACTGCGTTGACTGCATCCACAAAAAGCAGAATGATGAGCCCCAGGAGAAAGCACAAGAAGCAACAAGTTAGCAAGTTACCTTGCTTATGTTGAGGTGTGCCAGTTATTATACCCTTGCAGAGGGTATTATAATTTTGTCGTGAAATGTGTAACGCATAGAAGGAGACATCTCCGACCCCATAAAGTATATATATTCTTGATCAGCATCAACAGCCGAGTCGATATAGCCATGTCCGTCTGTCCGTCTGTCCGTCTGTCCGTCTGTCTGTTTCTATGCGAACTAGTCCCTCAGTTTTAAAGCTATCTTAATGAAACTTTGCAGAAGTCCCTAATTCTGTTGCACGCAGCACATATGTCAAAACCAGCTGGATCGGAACACTACATCATATAGCCGCCATAGGAACGATCGGTCGAAAATTAAGTTTTTGTATGAAAAAACATTTTGTTTGTCAAGATATCTTGACCAAACTCGGCATTTATTAGTTTTACTAAGCTCCTCATATATATGCAAAATCCTATTAAGATCGGACCACTATATCATATAGCTGCCATAGGAACGATCGATCGAAAATTAAGTTTTTGTATGAAAAAACATTTTGTTTTTCAAGATATCTTAACCAAACTCGGCATTTATTAGTTTTACTATGCTCCTCATATATATGCAAAATCCTATTAAGATCGGACCACTATATCATATTATTAAGTTTTTGTATGGAGAATTTTTTGTTTTTCATGATTTTGCCATTAAACACGGCATTTAAAGATTTCACTATGCTCCCTTCATTTTTGCTAAATCTTATTTACATCGGTTTTTGATTAAAAGCCTTTTTTTTGTTTATCAATATACCTTGACCAAACTCGGCCTTAACCATTTTCTCGGCATTAAAAGGTTGGGTCTGCAAGGGTATTAAATCTTCGGCGTGCCGAAGATAGCCCTTCTTTCTCGTTTTTGCTTTCAATTAAAATGCTGGCATGCAGGAAGTTTTGACAACGCCGAACACGAGGCGTATGAGCAACGCTCGAAATGGGCAAAGTTTTTTGCGTCCCGCCCTGAGCCCTGCGACAAGACATTAAAGAAGCAAAGTTCTGGGAAATTACATGCCAGACAAGTAAGTGAAATAACTTTGTCAGCGCATATTAAATAATTACGAATTAATTCAAGTCACATATCTTAAAATGTTCGTAAGAACATTTTACTCCTGAGGGGCATCATAAATTAAGCACTTTATCAAAGAGAACCTTCACATAGCAGGGCCAAAAATTTATCACAATTTAATTGTTTTAATTAAAGCACACAATATGCAGGTCGAACAAAAGCCACAAATCTTACAAAAACAAGGAATAGATGAGCAAAGCCCAAAAACTTTTATCAAAATAGAAAAAGAAGATTTTTATCCATCTAAATCCTGCCTTAATCATTTGCCTAAGCTCTTCCAATTATTTGATTTATTTTTCTTGTCATATTATTTGCATTTATGTTGTTCAATCTCTTTAAGCTGTCTGTAAATAAATACGAATTGCTTCTGATTTGTGATAAGTTAAGCCTGTAAAGTTTCTAAGCTTGAGTATGTCAGCGGCAACTCTAATGTACTCCCAACCACAACTGCCTCGCATGTAGCTGCCTCTTTGCACGCTGGTCCTGCAATGGTCCCTTAGCTATTTTTCGTTTACTTTTTGGCATTCATGGCATGCTAATGACACTTTTTTTTTATGTCCAGCCAGTCAAGGCAATCACCACAAGCGTTGCACACTTGCAATTTATGTGCTTCCAGATGAACCTCACTGGGTATAAATATTCTAAAATGAACGCATCATGAAAATGTGGTTCCATTTTGTGGTCCACATCGCAATAATTAATTCAAAACAAATGTGACAAAGTTGTGTAGTTGCAAAAAGCCATTCAGTTGCCTTTTTTTCAGATTACAACATGTCGTATATTATCTTCGTTAGCTATAAATCATAGCGCAGATAATGATAAAGAGTATTCGCTAGTCGTCTGACAAGTCCTTACTCTATCTTCATTGGCGTTTTAAGTAGGGACTTAAGCTTTTTACTGGCTAACGTTTTGGTCATTTGGCTAATGAGTTGGTGCATGTGCGTGTGTGTGTGTGTTAGTGTTAATGACAGCACATGTGAATTGCTTTTGGCTGTGCGAAATTAAAATTTGCCTTTTATTTGGTACCCGCTTTGCGTTTAAAGAAAAGTATATGTATACTTTTAAACGTTTACTTAGGGCTGAAAATGTGATTAAAATGTATTTAAATAATTTACTTTTTATAGCTATTCTGCTTAAATCCAACATTTTAATTACACAAATACAAATATCTTTGTAAATATTTTAGTTGTACCCCATTTGCTTCATCGTTTGTAAATTTCATACGACCAGAAAATTGAATTGAATTTAAAATTTAAATTTCCCCTTTTTTTTTAGTATTTGCGGTTGGTTCAAAGAAAATAAATGAAATTAATTTCCTTTATTCTCTATTCAAAATGCGGCTATAATGTATTTAAATATTTAAAAAAAATTTAGCTAGTATCCCCAACACCAAAAATAGAATTAAATTTGAACATGGAAAATATTTTTGTTTTTCCCCATTTTTCTCACATGTAATTATTATTCGACCGGAAAATTGAATGGCGACTCGATTGCAAAATGTAATAAAATGTAAGTCATATGTGTGCATATAGTCAAAATATAAAAGACTTGAATTTACTTGGAATAACCAAGTGGCGTCTGGCATTGGCCAACAGAACAATGATTCGAGTGGCTATCGACCGCTGTGAACCTATTTTGTGGCTGACTTGATTGCAGTGACCCGACAGCCTTATTGTATTTGTTATTGGATTGAGTCTAGTTGAGTTGAGTTGCGGGACAAAGGTTTGACGAATTCCAGCTCCCGCTGGGGAGATATGTCTACCAAACATGGAGAATGAGCTGCAGGTAGGGCTCAATCAATTATTGATGCAATTTGTCAAATTGACAGTGCGATTTTCATGGAGCAAGCAATTTCATTTTGTTTGCCAGCCAAGTGTCCAAGTATTAAATACTTCAGCTCTATGAGACTTTATGTAAACTAAGCCAAATATTATTTTTGACATTGTCGGTTTAATTGTTTACTAATTCAGTTTCTATTGTTTGTGTTGGCGCTTATAATTTATGACAACAAAGAGATGTTATGTAAATTTTCAATAAAAAAGACTGATAAAATTGCGAGTCGAGAAATTTTTTTTTTAAACAGCTCAACAAGATAGGGACAGAAATCATGAGCAATAAAATCTTAGTCATCTTTCCTGTTTTATTTTTATTTATTTTAAACATGTAAAATGAAAAATTTAGAGTGCAAATTTCGTATTTGTATTTGTTCAATGAAACATAACTTTAACTTTGTAGAATAGTGTATAATTAGTATATTTATTATACAATAGAATTACTGGCTTATTTATCTCGTGATTATGTTGAACACGATTTAACTGTAAAAACATTTAATGTAGGTTTACCATAATGCATCATAATGCATTACCACAATTATGCAATAAAGCCCAACTTTGGCACAGTTGAACAATTGGGAAATAAAAATGAATACTTTAAGCCAAAAGCCAGACTATTTTTCAACTGAATGCAATTGCTGGTCTGCATTTGAATTGACTTATGTTTTTTTGTGTTATATTTAGCAAAGTTATTGAACTTAATTTGGAAAAGGTCAAGATTCATGCTGCCGAAAAGCCATGCAAATGAAATTACAAATTTACAAACGAACAACCACCGAATTATTTGGAAACAGTTCGAAATCAGGCAGAAGGTCATGTTGTTTTGGCCTTGTGAGATTTTGGCCACAATCAGTCGGCTGATTGTCTTCTGTGCTAACCAGGTAACGCAATTCATCAGTTGGTTCATCAGTTTGTCAATTTACCACGGCAGCTGCTGCTGGTGCGGGTAATAGACCCGTGGAAATTTAAAGGCAAAATTAATAAACACTTTTTGGACAGGCCATGTCCTTGGGAACTTCAACTTTGGCTGCTAATTGAATGGCTGCTTGCTGTTTGCCTCGCTTTGTAGCCACAATGGATTGCTGCCCATGTTTGTGGCAGTGTGTCCAGGTAGGCTACGACTACCTGTCTGCCAGCAGCTGCAACATAATCATTACGAATGTGCGGCCGTAACTCATGTGGGGGCTACCACAGTGCCGTGCCGAAGCGCAGCTACGAGCCGGAGCTGGAGCCGGCGCCGAGCCTTCTGCCTCACTGAGTACATTACAAATTTTCCCTTGGACCGGAAACCGTAACAGCATCATATGTTAGACAGGACCGAGTGCAGTGGAGAGTGGTGGCAGTCGTGAGAAGTGACTGTTGCTGGACACATTTTTTCCGGACGGTTGGTTTGGGGTTACATTATTCGGTTGCCCAATACCAAGAGGTTTGGTTGCCTGCTCCCAAAAAAAAAATGCCAACTCCACAGCTGATTCTGCTAAAGCGTTTCTGGCCAACACACGACCACATCCATTCCATTCGCACAAGCACTGGACCACAACTAGTAGACACAAATACCCATTATGTATGCGACTATGTGGCAGGCTTCTGTGAATGAATGAAGCTTTTAAATATGTGTCTCTATTTGCTTCTGACTTATTTTGTTGCAATTCATGCGGTTATGCTTCAGGCCTCACGTTCAGCAGGGGTTCATTGTGCGACCACAGAAATTTAGCATCGAGAGTGAGTTACAGCACGCAACAAAATTAATGTAAATAAGACGCAAAGTGCAGGAAATATAAATTCAATGTGCTATTCTTTTTGTGTCCACAGTCAATAAAGAAAGCAATGCTGCGAATTGGCCTTAAATCGAAGCGGTTTGAAACGGGATTTCCACTTTTTTTAACCATAAATCAAAGCTTCTGCTGTTACAAAAACAAAAACTTGTTAATGATTTCAAGTATTGTTAGCTTGGTAGATGCAATGTTTAAGTGGAGCTCAAATGTAGCCCCAGCTCGTGTATGAAAATATTTGGGGCTTGCAATATTTTCAGTACAACGGGCAACTAGTATATATAAAATTTGAAATTTAAATTTTGATAATTTATAACCACCAAAAAAGTTAACAAACAGAATCCGATTTCTTTTTTGCAGACTTCATCTGATTTATACTTTGAAAATCCAAACAGTTTGATAAAATAATTTCCCTGTTTTATTTAATTAAAAATTTGAGGATAAAACATTTTGTTGTACCGTGTTTTTTAAAATTTCTTTTTTATTATTTTGCGTTGAACACAGTTTCAACAGAAAATAGTTTTAATTTGCAGCTCAACATTTTATTATTGCGGTTTTAATTTTAATTGTTTGAAATTAAACTAATATATTAAAAATGTGGTCAAAGACAAAAGTTATGCAATTTAATTAATTGATAATTGCGCATTCAAAGGCAGCCAAAGTACAGATTGACAAAATATGTAAAATAGGTGAAATAGATTCTTATCAAGCAACAAAGTGACACATGTAAACAGCGAGTCAACCACTGAACTTTGCTGAACTATTTCGTAAGTGTGAAAAGCGCGTTAAACCACTTAACCAAAACGACCTACAATAGCAACAATAACAATAAGAGCAACTATAACAAAAACAAGAGCACAACATTGCTAAACTTGCGCTAAACAAAAGTTTTGGTGCGTAAAATGTCACTCAAATACAGCAGCAGAAAATTAGAAAAGTTGTGGCAAGTGAAGCAACATAGTCCATGGCTTAAACCTATCTAACAGCCCAGGGGCAAGGGGTAGTGCAACTTTTCAATTGACAATGGCAGTCAATGGCATTCTGTCCGCTTAGGAGCACAGTTTGGCTGGGGGCTGGGCTGACTGTCATGTTGCAATTACAACTTTGACTACATGTATCAGCTAACATGTGGCATAACTAGTTTAATTACTTCACAATTGTTATATGTTATTTATGTTAAAGCAGCCAAGTACACGATTACCGGCAAGCTTAAGCACCAAAATCTAATAACAAAAAATGCCGAGCAGAATGTTGCAATAGTATGTGAGTTACTCATTTGGTATTCTTCCTAGAGTGGGGCGATCTTAAAAAGATTTCGCTCATATATAATCAGCTTAGTTAAACTAGTAAATATGTACGTGGTTTGGTCAAGATATCTTAGAAAACAAAGAAAGCTTTTCATATAAGAACTCGTTGCCATGGCACCTATATGATGTAGAGCTCTGATGTTAATAAGATTTTGCATATATGATAGCTACAGAGATTTCTGAAGCTTCTGAGAGACCAGATTGCAAAGAAAAAGACAGGCGGACAGGCAGGCAAACGGACCTGGCTATATCAAGAGTTGGCTGTTTATGCTGATCTGGAGAATATATACTTATAATACCCTCTACAAGGGTATAATGTTATATCAAAAGAGCTCCCTTTAGCTTTTCAAATATTTGACTTTGTAATAGTTTTAGCTGCCCACTGCCTTTGATTGTTGTCCTTTTCAAAGCTTGGCTGCATATTTGCTTGCATGTGGCACATTAGCAAATTAAGTTGCAAGCGCATATTCTGCGCACAGGCTTTTTGCAGAAAAAAAAAGATGCCACAGCGGAAATCATTGTCAGCGGCAACAGTGGCAGCCAGCAGTGCACTGCTGTCCTCTCACTCTCGGAAACTGCTGTCCAGAGTCCTGTTTACGTTGACTGCAACTAATGACTTTTAGCTGGAGGCTGACACGTCTGTCCGGCAGCCTTTTAGCTGAGCTGCTCTGTCAACCAAACACAATGCCACACAAAACGCTGAAGCACTTAAGTGCAATGCAGACCAGCTCCACCCGGAGCATGGAGGCGATGGAGAAGGTGGCAGGAGAGCATGACGCGCATAGAAAACAAAATTGTGGAATTAACAACCCAATGTCCATTAGTTGAGTGAGCTGGACTAGAAGTTACCCCGGGTAAAAACGTTACCTAAATAGATGTCGCGGATGTTAATCTTAGACACAAAATTAATACTCAATACTTGTCTAAAGTTAATCAAATATAGCATTATACTGTCAATGGGAAATAAATGTCTACTCTGAGCACATATAGCCGCTTCAGAAATTGGGTACAGGGTATTAAAGTGGCAGCTATCCACTAAACGGAGAATTTGACTTGGCTTCTCATATTTGCGCGCTCTGTATGCAAATGTCAAAAGCTCTGCACGTTTGTTGGCATTCGCCCAGGCATACAAACACAAATACAGACCCACACTCGCACAGTTGATGTAGCCATATAAATAATTGCATCTTTTGCTGCATAAAACACTTCCGGTTCATTTAACCTTTTGGCAAAAGGAGCCGCCGCCCATTGAAGCGTCTGCATGTGGAATCTCATATGGCGCCATTTGACTTTTTGCCTTCATGCGAAATTGATTTCAATGTGCCAGGACATTTGCATATGCAAGCTCTTAAAACCAAAGTCAGCTCTCAGCCATCTACAGGTTGTAACTACTACTGCAATATGCAAAGGGATCGCATCGGGATGTTGCACGAACAAACCGTGGCAACAGCTGTGCAGCATTTCGCTTTGGCTCTAAGTGAAATTGGATTGAAACAAATGCAGCAGCCAAAAGCTGCAAATGTATTTATATATAACAACTAAAAGAAGACAGATTACTGTTGGAGTATCGACGATTAAATACCCTCGCATTTGCCTGCCACACATTGCCTGCCACTTATATCTTCACAATTTAAATTTATCCTAGATTTAGCGAGATATTCGATTAGATTAATATATCTTTATAGCATTTTGACTATATCCAGCCCAACAGGCTTCGTGCGAAGCAGGGCGACAGCTTGAATAGAGTGTATAAAATGTGAAATAAATAGACTCCCATTCAGCTAGAAAGCTTTACTTATTGTCAGACATATATTGTTCCACTATTTACATTTCCCATTCAGTTATTTAGTTGGCCATCTCGACGATTGTTGCCCCACATTTTTTCTATGCAGGCAGTCCTCCTGCCCATTGCCATATGGAAATTTAAGCGATTTACTCAACTACAGCATATGTTTAATGTTGATTTTTCATTTGCTCTGGCTGGCAATGTGCATGTGACTACATGGAGTCGGAAAATGTGCTCCATAAAGCTTGAAACAGACACATACAGGCACACATCAACATTCAACCGCCCAACAACAAGAACAACAAGTCTAACAGGCGGTGAAACCAGAAAAATGGCAAACCAACCAAATCAAATGAAACCCTTCATCATGTAAAAACATTTTCGGGCACCAACCAAATGTCAAAATCCAATACAAAACAAAAGAAAAAAAAATACCCAAAAAAAAAAAAGAGTACCAGATTTGACATACGAGCGAGAAACGTGCGTAAAAGTTGTAGCCTTCTGCTGTCGCCCCCAGCCCCAACTTGGTTTTAGACCCGCTTGACAACAATGATAGCGACAATGAAGCGCCTGTCAAGGGTTAGCTGGGGGGAAGTGGAGCGGTGTGGTGGATGTTAAGCAAATCCCTTTCCAATTCCAGCCTGTCTGATTGCCGACTGTCGACTGTGGGCAACTGGCATGTCGAATGCGCAAACGTTTCGGCATATTTGTGGGTTTTTGTTGTTAGTTTGTTAGTTAGGGCTTTGTCTGGTTTTTGGTTTTCGTCTAGAGAGGCCAAAGGGCAGGAGAGCTGAAGCAGTCTTAAAGCCGGAAAGCCGGAAATGTAAGCAAAAGCACTTTAACTACTTTTCATGAACTCTCCAGCCAGTCGACAATACTTGGAAATCAAATCCTTCGAGTAATCAACAATCGCATTTTATGTAATGTCATATTTTATTTCTTCTTTAATTTCACCTGCTTGGCTCAATCAGCCCAGCTGTCAAAATTTGGAAACTCTTGATTCGTTCTGGCTGTCTGTCACACAGCAAATTTCAAAATTAATAACTTATGCCTAAAACAAACCAAATAAATGGTAAAAGCTTTCATAATCCTTTGAGCATCTCAAGGAAATTGTATATTGGACTCGGCTACTTGCTAATACATGTTTTATAAATTATTAATGATTGCAAATGTTCTAAGTTGACAACTTCTTTGCATATTGCTTAAACTTTCTTTTTATTGCATTTATTCACAGATACTTACTGCAAGTCCAAATAAAAACATTTAAGATTTTAATCTTTAACGACACATTCAAGCAAAAGGCAACCATTCTTACAACATGGTGACACACTTCCTAATTAAAAATCAAGAATATACATTAATTTAGTTAAAGCACGTAATATATGTTATGCACAGTCCGAGTGCTTACTTTCCGTAGCTATTACTACAAATGTGATCCAAAGTATCCACTTCATTTTTAAGCTTTTACTTTAAGAAACAGCCCTATTTATAGACATACATAGAGCTTGTGTGGCCAATCAATTATTGCTGGTTTTCATTGCGGAAAATCGGCTTAAAATGTATACCAGGTTAGGCATGCTACATAACAACATTTTTCCACTGTGTAGGCTAGTTTTTGTTATTTTTGAGATTTTGTGTGACAGCCCAATGATATACTCTCCCATCAGCCTGTCTACAATTTCAGCTTAACGCCATTTAGAATGTCGCGACGTTGGGGTTATGGGTTTTCAACCGTTTAGCCGTGGTTTTGACGAACCATACCTTGATTAATGCCATATGTATCTTTATGATGCTGAGTCTGTGCTTTTTCAATTTTGAATTTTCATATTATTTTGAGCTAGCAAAAATCACATTGTAATAACAAATTTCGAATTTTCAAAACTCTTGATTCGTTTTGGCTGGCTGCCACACATTCACTGCATAATGCCCAATTAGAAAGGTAATCCTTTCTCGTTCACTATAAAAGAAATGATATTATAATATGCAAAATTAATATATCAATTATGATCCAATGACTGCTTTGTTTTAATTCAATTTACTTTCTTTTTTCTATAAACGGCAGCTTTCTTGACCTCCACCGAAAATAATAATCATGTATCACAAACTGCATTTTTTCGCCATTGAATTCCTAAAGCTAATCCCGTTTTATATAAGTTTGGTGCTTTATTTTTCGCTGGTGCGTCATCAACACAATCAAGTGTGGACACTATGGACAACTGCGCTGCGATGCTTGCCCATAGTGGCATTGATGTTTTATGTTTTGATGAAGCGGTTTTCGATCAAAAAGAACTATCGACAATCCCAATTGATTTTCATGGGCTTAATGGTGATGTCTTGCTTAGTTTAAAGTTATTCGCCGTGGGCATGACCTGTTTTGGTGCGACACAAATTTGTTATATGTTCGCTATTGGAGTCTGTCTTTACAAATCATGATATCCTATTACGCTGCCCAATTTGCCATTGCGTTGAGCACTGCCGATGATGGAAGCTTCCCACGGGTACGAATATAATTTAATAATACTGAGAACTGTCTAATTCATCACATTATCACCACTAGGATCCGAGCAGTAAGCAGGCCAGCTTTTAATATAATCAAATTGGATTCAAGAATACAAATTAGTTGGCTTTACATTTATTATATTAGCACTAAGTATACCAGTTACCAAAATATTCATTTAATTTTTAAGTTTCTAGAATTGCAAAACTTGTCAGCAATAATTCTAGTTATTTAGAGCGCGTGCTTCCAATCGATTGCGGGTGTTTTAATGATACAAAAAGTGAGAGATTTTGTTAGACTCTGGCGCATGCAATAGCTTTCAATTCAAAAAAGGGCTTTTGATCTATAGATATGAACAAACGATACCCTTGATTGAAGCCTTGTTTATGTATCTTTATGATTCAGATGCAAGACTTTTTGTATTTTGCTTATACAAATGTTTTTGAGAACTTTAAGTCAAGATGTAAAAAACTAAGAAAAAAATGTTATTTTGTAATAATAATTTACATAATTTCGTCTCTCTGCCACACAGAATATTTAAAGTTTCGTTAGTCATGCCTAAAGTACAACCGAAAGCTATCGCCTTTCATGTTCACTTAAAACAATGGGATATTATAGATTGGTTGATATCTTATTATATATTTAACGAATGCACGTGTTCGAAGGAAGTCAACAATCAGTTTGCATGCATTTTACTCAGTTTACTCCAAATAAATCTAAATTAGGTGTATTTTTTGAGCATCTTGCATTCATAGAGTAAGCATCCCGTTTTACAGCATGGCGGTATCTTAGCTAATTCAAAATTCAGATTATTTCGATTGAGGATCGTAATCTTTGTAAAGAAATGTTGAAATACTTACTAACAAAGAGTGATAAGAATACGATCAAAACTATCCACTTCATTTCTTTAGCTTTTAGTATACTAAAATAGTCAGCCCTATTAAAAGTTATCAGGAGCTAGTGTGTCCGATCAGTTATTAATGCTTCTCTCATTAAATAATTAGCATAAAATGTATTACACATTTCAAAATGTCTTTGTCAATATCTTAATGATAACAAATGTTTTTCTCAGCGTAACCTAGTTTTGATATTCGTTATTTTCTATGTCTGCCATTTAATAGATTACTTCCATCTGTGTTTATTTTCCAGTTTTCCCTTAAATTTGAAGTTCTATTGAAAAACGATAAAAAAAAAATGAACAAAAAAGTCTGATGTTGCTTGTTAAGAACAGATTAATTGCCAAGTAATTCAAAACAGATTTCGCACGTTGAGAAATAAATCTTAAAAGCATTTCAAATTTCTCCTGAATTTAGCTGTGTGAATATAATATATAAATATATAATAATTACAGCTGATAGTCCAGTCGTCCACAAAGTGTCTACTTCATTCTTAAAGCATTACTATACAAAATAAGTCAGCTCTTTTTATAGAGTTAGAAAGAGAGTGAGTCTAATCGATTGTTGGTGTTTTAAATTTATAATTAATATCGTGTCAGGCGTTTACAAATGTTGTAAACAATTGAAGTACAACTTTTAACATTCCGTACAATAAATGTCATTGCCATTATTCACTTTAATTTAGTCCAGTAAGCTGAGAGATCTTAGTTTAAAGTCCAATCTGTAAGGCGGAACTTTAAAAGGCATTGTCATTTCTAGCATAGAATCGATTCGAAATAAAGATAACGCATACGCCGGGTAAACATATTAATAATATGACTTCCCAATGCGCGGCGCCGAGCATAAATTGTGCGGAAATATTGAAGTAGACAATAAATCAAAATATTTATTTACGATTGGTGTCTATGGGAAAAGCGTTAGCAATGCGGCCAGCATATTTCTCACCAGCTCCCCTCTCTCTCTCTCTCTTTATTTGTCTCACATTATGCGCTTCTCGCTTGCAAAACTCATAAGGGTATCTGTCTGCCACCCAAGTTACCCACTCTGTTTGTGTTTCTGTGTCGCCCCAATGTGGCATAAGCAAATATTTATATTTGTGTGAAATGTGCTGGCATTGGTGCCTGTCGCCATGGCTCCACATTTCCCTGCCCCTTTGCCACATCGCTTTGTGCTGTCTCTTGTTGGCGGTTTGCATGGTTCTGCCGAACAACAAAAAACATTTCAGCCCTGAATATGCATTAATTGAAAATTCAATTCCACAAAAGCCTTTTTATGCAACGAGGCACAAACTTTTGAAAAATAGTGTTGATTATTTAATAAGCCATTAAGATCACGATCAATTAAATTGCACAAAAAGCTTTAAGTAACAAGTTGTTAATTAAAGCAATTGGTCATCTAAGTGCATTATTATCTACTGCATATAAATCGAAAATTTAATTTTATACACCTCAACGAACACATGTCAACAATAATACCAACGAAATTCTCAACAATCTTATCACAAGACTTGTTGTTGCATTAACAAAACAACAAGTGAAAAGACAAATAAGATTTGAAGATTACCAGGTATTGATTAAAGGTATTGAGCAGAGTGTCTGGTTATGTATATACTAGGTACAAAGAGATGTACATTATTTGCATTCCTATTTTATTATTATATGAGTATATTACTTATATGTAAATGTGTATGCTCGTTTATTTAATTGCCATCTATTAGTAGGAGGGAGACTGACATTGATATAAACACATCACTGAAAAAAAAGGAGAACGAGTTGAGTAGAAGTGGGAGAAAGAAGGGGGATTAACATATGAGAAAGAAAAAGAAAGAAAGTAAAAGACTACAATAGAGTAAATTAGAGTAAAGGAAAGAGCACAGATTATGTTAATGAGATGCTTATAATCAAAGCCTGGAGATCTGCAAGTCCTACCTGAATTCGTGAGAATCGCAGAGAACGGCAACAATTAGCGTGAAGTAAACTTTTTGGTATTAATAACTTACACACTCACAAGCAACCATTTTTAATAAATTTCCCACCGTTACGGGTGGAATTTTCCAAGCTGCGTGAACTACTCTAAGTATTTAATTATTATTAAAGATTTTACTGCCACATTGATACATATTTAGATTTTTTTAAATTTCGATTTATAACCACGTTTATTTTGGCTACCTCATATACCTTATGAATAGCTCGATGTAGTTCCCGCCACAATCATTCGAATTTCAACAGAATCGGATTATTTGACTTGTGGCCAAGCATAGGCAGTCGGCAAACATTGTACCACATTGAAACTAAAAATTTCATAAGTGCATTTTCCTGTTAAAATTTATAAATACTTCGCCAGTCTTTTAACCTGTCACCAGGAATATAGCTCTGACTGCCAACCATTGCATTTTGTGTCGTTACCTGACCTCACCCTCCCTCTGCTGTACCAACTAACGCTTCAATAATTTATATTTCAATTTTGTAATATTGACTTTTCAATGCAAAACTGGCAAAAACCAATAAGTGAGTGTGCCAAAGTTGACTATGCATAATTAGTAGATACCCTAGATAACTAAGTATCAAGATCATAAAGTTCTGTCTTATATTACATCAGATTTCTCAGTAATAAATCGAGTTACATAAATTGGCGTTACTGTGCATCAGAAAAAAAAATCATACCCTTTTCAAACACTTTCTGTCATACAGGGTATACAAGTTCGGATGCGTTGCTGCTATGGGCAAATAAAAAGCATTGCCTACTTTTATGCGCATAATTACTTTTGCTTCCCAGACATGGGCAAAGTCGAACGGCTTGAGAGCGGGGTTTTTTGGGAGGATGAACCTATTTCATGTTGAAATTTAAAACCAATTTGTTTGAGTTTTCTTTTTTGCTGAAACTGTCTGCAGCCTTTTTGTGCTAATTAAGCCGTGCAGCCAAAGAGAAACAAATTCTTTTTGTTTTTGTAAAACGGTCCCGAAAAACCTTTTGGCGTTGGAAAAGCATTGTCACAGCCAAAGTTTTCATCGACCCAACTCAGAAACCGAACAATTGCCCAATACGAAAGTTCGCTTCCTGTTGCGTCCGTTTGAAGTTGCCTGCTGTTTGCTCTCTTCAATTTAAGGCTAGCTTAAATGTAAATAAATCAAGCGTTCAAGCTATACAGCCATGCCTCAGCCTTTGGCCATTTTATTAATTACTCTCAAAATTTTATTAACGTTTCTGAAGCACATAATTAATGGACAAAAGTAAAAGCTAGAGAATTAAAGTAGAGCATAATTTAAAAATAAATAAAAAAGCCGGAAACAATTTGACGGCGGAAAGACACCTGGAAACACATACATAAAAGTTAAAATGTATCTATTTTATCATTTCAAACTTTTGTTGCTACATTTTAATTAAAATGTGACATATTTTTCTTTTTTTCTGAAATCACGTGCATCAAAAATAAAAAAAAAATTAACCACAATGAAGAGTAAAAAAGTGTTTTATGAAGTTCTCTTTTGTGCAATAAAAAAAATAATTATATATTACAGATTTAATTAAAAAAATTATTTTTTTTAATTATTGCTGTTGTGTTTCAACAGCATGTAACTGTATTGTCAACTTTTAAGACACTTAATTATAATAAGAAAGACTGTTATTTATATAAAAAAAACTGTTGTGAAGTTGTGACATATAACATTTGTTGGTGCCGAGAAATATGCAACTGAATGCGTTTCATGTGCACATGAATGATTTTGTGTACCACGCCCGTATACAGATGCACCAGATAATATCTGTGTGCGATTAACAATTTTTCGAAGCAACCAACATGACGTATGAGCTATATTTGGTCGTACAAATGCATACAAGCCAATGTACAATGTTTAAAAATGCATGTGCACACACGAGATTGTGTATAAAGGAGACGGCGAAATACGATACGATACGATATATACATATATATATGTATATGTATATCAATTTATATATATGTATGTCATTGAGGTAGAAGTGTGCCTGCATTTCGATTGCCGTGAGCACGGGATGTGCATGCTTGATGGATTCTGGCAGGTGGCGTAAAGCTCTGCCACTTCGCAACAAACACGTTTGGAATTTTCCTGGTCTTGGCCATAAAACTCAAAAGTTGTCAGTTGCCAGCTATTGCCGTAGTATAGTATGTGTTAAGGTATTAGTATTTAATGTATTTCCGGTGAATCCAGATGCAGCTGCATCGAGCATTGACAATAATTGTGTGAGAGCAGTTTATACTAAATCACAAAGTGTTATCACAAATTGCTTTTGAAATAAAGCAACTTAATTCGTAAAAGACATTGAACATTGAAGATTTACCTGTCGACTAGATCGTTCTTAATAAAACATTCAACATATGATTAATTAGAAACATTTACTAATAAGCATAACGACCTAATTTGGACAAACTCAAAGATGTTCTACTTAAATAAATTTCAATTCAAACTTCAAAAGCATCTGCCACACATTCTTCAACAAAACTCATGAGTAGCACATGCACATATAAATATATGTAAGCCCAACCATGCAGCAAAACCTCAATTTAAAAACCCTCAATACTACACCCTACTGTAAAATTGTGATGGCAACTTTTGAAGTGTCAGCCATCTTTCAGCAATTACAGCACCTAAATATCACCCAACTGCCAAACCCACCTCAAACTACACATACATACCATCATATTGGGTCGCTTGCCAACCTCAAAACCGAATCGACAACGCAATTTTATCGGCACAAAGCCCGCTTACGTGACCCCCAAACAGTCAAGGAGCGTTCACTAATTAAACTTAAAAACCCACAAAAGCGCATAATGCTCATTGGCGGCGACATCTCAGCAAGGATTATGGCGTGTTCTTGCTGGTATTGTATGCCCTGTAACCAACAGCTTGCGAGCAATGTGTGTTCTTAGGATATAAGTTGTATTTTACATAGTACTTACTTTCTACATACTACTTATATAAATATAAACTAGAAGCAAAATCGAAATGTTAGTTATTGCCAAATAAATATGATGAGTTATTTATTTAATCCCAGGATGGAAGCCAGCTTTAAAGCGAACCGATTTGAGCTCGGAACGCTATTTAGTTTTTAAAATATTCTTGAATAGAACCCTCAATCAAACTAGTTGGCCAAAAAATTGCTTAACACAAGCATGTTTTGTTATATCAAAAACTAATTGGCTCAAAATAAACAATTTTTGATAAATCTCCGAACCAAGCATTAATATCTTGGACCTCAACCATAGCATTGAGTGTTTTGACTAAATAATTGTGACTTGAAATATTTTCAGTACAGCGGGCATTCTAAATCAAAAATATAATTTATTTTATTTGCATTTTGAAATGTATAACCAAAAGCTGGATTCAAGGTGAAAAGAACAGCTTTATAACCCGCAACTAAGGGCAGGGAGTTAGTCTGAGCTGTGAATCCAACCAACAACCATTTCCTTTTGGTATGCAGCCTCGATGATTAGATTTTTAAAAAAATTATTTAACGTTTCGGTTAACTACTCGTAACAATAAGCTAGGTTAGGTTTGCTTTTGGTGTACTGACAAGTTAGGTTGGGCTTGTTGTAGCAGGGTATCAGCAAGTCGCAACTGCCTTCGGATAGCTGAGTTCTGAGTGGTTGCTCTCGATGTTAATGTTGGGTTGCACAAACGGGCCACTTGGTGTTTGTGTTTGCATTGCGACGGTTTCGACTTCGCTGTTTGTCATATCACCGCTAATATTGCCAAGCCGGTTGCTGCGGCTTAGCGATTGTGCCTTATGTGTGTGTGTGTGCGAGTGTGAGTATATATATATATATATATATATACATGTGTGTGGGGCTTGTTGTCAAATGTCAAATGCCAACACAGACTGGCAGCTTGAACTTAATTGCCAGGCGAACATGAAAGCACGAGCACAATTTTCAATTTCGTATAAGGCATCAAAATGTTATTGCGCAAATTCCAATTACGTATTCATATGATGTGCATATGATGTGATATCATCGTGCCACAATTAATTCAGCATTTGCCTAATTGCTGTTAATCCGAAAAGCGCATTACAAATGCGACCAACGACTGCAAACAGCGGCAAACACTTCACTCAAGCATGGAACGTTATTAAGGCTAAGCGGCTGAGACTCTTGCGAAATGATCAAAAGGACGAGAATTAGCTTCCTTAATGAGAGCAGACTTCATTGACTCAGTGTATGAAAACCTTTCTATTGTGCTAAAACAAAAGTAGAAGTGTTATGTTCTCAAGTTGGCCAACTAGGAGATACCCTAAACACAGCGTTAGGTTGCCATTTAAAGCATTATGCATTCACACATGCATACACTATCTAGGGGTTACCCTATTGTCTTGACTAACTTGGGAGTTTATGTTCCGATCATTTTGAAAGTTTCAAGGCTTAAGTCTGGCATACAATATTATGTAGATGCCAAAGGCCAAGACTATGCCACCAATAAATAGTCAGGGGTTGTCCGAAAAGTGAGATATACTAATCGATTTTTAGAAAACAATGGGAAATATCAAAGAAATATGCTTTACGGAAATATATATTTATAATGTCAAGTCTGAAACTCTTGTAGTTTCCAAGAGCAACATGTGCAAGCAGACAGACAGAAAGTATATGGATAAATATAATACACTTTATAGACTAGGAAATAATTCCATCTGCCTGTTACATACATTTGCACAAAAGCAATATACCCGTCTTACGCATATTCAACAGATTCAGGGTATATAGAACAAATCTTATTTCTTCTCGAATCTAGCTGCTCGAGTCTTTTAAGTGCAGGCAACTTGTTGCTGCTCTGGCGGCAGCACATGTCTCTGGGGCAATCAAATTGAAATTTATTTCTTGACCTCATTTAGCTTTTAATTTATGCCACACACGGAGACAGCTGAATGGCCAATGGTACATGTGTATTTAATGCAGACTGCCAGCTTTACACACGATTTACACGTGCCCAGCCATGAAAGCCACATTTATAACAAAGACAACAAAGGCCACAGGCCACGGGCCACTGGCAACCGAAGCCCCGTGATGCTCATCGACGCTACTGAACGCAATCTTTTCAATCTTTACTAATTTATGTCAATTTGTTTATTTATGTGTCGCAGTGCTTCGCTGGTCGAAACTCCATTAACTTCGACCTGTGGTCCATGCTGTTCCACGCCAAGCCCTGTAATTACAATTTGTTATCGCTTTAATTTAATATCGATGGCAACACATGGAACATGGAACACTTGGTCGTGCTGGTCGAGAGGCCTCAATGTGGGATGTGTTCCTGCGACTGGTCCAATCAATTGAATCTGCTTTTCCCTGGGTATTTTGGACAGCGTCAACTTTGAATCTGTTTCTATCATCAGCTTGACATAATTTAATTTGACTTCATAAGTTTACTATAATTATTTTTCTACCCTGTATCGAATGCGACCGAACAAAAGGGAAGAACAGTTGTGCAAACAAGCACCTCATATCCGATAAAGTATACATATTTGGGTTTAATTCAAATTATCGATAACTCTGTTCGTTTTATCGACAACTATAAATGTAGAGTGTGAAAGGGTCCCTTTTCATTGACATATCTGAGAGAGATTGGAAATGCTAGAGTGCAGGGTATTTTCCAATCGAACACACGCGAGACACACTTGCTCAAATTATTAAATAATAAATGGAGTATTGATTAAATTATTACGAAATTCCCACCTGACTTATTACATTTATTACACAATTATTGTAATTTAACATTGTATATTTTGGGCCCTAATTCAATCATTAATGAATTATTTTTGAACATTTGGAATGTTGCCTATTCGAAAGACCCTTGTAAATTCGTCTAGTTAGCCAAGTATTTTATCCCAAAACAGCTGCCGGTGACAATTTGAGAAGTTCATTAGACATTCCAGTCCATAGAAAATTAGTCAGATTTTTGGGCAAACGCCACGTTGTCTCGTCACACTTTGCTCCTAGTCTGGGGAGAAAAATTGTTATGTAAATATCTGGAGGGTCTTCTTTGCCCCAAGCGTGTCGAGTTCCAAAAAGTAGTTTTTGGATTTGTTTGCCGTTTTTTGTTTGCTTTTGCTTTTTGCGCCCTGAGCTCGGCATGTGTTGTAGATTTATGATTTAAAATTGAAATGGGGCATGTGTTAGGCACGTTCATAAGCTATCAAATTGACTGCGAAATACGGAGAAGGAAACAAGTTATCCCAGCAGCTTAATAAGAATTTAAATTGCCAACAAATATTTGAAATCTTGTTGCCACCGGCAAGGCCTTTAAAATTATGTAAACATTTTAAAAGCTCTTCAACGTGCCAAAAATGATTTGGAATATTATTATCGCAAGCAAATTAATTGAAATTACCTTACAGCTTTGGATTAAATTGGTTGAAAATAAGTACGTCGGACGGCAAGAACGCAAAGTATATAAATTACTATCAAATACACACATGCTTGTCCATGTCGCCTTTCTATGCGATTTTCATGAATTGACGTAATTACTACAGAATAGACGCGGGAGCTAGCAGAAAAAGAGAGGGCACTGAGAGTAACCCATAAAAGAGAAAATTAAAAAAAAATTAAAAAATCAGATTGTGGGTAAAAGTATAAAGAGTGAGAAAAGAGGGGCAAACCAAACGTGCTACTGAATGCTAGCTATACTCAGCTATGGTGAAGGCACAGCAACTCCTGGTTCATGGATACATCAAGGAGTGCACACGTGTAGCCTTACGCTTCATTATTTGCTCGTCGGTTTACCTGTCAACGGGCTGACAACTGTCGAACCTATGACGCAATGGACCACACCCCCGCAAATGGCCAAAGCGGAAGGAACTCTCTGTGTTTTCAATTTTTTGCTCCACTGACAACACTTTGTTGTGTGCTATGAAACGGCGGGGGTTGTGTTTTATGCATATTGAATGATTGATTGCGTTTCGATGCATATTGAAAATTGCTTTTTAGTGGCCAGTGCTGGGCGCCGGCTCCACTTTTCACCATCCCGCTGAGTTCACCTAACTGCATCTGAACAAAACGACTTCAAAGACATTTTTAAACCAGCCCACACACGCACATACACACACACACAAATCACTCACGCTCTTAGGCTGACGTCAATCGAGGTCAATGAAGGTAATTTTCTTAAAAATTGTGCCAGACACAAATGAGAAAACCACAAGCCAATAACGTTTTCTATTGAACTGACCGCAATAGCTGTTCCACACATCCTGTCATTCTAATTAGCAAGCGCAGCCGCACAACACACACACAGACAAACAGAAAGTGGACATAATTCTGTAAAGCCAGCCAGTATTGAGTACTATGTATCTCTTCATTTACTGTACTCTGTTCTGACTAGCTGCTCACATAAGAAGTGTCATTAGCATGCCATGAACAGAGCAAAAAATGTACTGAACATGTAACATTGCACAAGTCGGGTGTGCTCGACTATGAGATACCTATTAGAACAATGGTCTACGCTGCAGCTGTGATTTTTCTTCTCTTTGCCACCCAGTATCTATGGGCAATGCGTTTTTAACTAACTTTGGTGTTGATAGTCCGATCTCTATTAATTTTTTTACAATTTGATGTCTCGAGATCTTAAGTCTTACGAGATCGATGGCAGGCAGACAGACATTCAGACATGACTCAATCAACTCCGTCGCAATTATACAATTTATATAAAAGGGTCGGAGATGCCGCCTTCTGCCTGTCACACACAGAAAACCTCCTCTTACTCATATACAACGGGTATTAAAACAATAGGAAAAACCAAAAAATGTAACGAGTGAAGCAAGTTATAAAATTCGCGAGAATGTTAAAAGAATTATAATATATTTTCCGCTTAGCAAAAAGTTACTATTGTATGGCAGCTGAAAATTCTTAAAATAAACAACATTCTACTGCATCAATGTGCACACAATTGTAAAGAAACATTGTTGTTGCAACTAAAAAAGTTAAAAAGAAAAAAACATAAAATTAAAAAAAGTGAATTGCTGATGTTGCTAAAAAAGATAAGGTAACGAGAAAGCTGACGATGACAATACGAAACTAAACAGGACATTATTGACAGGAGGCAAAGTGTACAGGACAGGAAATTACGTACATACATGGTAAATATATAGAATCAGGTAGAAAATGCAATCTTTTTTCTTGGAGATGCAGTTCACAGGAAATTGCAGAATGGCAACTGAGTTTTTTCGGCGCAGTTTGCAATTTGTGCTAAGAGTAAATCGGATGCCCAAAAGCTTGAGTTTCGGGAACTGCTTTATTGCCATTTTTCGGAAGCCTTAAAAATCAGCATAGCCATAAAACTGACCAAGCTGATAGACTTTTCGAGCCCCACGCAATTCCCCCGGTCGCTCTTAAAACAAAAATAAAAAAGTTTAAAGTATATTTTTTTTATTTTATTTTACTTGTTTCTGTATTCTGTTTCAGTTGTCTGATCCCCAAACAACAACTAAAAAATCACTTGAATGCATAACAAAGCATAAAGCCACGCCACGCATCAGTAATTCCAGGCAAAGTCCGAATCCCGTGCTCAGCCCGACATTGTCAGCGCTTTGTTTTGCGCAAAACATCGAAAAAAAAAGGACTGAAAAAAGGACGAGCTAATGATACAAATGACAACGCATAAAAATTTGCATAGCATGGCACACGAAAGAATCGAAATAAAATAAAAGGTTTGGCAAAATAAAATCCAAATCGTTTTGTGAGTGAATGGCGGATAGTTAAAATACATATAGTACTTTGTCTCGGCTGGCTGAAGCCATTCAAACGAATTCATGGGTTTAAAAAGAGCCATAAACTTGAAGTGTTTTACACAGCAACAGCTAAATAGGATTCTAGTCAATATTACGCCAACCAACATAAAATAACAATATTTACTATGCCACGAATTGTGTCGAATTCCATGCCAATCCACAGCTAATAAGCGAAAACAGGCCACAATTGGCGGAGCATTGTAGCTCGCTGGAGTGTCAACTCTTTTGCATAAATCAGGACTCGGATAACGGCGGTACTGGATGCTCTCGCCGCAACAATGCCAGAAATGTCAAATTAATTTAGCACGCTGGCAGCAGCCGGAAAATGCCGCGTGCGCCTTTTGGCTTTTCAATCAAGGTACGCACAGCCGAAGGAGCAATAGACTGAGAGCAAGGCCTAAGCCGCACAGAATGCTTGCCGCTGCTTGTCACGTCTCATGAATTTGCTGCGCCAGCCAGCGGCACAGGACGACAGCACACGACAGGCTCACTAAGACCGCCAAAAAAAAAATGAGCTGACTGCTGAGATTGTCAACGACGTCTGCTTAGATAATGTGCCGCGAGGCTCAAACGGCTTTTGGGCCCAAGAACCAAAACCGGAGCCAGACAAGGCAGGCGCACAAGTGGGCTTGCAAGGAGCTTGAATTGGGATCTTGGATAACGGAAATGGCAACGACAAACACGCATAAATTACTCAATTAGTAGTCCAGATACGAAGTAAAAGGGTCGCCCAGCCAAGGGTCGTCCGACAGGAAGTGGCAAAAGCCGCTACCATTTCCCCCCATATTGAGTAATCAAATGTCAGGACATTAAATGCGCCTTGCGGCAATCCTGACTTCTAGCCAGCTCACATAAATCAAGCGATGCGCGTGGCCGATTGCTACTCAAAACTGGCACATTATTAATGGACTCAACGAGATTTTCTAATTACAACTACACACAGTCTGATCCCGGAGCCTGAACAACAACAACAATATTCTACACTCGTTTTTGCTGCGCGCACTCACAATCACAAAGGCCAATGAAAACAGTGCCAGAAAATAAAGCATATTTCAGACAATGCTATTCGCACAGCGAAATTCCTAAAGGGAGCAGACAGGACGCCCCAAAAAGTATGCTATACATAAAATGAATAGTAGGCCCTAGTAAAACACTCAAAGTTCTCGTCTTGTGCGTGAGTTACGCAATTTCATGGCTGTACAAATAGCTAAAGGTAATATAGAGTACATCAGTTTCGTTATGCAGTTTGTCCTTAAAAACGATAAGTCAAGAAGACTCTGATATTGCAAGCGACTTGCCGTCCTTTGACTTGTTGAGAATCGCAAGCGTCTATCAACGGAATGAAGTCAATGCGAAATGTAATTAGCATATTACAATTGTATATCTCATCGAGAGTGTGTACAAGTTTCGGTGTGCTGAAACTAAACTCATTTCTTGTTGAAATTTTGAGCATAATTTGTTTGCCTGCCACAAACAGCGGACCACGTCGCAGTTGTTCAAGTACAGCAGGTCGTTCGGGCGCCTTTCCTTGACTGACCCCGTGCAGCAATAGCAATACATGTCCAAATTGTGACAATGTGGCTATTTGTTTTGTTGCCTTTGTCCTTGTTGCCGTTTGTTTGCCGTAAGCAATTAGAAATTGCACACAGTTATAATTAGAAATGTCTACGAAACGTACTTTTATGAACCGACCTGCTCAGCTGATGGATATCAGCTTACTCTCCAAGCAAACTACCCTCGTCACAAATACGACTTATTACGACTTATTAACTTGATGAATTTGATTGCGAGGCATTCGACCCAAACAAAATGTAACTACGCTTTGGTAAATAACAAAAAAGAAATTCACAAGAATGTTAATGCTCGATTAGACGATACCCTAAAGTTTATACTTAGCTTATACATTTATTTTCTTTTGTGTGTTTCTGTAATGAAGTATGGTGCATTTAATTGCAAGAGTTTTACATGTGTATAATATTTATATAATAACGAATATACCCTTCTTGATAGCCTAACAAACTGTTCAAAACAAACGGCAAACTCGTAAAGTAGCAAGTAAGTTTCAGTTATTTGTCCGGCCATGGACGGGCGTGGCATAATCATAATTAATTAATTAATTAATTTGCTTATTAAAACTATATTTAAATGTAATAACCGTGCGTAGATATGGGTGTGAGGCATCAACTGAAATCAAGGTCAATTTTAGCTTCATTAATCACATTGTGCGGCCAACCGAAGCGGCGAGTGACAACCAGCGAAACGGACAGCAGACAGCGGACACGCCCGTAAGCCTCACTGCCAATCCTATTCCAAAAGAGTGTCAAAGGTGCCAGTTGTCAAGTCCGAGCACTGCCAGCAACATGGGCAAACACAGCAGAGGCACGCTCCAAGTTATTGTGTGCCTTGAGGCGATATACTGCGCACAACACGGCGTATGATTGATGTTGTTCAATGCGCTGCTGACAGTGCCATTATCTGGAAGAGTGTGCGTGTGTGTACGCTGGCATGTGGATTGTGGTTTGGCTACATTGTAGCATGCACATGACGATCAACAGCTACAGCAAACAGCAAGGTTCAGGTAAAAGTGGAAAGTAAGGTAGGCCAACAAAAAAAATAGCGCACGAGAAACATCAAAACCAACTTAAAAAGGCAGCAGAAAATTTTTTTTTAATATTTTTTTTTTTTTTGCAACGCCTTTGCAATTACTGTGCACTTTTGTGTGGGCAGGCCCACGTCCGAGTTCCGACACTAGACACGGACGGCTCTGACTTTGACAGCTGCAGGGGCTGAGAGGTGCAATGAGGAACGTCAGCTGCAACGTGAAACAGGGCGAAACAGAGCTGACAACTTTGTTTCTAGAAAATGCAACAGCTCACATACTCTGTTATTTCATCGGTTCGGGAAAGCATTAAATAAAGTACTAATAAACAGAATGGTTCAATTGAGTTAAATTATAATGCTCTACAGCAGTTAGGCTTTAAGTAAATTGAGAAAATTTATGAATAATTTTAAGCGCTTTCTTAATTGTTCGCATTTTCTGCAACACCTTTTGTACCCTTTGCATGGGTATACCAGCTGGGGCACATTGTTAATGCATATTAAATAAGCACAGTCAAGTAAAGTCCATTTTTTCAACCGAGACCTTTTGCTTGTCACTTTGCGCATTCTCGTGCTGACGAGACTGATGATGATTAAATAATCAAGAATTAATAATGTTTGGGGCGTTGGGAAATTAACTTTTGTAAATGCTTCAGCTCTGCAATACCTGAATGCGGCTGAATCCGGAGCAGGTTGAGAGCCATTTTCGATTGCGATAATTGTTAAAACGTGCTGGCTTAACACACAGAAGCTCAATTACGCAGACAAACAGCAACAAAAGCAAACACACAATCAATAAAAATGGAGAAATTTAATAAATATTTTATACACTTTATGCCAGTTTTTCTCATTTTAATTTTAGTTGCAGTTTTTTGCATTGCTTTTTCATTTACCTCTCTGCTTGTTTACATTCCGCTTCATTACATTCATAAAATGGCGCAAATTATTGTACATTGGCATTAAAATGGAAATCGTGGACGTGAAAAGCAGAGGCGTGGCAGGCAGCTGAGTGGCGGCATTTGCCTGAGGCATATCAAGCGAAGCGCGTGCCTGAGCCCGTCCATATACAATTATTGCAAACATTTTTCATAATATATACTTTCTTTTTTTGTTTTTTTTTTTGCAACATCAAGAATGTAGCGCAAAAAACGCGTGCAAAGTGAAGCAATAAAATGGGCAGCAAAAGCGCGGGAGGGTCGGGCGAATAGCCCCATGAAAACTGCCAGCGGCAGTTGAAACAATAACAAAAACCAACAAAAGAAAAAAAGGGAAAATGGTAAAGGGAAAATGGTAAAGGGAAAAGGGAAAAGGGAAAAGGCGGACAAGCATTTTTTATGCCAAACCTTAAATTTTAAAATTGTATGCAACATGACTGCTCTTGATAATTTGATTATTTCTTAATCTATTTTTTGTGAGGCTGCTTTCATTATAACCGCAGCAAAAGCTTGGCTTATAAAAATAACAAATTTATAAGTTTTTGAATAATTTAAATATAATAAGTTTTGTTATTTAATATCAGTGCAAAGTCCAAAGTTATTATATCGCTTGTTTTCGACAAAACAATAACTTTTTATGCGAAATATCTAATAATTTCCTGGTAATCATTTGCCTTTTTGTACGTGCTCAGTTAATATTTAATTGATGCATTTGGTTACAGCTAAAATTAGAAAATAAATGAAAAAAGCAAACAGACTACACAGCTAACAAAGTTAAACAATCAATACAATTAACTGGCGCATTTAAAATGCAATAAGCTTTTGGATTCTGAAATCATGGCATAAACAAAGAAAATTAATTATTTGCAATTGATGATTGGCATTTATTCCGATGAGGTTCACTTGGATGCAAATGCATTTTGTGTGCCAAATTCGCTCTGTTAAAACTGACAGAAGGTCAACAGCAACACATGCCAAAATCGAGCTGAAAGTGTGTTTAGATATTGCCAGGATACAGCTGCCCGATTTATTTAAATCCATTTGCAGCCATTGGACAGCTGCGCTTTGTTCGTTGCACAGTCAATATCAAATCAAATTGCCAGTTGAATAATTTCCGCATTCAGTCAGAATGCGTCTGGGTCGCAGCAAGGTTGCAGTCAATTATTTATTTTTTTTTGTCTTTTTAAATATCGAGGTCGTTCTTTGCGCAGCCTGTTGAAAGTTCTGGCAACGTTTCGAGACGTGTCCATCAAAGCAAATACAAGGGCATGAACAACGAGTTCTGGCCAAGTGGCCAGAGACAACAAGTTGACTCTGAAATCCCTCGGGCTGACCACTACTTATCAAAGGATTTCAAACATTTCATTTCGCTTTTCTTGGAATAATGCGGCGCTTTGCCACAAAGCATAAAATGGCGTCTAGAAAGTCGCCTTTTATGGCCCTTGGCGAGCATTTTGTAAGCTGTCTGTGGCGCACGTAATTGGCAGCGGATCAAAAAGGCTCATTTCAAGTTCTTAGCACGTGGCACAGGCACAAACAGCTGGTTGCAGACAAACAGACAGCTGGCCGCTTGACGAATGCTTGTACATCAAACGCAGAGACACAATCGTTAACACTCTGGAGATCAGCAGTTGTCAAAACACTTGCCATCAAGTTCTATTGGCAAGCGTGTCTTTTGAAAGGAAGTTAAAAACTGAGCGCCATATGCAAACAGCATAAAGAGGCAAAAACCTTATACAAATCATTTTTAAATATTTCTTAACATATTTATAAAATGTATTTGCATGAATTTCAATCAACTATTTTTATATAATCAATAACAAGGTTATGCTATTTATTCTTTCCTGAACCCAATCTTAAATCGGATGGGCTGACTAAGCAACATAAGAACCAGAAACTATTCGAATCAGTTTTTACAAAAGTTGCTTAAAAACAGTTTTTGATATAGATAATTCAATTCGGAAAACGTTTTACGTTTTATTCTATTTAGAATATGGAAATTTAACTAACAAAATAAAATTATGTTGATAAAACAAATGTAATTTAAATTTAAAAAATAAAATTAAAATGTAATTAATTGCCAAATCCTGGACACTTATTGTTTTATTTACCATACAAAACGTCAATTGCTGATTAAAAAACACAAAAACAATGTCTAATCAACAGGTTTGAGATATTCTATGAAAAACATGGAATGTTGCACAACATATGCGGATGCTTCTGCTGCTGCCTGGCAACGATTGGAGTCGAAATTGACGCATGCGCCGTGCGAAAATGCTCATAAGACGATTTGGGGAATTAAACGAGTGAGTTGTGCGTGTGTGTGTGTGTGTGTGTGTTTTTGGCAACTGGTAAAGAACAAAGCCAGAGGACGGCGTGATTTTTTTTGGTGTGCAGAGCAACGACCATTGTGTTGGCTATATATGTTTTTTTCCGGCCCATTAAAGTACAAGCTGAAAGCCAACAGTTGACCGCAAAGTGCGTACATGTTGAAGCAGTTGCTGAAATGCAAAAGGATGCCCAAATCAGCTGCAGCACAACTGCGGTGTGTGTGCGTGTGTGTCTGTGTGTGTCTGTGGGGACAGCACAGGAGTATCTTTTTGATTTCCGCAACAAATTAAATTAAATGTGGCTTGTAATGTGATTGCAATTGGGGCAACAGCAACAGCAACGACAACGACAACGAGTGCGGAAGCAGCTGCCAAGTGGACAACAAGCTGCAGGAAGCCAACAATAAAGGCATTCCGACGTCATGAAGAGCCAAAAAGACGCAGCAGCTAAAATACCATCAGGGAACAGGAAGCATTTGGCAGAGCTCGGCTACGCAGCCAAGGCAACGCGCGAGTTGTTGGATGCCCAAGAGCCAAGTGCTGGACGACCATTTAAGTGCGTCCATGTAACGACTTCTATGACTCGGTCGACACTTTTTTTATTGTAAGTGCTTTGCTTTAACATTTCATTGAATGTTCTTGCTCTTCATGTTGTTCCCTCTGTTGTTATTGTTGTTGTTGTTGTTGTTGCTGTTGCTGTTGTTGCTGTATGCATTGTTTTGTCCCACTGCTGTTTGCTTTCAACTTGTCGCTTTGTCGTCAGCTGAGACGTCGACGTCTCAAGTGCCATCAGGCATAATATAAAAGGTGCAAGTGTGTGTACGAGTTTGTGTGCACGTGTGTGTGTTAAGTATGTATTTTTGCCAATGCTCTTTAGAGATGTGTGTGTAGCACGTCGTGTATATCGAAAAGGCGAAAAGTTAAATTAATTACAAAAGGCGATTCCAACATTGAATTCCAATAATCCTTTCAATCTGAACCCAACCTTAAACCAAACCAGCTCCGAAAATCAAGAACAGAAATAAAACCGAAACAAAGCCATAAATTAATGAAAAAAGGTTTGGTTCATATTAAACAAATTATTGAACAAACATTTGGCAGATGACCATTTCAGGTGGGCATTCAATATAGCCTGCCACTTGTATTGGCAAAAATATCCGGCACTATAATCAATAAAACGAATTGTTCCTTTTAAATGTTGAAAAAGTATCTAATAACCTATGCAGAAAGTGAAACGCGAGTGTCACGAACTAAACCTAAACTGTGAACGGAACCAGCGACCTTTCTTGTTGGCTTGGAGCCCTAAAAAGTCATACAACTTCTAAGCTTTTGGTGTAAAGATCTAAAAGCTAAAAGAGTTTATACATCCAATCACACGATAATCATTTGAATAACCAAGCATATATAACCCGCACGATTGCGAGCTTGAGAAGAGTTTCCTCAAGGCCCAACAACATGAGCTTTGAGTCGTGACAGGGACTGAAATCACGTGGCTGTCGCTGGTATGCGTACTCCTTGTTTTGTGGCACACTCAAAATTGTGAAAATCTTGAGCATGGCTACACATTTGGCTGGGGTTTGTGCCGCATAGGACATCCACAAGTATTTCCTTCCTGCTCGTACACTAATTGCCGCACAAATTACTTTAAACCAAGTGGCTGGGGCACATTGTGTGTTTGGAAATTGCGTATATTGCGTTATTATTGCTGTTGTGGCAGCTAGAAAACAGTCATCAGAAATGAAAAGAAACAGATTTTTATGACGATACTCGAACAATTAATATAAATTTGTACAAAAGCTAAAATAAATGCTTTTTGTGATATCATCTTTAATTATTTCTCGTTATGAAAGGTCATTTTAAAGTCGCCTTTCGTTTGAGGCTAGCCACCACAAACTGCTAAGGCTTGCCACAGATTGTTGCATAAAAATATTCAGCATACAAATTGGACAGCAATACAAGGAAAAACCAGAAACATCTCAGGCATCAACGTGGTTTAGGAGCTCAGCTGATGGCTGCACTTGGGAAGAATCTTAAGCTTGTTTTTACGACTTTTCGTGTTCGTTTTTAGGCTTTTCCGACAAGTTATAAAAATGAAATACGCCCATCTTAAAATCAGCTTATATTTTAAAGTCGAGCTGCGTATTATCACCACCAAATAACAAGCATTCAACCGAAAGTTTTCGCCCCTTACCCTAGATACACCGCAAACACAACGAGCTGTTATTGGATGTTCCTTCTACTCAAAGAAAAGAAAAATTAATAACTATTGTTATTTCAAAATATAAAATATGCTCGTACTTAAACTTATTACGCACGACTAACAAATCAAACCATTTTTGGTCATTTTTTTTTTTCTACTATAAAAAATGTTGCGTACAATATTCCCATAAAATACGTTGGGTTAACCCAACAGCAGCAACAGAAGCAGAAGCAGCAGCAACAGCAGAAATTGAAAGCCACAACAAGAAGCAGCAATATAACAAGTAAGAGTGTTGAGTCGGGTACAACCGACTGCATAATACTCGATCACAGTTCAAAAACAGCTTTAAACAGCTACATCCATAAATTATTAAGATAATTTCCTATTATAAATTACAATTGAATAATTTAAGGCTTTGAATAGCAAATAGAATAAAGAGAGAGATGGAAAGATACAATAATAAATCGAACTATTACTTAATAGAGGGGAAAAGTCGTAGAAATTGGAACCGCGAGTAATTAGATGCAAACATGTTTTGGATAGTTTTAATGTAAAGCAGTAGCAGTACTCATTTTAAATTTGTTAGCTCTAGCTCCATAAAAAAACATACATATATATATATGTATACCCGTAAAATACACGAATATAAATTTCGTACAGTCAAAGGAACAGCAAGACAGCAAGACGGACATTGCACAAAACCAATATACTCTTCTCACTTTGTGGGCGAGTACAAAAAGCAATAACCCATATTATTCAGAGAAAGCGCGAAGGTCTACAACAACAATGGATGCTTTCAATAATGCTGCACTCGGATTCGAAATGAGTTCAATGAGTTCAATATTATGGAAAATGAATATGTACGTCGAAAATCAACGGAAAAAATAGATATTAAAAATCGAATTTAGCTGAAACTACACGACTGACAAAATACCCTGTGCTAAAGTGCAGTCGCTGTGTTATTTTAAGGTTAAATGAAAATAATAGGAATAATTTTTATAATATTCTCACGCGTAAACATACAGACATAGTTAATAAATTCACAAGATTATAATGAAAAAATCAAATTTATGAACTAATTACAATTGCAAGGCGACCCAATGTAATGGAATTGTTTTTAAGAATAATGCATTGTTTTTCATGTGCTTGGCTTGCCGGATGCCCTGGATCCGGAGAAAGTGCATCAGCATGGCGTCGCACCATGTTGGCCCGATAACTGCCACTGCTGCCAGTTGCTGTTGTTGGTTTGCCGTCAGTCAAACAGTCACTGGGAGTTCCCATGGCGTGCACGAAATTCCGGCTGCACCAAACGGAAATTGCATTTACACGCTTGCCTGGTCCTGGCAACGGCAAGCCCACGACTGCTCTTGGCCAGGCTCTTTTTCTTTTTTACTTTTATTTATGATTACAATGCCAAAGGCGTAAACAAAAGCCACACACATACACAAACACAGCGAGAGGCAGGCACATACTCGTTTTGATCCTGTCTTTATTGAACTTGCCAACATGGCCGCCAGCGCTGATAGCACTAATCACCTGATAAGCAAGAGCGGCTGCAGCTCATATTTGTGAGGGCAATGTAAACAACGACGTGGTCAAAGCTGATTGAAATTCTTGGAAGGCGACTGTCCTTAGAACTTATCACAGTGATGCGCAGCAAATAACAACATAAAATCTATTTCCTTTTAACATTTACTAGCGATTTACATATAGATCGATAGCACCACTTTAATAAATTTCCACTTAATTTTCCCAAATTTAAACATTTTTAACAAATTATATAGCTAAATTTAAACCCGTACCGAACCTAAAGGCGGGGAGTTGGTTCACATCGTGATGGGCAGCACTTTTGGGTTTGCTGTCCTGATTAGAGTACTCAAAAAGTAATTGGTGTATTATAGTATGCATTTTTACATACTTTGTAACTGTAATTTATCGTTAGCAATAAATGTTCAGTTTTCTTAGCCGTGATTTCGGTCATTCTCTCATGTGTTACGCAACTCTAGGTGAGTATTGTGTTTGCCACTCAGGTTCTTTGCCACGCCCACAGTTGGCCCTCGGCCAAACCAACAAGCTAAACAAACTGAGGGTCAAACGAAAAACGGGCAACTATAAAATCTTGTAAGTGCAAAATTGATATTTTCAAACTGAAAGCAAACAGAAATACCGCCCGCACAGCAAAGACAAATCCCACACACTTTCGCAAGATTAATCGACGAAATTTTCCAGAATGGCAGTTGGGCTTTCCACATGCAAATAATTTGCGGCCAACTGAACGAGTGTAAACAAACCGCCCAACTGTGAGCAACTGTCGGTGTTGCAGATAGAAAGAAAGTTTCACCAAAACTTTTCTCAAATCTGACACACACTCACATTTAGAGCAACCGGTGTGTGGGATACCAATTGGGTCGGGTCATTAAGAAAAAACTCATGGCATATACATCAAAGTCCCAAACAGAGCCGTAGGCGGTGTCGCTGATGACAGATAAAGCGAGCAGCTGTCGGTTTGTTTGATTGCAAAAGTTGTAGAGAAACTTCAATTACCTTTCACCTGCCAGCGTAAACAACAAGAACTATCAATATCAAGGCAAGGCATTTTCGTCTTACACAATGCGACTGGTAAATTTACGCGGAAACATGTGGAACAGAACAATGGAAAATATTAACAAATCAAGGCTGTTTAAACAGTTGCTCGAAGGACGCATGTACTGAAGCTAAAACTAAGCTATATATAGACCTAATTTATGGTTGGTAATTAACCCGCAGAATTTTGGAAATTTTCACCCGCGACGGTGGAAAATTGGTGGAAATAAGTTGCATGAAACTTGTATGTTTATCATCAGATACATTTTAAAACGCGTTTTCCAGAATCGATGTGAAAATTTACTTAAAACACATTGGCTAAAATCGCCTCTTCCCTGGATGGATAAAGGGATCAAAGGTTGTACGGACCAAGGATAAATTTCGACTTCAACAAGCGAGAGGTAGGTGGAAAAGTGATAATCTAAAATTATGGCCCGTGCAATGCCGGGCTTTACGTACGTATAATTAAACATATAGCCAACAGCCAAATACAAAATCAAGAATCGCAAATACAGACTCGCAGAACTCGCTGCAATTTACCACGAATCTCGTTTTTTATTGCATATAATCCAATTTGGTTTAATCAATGTCATTCGGTGTGAGCTACGCTCAACAAGATGTTAATTGTGTGAAAAGCGTCACGTCCTCGAATCGCAATTATATTTAAATTACAAACCTTACAAGATAGGTCTGTTACTGGGAAAAAGCCCTACCAAGAGGTAGTTATCCGAACAGAACCTGCTCGTGACAATTGTAAATTAAACAGATGTCAAATTGCAACGCCAACTTGGCTGCGCTGCGGATGCTCTAAAACTGTTGGGAGAATTAAGGGTAACAATCAATAACGAAAGTACCCAAGCGACGTGAAAACGTGGCTGTTGGTTAGCTACAGGACCAAGGACGATGCCAGGCAAAAGGAAATTGAATTGCATTTGAAATGCATGCGACGCATTTCTTGGCTCTTACCTGCCGCTTAAATGGGAGGCGACGTGTGTTTGGGCTTATGCCAGCTTAAAGAGAATTTGTAAGCGATAAGCTTTAGATGATTTCGCTAAAATACATTTCAGCTGGATTATCACAGCAACGCGGCATTGTTAGACAACCTCAACTCTAAATAACACGAATATGTCAAAGATATTCTATCTGTAATAACTATTTTAGCTCGTTTGCATTAAATTTTACTTCAGCCCAAAATATAAACTTGTTTAACACAACATTATTATATTACAAGACGTTTATGGGCTGGTGTAAACCGACCAGCCGCGGGTATAATAACAACTAAGTTAACGCCCGGGATCAGGGCGGCAGATTGAAGGTTCAAGTGCACATTGGAAGCAGCAAAGCAGCAGGGACGAGGGTAAACTTTGAGCATCGGCTTCGTCAATATTATGCAAGGGTAGTGCATACAAATTTCATCTTTTTTTTTTATACCCTGAACTCAAAACAGTTAAGAGGGTATAATAGCCGTATGGCAATGTACTTAACAGGCGGAAAAATACTTCTCTGACCCTTATCAAGTATATGCGTGAAGAGACTATAAAAGCTACAGACTGGAAAACTTAGGTGCTCCTAGAAATGCAAAAAGATTAAGTTTTCTTTTCCAATAACCGATTAACCGCAATTAAAAGGAAATGGTTAAGAATCGATATTTCCATTATGTTAACTTGGCCTTCTTTCTAAGGTAGCTGGATTATTGCAGCATCAGCTCAGTATCTTCCAGTCGGTCACTCCCGATTAGAATAAACTTGTTTGTCCTTTATTCTTGCATATATAAGTTAGCCATCGCTTCTCAAAGAAAGGTTTTGCGAAGCTATGGCTGAAAGTTTGTCCTGCGTTCTTTCGTGTCACGAGTACTTGGAATTTACTTTGGATCTATGCAGTAAAGAAAATGTATAATTTTTAATTATTTTGTAATCGCTCATGTCGTTAGAGGAAAATTATAAAAATAAATAAAAATGGGTCATTTGAGTATCGTATAATGGGAGGAAGCCCATCGCTAGCCGGAAGTGCATGCAGCACAGCTGAAGATGCAACAACACGAGGCACAAAGTTGGCGCATATTTAAAATGCTGCAGGCGTACTTTGCGGCAGCCATAAGGCGAGCTGATGCGATAATCGCTAGCTATTCTATGTAAATTGGGTTTTGTTTGTTGGCTTTGTGGGCTACAACAAAAGGCAAAATGGGCGTGGCATGGTGTTGCCCTAATGTTAAACCGATAAGGTTACAGCTTTAAGAAAACATTTGGCCACGGCAATATTAAATCAGAGCTCGTCTCCAGCCAGGCCAAATTATGCACATGATTGCGTTAATCAAGTTAAATTGGATGCTGTCAGTAGGGGAGCAGTTGAAACATTTCATTTGTGATTTCTGTTGGGTATCTATCCATGAACAGTTTCTTCTTTTGGCTAATCGAAGTGTCAACACACAGCACTTTTTATACCCTGACTTTTAAAAATGTGTATATATAAAAGGTATTTGCTTTACTCAGCTGCGAAAATAAGTTTTACACATTCAGCTTTAACATTGCTTTTGTAAATAACAAATTGGCGATTGAAAAATTAATAAACTGACTGACTTAGATGATTATACCAATTCACGTGAATGAAGGGCAAATATAAATTGCATAGTCATTGACTAGCCAAGTGGCAAGCAGCTTCATGAGCGCTCATTAAATTGTTAATGCGGTTGGCTTTTGGGCTTTCATGTTCTCATGAATCCCAACAGACAGGCTGACGCGCAGCTGAGCCTGAAAATTGAAATTGAAAATGCAATAAAGAAAATGGAAAAAAAAAAAAAAAACATCAGACAGGACATACATATGTCACATATGATGTGGTTAGACGATTCTGGTTAGACGATTCTGTGAGCCGAAGGGCAATTGAATTATACGCGAAGCTGCTTGTTTTGGCAGTTAAGATATTTGACGCAGCTTCCGGTAACCGAGCGGAAACACAAGACTGACTGGCAACCTGCTAACAGGTTACTCTTGGCGGAACCTAATGAAGTTAACGTTCCTGCCTCGTGTGTGCAGCCGTTTTATATGCCGCAAGAGGGATGGAAGAGGATAACTTGTGATTCCACCTGAGTGGGTAGCTGTTGCAAGCTTTTGATTTTAGCCTATACCCTGTAATAACTATGTTTAAATGAAGTACTTTTGACTGAGGCACTTTTCCCCTTTAAAATCCCGTTCCCAAACGGTCCGCATGCTACGCCTACTTCCACAAATTACAAATGCAAATCTCCTACAAATTTAAGGCCAAGTGAAGAGCTGAAAAACGTTGCATATGAAAGCTCCAAATACCCTTCGTATTTTTTTTATATCAAGAAATTTCTTCAGCTAGTTCGTAAGAAATTGTAAGTGATTATACAAAAATGAATCAAACAGAAAGTTTATTCGTCTAATACGGCATATCAAATTCAAGCTGGTTTACCAAATTTTAAATGAATTGCGTTTTAAATATGCACGAACACGACGTTAAGCTCGGCGCTGCCAACTTACGAGAATAAAAAGCCTTGTGCCAACAAGTTGAATATCTTTCAGCATTTGTAAGCATGACAAATTTGTAAGCAATGAGTTGGAGCTGGTGTCTTTTTTATTAGGTTTCTTTTCTGGACTCCAATTCCGGCGGCGGAACTTAACTTAATTTCGTACTTATAAGTTTGCCGAGATTCCTACAGCAACGATACTAATTGACGATGAACTTCCGATTGCTAAATATCGTCAACGCTTCGAGATGAGCGAATGAGAGCTGCTTACTATCGATGGCGAGTCAATTTAAATATCGAAATTTCGATTTGGCGGGAGCTATTATGTATTTCAAATGTACGAAATAAAATACTGCATTTGCAAATTTTAGTTTTCAATTATTCTTTCGTACTTGCTGGACTAGTTTCCCAAAACTACGTCTTAAAAACTATAAAAAAATATTTATAAAGGCAAATTGGAACTTTGGAATACTTACCGATGGAGCGTTCAGCAAAAATTGAAATTTTTAAGTCAAGCTCATTTTAATGTATTTTTATGTTGCGCTAATATCACAATTTCTGTAAAGCGTACAAATTTTTAGTGTGAAAACTATTGGTTTTCGTAGATGGGCTGATTGATTGATACGTACGGGTATCCCGGCATAGATGAGCTGCATCTGATTCATTTCAGCTGAATATGTCCTATAATGAATGTTGTCCTCGTTCGGATTGCTAACGCATACCGAACGGACCATCAATCTAATTGGTGAAAATCAAATAAAAACAAACAAAATTTGTATAATTGTGCATGTTGTAATTTGAAACAGAAAGCTTGCACCGGAAGAGGCCGGAAAATACAAGCTATCAAAGTATAAATGTATATTCTGGTGGAGCATCAAGAACCGATGGCTAGACCGCCATTTCGTTCTAATCATTTGCACAAGACCCCTTTACAATTACGAGTTTAGTTATATTATTTAATTATACACTTAGTTGGGGTCGTCTTCTGCATAATAACCAAACTTTAAGCGTATTTGCTCATACAAAAGGAACATTATTATTGTATACGGAATCATACGTAACAGACTCGGCGAAATACCACGAAATAGACCTCTAAACCCAAAGCGCATCATGAACCTTAACTTCTCAGAGGTGGTATTTAAATGGCCGCTTGCTTTGCTCATTTGCATCGTCTTGTAAATCTCTATGGGCTGCACTAAGGGAGCACATATCATGGCTGCAGTCAGGGAGCTGATCAAGTGCAGCATCTTACAATCATCTCCCAACTTAAAGTAACGCATATACATAGATTTGCTCTGCAGATATCAGTTACTTAGGATATTGTAACAAAGGTGAAACAAGGGCAATAGCTGACCTGATCGTACATCGCATTTTGGCCAATAGTAACAAGCGTGGCGCGAGCAAATGAGCTTAAAGCTCCCGTGTAGAGCGCAGCAAAGCCCTCCCCCCGCCAAATCTTGTACAGGCCATCAAAGACATTTCGATAGTTTCGCCTATATTTCACATTTAGCGCTCGATCCACATGCATACGAGTGTTAATCAACTCAAAGGGTATGCCGACAACAGCTGCCATCATGCCAGATACGCTCGCTACACATAACTTGTGCAGAAAGTCTTCCTCATCAACGTACCGCTTACCCAAATCGTACAGGTGAAATCGTAAAGTCGTATAGGTAACTTGCCGTAGTAGTTGAGCACTGAGACCATCGTATAGAGATATGAATCCTGCAAGGAAAACCAATTGAATAGAGGGAAAAAAATTGATAGATGTATCAAGGAATTTCCAAGTCATGCCAAATTAAAAGAGCAGTTTAAGCTGGGTAATTTGTTCACCCACCGTGTCTTTGGATGGCTTCTTTCGTAAGTTTACTCAAGGTTGAGTCTTTCTTGAGAAACATCATGCGTGTCTCTAGTAGATCAAAAGGCGCCACTACAAATTGCGTCAAGGCACCGGCTACACCCCCGCTCCACCAGCGCGGACGAAGTCTGTAATTGGAAGCCGTTGCGGGTTTCTGGGCCAAGTAAGAGTTTAACAATTGCTACTCACTTTCGGCTGGTAGCCGAGGCATTGAGCACTGTGTAGGAGTTCGCCAGTTTGATGCCCTTATCTGGTGTTCAGGGCGTATGTTATGCAACAATTGTTTTGCTGCGAAGCAACTAGGTACACACTACACTGTTCTGTAATGCTTCTCAACTTCCGGCCATTAGCTGTCGCTCTGAGCTGGGCAATTTAATAGCAATCTGAGGTTAACAAATTAATTAATAAGCCACAGCTGGTATACTTGGAAGCTTTCTCTCAGTAGGGGTCAAACCTTGCAGTGCCCCAAAAGTTGGCTGCAGATGTTGCAATTTCGTCGGGTGATTTGGCATAGTTTTATGGAAGCGCTCGAAGTTTGCGGTAAGCCTGGTTCAGGTCAGTAGAATTCCGTTAAGTAAATCGCCGAGAAACGGAAATAGAAATCAATGTTGAAAACTCTGTTTGCCGGAATCTGCATTGACAAAAATTTAGATTTGTATAAAAATATTTATTGTGTGACGTTGACGGCAAACTCCTGTGTCTGAACAACAATTTCCACCAGAGACTGGAAAACAATATTCATCTTGCAATCAATGGAGAAATAAAGAACGACCATCTACGACCCACGGAAGATTGAATACCCTGATAGTATACGAATTTATACTCAAGATGTACCTAGAAAAATAGTTGCGGAATCCACTAGAACTGATGTTGCCAAGCTGATATATATAGTTCATGGGTACACCAAAGTAGGTAGCGAGTTTTGAATATTTTAAACATTTTCTTGAGAATATAATTTGATGCTTTTGCCATTTTGGTGGAAAGTCTTATTTGAATCATAGCACATACGCACATCGAAAGGTACTGGCTGACACTGAGGAACGGGAGTTGCGACGACCACGATGGTGGTCTGGTGGTGTGGCATCCACTGGTGTGGCTTGCGTAGTGGCGCCTTTCGATTTGGTCAAGACGCATATGCAAACACAGACTAGGAAAAAGGGAATGGTACAAACGGCGCTAAAAGTCATTAAAATAAGAGGTGAGAAGGATATAGAAATCAGGATGCTGGGCCTTAATCCAATCATCCTCTTTACCCTTCCTTTTGTAGGGTATTTTGGCTTCTATGATGGCTTCTCTGCGGCTGCCATTCGTCAAATGATATGTACAAGCCTGCGTTTTTCTCTATACGAATGCGGCAAGGACCTCGAACTGTTCAACTCTTCTAATGGTTTGATGAGCAAAATTGTCATGGCCAGTATTTCGGGCACTATTGGATCCCTTATTGGTATACCATTGGATGTGATTAATGTCCGCATGCAAACCAATATGCAAGTTACCGATCAGGGAAAACGCAAGTATGAAGAATGTTAAAGCCAAATCCAACATTATATTTGCGTAATGATCTTAGCTACAAGCATTTTTTTGATGCTCTGATTCGCATTCCCAAGGAGGAGGGCTGGATGGCCTTATACAATGGAGGCTTCGCTGCGGTTCTCAAATCAGCAATTGGGACAACTGGTCAGCTTGCGGTTTACGATCACGTGAGTATTCGGTATAAACTGAATTAGCCGCATTTGTACTCTATTGTCTATGTCTATTCTCATTAACAGGTCAAAAGTGAGCTTCAAACTCGATTTATGATGGATGACGACGTGTATTTGCATTTAAAGAGTTCATTTGTCTCATCAATTATAGATGCGATTATAACACAGCCATTCGATGTACTCAAGACATTAATGATGAATGCACCTCCCGGTCAGTTTCCCACAATTTTTCATGCCATGAAGTATATGATGCGTTTTGGATTCTTGGGCCCTTATCGTGGTTTGGCTCCTACAATCGTGCGCAAGGCACCAGCTACGATATTATTGTTTTTGATATACGAGCAGTTGCGCATTAACTTGGGCTATTTACCATTGGAGAACCAATAAAATAAATTAATAGTACAGCCAATGTAACCAATTCATATTTTTTAACTTTTCAACCGATCGTTCCCATGTCAGCTATATTATATAGTGGTCTGATCCGGCCGGGTCGACTCATTGACACAGACAGGCTGACAGACGGACACAGCTCTATCGACTCGGCTCTTGATCAAGACTAAATATGCATTGAATATATACATATAATGTGTATGTGATAAAGCTGACTTTTATTACATTTCGATTGATTGAAGTTATCAGAAAACAATTGATTCGAGGGTCCAATTCCTTTAACCTTCACTGGTAGAATCCAATTCGGAAGGTTTTTTATCTGGATTTTTCAATTTGGTTGAGTTATAATCGCAATGCTTCTTGCAGCTAAAATAAGCCAAAATGCATCCAAACACCGGCCAAAATACAGCACAGCAGCACGTGAGAGACACAATAAGCCACATGCCTATTAGAAGACCACCAGTTGCAATATCAGCTTCAATGGAAGTTTCATCCGGTGACAGTGTAGTATCCATTTTAATATTCAAGTCTACAAATTTGACAATTGAGTCTAGTTATTCAAACCAAATAATCGGAGCATACACAGATCAGGCATACTTTATATACTATTGCAGAAGTTTGAATCTAACTTGTTTACCGAATGTGCAACTCATTAAATTCCACATCTTCCAAGCCAAAGGCGATAATAAAATCATTCTGCATATGGTATACGATAAAAGCTGATACACCAAGGAGGGTAGATTTTGCAAAAAGTGTAAAAACCGGGTAATGCAGAAGAAAAAAGTATGGAGGGTGACCAAAAAGTTCTATACATACGATTTTCCCCGATTTTTTCACATTTACGGGTGGAATTCCCTAAAATCTCATCTTAGCGTGCACTTCTATTACAATAGGTAAGTACAATGATTATTTCAGCTTCCTTTCTCTTAGTTACGAAAGTCCGTTTTATATATATGTGCAAAATGTGCACTAGAGAAATTGAGGGGAATTTTAAGTAGGTACTGTGAATTATATATGGAAATTTACATATAAGAAAGGGTAGAAGTCCTTCAGTCTATGATCAGGAATTTGTAATAGAAGAACAAACAGATTCACACTTCAAGCTGATTGTAAAGTCTTGAAATTAATTAAGGATCGTGATTATAAACTCATTTTCGGCAGGTAGTCCAAACTAAAACGCAGCTGTTGCAGGGTCAGACAGGTAAAAGGGGTTTATGGGGCTTAACAGGTACTCTTGAATATTCCACACTAGGTGGGATCACTATCCATTAGAATTGTATATAACTCAACCTCACACCACAACAGACTACAGTCAAACTAAAACATTCACAATGTCACGTCGCAGTCTCTCGCGCTTCATCTTCGAAATTACAGGAAACACGAGGACCTTTCGTCACCAGCGTATGATCAACAACCAGATTATCAACTGCCCGACCTGTCACAGTCTCGTCGGGACAAATGAGCCTTACAGCCATCACTGGTTGGGGAGCCAAGATGATCAGCACATCAGATTGGGCTTGGAAGAGAAGCAACTGCTCAAGCGCATCGAGCGGGAGCGTATTGAAACATTTTTGCTGTGCGATGAGAGCGCATTGGACCGCACCAATGAGTTTTTATTGGAAGCAGGCATAGAAGCCATACCACAGCTACTCCGATTCCTGATTTATGAGGCCAGCCGGCTGGAGTTGACCATTGGGTTCTATGTGAATGTGTCCAAGCAGCACATGTACTACGAGAGCACTCCTGTAATAATAGACCATCATCTGGATATAACGGAGACAGTGGACATGGTGTTCTCAATCTTGCTGGAGAAGATAAGCAGCTTTGTGCTAGTGCAGCAACGAGTTCCATTTGAGGCATGCACCATTAAGCGCTTAAAATTGACTGTAAAGCGCCAATTGCAAGGGAAACAGCAGCTCCCATTACAATACCGTGTAAAATGCGATACACGGTTTCCGGATACCAAAAACACGACATGTGTGGACCTTGCGCTGCTCTCGAAGAGCTATAGAAACTATCACGGCCAACGCTTTGGTCACTTTCCAACCTCACTGAAGGTAAATCTATATTGCTTGCGTGTCTGCGCTAGCACCAAAGAGCTCTATGCGGTGCCATACCTGCTCAGGAGCGAGGATGTGAACACTACGCCCACATTTCTCATACTAACAAATGTAGCTGGGGAATTTCAAGGTATGCACGAGATACGAAATGTGCGGCGATTTCTCAAAGCAGATACAAAGGATCATATGCTCGAGTGTCGCCAGTGCAAGGCACATTTTGCTGATCGTTTACAGTTTGCGTTGCACAGACAAATCGATTGTGGAGGTGGCTTTATGATTTGGCAGATTAATCCAGAGTCAGTGGAGCTGTATGAGAATTGTTTGTTGTTGCCCAAGCAGTATTTTAAGTTCGCATGGTTTGGTATTAAAAGTTAAATAATTGAACCGATAGATGAATTATTAATAGAATAAAAGTAACTAATAAACAATAATACAGAAAATGTTACAAATATTGAGCCTTTAATTATTTAGAATTCAATTTGAGTATTTGAAACGCGTGCACCATCGCGCCAATATATCGATAGCTTCGATAACAAAATGTGAATTAAATAGCAGCCCTGGCAACGCGCCTCAAACACTGCACGATTTGGTGAATGGCCAGAACACAAGCCAACAAAAGTCGAAGCAAAAATTCGCCGCATTTGCTCTGCAAGATCGAAGCTATACAAACAGATTGAACGTTCACCTCAAAAACATGAATCCCTTGGATAAGATACATGCACTGGATGAGATTGAAAAAGATATTATACTTTGCATGCAGAGCGCAGGTAAGCGGCATTTACTCTTATTTATGTATTTCTCAACTGTCAACTAACTTTACCACCTCAAAGGGCAAGCGCTGCAAGAGCTCGGCAAGGAAAAGTCGTCGCAGAAGAGCGCCGAGACGCAGTCGCAGCAATTTCTAAAAAGCTTGTCTAGCGTAGAGTCAAAGCTCTCGGAACAAATCAACTACCTCACACAGGTTTCTACCGGCCAGCCGCACGAGGGATCCGGCTATGCATCTGCCAAGGTGTTACAAATGGCCTGGCATCGCATACAACACGCCCGCTCTCGGGTACGAGAGCTAGAAGAGACCAAGGCCAAACACTCTCATGCCGCCAGACAGCAACAGAAGCGACAGCAGGAACATGCTGCCGCACAGCAACAACAACAACAGCAGGCAGCTGCAGCCGCCGCTCAACAACAACAGCAACAGGCAGCCGGCGGAGGCGTATGCGGTTCAGGAGCTGCAGCTGATGGCGCTGGAGCAGGCAGCGGTAATACGGCTAGTGGCAGCAATGCAGCCAGCATAGCCGCTGAATTGGGCGGTGGGCTGCCACCGAACTGATAACAAACTCCAATTAAATTAAGGTTTCTTTTATGTACGCATTAAACTTAAGTTACATCTTTAATACCTGTTTGGCTGTTAAATCCGGTAAAACACCGCTTTTTCCGATGCCAAAGAAGTTCTGCTCACACACGTATCGCACACATTGCAGCAGAACATTCCGCTCGTGACGTATATCGGTTGCCAGCAGCTTGGACAGCATCGTGTTCTGGTGGATAACGCGACGCGCTCGCTTGTAATTCAAGCCTGAATGTGCTCTCTTTGGTGCGGGGCGCCTAGCATTTGAGATAGTATTCGATTTGCACTTTTCAGTTGCTTTAAGAATAATCTGTTCTTTTGTTGTGCTGGGCACTGAATCTGTTTCAATTTTCCGCTCAATGGGCAATTCTTCGGGTCCTTCGTCACAAGAGCCTGAGCCATTCTCCGAAGGCGGTTTTGTTTCAATATCAACCAGGGGCATAGCAGGGCATTTTAGCGCAGGCACATCTATAGCCTGCACATCCTTTGCTAGCTCGACTAGTGTGTCTATATCTGTCTTAGGTTCTACCCGAGTTACTGGTGTCAAATCAACCTCTTCATTATTATCAGCCTCCGACGATTCATCCTCATTTTCGCTGTCCGTTCCATACATTCCCAGCATACTGCTCAATGCATTCACCTTGTCTTTCTCCTTTGTCCTTACATGTTTGTAATCTGTCATTTTACTTGTTCCGCGAAACGTGGACGAGCACGTTGAACTTAAGTTGGTACGATTGACAGCAACAGGTTTTTCCGTTGTTGCCGGACACGTCCGCGGCTTCTGAGACTCTACTCGTGCTACCGGAGTATTACTGCTGTTTCTGGGCTGTTTAGTTTTCTTTGGATGATCTCTGTTATTGGTTTGTGGACGCGTGCGTCGCCGGTCCTCCGGCTTACCGAAGCGCGTCTTAGACGCCTCAAGGCGCTCGCCGCGTTTCAAGCGCTGCTCCTTGGCCTGTTTCGCAATCTCTACATTGGCCGCAGTCGGAAATCTGCGTTGCAATCAAATATTATACATTAATCATTCACTTAATTTTACTTTAGAAATTTACCTCTTGCAACGTTCCGCACGCCAGGCGGCAACGTCCTCAGGCGTCCAAACCTTTTTTACGGTTTTGTACAAGCCCGTTATGTGATTTGCCTCAATATGTTTCTCCAAAGTGCTGGTCATGGCTGCAAAGCTGCAATCCTCGGCAGGGCAATGCTCATGCTGCTCCAAATGCAGTCTCATGTCTTGCGTCGTAGCCAACTCCATGCTGCAGTTGGCACAGTATTCGGTAGTTGGCGGCGCTCTGCTTAAAACTGATTGTGCCTCATCGCTGTTCTGTAAACATAGCCGGATTAATATTTTGTTTTATCTTAGTAATTTATTTGCATTACCTGTTGCTTCTCTGATTTGAAAAACTTTGGGGGCACTGTGCTCCCACGCGGTCCATACATGGGAGGCGGCTGTTTCGCACGTGGAAGCAGAGTCATGCCACATGGAGTTAGGTAATGCAAGTTATTCTTGGTGGGTTCATGTGCATTTTTATTGAAATTTGGCGAAGGCAACGAAAATTTTGGCTCCATTTCGTTTCGCATTTAAACAACATGTGTCGCGGAAAAGAGTGTATTTTCGTTACTCGTTAAAAGTAACGACTCGTTACCCAAGACACTGAAAACACAAAATATCATATGTTATCGTACCACAGCGAGATTCCCGAAACTGATTTATATTTTGTCAATCACATGTTCACAGCTGCTCCATAGCAAAAGTGCTGTGTGACCAGAAAGTAAAGAATATTATGGTCAAAAAAAGAGACATCAGCAGACGGTGTGACCCTTTCAAGAACAATTTGGCGGCCACACTTGGTGTTTACAAACATTACAATGTCATTTCAATATGGATTAACGTTGCTTGCTTTCTGTATGTCAAGTTTTAGGAATTAAAGATTTATATATTCAATTAATTTTAAAATGCAGACGAGCATCTTTCGAGGAGAAGAGACAGTGGCCTAAAGCGGACGGACTAAAACGTGATTGAGCTCTTAGAACATAGAGAAATTGCAGATGAAACATAATAAATAAGTACTTCATATTTTGCAAGCAAGCTATAATTATTTTAATGCATAACAAATTTTCATACACTTTCAAAAATTATTGTTAACAAAATCTTAATCTGTTTTAGAAATCGGACAATTTGTGCAGTTCGAAACATTAAGAGAAATAACAACTGTTTTGTCAAAAGATATTTAAGCATTGCTGAACATCCATAACGAATTGAGAAATATTTGAGTGTATATACAAGCCTTGTGAGGCTTGCAAATAAGCCCCGACAGAAAAGCTGCTGGTACATTCATATTTTACTTTCCTAAACAGTTGATTTGCTAATTGAAATACCTGGCATCTACTTACAACAGCATGCGGCGGCGAATTACTCTCGAAATTGAATCCAGTAGCCGCCAACTGGCACCAAATGAACGGCTTAAATTGCAGTAATTATGCAAGCCATTATTGAACCGCTGTTAAAGTAAATGGGGAAAGTATATTAACCACTGAGTACTTATTACACTAAACATTAGAGAGCTGTCCTACGGCATGTCCTAAAATAAAGTATAAATTTAAAAAAACTGCACAAATCTTATCGGATTAAATACTCATGCGCACGCGATATTAAATATCGATAGTTTCATTTTCGACTCTATGCAGCACTTCAATCAGCTGTTGGGAGTCGACCACAGTGTTGCATAGCGTGCACGCATAGACACCAAGAAGAAAGTGCAGGTGTGCAGTCATTCATACGATACAATACAACGCATTAGGGTTTAGCGTAGTCTTAAAATCTAAGCAAATACTTAAATCAACAACAATGCAAAGCGTGCTGAATACTGTCAAAGGCACCGCGCTCAATGTAGCTGAATATTTAACTCCAGTTCTAAAGGCAAGTATTGACTTTCGGCTCTCATTAAAGACGAGAGTTGATAGAGTGGAAGGAGGATTTGTTAATTAAAGGAAGAGTTTTTTTCGACTTTAACTTTATTGTTTAATTATTTATTTGTGATCGCATTCACTTGCAATATTGATGCATGAATTCAATTTAATACTGTACGTTCTCTTATCAATTCAATTGTTTTCTCTATCTGTCGCTCGGGCGGGGTTTAAGTGTCGACGCTTTTGTAATTAATTTATAACTAATTCATTTTTGATTAGGAGTCGAAATTTCGCGAAACTGGCGTGTTAACACCAGAGGAATTTGTGGCAGCTGGTGACCACTTAGTCCACCATTGTCCCACCTGGCAGTGGGCGGCGGGCGATGAAAGCAAAACAAAGCCGTACTTGCCAAAGGGTAAAAGAACAAGAAACTAATATTAATTAATTAAACTTACCACAGCCAATTCAAATGCAGATAAACAGTTTCTGATAACACGAAATGTGCCGTGCTATCGCCGCTGCAAACAAATGGAGTATGTGGGCGAGGAGACCCTGGTGGAGGAGGAGTCTGGCGACGGCGGCTGGGTGGAGACGCATCAATTAAACGATGACGGCACCAATCAAATCGACGAGAAAATATGCGAACTGACGCTGGATGAGAGCAAGGTTTGATTATATTGACAACCAAACCATTATTAGGTCAAGACTTTCGTTTTATCTTTAAGGACGAAATGCACACGCCCGATAGCGACAAGACGTCGCCGGCCGCTGCGGCGCCTACTGATGAGAATGAGGACGATGATGAAGCCATTGACATGGATGCATTTGAGGAAAGCGGCATGCTGGAGCTCGTTGACCCCGCCGTGGCCACCACCACGCGCAAGCTAGACGCCGAAACGCAGCCCAGCAGCCCAGCTGGAGTTGCTGCAGGAGAGACCGCCAGCAGCGGCGACTCCGTGCTGCACACGCGAACCTATGATCTGCACATTACATACGACAAATACTACCAGACGCCTCGATTATGGGTCGTCGGCTATGACGAGCAGCGCAAGCCGCTTAACGTTGAGCAAATGTACGAGGATGTTTCCCAGGATCATGCTAAAAAGACTGTTACAATGGAGTCGCATCCACATTTGCCTGGGCCCAATATGGCGTCGGTGCATCCCTGCCGCCATGCAGATATTATGAAGAAGATCATCCAGACCGTTGAGGAGGGCGGCGGCCAGCTGGGCGTGCATTTATATTTAATTATATTTTTGAAATTTGTGCAAACCGTCATACCAACAATTGAATACGATTTTACGCAGAATTTTAACATGTCCTAAACGGAACGATTTTAAGTTCAATTTGAGAGCAATATAACAAATAAATTACGCATTAATTATACCTAAACAATGTATAGTAATAAAAGCAATCGCTGCGGCATACTCAAATTTATGCTTCCCTATAAACAATAGAGAATTCCAATAATTTTCCCTTTTTTTCTTCTTTTTTTTTTTTATATTTACGTTTTATTACATTTGTTTGTTGTTGGTTGGTTGGTTGCTCGTTTGAAACATCTCTGAGATGACATTTTTATGTTAACGTAGTAATAATAAACATAATTATGCATATAGTTTTTCTTTTTTTTGTTTTTTAGGTAGTTTTGTTTTCTGTCTAGTTAAATGATTTGCTTAACGCTGTTTGCTTGCTTCAACAAATTTAAAACTTACAACAGGTGTGTGTGTGTGTCTGTGTGTGAGTGTGAGTGTGTGAGTGTGTGTGTGTGTGTGTGTGTGTGTGTGGTGTTCTTGCAATATACTTATTAAGCTTCAATGCACATATAACTTTGATTTATATTTGTTTTTTTTTTTCCTTTTTTTATATATGTATATATTATTTATATATATATTTTTTTCTGTTTTTCGGTTTTTATTATACTTGCTTAAAAATTAAAATCACTTTTCATTTGCAATAACAGGTTCACATCGTAATTAATTTTACAATAAACATGCCTTATGCCATTGCCTATATAATAAGACCCATTACACACATTTTTACTTCATGCAGAACCGCACAGTATGCCCCATACTTTAGATATAGAATATACATTTTCTTTTAACGAGTTTTAAAAAACATGCTGCCACTTACGTTGAACGCCAATGCACAGCGTATATATATACATATGTATATATGCATACACCATGTATAATACACACACATATATATATGTATATATATATATATATATTAGCATATCCTTTAACGTATCTTTAACGCTGCTTAAATCTTATCCTAAGCCAACCTATGCTCATTTAATTACTCTTACACTTCTTTCTAGCCCATTTTAAATGTTTCCATTTAGATTTTATCTATTTTACAATACATACAGGAGTTGCATAAACGTCTAAAATTCTAAATATGTATTTAGTATGTATAACTAGGCAACCTACAAGGTCTTTTCTTCCCTTCTTCCTATACCTTTTCTTGAACTCGCTGCTTAAATCCTCAATTTTTGCCGCTCACAATTAACTTTCATGACATTCATAGATTTTTGCAACCATTTCTAGATTTGATGTTGCCCTAAAAGATTTAAAATGTACTGCAATTAATGTATTCGTGTGGGGATTTATTTTGTTAATTTTATAAGGTACATTTAGTTTAAGCGCAATACCAAGTCAAAAGTCGGGGGCTTCATAACAAATTAAGTAGTCAGGTGAAAAATAATAAACACATATTTAAATAAATATACAAAAACATAGGCTAATTGTTATTTACATAAATCGCAAAAAAAATTCGAACCAAGGCCAAACAAGCGCTTGAAATATTTGCCAAAAACTTATAAAATTTCTTGCAGCTTTCCGCCCCACTTCTCGTTTTTTTTTTTTTTATAATTTTGAAAAGTATTTGCTATTTGATTTATCGATTATTAAAATTTTTAATTTAAATAACTTTGTAGAGAGAATGTACTTTAAATTTATCACGGTATGCAACGCATTTAATAGATATATGGACATACTCATGGGATTTAAAAAAAAGTCGGTGCTGATGAAAGAAATCGGTTCGAACTTTGGATTTTCGAATAAAATCATAAGAAAACAGAAAACAGAAAATTATTCTCCAATTGAATTACTTTGCATTTGGCATGTTTGCGTAAAGATTGTTAAAAGATTGTTATAACTGACAACTGTATCGCCTAAGGGCGGGCTATATGCAAAGGCATATTTGTTGCTTAAACAAACAAGACTTTAATTTTTTGTTACTCAGAAATAAAATACAAGTTATTTTTGAATTCTTTTAGAAATAAGCAGCTTTACACATTTAACATTTAAACAATAAAATTATAATCATTTCGAAATTTGTTTGTTAACTTATGCGTTTAATGTTTATAATTATTTATAATATCTAATCATTGTTTTTTGTTAATTTTTTTTTTTCTTTTTCTTTTTAAAGAGAATTTCATGCTCTGGCTTTCGATTTTTGTTATTGTTGTTTCCTGTGTTGCAGGTAGTTGCTTGGATAGTTTCTTAAACTTTAAACTTAAACAAAAAATGTACAATTATTAATTTATTTGTTATACATATTGATGACAAATTTTGTTTTTATAATGTTCGCAGTTTAAGATATTTTTTGTTTTGTTTAGAGTAGACGCAAATACTATGTAAGACAATTGGCGCGAATAATAAAAGGAAAAACATATAAAAAAAAAAGAAGTCTGTTAAAATTTGTCGAGGGAGAGAGGGATGGAGGGTAACCCTATGTATATATATATATAATCATGCTATATATATTTGAGTGTGTGTGTGTGTATAGATTTATATAAAATAAAATTTGTTATGCTCTTTACGTTCTAAAGAAAGGTAGTTTTGCACTTTCCACAATTTTAGCTGAATTTGAATATAACAGATTTCTGAACAGATTTTTCAGAAGGGACATGACTAAAAGTAAACACAACTTAAGCGAAGACAAATTAATCAATTAGTTAAACATACGGTAAAGCTAGTCGTAAACATAATAATAATAATTAACATTGAATCAACAAATGTGTGTATGTGGTAGTTGGTTGTTGGTGGTAGTGATGATCATTCTTCTTCCTTATACATACATATTTACATATATCCTTTTTATGTATATATATATATTTATATATATGTAAAATTCATGTTCTTCGCATAGCAATCAAGATTTAATTGGTTTGTTTGTTTGTTTGTTTTCTAACTTTGCGCTTGTTTGCTTTTGTTTTTGTTTTTGTTTTTGTTATTTACATATATTTCATAAAATGTTTAAGTATTCTTTTTATCATTTGCTTTTTTTCTGTTTTTCTGTTTTGTTGTTTTGTTGCTTTGTTTATTCGTGGAAATACGCCCTGCTTACACTTTCCGCTTGGCATGCAGCATCTCCATAAGCAGCGTCTGCGTGGGCGCACTGCCGGCACAGTGCTTTGAGTACAGGTGCTCCTCGCCCCGTGCGGCCATGGCGTGAATTTCCGGTAGTATGTTCAAAAGCCTCCTGAATTTGTCCTGCAATGGGGATAAGGGGGAAGGTTATTGGGCGAACTTCAAGTGAGGCGGCGCATAGAGACGCGCTTGGATTTGTCTGTAGATGCAATGCAGTCGAAACGCTTGCATTTACCTGGACCTTCCAAACATGCTACTTACATTAACCGAGGGATAACACGTCAGTGTGTAATCCAGCAGCGCGGCCTGCACATTCTCGTGACCCTCCACGACGGTCTTTTTGTTCACGATTCCACGCACATCTGCAAGAGTCCGATATTTTGTTGTATGGAACACCTAAACGGTAATCGTTTCTACTAAATACTCACCTGGATTTAAAAGTATTAGGAATTTCATGCACACATAATCGCCCATATCGAACTTGAGGTCCTGCAGCTTATTTTGCAACTCGTTGAAGTAGTCGCCCAGCTGGGGCACACCCAGCAGGCCGAGGCTCATCAGGTTGAAGACCTGCCCGTTGTTCAGCTGCGTCTCGTCCGGCAGGCCGTTGTGTATGCGATGATGCAGATGATCCAGCACGAGCATGTCCGACCACGAGTGCTGAAGCAGCTTCATCTGATCGTCCACCTGCAAAAAGTTGATCGAATACACAAGGTGAAAAAAGGCTAACTAAGGTAATCGCAAACAAATCTCAGCTATCGTTCGACCCGCTACTGAGAATCTGGTTTAAATATTGGCGAAACGGGAGGAATTACCAGTTATTGGACATGAAACTAAATGCCAAATTTGATGTCTTTAGTTCTTATAATTCTAAAGCTCTAGACTTTAAGACGGGGCTGGATCTAATCAGGCATAAATACAAATTGTGGGGGCTCAATGTCTTCTTTCATCTCTTAAATACAGGGTATGTTAACTGTGGCGACGACAAAACTTTTTTCTGAGTGTAGCTTGATTTTAACACGCGCTCTCTATCGTTCGCGCTCTCTCTCTCTCTCTTACACACACGCTCTGCTGCTGTCTGAGCGCGGCGTCGCTTAGTTGCGTCACTGACAAGCAACGTCGACGCTGACGCCGACGTCGCAGTCGCAGTCGCGGCGCGTCTCGGTTGTTGTCATCGGTGCTTGGTCTGCGTCTGACTGGTTCAGCTTTGGTTGCTAAGTAGGTCAGACGCCAAATGAAATCGAAATTCAATGCAGATTTAGGTACCCGACATCGCAGTCGCTGTCGCCGTTGCCGTCGCAGTCGGCGTCGCAGTAGCGTTCGCGGTCGGATCGCTGCCGCTGCATTGTTGCTTTTTTGGTTTTACATAATGCTCCGCAGACTTGGCCCCTAGCTTTAAAACTGGTTGTGGCTGTTAGACTGGCTGCTCTCTTAGTTGTTGTAAGTAAATAAATACAAGCTAGCATGTTGTATGGGAGAGAGGGGAGCATACCTTCAAGTCCTTAAAGAAGACTGTGTTTCTTGCCCAGTCCACTTGCGAGAACAGATTCTGATCCAGAACTTTGCACATTAGCTCAAAGAGATCCACTTCCACCTGGTTGTACGTCTGCTTCTGCAGCAGCGCAAAGAGCTGCGTCTGCCATTCCCGATCGTCGATCGATTGCACAAACTCACGTATCATCGGCGAGACCCTGCAGGAGAGCACGAAAAGGAATGAGGTGAATTAGGAAACATAACACAACGATTGCCAAATCAATAACTGCACTTAAAGCTTCGCTCGCAGCTTTCGCCACTTGCAACTCACCTCAGTGGCTCGATGAGCGCATCGGCTGTGCTCGATGGATGTGTGCCAGAATCAAAGCTTTAATTTGAGAACAAAGAGAAATATAATAATACAAAGACGAAGACTCGTTGCAATTGGAGATGATTTAGAGCTCTTTTCGAGATGTTCGCAAAATACGTGTTGACTCCCAAAAAGAGAGAAGATACGGCAGAGATTATAAGAGTACGTTTATGATATAATGTACATATATTATGCGAAATGTTAATAAAAAGAGATCTTTAAAGGGAGGACTACGTTTGTATTACATTTTTATTAGGCAATAACTAAGAAACATCTATTTTGAATATCTGAGAAAAGGCTTCTTTGAACGGAAAGGAAATAAATTGGTAATACATTGCCCGATCAGCCATAAATTTGTCTTAAGAACAATATTTCCGAGCTACATTTATTTCAAATTCCCCCAAGTAAATTCCTAATAGAAGCAATAGACTTGAAAGAGAGGAGATACTTTCTAGCTTGTATGAACAATCTTAACAAAATCTGTTAATTTTCGAAATTCCACATTTCCCCAAGTAAACACTAAATAGAAGAAATAACTTTAACAGAAAGGAGTTCCTTTCCAGCTTGTATGAACAATGATAGCAAATTATATTTATTAAAATAAATTCTTGCTGCTTTCTTCTTGGTTCAAATTGGGATTTGAAATTAACCCAAGTAAATCCCTAATAGAAGAAATAAATATTCTGCTCCAGCTCGTATGAACAATGATAAAATAAATGATATATATTTGTTTTTGAAAGCCAATTCAAGTCTTGGTAATTGTTCAGTTCTTTTGGGCATTAATGAATGAATGCTGGGGCTGAGTAAATACCACATTTTCGATTCGGCTGTGTTCTGCAGAGATCCAGGTCCGGTTTCGTGGCAACTGCTGTTGCTGTTGCCACTGTTTCCGTTGCGTTGCAGGCCGTCGGCGAGATTGTTGCTGCCCCCGCCGCCGCCGCCGGCGTTGTTGCCTCCTCCACTGCCGCCGCCGCCGCTGCCGCTGCCTGTGCTGTTGTTGTTGGTGTTATTGTTGCCATTGCCCAGCGAGGAGCTGCCGCCGTTCCCGTTGCCGCCGCTCAAATTGCCAGCATTCAGGGGCGTGGCTATCACACCGCCCGCGCCTGCATTCACCTGGCCCAAGGCGATCGCAATGGGGCTGGGCGACGAGTCCGGCGATTGCGTGAGTGAGGATACCTGCAAATTACAGGGTATTCATTAGCTGTATTCGCGCATTAGTCAACAACTCTTGCACTCACCTGAGGTATTTGAATTTCTTGCTTAATATTCATATTTGGATATGCTTGCTGATAGCCCGGCGACAACGGCGTCGGCTTTATGTCCGTGCCTATCGAACTGCGCAGCGCCTGCAGCGCCAGTTGCCGCTGACGCATCACCTGCAGCTTACGCGCCCGATCCCGCTTGTACATGGGTCCAAATTTGTTCCGACCGCCGCGCATGCGATCCGCTCGAACAGCTGCAAATAAGCCGAGAACGAACATAGATGGGATTAATGTTATATGGAAATATGCTTAAACCTATCTATAATGTGAATTCTTGGCAAATCAGCTCACACTTTTCGAAAAAAAAAATCCACCTCTTCTGAGTGAAAGATGTAGGAAAAGGTTCAAGTGTCAGCTTCAAACTCATTCCCAGAGTTCGAAATAAAAACTTAATCAATACAAGTTTCAGGCGAAATCCACCCGCAACCTTGGAAAATATGTTTCACACTTTTCGCAAATTCCACACCTCGAAAGTTTATTTTTCGGCTTCAAGGGGACCAAAATTTTAAATATCTATATGAAGTGGAAGAATTTCACTTTTTCACGAAAATTTCTTGCTGGGTGGAAAATGTATGTCTACAATTTGAAGCGAGAAACTTGAACCGGGCAGGGACGGAGAATACCAGCTAAATATCTTATATGTATATATCATATCAAAATCTATTAGAGATATAATTCCCGATTCCAATATTGATAAGATCTCACTCATTTATGCGGTACATAGTGCACCTGGAATTTATGTAGTTTTCAATATGTATTATGGTTTATTCTTGACTTTTATCAACCTATGTCGTAGTAGATTGTCTTGGACATCATATAAATCCTTTCTTTATAATCGTATTTGTCGTCTATGGAAATATATAAATATATATATATATTTTTTTTTTATAAGTAAAGATCTTCAATATACCTAAACTTACATATAAATCGAACTTATGAACATCGGGTTAGGCTCCATTCGAAAGAGCCGTCCAAAATGTTATGTGAGGTGTCTAGCTTATGACCTCTGACCTCTATAACCGCTCACACTGGCAGATGCATTGACGCAAATCGTCGACAACTTCTCACATATGTTATACCCCTTCTATTGGCTTATGATTGTTACGTGTTGCATGGCAAATAAGAAATATGTATATCTTCTTTTCGTAGTGACAAACCTTTTTAACCCTTTCCCATTTGAACTTAACCAGGATCTTATTTAGAAAGTGTCCAGCATTTTGGGACTTCAGCATAATGTGGTTTTTCGCGGTTTCTCCACGGAATATTGGAACATATATTTCAAGCATTCTCTAGTTTGTTACTATATATGTAAGAGCATATATGTACATGTATTTGCATATGTTTTTGCCTCGTATAAATACATACATATGTATATTCATACACATACATACGTAGAACAATCTAAGGCGTTAGCAAATGTGTTTCGTATGGAAACAGCTACAATGTAAGAATGCCGCCAAGTTCGTCGCTCTGCCGAGTGTGTGAGTGTGCGTGTGTGTGTGTATGAGTGTGAGGAGAGGGGAGTGGGGGGCGTCATGTGCACGGAGAAACATAAACAAACACACGACACAAATACAGATGCGTCGGCCCCAATGCGAATGATGCAGCAGCGTCGCGCACTTGACTAGAAGAGGTAATAGAGGTGCAAAAACAAAAGCCAAATACAATACAACAAGCAGGAACAGGTAACTAAGACTATGAAATACCCTAGCAGACAGGGCTGCCAAATGGCTCTCTTAAATAACTCTTTATCCAAAAGATCGTTTGAGTGAGAAACAAGAATTCAATAATCGACCTGTCGTAGTAACATGTGCCAAGTTTTGATGCCCTTTCGATGGACATAAGAGGAGACATTTGGTGCGGTAATTGTCCGGAAAGTGCCGTTGTTTTTTAAATGCGCGTGAACTCAACTATGTACACACAAACACTCTCACACACACACACACATACGAACGAGACCATAAAATATGCATTTCAAATGCAGTGCTACAAAACAAAATTGCAGTGGTTTTTGTTTCTCCTCAAAACAAGTAACTGTAATTTAGGTCAAGCGTATTGTTTACAAATAATCAACGCGCGTGTGTGTATATGTGTGAATACATACATACATATGCATAAGTATGTAAGACCTATACATATACATACAAATGTGTGTGTTGAGGCACCAAACGAATGCACACAAATTGGCGCTTTGTACTCTTTAACGTCAACGTCGCTGCCAGCGCAACGCCAGCGTCACAGCGCCGAGCGCAACGCAGAGAGCACAACATCATCACATGGCCAAACACGAGAGAGTGGTCGTTCGTGCGCTCTCGCTCATTATGCTTGCGTACTGTGGCTGTCATGGGCCGCTATTGCCCGCCATGGCATGGCATGGCAACTCGAAAAGCTTTCTATTACGACATTTGCTCGCCAACTCTTTCACACGCACATATACATAGACATGGCCACTGGCACTCGGCAATCGGCACTCGGCACTCACGGCTCTGCCGCATTAGACAATTTTGTTGAATGGAGTAGGTCAAGGACAGTTTTGTGAAACTGGGACAACATGCGCGTTGTTGTTGCCGTCGTCGATTGAAACTCTCTCGCTCTCTCCACTCCCCATGCCGATGATAAACTCTCACTTACACTCTCACTCTCACTCTTACTTATTGCTCGTCGGACCTACTCTATGTGTGCCTGTGTGTGGTTGGCGGACGCGTGCTTACAAAGGCCGCACCATCTTAGGCCAAGACAATTTATGTTGAGTTTACACGAGTTGTGGATATCTTCTTCTTTAAACGCGTGTGCCTAAGTGTTAGTTCGTTTGTTCGATTGCGTGTACCTCGTGAAGGCAGGACTGTGTAAATATGTATATACGCGCAAATTACGAGAAATATAAAATTTAAACGTAATTTTTACAAGACGAACTAAGACGGCGGCTGTTACCTTAACTTTTATCAGGCCCATAGAAACAATCGATCGAAAATCAAGTTCTCAGAAGGAACCATCGACCGGAAATTGAGTTCATGAGTTTAAAAACATATCGTGATTCAAATATAGATACGTAGGTCTGCTAGACTATTTAAACTTCCCCAAATAGCATTAATATATGCATTTAGCTGATAACCAACTTAAAAGCCACTCTATTAATAATAACATTTCTTATTAAGTATACACGTCGTATGATTGATTTGAAGTAACCGCACAAGTAAATATTGCGTATACCAAACGTGGTCCGTATGACCAGAAACTTTCTGGGTTTAAAAAGTACTTCCAGTTAATTGCGGTTCATTCGAAGAAAGGAAAAAAAATGCCAAGCTTGTTGAACAGATAATCAACATACTACCACCACACAAGATAACAGATGGGGTAACCTAATGGCACAAGTATACGTATTTGTGTCCTGATTTTAAACCGTTTTGTTTTGATCTACCAGATTCTAAGCAGTGTTTGGTAGAGGAAGTTTCCCTAAAATCATAAGGTTATCTGATAATGAAGCCAAGGATATCAATGCTTGGGGAAGAAGTGTTCAGCATGAGGTTAAAAATTTGAGATAACCATAAGAATATTGTAATAGCATTTCAACATCTTCAGTTATTTACTTATAAATGTGGGCAACATACAAAAAAAATAATATATGTATAAATATATATTTGGCTGGCTCGAGGTCCGGGTTTGTTTAAATAAAACAATGAAATAAACAAACCCGGACCTGAAATAAACAAACCCGGACCTCGAGCCAGCCAAATATATATTTATATAATAGAAAGGTCGCCAAAACCATCATTTAACATATGTATAGATATGAAGATTCTTTCTGGCGTCCCCTGGGCCTTTTCAAAATCGATAAAGTTCAATTTAATTGAATTTTAGAACCTTAAAAATCGCTTTGCATCAAACTAAGCACCACACTCCGTTAGTTGCTCAAACAAGACAAAGTTATATCAAGAGTTCTAGTCGGAAGGACCCGACTATAGTAAATAACCAGAACCCGGCGCTGAGTTACCTTTATAAACATTCCAACTTCCTTGTATGAATACAAAAAAACCCTTTTTCGAGGTCAGCTTCGGTGTTTATTGTCCGATCATTATGAAACTTTCAGTACATACATACGCAGAAATGAGTATTTTTTAAATTTGGGTGGAACGGGGGGAAATATAAAAAATAGCTAATATTCCTAATCTTTGTATGTTTACGATACGAAAGTCTTCATAACATAATTTGGCGCAACTTTGTAGCCTATGCATAAAAAAACAGTCTCAAAATCAATTTTTATCGATATTTTGACAAAGGGAACGTTCAGATCCTACCAGTCAACTTTATGTATGCTTTAAAAGGAAACACGAAATATCTTGATAAACCAAATACAGATTCAATAAGCCCACAAATATATGTATATTTAAGACTGACACGAGTTACATAAAGACAAGTCTAAGCTGGGTTTAGCAATTCGCTCATCGTATTGCCATGAGGTCTGATTCACTTTTTCACTTTACTCAGAGACTCGTAAGTGTACTCAAATGCTCAAGTGTTCAAACCGAAACAGTTACAGGGTGTATTTCCAAGACGCACATACAGATAAAATACAAATTCAAGCAACAACAAAGAAGAGAAACAACAACAACAGCGACAACAACAACAACATGGTCCCATGTGAGTCACTCTCATTCGATTACAGCGGCAGTTATCATGACGAGTTTGGCAAAACGTAGGCACTGAGCCAAACCGGGCTGAAGTTTAAGTAAAAACAAAACAGAAAAGCAAAGCTGCCAGCACCAAAAGTGCCGCAATTATAAAAGCGTTGCGCTTGGCGAAGAGCACAGCGAAGGCGCTCAATGCTACTGCTGCTGACGAAAGCGTCAGGAGATTACGACAGAGTTGTCATAGCGACGACGACGACGACGACGACGTTGGCGTTGGCGCTAGCAGAGGCGGCAGCGGCGGCAGCAGCAGCGAAAAAACGGAAGGACGGAACGAGTGACCACACTGGCAAAAACGTTCGAAATAACTCAGTGAGTATTAACAAAGCAGAGTGCTCAAGTTGAGCGTCACGACCAGGGGATACCCTGTACTCATTGCATTTTCCATTGCTGAAAAGCGCAAAATATGCTAAATATGTGTGCTTATCGATATCGCTTTAGCTGAAGAAGTTATCGATAAAATGTCATGAACCTGACCTAGCAAGTACGAAATTTTATTTGACCTGCATATATGTATACACAACAAGTTGCAAATCACAAAACCAATATACTCTTCTGCCTGCTGCGAACAGAATATAAAAATAAAAGCCAGAAAACGTGCACAACGACAGCCCCATGTACAAAACAGCACAGCGCAGCGCAGCGCTCTCTACATGTTGCATTGATTGCACAAACACAGACGCCAGTTTATATTTATATATCACGTGCACGCACACATCGACGCTGCGGAATCTAGGTCATGAGCGCAAGAGACGGCACTATGGGCCAATCGCGCCAATGTGCAAATGAGATGGCAATACGACTAACTACATACATATGCACGTTACAAATAAACTTATTTGCGAGCTATATGTGTGTATAAATGCGAGAGAGCAAGCGCGCTGCCCTCTCTCACCCTCTCCCTCTCTGTGTGCTTTGGAGAGAAGGCAAATGAAAAACAAAACCAATTTTTTGACTACATTCTTTTTTTTTTTTTTTTACCCTTGCGGAGCACTATAAATTTTTCATGAAATGTGTTACGCATTGAAGAAGACATTTTCCACCTCATAAATAAATATATATTTTGCGCGTCTAACTTTCGGTTTTTATGCAAACTAATCATTGTTTTATGCTCTCCTGGGTTAAATATGGCGAATATTCGCAGTTATTTGGCAGGCTTTTTAAATGACATAAAAACGATCGATCAAACTAGAGATTTGTTTATGAAATAAATAATAATTCGCGATTTCTTGACTCAATTTAGCACTTTGCTACACAATGAGTATTATTTGAGATACAGTGAGCCGATCTTAGCCGAAGTTAGTTTAAAGATCCTAAATCTATATTTATATAAAAGTTATAAAGAAAAGAAGTTATAATTGTGATACGATTTTTCCAATGCCATCAAAAATTGTTATATTTGTAGTTACTAAATTTGTTTAAAATAGAAACATTATTTTTGACGGGATCAGAGCAAATAATAACGAAATTAAATTATAAGTTCAAGACTAACTGACGGAGAAATGGGGAAAAAAAGAAGAAAGATTGAAAATTAGCCCAATTGGTAAGGAAAATAAAGTCTTTAATATTACGTAACGCTTGTCATGAGTACATTATAATACCCTTTCTTGTGTGTTTATCAAAGAAGTATTATCGAAAAAATAGTTTGAGTAACTCTTTATCATAAACATTAATATGTATGTAATGGTAATGTTACGGAGATTATATGTATTTTACCCAACTTCCCTTTGTGAAAGTGTATAAAAAATGTAAAACCAAAACATACTATAAATAAAAACTTAGATACTTCAATACTAAAGTGTGTTCGGAGTTTAGTAAAGATATCTTGAAAAACAAAAAGGGCTAAACCCATCCAAGTTTCAACATGACATACAGAGCCATATAGTTACAACTGTTGATCAAAAATATATATACTTTATAGAGACGGGAACATAATTAAAATGCAATGTTAAAATACCTTCTGGAAAGGAATAAACCAAAGTAAGTTCGTTTTATATAAGACATCCGACAACCGAAAACCAATTAGATCTGATTACAAAGAATGATTCGAAGAAATTGTTAAATGGAGTTAAATAATATATGATGATAAATATTTAAATGGATTGTAATTCCCTCAGTTCTCCCCCGCATATACATTTTACCTTAAATATTACTCACTTACAGACGTATTTTCGGCCCTACTTTGGACCCAGCCCGATTGCCCGCATATTATTTCCACACTTTTACACACTCGATACTCTAAAAGTGTTTTGCATAATAATTCACGGCTGTTTGTTGTCAATTGTTGCCCCTTCCCCGCCCATCCCGCTCCTTGGCCCCTCGGCCGTGCCATGGCCCATTTAGGCCGCACACTATGTCCAAATAAGCGTACACATTATAGAGCGCAAAAATTGCGCGAAGCATATGAGTTAACTAAAAACTAAAAGCAAGTATATGCGCTCTAGGCATGACTGGAAGATACCCTGTAGCTAGCGGCGAGATGACATCTCAGACAGATCGAACTTCAGAATTTTCTTCGTCTTAAACCTAAACTAGGCAATTTTTGCAGTAGCTGTGCTTCTTCTTCCTTTAATTGATACCAAAGAAAATGCATTTTTGATAAAAAATCGTTGTTTATAGTCCGATTTTTGTGAAATTTTTAGTGCTTCATAAGCGCATAATCCAAAATGTTAGGTTATATCACTCAAAGGACATTTTTTTTACTCCTGTAGGCTGCATTTTAATTTTGTCAGGATATTTTTAAGAAGACACCTGCGATCTCTGAGGCCGAGGCAACATACCCATGTTAGTCGGTTTCCATGCAAAGTTTCTGAGTTTTTAGGGCAGGCAGTACGTATATATGTCGGACTCAGCCCTAACATAGAAATTAGTTAGAAACTTAGTGCTTGTATGAAGGAGAAGGACAGCCTTTATTGCTTGAGTTAATTTTTTTAATTGTGGGAAAAAATGGGAAGATAACAAAAAGCTGAATTATGTTTGATCTGTGAGCACTAGAAACAAATCAAAATATAAAATTAAATGCCAAAAGCGCTTTAAAGAACCTTGTTCTGAAATCGACATATATCTATGTTAAAGAAATAGGAATAGGTATCATAGATCTATGGGTTAATACAGACAGACGGTTAGAGCAAGATCGCCACAGCGAGTCGTGCTCTCTTCTGCCTGTTACATCAATATTCACACGCACATGTTACCCGTTTGCACGCATTTCCAACGGGTACAAAGTGTTAAAAGATTACAAAACTCAAAAAGAGCATACGCACACACACACACACACACATAAGAGAGAAAGAGTGGGGGGAAGAGCGAGAGAGAAAGGCTTACCCACACGCTGCCCGAAAATGCGTCAAAAGCTTAAAGCGAACACTCATCTCAATGATGAGGCACAGCTCACAGCAGCAGAAGCAGAAGCTCAGCAGCTAGAGAGCTTTACAGCTTGCATGGCTCATCATGCGGCCGTTTAGCCTGCCTATACAAGTGTATACCCTATACCCATGGAGAACGGGTAGATAGTTAAGCAAGACGTAGAAGAGCCTGAGTTTGCTAAACAGTCGATCTAGTCCGGTTCGACAATCTGTTATTTATATAAGTTCTTATGAACACCATATCTATAATCCCTTGTATACTCCAAACAAATCAAATTAACCCCTCCTTGGCTTCATCATAATCGATAGGTATCGATTTTTGACAAAGAGTGTAGCCAGGGAACAAGCACAGCTGCTAGCTGAGTTGTGCATGCAACAAAGTCAGAGTACAGAGTATCTGTTAGTCGTGCACTCTCAGTTTCCTTTTCTGTATTGCTAAATAGGACTCTATTTTGAAAATTACCCAAAAAAGCGCAAAAACAAAAACAGAAACGAGATTAAAGAACATATCCCAAAAGCAGCGGACGAAAAGAGAGCAAGAGCGAAAGAGCGAGAGAGAGAGAGAGAGCTTGAATAAATTAAAGCCGTTATTGAGCAAACTTTGGATTGTGAGAGGAAACCACAGACAGAGCGAAAAACCAAAAAAAAAACTCAAACTTTTTGTTTCGCTCGCTCTTTTTCGGGTTTAATTCGATTTTATTTACCTTCGTTTGGCGAAACTTGGGATAGGTCTGGAATACGTCAGAACCGAAATTCATACAGAAAATATGAATAGTTCGACGATGTGTCAGAACACGCGGAAAATTGCGGAGAATGGGCGAAATTTGAGTTCAAATCTGTGAAATTCACTCGCACCATTTGGGCAAATAACGGGTTTTGGGTGACACTTAAAAAGGTTCCAATTTCGACAGAAAATCAATTTCCCTTGAGTTTCACTGGGCCCGATTGATTCTTTCATGAACTTATTTTGTGCGCATTTATAAATAATAAAGAATATCGATTTAAGTTTATTGGACGCGAATCGTTTGCAGCTGTCGCATCCCCATATTAAGTACATTTATATATGTATATATTAACATATGTTCCGTTTATGGGAAATGCTAATTTTCAAATAATTGAGATTTAATGGGTTAAAGTTGTGAAGAAGGAGGAACTCATTGCGAGGAACTGCAGGAAATCTATTGAAAGACACGTTGTACTGAAATTTAAGGCATTTCAAGTTTTGCCAAATAATAGGGGGAAATTTAGGAAAACCCCAAAACTCCATATAGATCAAGGAACAAACCCGCGTTTACTTTTTCTGCGATACAAATAAACCCTAAATCCCCAATTTAAAACATTCTTCCCACCTATACTTTACTGATTAATAAGGGTTACAAGTAATTTACTCCAGATCCTCAATTAACTCATATACAGAGTTTAAAATAATTATACCCAGATGTTAAGGCTCATGTGAAAAACTCACTGAAAAATATAATAAAATGGGTTCTGCTAATATAAATCGAATAGAAATTGATTCCATGAGGGACTTTACTTAAAGTAGTTTTCGATAAGAAATCTATTGAAAGAATAGATTCCATTAGAGAAGTATTGGATATGAAAATCCTTGACAAAGGACAAAGAAACTTTACGTTGAAGAAGTTTTAAATACGAAAATCCTTGAAAAAGGAGATTCCATTACATATTTTATTTTAGAGAAGTTTTGGATATGAGTACCCTTAAAAGAAAAGATTCCATTAGAAATTTTACTTTAAAGAAGTTAAAGATACGAAAATCCTTGAAAAGGGAGATTCCACGAGAGCTTTAAATAAGTTTTTGGATTAGAACAGCCTTGAAACAATAGAACAACAATTGAGAACTTTACATTAGAGAAGCTGAAATAATATGATATTGTTGACTTACCTTCTAGCTTCATGCCCACCTCCAGGCACTTTTGGAATCGACAATATGGACAACGTTTGCGCTGCGTCTTATCGATGTGGCAGGAGCGCTCCGCAACGCAAGTGTAGACCTTTTTGTTCTGAACGGTGCGCTTGAAGAAGCCCTTGCAGGACTCGCAGGTGAGCAGGCCGTAATGATAGCCGCTCACCTTGTCGCCGCAGACGGGGCACAGCTCCTCGAACAGGTGCTTAAAGTCGATGGCCTCGCCGCCGCCCGAGCTGGCGCTCGTGCCGCCATGATGCCCCCCACCAGCGCCGCCCGCACCGCCAGCGCCGCCCGCCGCACCGCTGCCGCCCACGCTGCCGGACATGTGTGCAGCCGAGGCGCCGCCAGCGCCCGGCGGCAGCAGCATATAACCGTTGCCAGCAGCGCCGCTGCCGCCGCCGTTCAGCAGCTGGCCAGAGTTGCCAGCCGCCGCGTTGCCAGCTCCATTGCCGCTTTGCTGCGAATGAGATGAGTTCGTTTCCTGATACCCTGTCGGAAATATATACTGTGAATCGAAATTGTATATGTACGAGTAAGAGGAGGCGTTGAATTGGTTCGCGGCATTCGTGTTGTTGCTGGCAATATTCTGTTGTTGTTGGTAATGTTGTTGTTGTTGTTGCTGCTGCTGTTGCTGCTGGTGATGCGTGTGATGTTGTTGTTGTTGTTGCTGCTGCTGATGATTGCCCAATTGCAGCGTGTAGGCGCTGTAATCGTTATCGGAATTGCTCAAAGCGTTTGTATCGTTATCGTTGTTGTTGTTGCTGCTGCTGTTATTGCCGCTGTTATTGTTGCCACTGTTATTGTTGCTGCTGTTGTTGTTGTTGGTGTTGCTCTGCGCTGGACTCGCGGGCTGCTGCTGGTCGAGCTGCATGCTAAACGGCGACAGATTCAGCGACGATATAAACTGTACAGTCGCCTGTTGTGGATCCATTTCTAATAACATTTCATTGAATTTTTACTAAAAGACCGAGCTGTGGCTTTAACTTGTTCGTTTTGTTTTTTGTTAGATTGGACGGCAGTAGCAATAATTTGTTGCCCTTTTATTTTATTTAATATGTATCTTTGTTTTTACTTTTGTTCACTTTTTTTCGTATTTATAACAATTTGAGTTTTAGTTTTGTATTTTCTATTTATATTTTTGCATATTGTTGCTGTTATGTTTGTTGTTTTTGTTAACATACGGTGGTCTGGCCCTTGCAATTAACTGTTGTTTCATTTTTATAAGCAACATTTTCAGCAGCACAAATTAATTTTGTAGCATTTTTAACAATTTTTTGTTTCAATTACTTTTTTTTTTTTTTTTAAGTTATTAAATTTAATTGATTGTTATTTTGTTGTAACTTGTTTGAGAACTTTATAAATTTTAAAAGAATATTTTTTTTTATATAGATTTCACTTGTAGATTTTTTTGTGGAAATTTGTTTAAAATTAACTTGATGTGTTTTGTTTTGTTTGGTTTTTTTTTTTTTTTTTTTTTTTTTTTGCAGGTACTTTTACGAGGTGAGTGTGAAGATATTTGCACGTAAAATAGGGTATATTTGTCGCCTGGTAAGGAGGTAGGGCTTTTCAACTTATATTTGTATACTTTGTAGAACTTGTGCTGCTTTGTTGTTGAGAGACAATTGTATCCGATTTAAACTTGGCTTAATTTTGCGTTGGTATTTTCTATTGTAGTATTTTTTGTTGTTGCGTTTTTCAACACTGCCCGTTTGGGATTGGGTTGCACAGTTTTATAATTTATTCATTTGGCTGCTTGTTTTGCATTTTAGACAACAAAAATGTTGCATTGCCCTCCTACTCCAACTTTCTCAGCGAACAGACACAACGCACCAGAGCAGAGAGAACATAATCCTTGGGCTGTTCCTGCTGTGGGTGCAAAATGCCGTGGAAAGAGGTAAGAGGAGCGTATGCAATATTTTGTTTTGTTTAATTCGTATTATTGATGTATTGATGAATTGGTAGATTGCTAGATTCAATGTTGTTGTTGTTATTGTTGTTGTTGTTGTTGTTGTTGTGTTGTCATTTAGGCCAAATGCAAGCGCAATACTATTGTGATTTCTGTACACACACGCACACACACATTTGTCAACAAGCACACTCGATGTTGTTGTTTGGCATATGTAACATATACTATGTATATGAATTATAATTTTTTCTTTTTATATGTAGGTTATTTTGCTATGCGAAAAACACGACCAACATCAACCACGTATCTCGATTGACTAAACCCAAGCAAACGGCGAGGATACCCGCCATACACTAAAGCGCTGCTGCTGCCGCTGCTGCTGCTACGTTGTCGCTTGCAGCGACAGCGCAGTTGGCGCAGGCAGCGCTTTACTCTCGCTCTCATCGGGCACATTGCGATATTACGTATGCGCCACTTGTGTATGTTTACGTGTGTTTGCGTGTGTTTGTGTGTGTGTGTGTGTGTGAGTGGGAGCCAGTTTCACTTTCAATGCGCGCGAGCTCGCGCTCTCATTTTTATGCGAGCTTCTTGCTTTGCTTTGCTTGGCTTGACTTAGTGCCCCCCTTTTTGCTGCTTTGCTTTTGCTTTTGCTGTTGTTGTCGCTGTTGTTGTTGTTGTTAGCACTGCATTAAAATTCAAACTGCGCTGAAAGCGAAAGTGAAACTTTTTGACACAGCTTTTGGGCCACTGTACACGACGGTCGACTCATTCTTTCGGATATAGCACCGTTAAAGCTACCAATATTATGAAAGCGCTAAGCTTTGCGTTAAAGCTGCTTCTGTTTTGTAATTGGTAACAACTTTTTACTTCATTTACTCAAGTGGCAACTACATATTTGGAGTTTTGGTTTTTCATTCTTCAAGACTTTTTATTTCCCTCATGCTGCTGCCAACTCGGCGGCTGCGCTCAGTTTCTTTTTCTTTTTCGTTTTCGTTTTTGTTTTTTGTTTTTTTGTTGTTTCTTTTTCTTATATTTCATTGTTGTGTGTTTGCTCGTCTCCTCTGTGGTCTCAATTATTTGTGGGTTTCTGTTGTTGCATTTGTTCATGACACAGTTTTAATATGACGTGTTTTTGTTTCCTATTTCTCTCGTTTTTTTATTTTTATATACATACATATATTTGCCATATACATATATTTTTTTGATTTCTACTGTTTTATTATTTTATTTTATTTTGTTTTTAATTTTTTTTTGGTTTTTAAATATTTATGTTTTATTTAAGCCTTTTTCTATTATTTTTATTTTATTTTTTTGTTTAACCTTTTATCCTTTTTATTTATTTTTTATTTTATTCATATTTTATTTGATGAATTTTTTATCTTTTTATATTATTTTATTATTATAGATTATTTATTATTTTATTAATATATTATTTATTATTTTATTAATATATTATTTTATTTTTTATTGTAATTATTTTTTATTTGATTTATTATTAAATAATGCAATTTTAATTATTTTTAAATGGGGTGAAATAGAGACTTCTAAAAAATTTGTTCTTAATATATTTCTGTTTTTTTGTATAATTTTATTTGAAACTTATTTAAGCAATCTCATATTTAATGTTCCTTCTTCTATTCTATACTTTTTAGGATTTTTACAATTTGAATGGAAGCATTTTATTGCATTCGCTCACATATGCCACAATCTGACCCCGTTTACTCGGCGTATACGTAACATGCCGTATGCTATCAAATTCGCAGTCCGCAGTCCTCTTATTAACACATTAAACGACAGACTCCAAAGAAGGATGCGCCAGGTATGAGACACATACAAAATGAAGCCCACGTCAAGAGTGCCACACACGGAACTGCCCGACTAGCAGATACCCTGTGCACAGCTATGATGAATTTGGCATTTGCAAACTTCTCTTCGCTTTGGTACACTCTGATAGATGATATAGTTATATATATTATCTACCGATCTGGGCATACTCTGACAAAGATATATCCAGGCTAAATACATAGATATCCGTGATGAAGATATCTACTCAACTCTTCGCCTCGATCGATAGCACATAAAAGCGACATTCTCTGCTTGTTTGAATTTTTAGAGGGTATGTTATTTCGCTTAAAGCCGAAAAATTACATAAGTCAATGCCGACGTTGAAAGGAGCATAAAAAAGCAAACTTTCACCCGGCTTCGCATTCCACATGGCCGCAAAACGCAATTCCTTAACTAAACGAACGGAACCAAAAGAAGTCGACCAGGCTGGAACGACGTCCATTAATATGCAACGTCTTCTCAGCGGCAAAACATAAAAAAGCCATAAGAGTGCTCCAGTGGGGAGTAGCAGACCAGCAGATACCCTAAACTAGACTGGGGAACATCCTTAATTCTTCTCAAATACGAAACTGAACTTATCTATTCTATTTATTCGTTTTGAGAATATTGATTCTGATTCTGTTTTTAGCGATCGAAGCGGATACTGATGATGGATGGGAATATATATATGTATAAACTTGATGGGGTATGCCTGTTACATAAATGCCCTTTTTTGAGCCATTTTCAATGGGTTCAGAGTACAAAGAAAAACGGGCCGCAAACATTGCCACATTTTGTATTGAGGCGGAGAAGTGGAATTACCCCGCGCAACGGAACAAAATGCAGTTAATATATTAAAAAAACAAGAGAGAGAGAGAAAAAAAAACAATATTTCAATATGTTAAAAGAGAGAGAAAATAAAGAAACAGAAAAAGATGCACGTGAATAATTTTCAAAGTATTTCGATTTGTGTTGTTGTCATCTTTGTTGAAACACGTTTGCAGTTGGGGATTACAAAATTTCCAGTGCGCCCCACTGGATCTTTCTTCTTCTTCTTCCTCTTCTTCATCCTCTTCTTCATCCTCTTCTTCTTCCTCTTCTTCTTCTTCGTCGAGTCTGACACAAAACCAAAAACAACATCGCAGACTTCAAGTTAATTTTCATTTCCTTCCACAAATTTGTTCGTGACCGTAACACAAAATGAAGGGAGAGCGAGAGAGAGAGAGAGGGAGAGCGGGCGAGAGAGAGGGAGGGAGCTTAAATGCTCAGACTTTTCCATATGGCCAAGGCAAGTAATGACAAAGCACAATGCGTTTTCTGTGTGTGGCAATCACCCAAGCCTACACACACACACACACACACACACACACACACACACACACACACACACATATGACAGACACACTCACACACTCTTGCAAGCTTTACTCGCACGTTCGGTTGATTAAGAAAAAATGAAGAAAAAAGCACATGCAAAAACAGGTTTTTCAGTTTTTGGCAGCAAGAAATACCTTTTAGCCAGGCCACTAGGTTTAAAGCCCAATGCGGCCTCTTCAACTCCGACTCCGACTTCGACTCTGACTGCGAGTTCGCTTCTGGCATTGGCAAATGCCTCGCTAACTGTTGCCCGTTTTGCCCGTTTTGCCTGCCTTTAAGCCAAAGCTGAGAACCCAACTTATTTTTGGTGCCCGAAAAGATCTCTCTTTGGAGCGATTGCCTATTTGCGTCTACCCCGTAAATGTGTGGAATGGGGGTATATCTTGATTGAGAAGAATCTTGTAACATTTTAGACTGGGTTCATAAAATCCATTTTCCTATCTTTATTAGCACCAAAAAGTCTATTCGCATATTTGTAATGTCCTTTCCCCCATTTTATGCCTTTTTCTAAGAGCACAAGCTTCCGTCTCAAATGGCTTTGACCCCGCCCACTCCGCAGACTGCGAATCTACACCCATAAGCCATATCTCCCGCTATATCTCTCGCCAGTCATCTTTGTTGTCGCAAAACAGAGTATGGCGCAGTCGGTCAATCGACTGTATTCGTTTTACTTGTGTTTTTGTACTTATTTACTTTTCATTTTTTCGGCTGTTACCTTTGACTCGTGCGCATGCACAAGACTATTTCGACAGTTGTTTGTCAATCGCGAGTTGCGACTGCAAACGCTTGTAAGGTGGAAAAAAAAAACCAACTATGCCTGTTGAGATACATATGTATGTATGTGGGCATGATTTGCGGTCAGTCCCAATCCCAGAATATATAGACAAGAAATTGTGGAATTGTTGAACCAGATTTCGACAAGCTGCAAAATATTAATATAAATTGACAGACAGAGATTTTTGTGCGATTGTTCCGATTGCTCCCACAGGAGAAATATGTATATATATTCTATAGGGGCTATGTCTTGGCTATAATAATAATTATGTTAGGCTATAGTAATGCCATCTGTCAGTAAAAAGGCAAAATAGTCTCTCATTGTCATAATAAATACTATTTTGCAGACAGTAAAGGACTTCTATATATCAAAGACCTATATAGTGAATCGGTCTAAAACCAATAATGATTATGATTGAGGCTATTCAGTTGATTATGATTAAGTATTAGAGTATTAGTTAAACAGCATTTGAGTTCTTTGATAGGAGAAACCAGAAAAGTTTTTAATTAAGTGGATTTTCTTGCCTCGCACAAAACTGAACTTAATATTCTAAGACTTTATAAAGAGTTGAGGTTAAAAGGAAATGTCAAAAATCGGAAAGGAATTTCCCTATTCACTATGGGATCAATGCAAATTGAAAGTCCTGGGATATTTGATAGCTAAGCAGAAAGGAAGTTTTTAAAATCCTTAATTTTCCCAATAGCTTGGTGTGTTTATACCCTATAAGTCCTGGGATATTTGAAATATAAGCAAAAAGGAAGTTTTTAAAATCAATATTTTTCCCATTAACCCAATAATCTCTTTGTCGATCAAATGCCATACGGTACATTTACCGTAAGATTTGCACTTCTCTACTTAACGCGTATATTCTAAATTGCCAATTATTATCTCTCGATCATCTTGTTCTCATGCATTACAGTTACATATTTTCAGCTTTGCGCTCAGTGCATCCTGCTCAGTATCTGCCACAAACAAATTTCAAATGAGGCAGGTCACTTATTTGACAGCGGGCGCGCGTCTTCATCATCATCAACACGATCAACATCATTATCGTTAACGTTAAAGTATCGCTGAGAAAGAAAAAACAAAGCAGAAAAAAAAACAAACACACACAAACACACAGCGACGACACCAGCAAAATTACAAGCAGCAGCTAAATTTAGAAAACACAAAATGTTTCATGCATATATACATACACACACACACACACACACACACACATTCATACGTACATACATATATTTACAAGCAGAAACATATATATGTATGTATATGCACACACATACACACAGTGTGTGCTCAAAACTCAAACCACAAAACTAACAACGACAACAACAACAACAACAACAAGCAGCAACAAATGGCAATAAAAAACCCAAAAACATTTTTAAAAAAACCAAAAACTCGTCTTAACCTGAAACGAAACCTTGTAACATTTTTTCCTAGCTTGGCGACGCCGCTGCTGCGCTGCTTCTCAAGCTTAATTGACGTGCCGGTTTACACACGCTGGTTGGCAACGGAGCGGGGACGTTTGAAGTATAGACTGACGCGACACTGCAACGGCAACGAATGCAAGCGGTAGCAACCATAAACACACACACACACATACGCAAGCGTTAGGAGAGACCGCCAAAACGCTTGCTAGTTTGCTTGCTCTCTCAACGTTGATCACTTTTGCTTTCAGTATGAAATAATCGACAGCGCCGTCGACGGCGACGTTAACGTCGACGCCAACTTGGGCAGCAGCAGCTGAGTGGCGAAATAAATGAGAGCGCACAAACAAGTTTTCGCCCACATGCTTCGGCGTCGCCCATTGTCGGAAATGGAGCGCGGCGAGAGGCAAGACAACAGCATGCCGAGCACTCTCGCTTACGCTGCCGCAGTTGGCTCGTTGCTCGGCTGCCGCCGCAGCTCTGCCGACTCTGGGTGCGCTTTTTGGGGCCTGACGCTTGCGCTTGCCTGGCATCGTTTAATAATGTAATAAGTGAAAGTGTAGCGATGTGTGTGTGTGTGTGTGTTATGCATGTGTGTGTGACACCGCAGTCTCTGCTGGCGTTCGCTGCCTCAGCTGACCTACATTTCTGTTGTATACATACATATGTACACACATATTCAGGTCTATGTTAGAGAGATTAATTTCGATTTCGTTTCATTACGTTTTTATGCTTAGGCTCATGCGAGAGACACTCAACGTACATATGTGCTAATAGGTGGAGCGCACTCAGAAGAGAGGGTAATGCTAATGCTAATGCTAATGCTTTACGCTGTGTATTGTAATGCAAAACTGTTGCCATGTTGAGCCAAGCTGACGACGATAAAATGCTCAAACTGTGCGTGAGCGTGGCGTGGGGCCTGTTGTGTGTTGCGTCTGGCAGAGCAACAAAAAATACCTTAGGATAGGCTCGAGTTTGACTCCATTTTGATTGGCTGCCATTTGCCATGCCTATGCTTTCCATGTTAATGGGTCAATGGGAAATTTAAGGGGACGCGACGCGTCTGTTCTTAAATTCTGTTAACATTCGTACATCTGTTTCTAAGCACATGTATCTGTGTACCCCAAATAATCGAATTAAGTAAGCAGCTGGTAGGCTGTTTAGTGTCAGTATGAAAACTTAGCTGCACACTTGCTAATACCCTGCAAGGATTGCCCAGTTTCTTCAGGGCATGCTCAAAAGTATGCTCTAGTTGAGCATCTAGTTCTAAGCTGACAGCATGATATGTTACCAAATTATAATCTTATAGCCACAAGCTGTCTTTTCAGTCTTAACTGATTTCGCAAATATAACTCGAACCTACCTCACACTTTTCCACTCAACAAGTGACCCATTAACCCAATTGTTTTTATCAGACTTTGGCTGTTGCTAATCTCTGCTTTTTCAGTAAGCCAACAATAATAACAACAAAAGATGTCAGAATTTGCTTGATTGTCAGAAGTTGCCCTAAAACTGAAGCACTGAAATCGCAAAATTGAATTAATAAAAAAAACGGAGTAGAAAACAAGAACGTGGGGTGTAACCAGCCACCTAATACTCTGTTTGCACTGTAAAAAGTGATTAAATCAATCATAGTCCTATTGTTTATTGCATTGTTAAATCTAATGTTATTTCTAATTCTTATTCTGATACCAAAATCCCAAGTGCGGTAAATTTTAAATTGTGACTAGGAAATATCGCAATATTGCAGTTTATTGGATTGATTTAAAAAAAAAAATACAATAATGCAAGTTTCAATTGACAACAGCCACAATAACGGAAAACCCACGTACCTTTGTTAATTTTATGAACAGAGAATTACAAAATGCTTACAATGAACAATTAAATCAATATAAATATATGAACAATGATCGCATTAATAGTACTCGACCGGAAGATACCCTGTCAGAAACGCATATCTACTTCAATTCATTTTTATCCAAGAAATTTTACTTTAAATGTGTTTGCATAGATATCTAATGTTTTTCACTTTTTCCCTTAGCTTTTTTACCTTCCCAATTGGCAAGATTGACGCGATTTTTAAGGCTGATTAAAAAAATAATCAACTTTTTATGGTCAAAGATGTCTTCTTCTGCCAAATGCTGTGATCGTTAGTTTAGATTAGATTAAAGCTTCTAGAAACTAAACTTGGCATTTGCGAATTCTTCCGGGATAAAAAATTTGCTTTAGCATATATTTCTAAAAAATAATCGTATATTGTTAGCAACTTTTTTCAAACACAAATAAGTAAAGAAATAATTACAACTGTGCAAGCGAGCCGTCAGCTAAGGGTAGCACCCATTAGCAAGTGCATGCAGGGTATATAATACATTTGAATATATACACCTATGTGCATATATACATACATATATTTAATTTAATAAAGCGATGAGACGACTTAAATGAGTTGTGCGGCCCGCACAAACACAAACACAAAGAGCACAGAAGCTACGAACAAAAGAGAGCGCAACAAACAGCACGGGCTATGTGATTACAACAGCAACAAATCAAAAGCTTGAAGTATACCGTCTGTGGGCGGGGGGAGGTAGGAGGTGCGCTGCTACTGCTGCTGCTGCTGACGCTGTCGACGCTGACGTCGCTTCTGTTCGTAAACGTTAACGCTGCACAACATATTATTCAAAAAACCTTGACACACTTTTGTGCGCGCGTCGCACACACACACATACACACATACATACATGCAAACGGTGTATACAGCGAGAGATACTCGCCCAGGGACGGTTTCAACCGCAATTCGCCGTCGTCGTTGCCTTAGCGAGGAGGTCAGTTTAACGAGTACGTTTGTGTGCATGTGTGTGTGCGCGCGTGTGTGTGAGTATACAAATATAGAGTGCAATTCTGAGCGATGCGCAATAAATTGCATTTTGACTCACAGCAACAGCCCCCCTCGCTGCCCCGCCCCACAACTTGCATTTATTTTGTTGTAGCTAATTAATTTAATTAACGCATATAAATTATACAATATTTAAATTTCTTATATATACATATTTATATGCAAGCATGCATGTGTGCATATTATTTATAAGTACTCATTGCAATTGGGGCCAGGCACAACAACAAAAATCACGTAAATGGGCACAGGCCACACACAAATCAAATATAAATACATATACACGCACACATGGACATAGATACATACACACATACATATGTACACACACATGCATTTATCGCTTTTGTAGATCGACGCATCAACATTTTCGATAGCTCGATATGCCATTTTCCATTCTGTCCATAGCGTAATCGTAACAGGTGCGGCCTCCGTTTTCTGCAGCACTTGCAGTTTTGATTGTCTCGTGCTTCTTATTGTTATTGTTTTTTATGTTTTACTCTCTTTTTATTTCGTGATCTGTGGCCATAATTACTATAAAAGTTCTTCTTCATGTAAGACTTAACGGTTGATCATGTCGATTATCGCGATTTGCTTATGCCGTAACATGATTTCGGACTTACATATGCACATTCATACATACATACACATACATGCGATCCTTTTATATATACATACATATATTAAATACATGAGCCTGCAATGTAACATTTGTCATCAGATTCGTTAACATAACTTCTAGCTGTTAAGATAACAGCGCTCGACACAGATTTTATGGATAAATGTTAATGATTTAAAAAAGTAAAGGTAATCTGTTAACATAACTTTCAGCTGCTAAGATAACAGAGTTCAAAACTGATTTTACAGACAAATGTTAACAATTTAAAGGTAAACGTAATCTGTTTACATAGCTTCATACTGTTAAATATTTGATCTGTGGGCGCAAAATGAATATAATGATTAAAAAATATATTTATTTACTTTAAAATAACGGAGAGAGATTTCGAAAATGAAAGCTGGATAGATTGTTATCACAAATATATACTACTTTATAGGGCAGGAAAGATCGGGCCTTTCATAAAATTATTAAATTTTCTTTGTATTTAGTTAACTTTAACGCTCACAATGATGATCAAAATAAAAATTGAGTTTTTATATATCCACTATAAACGTTCGTTATTCTCTTAATGAGGATCTGTTTATTTGTTTTTTTGAAATATGTGTAAATATATGTGTATATGTCGTTGGATTTCCTTTCTTCTTTGTCAATTTAATGTATTTCTATTGTTGATCAACATCTCTATAACCCGATTCGATCTAGCTATAAATCTGTTTATAAACGCATCGCGATAAGATGGGGAATGTTGCTTTTCGTAAATCAGGCGCAGATCAAGATTATTTCACATTTGTTGAAAACAATTCCTCTTTGTTTTCCATTTAATTTCGGCGTATTTTCACACCTCCGCAACCTCCGACCTACATATTTCTCGCCATATGATAATTGTTGACTAATTCAACGCAATCGCGATAAATATTTCATTTTCTTTCTCTTCTCTCTCTCCCTCTCTCTCTCTCGCTCACTCCTGGACTCTCTTGTCCGCTTCTTTATATCAGTATTATACTCAGTATTTATTATATTTTTCCCTTTTTGATATGTTTTCTTTTTTTTTTGCAAAGCACATACACACACTCACATACACACACACAAAAGCAAACGCACGACTGCAGCAATTCATTTAAGCGTCTGACGCGCTCGTCAGCAGAGACAACGCCGTCAGCGTCGGCGGCGCTGCGACGCGTCGTCGTTGCAGTTGACGAGGCTCGAAACTAGGTCACGAGGCCACAAAAACAATTGCAGCAGCGTTGGCGGCGTGATGGTGGTGGTTGGGGGGGGGGGGGGGGCGAAGTGAGGAGGAGGAGAGGAGCTGTAGGGGTTAGTTCCAGCGACGCTGAGTGCTTAAAATGCAATGCGCGTTTTAGTTGGTCGAGCGCGCGGGAACAGTTACAGTTGCGGGGTGGCTACGTGGGCGGTGGCTGGGTGTTTGGGTGGTTGGTGGGTCGGCTGAGCCAGTGTGCCCGTATGCGCATAGACAAATGAGCTGCCATCAGCTGGCAGGAGAAATGCATAATAATGGCAGGCTAGCAGGCGCTTGCTGCTAGCTGCCAGCTTTGCACGGACAGGGGCAGGGGCAGGGGGCAGGTGGCAGGGTGTGAGCCGCCAAGTCATTTCGTGCATTTCTCGCTGGACATGCTGTGGAATCCCACAGCGACGCGGCGTCTTAATTAAAAAAATATTTCTCTGTCCTTTAGTCATCGAGTCTTTAGTTTAAAGTAACAGTAAAAACTGTTTTATGGCCAAAATGAGTTGGTTTTTTTAATTATGGGAGGATTTTCTAAAAAATCAAAAGATCAAGATGATAAAAAATTATTTATATTTGCCGCCAACATATTTACACATTGCATAACAAATTCGCATTTATATTTGTTATTACTTAATTCTAAAAACAACTTTTCTGGTGGGCAGAGCTACCCGGCCTACAAACGCTTCTCGCATTGTCTTAATACACTACAATTTTACAAAGGCGAGTATATTTGTTTTGCACAAGCCAGCTAACAACTATCTATATATATATGTCTGTTTGATTACAATCTATACACTCTTTACCTTTGTTGCACTTGAAACTTTTCTTGACGTTTTAATTTTTTTCGCAGCTCTTATTAATAATCATAGTAAATAATGTTGAAATCTATAAATTAACAAATGTCCCAAAAAAAAGATACAGTCCTTTTTGTCAATATACTAATATACATATCTGGGGTCTGAGAAAAGTCGTTTAGCGACCATTTGGTGAGATAGTCCTACCAGGAAAAACCGAAAAGTTTTTCAAAGAATAGAAAGACGGACAACTTTAGAGCTGGGATATTAGTAGAAACATAGAAACATCCAGCCGAACGGACTTACATCCATTTCGACTAGGCTTTGGACATGTATTAACCTAGGTACTTTATGGGAGCGTAGCTCCTTATAATACCCTCTCTAGGGTATTCATCAAGGGCATATTAGTCCCTTGTTAACATAAGAACCTTCAACGGTAATCTTATGTTTTGTATAACTATATGCTAGACAATAACGGTTATAAGAATAAAGGATTACCTAAACTTTGCGTTCATCCATCGATCGCGCAGCAATGCTCAATTGCCCTAAGATATAAGACAAGAGATATAGACTATAGACCAAAACTTGACTAAGCTAAAGAACTAGCAATAAAATAAGACATGATTTTATATCCTTTAAACCGTTTACAGAAACCTAATTTGAAGTATCTGGCTCCTATACTCTGAGCATATGGCCAAGGAAAGGACTTTGCCGATTGGATGAAACTATTATCGATAAGAAACTCATTTCAAGCCTTTGCACAATGAAAATGAAGCCCATTTTTCAATAGTACAGGGTATACGAGAAATAAAGGCAGAAAACGAAACTTGTCAACAGCCAAAATTGTTATTACGCTGCAACTTAAAATCTCTAAGAAGCAAAAAAGAAGAAAAGAAAAAAACTAAAATATATAAATATATAATACAAAATAAGACTAACAAATAAATGAAAATTTGCTTCGTCTGGCTGCTGACAACGCTGACGTCGCTGCCGACGTTGGCACAGTTGTTGTTGCTGCTGCTGCTGGCCCGTTGTTAGATATGGTGACCCACTAACCTACTTTATTCAAAACGTTGAAGCTTTTTACGTACACACACACTCAAGTAAAATGTATGAATGTATGTTTCTTCTTTTTTTTGTTTTTTTTTTTTTTTGATTAAAATTATATAAACAAAGTGGAAATATTCAACAACGCAATCGACACAGAAACAAAAACAAAACCAACACGAAATAATGAAAACGAAAACGAAAAAAAAAAAAAAGCTAAAGATACTTACAAATGTCGCGCTGTCTCGTTTACTCTTGCACGCTGCGTGAGCTTACATGCACACATGCACACATACATACGCACATATGCATGGGTTTATTAGTTGCGTAGCGCCATGCGTAGAGAGGGGGAGTGGCATGCGAGCACTGAAAGCTTTTATACTCTTGCAAGGGGTATCATTAGTTTTTAAAGAGATTTTGATCGTACTTGGCAATTGCGGGCTCTACATTGCGCGTCACATATGGGAATAGGCCTACTCTGTCACATGGCAATAGATCGAAAATTAAGTTAATATTTACTTTAAATATTTCATATTGACATTTAAAACTAACATGCTGCATTCTAGAAGAATATTTTCCCTTACAATTATTTCTAGATGAGCCCGCTGTTTGTCTACTCAGAGAAAGGGTATTCAATCTGCGCCTTACAGTTATTAGCTGTTCTTTCTTGTTTCTCAGTTGCTTTGCCTTGAGCAACACACAAACCACAACGAGAGATTCCCACACGGCGACGCTTCGTTGAGCACACACACACAAACACATACAAATATACATTTATATATATAAAATGCACGAAATAGGCAAAAAACACAAAAATACAAAACAGACACAATTCACGCCTCGCACGCACTATTCACACAGACACACTCACACTCACATCTATTCAATGAACCTAACCCAACAAAATACACCGAAAATACTTTGCACACACACACACACACACCCTCCCTCACATTGAGCCATAGGACAGAAACTCACGCACATTATTACGCTCTCAAATATCTCTTTACGCTGCCCGCCGTCGCGCTGTTTATCACTCTTTCTGATTGTGCGTGATATTTTTGGAGGTTGTTTATTAAAAAAACAAAAGTGCGCTAGTCTGAAGTGCCAGACTAGAAGATACTCTGTAGCGAGATTTACTATACATTCCAACACACAGACAGTGGCTGGGCTATTTCTTATAATTGAATGCGGAAAAAATCTTTTGTGTTTGTTGTTCAAAATTTATGTTGTTATATATGGTATAATACGAAAAACCCATTATTTATCGATTTAGGGAAGGTATTTATTATTATCAATACCAATTTATAATTAACAATAACCTAATTTCATGCTTAATCATCCTGATTAAGATGATTTTTTTGCCCATCTTCACTAACTCAATATACCTCCTCTTAACGTTTATCAATGAGTACAGGGTATAAAAAGCAAACAACAAAATGTGCGCCGTATGCACGATCTTTTGCGTAATATTGTTCATTCAAGACACGCACTTTCTTTAAAATCCTATACCCTGTACACCTAATAAATATGTGAAAAAGGGGTATAACAAACTAGTAACAGTTCGATTGCATCTGGTTTCTGATTTGAATAGCTAATCTTGGTATTATAATGAATTGACTAAAACAATATATACTAATTTAATTTTGTTTAGATTTTTACACAATTGCAGGGTATATTATAATTTAGTTAATATCTCCCAATGCTATCAAATTGTAAAATGAACATCGAAATTGTTTTGAAAATTGGGATATTTTATATGTTTACCAACTGTTATTTCATGCTCTCTGCTTTATTAGATCTCTAGAAGGGTCGAATTTCTATCAAATCAATTAATATTTCCTATTTAAGAGCAAGATTTTAAGATGTATGAAAGAAAACGGCAAAGGTATTCCAAAGAAAAATACATACATATAGATATTAAATATTACATATGTTTACCTGTTAAGTCTGTGTAATATATCTATCTATAGCTTTATTAAATATATATATATATATATATATATATATCATCTATTTAGTCAGACAAGTCCAGTTAGTCAAAGCAAGTTTAGGAGGCAGCACGCGAATGTGCTAAAAAAGTTGTTTATTCAAATATTTGGCCGATTGTTCCAATTAGAGAAGACAATATGATTGCAGCTATACAATATTGTATTCAGACGCTGATAAAACCAAAAGGAATTCATCTCCAATCCCATAAAACCCATCCAGACATATGCTAAGAGACAAAACTGTTCATAGTTACATCAGCTTGGCTAATTATGGGGACATATACACATACACATATACACATATAGATATACACACATACATATATACTAATTAGCCAATAAGAACCAACATAATTTGGCCTGGGATTTCCTATTCAAATTAAGCCCTTTGCAGTTAAATATGGGAGTTATTTTAAAAGTGTGTGTGCGTGTGTGTGTGCGCGTGTGTGTGGCTGAGTTTTTTTTTGACAGCAATTGTTATTACAATGTTTTAATGGCTGCCATGATCTAAATATTCCAACTAATTACATATTGTGCAAATAATTCGTTTCAGAGTATCACAACTCGGTGCACAGCACAACGCGGCGTATGAGTAATATTTTTTTGTTTTCTGTTATTTGACATCGCTTATCAAGTGGCAAACAAAACGAAACGTCTCAAAATTGTTATGCTTGGTTTTTATTTGCTTTATTATTATTGCTGACCTGCCTTGCGCTCACTCCGCGGCCGCCAGCCAGGTGCGAGAGCGAGACAAAAACTTGGCCAAGTGCAGTAGGCCATGCAAATGGCAAAGTAGGTCATCTATCAAAAGCGCACGCGTATTTCAATACGCTGCGACGACTATCAGCGGCAGCAGCGCGGCGCCGCAGAGCCGCAGACGGCCGAGCCGAGTGCCCGACTTGCAGATACCCTGCATGCATAGTTACACAAATAAAGTATCTCTAATTCGCTCAGCCTTTGCTTGTCCGATGAGTTGAGTACGAGGTTTTATAGTTTTCTGTCTGGTAAACAATTTTATGTTAAATTACCTAAAATATTCAACATATTCGAATAGATTACCAATTTTAGATGGCAAGACCGACTGCGCAATACTCTGTTCGCAGAGTAACAACAAATAGGAAATATACGAGTTGGATTTTAGGAATATCGATATATTGTTATCGCAAGTTATCGTAAGAGCCAGCCGATAGTTGGCGACCCTAACACATGACTGCCAGTGGGCGTGGCCAAAATACTTAAGCACACTTTCTGAAGCGAATTTTCCACACTCTATAACCAACTTTGGAGTTTTGCTTAACATTTGAACAAAGTCCACTGCACTTAATGAAGAGACTTTTAAAAAGAATGCTTTGATTATTCACAATATTGCCTAAATATTTTGAGAAAGGTCAAGAACTTAGGATCCTTTTCTTTTTAAACATTGTTTCTTTTCTTTTGAAAGCTAATCGCTTATTCCCTAATCTTACAAATTTGACTAAGAGTCGTGTGTACTTACATATATCCAGATATATCTAAGGTTTTTATCGATAATTTTACAAGTTACTTTGTATTTTATAACATGCATTTATACAGACGTATGTAATTAGAGTCCAGCTGGCAATAATTGTGATATTTCTAGCTAGTTATTCGAAAGGTAACGGGCATTTCCTATACATCGATTTTTATTTAGCATGACATACAGAAAATATTATTCAACAGCAGAAAAGCTTGTAAGAGCTGAATTTTACAACTAAAAAACCATAAAGATATATTTAAAACTGGTACTGAAATAAGCTACAAACTAACAAAATGTTCGACGAGAGGAGGACAAAGGGTGACTAGAGATGCGAATTAAAACAGATCTGTAAATATGTCGGGACAAATTTGAGGTCTGCAGCTCTTAAAGTCTTTGAAATCTGCCTCGAAACGAATTAACATACATACAATTATATTTATTCATAATGAGAAGAACAAGCGACAGATACAATAAGATCTAAATTTATAAACAATATATACCTGTGCAAGCTTATCGAAAAACTTGCACAAATTTGATGTACATTGATGTAAATTTGATGTACCTAGTTCGTAAACTCTGGTAGGATGTAAGATCTCATCGGCATTTCTGTCAAATATTAAGTAAATACATTCTAAACATTTACTCACTAAATATATTTCAATTATATGTGAAAACATTTGCCAACTAAATATATTTCAATTACAAATAATGCTCACATTTTGAATACCCTCTGCAATCGTATCAGAAGAATATATTGATTTTACGTCACAGTAGTAAATATTTATATTGCAGTTGATATTGCATATTTGAACATATTTTTGATAGCATGGCAATTATTAGAGCTCAACCCTCCCACCCCGCCCCCTTCCTCTTGTGTGTGTCTGTTCCCAACTATTGATTTCGCTTGCCAAGGCACATTGCGTTTAGTCGGTGTCGGCCCATTTAACCTGAACTGCGCTGAGCTTTTCGCCGGCAAAGCTCGCTCACGTGTTTGCACTGGAATGCATAGGCTATAGTATAATAGTGGTATATATGTGTATGTGTGTATGTGTGTGTGTGTGTGTGTGTGTGTGTGTGTCTGTGGGTGTCTGTGCTACGGCATGTGTAAATATAGCTTTTAAGCTGTTTATATCTGTATCAGTTTTTGCTATCTCTATTGCGTTCGTTGTTGTGTGCTTTGACTGAAGATCGCTGCAGTTTATATTCTGCTTTGCAGCACACACACACACACACACACAAAACGCACAGACCCAAAGCCTAAATACAAACAGAAGCACACGCACCCATTGAGACCGACCAGGCACACACATACACAAACACATACAGACGCATGCAGTGTCAAAAGCTCACCGAAAAGCTCTGCTCGTGTGTACGTATCGACTGTACGTATTATGTGTATCAGCATGTGTGTGTGTGCATTGCCTGCCTGCGTGTGTGTGCGTGTGTATGTGTGTATTTTAACTTTTTTTCCAGTTTAAAAAAATGAGCTACAATCATTTCTGTTGCTGTGAATGGCGCGCAAATTGCGAACCGACTTTGCTGACTGCTGAATGCGCTACACTCTGGCACACACATACATTAAAGAAATAAACATCTTTGTATAATAATTTTGAAAATGTAAACAAATCAAGACAATAATATATTACCCTCTACAAGGATATACAAATATGGCTCAACTGTTGCTCAGGCAACTTTTTTGATTTATGTTTTAGTTCATGCTAAATAACAAATCTTTTCAATTTCGGTTTCAAGCCTGTTCGTTGGCTTAAAACACATTTACAATCTTGACCAGTTTTGTACAAACTAATGGCGGAATTGTCAGTACTTGCCATCTATTAAGAGTTATCAGCAACACGCGGCGTATACGCAATATACAATTTACAAATTTACAAATTGTACATTACGTATACACAGCGATAACCAAAGATAAGAGCCAAACATAACATATAGCAGCATCGACTAAAAGGCGCAAAAATATGTTACAACGCAGTTAGAGGCCATATACATAAATACTTTAAACTAAAATGTTTGCAATGTATGTAATGTGTATAATATACAAAATACATACTTAAAGCAAGTATTTAAGTAAAATGAAAGATACTTGATCTATTCTACAGGCAACATTTCCATTTTGTTGACTCGAGCTTTTAAAACCCTCCAGAATTTAGATATTCATTTTGATCGATTGCTTGGAAACGGGACAAGCTATCGATTAAAGGAAAAAAACTCGTAGAGCGCGGTTTCTGGGAGGACTGCTTAAGGATTGTTCGAAAAAGGGAACAATTTATCGAAAATCCGATATAAACTTATACTACGCGGACCCTAGAAGGAATGCCAATCGATTGTTTGGAAATAGAGCAAGTTATCGATTATGGAAAACAAGCTGCGCGATCGATTAATCGATTGATAAGCAATCGCTTAGAAACGGGGTAACCTTTCGAAGCAAATAATGATAGACGGACAGGCAGACGGATATGCCTTGATCGACTCAGCCAATGATGCTGACCATGAACATACTTTATGAAAGAAAGCATCTCTTCCTTCTTTTTGTTAAAAAATATAACCCAATCCTTTGACTGATAAAGACTTAGACAAGAAACGGAATCAATATTGTTTGAGCTGCTTTAAGAAACCCAATTATTAGATTCGTCCATGTCTAGTTTGGGTCTTTAATATTTTTGCTCATATCTGCAACAAATAATATGCATCTAATTTGTGAAATGCCATCAGCAATGGGTTATACATTTCGTGTCGAAAATATTATACCATCTGCAAGGGTAAACAAATTCTAGAAATATAACGCATGCGAATATAACTAGGTCAGGGTGCAGGCCGCCATTTACCCACACTCTCGAGCAACTACTGGGTGCAAGAGAGAGAGGGAGAGAAAGTGCGAGAGAGAGAAAAGAGAGAGAGAGAGAGAGAGAGAGAGAGAGAGAGAGAGACTCTGGGTGCAGGCAGAAGAGAGCACAAGAACAATATAATGCGCTTTTTCTGCTAAGAAAAACAAAAGGAAAATCAATGCAATGCAAGCTCACGCTCTGCTCTCTTTCTCCTCTTTCTCGATGACTGCACAGCAGCTCACCCTCTCAACCCCGGCTGGGGGTGGGTGTGGGAGGGGTCATATCGCAATTACCATGCACAGTTAGTGCATGCTGCGCAGTTGACGCCCCCAACTTCCCCATCGCCATGCACGCGTCCAAACCCCGCCTCCGTTCCCGTCGTCGTCATTTGAAATCTGGCACAGGGTCAACTGGCGACCCATTAGCACACTTTTCCATACAGACCCCCCGCATACACCGCATACCCCGCGCCAAGCCGCAGTCGGCGCATCGAGACGGCAGCCACTCAGCCAAACTCTCAATGGCAGTTTTTCTATTTTTGAGTTAAGGTCAACAACAAAATGGCCAATGCAATGCGAGAAAATCGTCAACAGCAACAACAAGACAAACGGACAGACAGTGAGAGAGTGAGGGGGAGAGAGAGAGAGGGAGAGGGAGATAGACTGCAGCAATAACTGAATACAATTTAAATTGCATTACCCGCATTCAAATCTGATTTGAGAAATTGCATATTCCAAAGCAAATAGATACAAAATATGAAAAATAAATTAAAACAAACAACTATATATAGTTATATAATACCCGATCGTAGTATAGTAAAAGCTTGAAATTATTAACAATTTTGAAAATGTCTGCATTGATCATTAGACGAACTCATCAGTAGAGCTTGATCCTTTAATTTTGTATCTATATTTCCAACATTTCAGGATTGCAGTCTGCCTTCCAATGTTCTCATATCTAATTCTAATATATAAAACTAATATTCCTTTTACAAGTATGCACATTTAGTTCTAGCTTTAATATGGACAGTTGATAAACTTAGAAAAAACAATGAATATTGCATGAGCACATAGTTTAGTAATTCTGATTAACTAGTTTATTAGTAAGAGGAGCGGAGAGAGAGTTTATTGTTAGAGGAGCGGGCGATAGGATCGATGATGATGTTCTTATCGATATCGATAGGTGCAAGCACAACATTTTAGCAATCATGAATTACTAGTTTATTAATAAACATAGTTTAATCTGTATAAATTAGTTGTAGTCTTAATCGATGCAGTTTCACGACTCGTCATCGAGATTGCGATTAAACGCAATCGATATCGATAACTTCAAGCTCAACTACGTGTTGCCACAACAGAAAGCTACTGAGCGCCATCTATCGACAGAAATAGCTCATAACAAGCAAAAGCCACTAAGAGGACCCTTGACGGGAGTGCACGACTTACAGATACCTTAAATCTAGCGGCGACCTAAGCTGTTTGTAACAAGCACTAGCAGCTTCTTCTATAGATACAGATACACAAAAACAAAAACGCTATGGGAAATGCAGTCTGAATACGCATATGCATATGCAATTCTTCGGTGTTTAGAGTCCGATTCTTATGTACCATAGCACAAGACGAATATAGGTATATTTAATCTGTTTATACTATACGATAAATATAGTCAAATACTCAACTCCTCCTGCGTTTTGTTGTTTCGAAGCGTGCACTAGACACTAGATATATATATCTATATGTAGTGACCAAGTCCTGACCAAGAATATATATAATCACATCAATTTATATGATCTTTACTGGATCGGAGATGCTTCCCTCTGCCGATTGCATACACAATTTTGGTTTAGAATTCAGAATGTATTGCTTTATTAAATTTTTGGGCTCAGAAATACCTGGTCAACTATTTAAAGAAAATTATGTGATTGTAAGAATCTTTATTATTAAATAATTATTAAAATTTGTTTAAAATATTACAAACAAGCAAAACTTTAGTACTTAATATCTTACTAACTGTTATGAATCAAGTTTCGAGAGGTGGTGGAAAAGCTAAATAGTCACAGGTATTCCTTTCTGGCCATGGATATGGCCCCTTTTTAGGGACAATCCCGAAGCAAATAAACTATGATGCCATATCGCTTAAGACAAATCTTTTTTACGAATCTCTAAATATAATTTGTACTCTACACTATATTGGATATGTTATAGGCCCTCTTTAACAGGTCAAAGCTGATATTTGGACCCTATAAAGTGCCTATATTCCTCCCTTGCCTCCCTTTAACAGTCATCTTAATGGAACTCCAGCTGGATCCATATCTTAGCAGTGCTCGGGTCAAAGTTTGTCGAACAGTAGTTTTCATGGGAACCATTTTATACTGGGTCAATTTAGGCCAAGGTAGAGTGCTTTGTACCTAATTAAATTTTTAATTCTATTAGGCACAATTACTTAAACAATTTGCCAAACACTTAACATTTGCAAGCCAATAAAATGCAGGTTCGGTAAATGCTTTTATTATTGTTTTTTCTCTTTGCATTTTTTTTATTTTGTTCCGATTGAACGACTTTAATGGCGTTGCACCTTGAAACATTATCTAAACTCTGAATAATAAACATTGCACAATAGCATTTAATAAATACGTATACTAAATAAACTTTTCAATGTTGCATCCTTGATGGTATTTACAATATTTCTGATCGCTTGACTAACGCCAACTGTATTTCAATTACAACTTGCGGCTAACATTTGAGGTTTGAAATTGAATACCGAACACAAGAGAATACTCCACAATGCAATCGGTGTGAATGACCATTCTGGAGGATATGCCTAAGCTGGGGGACTCCAAATTGTTGGCCAATTAGTTTAATATGCAATAAAATACATATTTAATCAACCATATGAATACCTCTTAATAATACGAGGAACGAGTTCTAGAATTCTCGCTATAGTTCAGCTAAAGAATAAAAAATATAGATCAGCCCATAATCATAACCATTCTGGAGGATATGCCTAAGCTGGGGGACTCCAAATTGCTGGGCAATTAGTTTAATGTGGTATAAAATACATATTTAATCAACCATATGAATTGGTATTGGGTATTACGAGGAACGAGTTCTGGAATTCTCGTTTAAATAATCCCTTAACAGATCACCTATTAAGAGAAAATATAGATTACCCCATAATCACAACCATGTTGAAGGATATGTCTAAACGGAGGACTCCAAATTGTTGGTTAATTAGTTTAATGTGGAATAAAATAATGCACATTTAATCAACCATATGAATTGGTATTGGGTATTACGAGGAACGAGTTCTGGAACTCTCGTTTATATATTCCCCAAACAGATCAGCTATAGAATAGAATATATATAGAATAGGCCACAATGCAATCAATGTGAATGACCACTCTGGAGGATGTGTCCAATCTGAGCGACTCCAAATTGTATGCCATTTTTTGTTTCTTATTTACTTTAAGTGAAACTTTTGATGAGCCCATAATCTCTGAAGGATGTGTCTAATCAGAGGGACTCCAAAGTGTTGGGCAATTAATTCAATTTGGAGTAAAATACATATGTACATATTTGATCAACCATAAGAATTCCTCGTAATACAAATAGCTACGAGTTCTAGAATCCTCGTTTGAATAATAGTTTAAGGTATCTTAAAGCCGTTTTGTGGCATTTGCATTCATAGACTTTAAAGCTGCTGCCACGTGGCGGACTTGAAGCACACAAAGTTGCAGCCACAATTTGCATAGCTCGACCTTGCCCCAATTGGGGTATGCAACAACAGCACATAAGGCAGCGGCAAGGACATGCAACGTTGTCCTTGACAAAGCGTCTGTCGCGCCGCTTCAGACGCAACATTCGACATAGAACCTTGTAATGAATTTACAACACAGAGGAGAACAACAACAGCAACAACAGCAACAACTGCAACAACAACTATGCGGTATCCCCTGCAATGTCATGCCCCAATTTGCGTCGTCGGCGACCTCGTTAGCTATTTCCAAAGTGCAGCAGAGGCAGCAGCAGCAGCAGCAGCAACAAGCGGCTGACTTTGACCCATTTAAATCCTTTGAGGTAAGCAATAGACGCAGCGCGGTTATCGAACGCCTCAGTCAGCGTCGGCGTTGACGTCAACGTCGGCGACGGCGACGACGGCGTCGCAAACATTGCAATTATCTGTGTCAATGTCAGCCGGCGTTGCAGTGGGCGGCGACGCGGCGTTAAAGCAACTGAGGCAGAACATAAAGCTCGAGAGTGCAAAGCATAGACAGACCAACAAAGACAGAGACAGAGACTGCGACAGCGACAGAGGCAGAAGCAGAGAAGGAGAACAAGAGCAAGAGCAAGCGAGCGAGCGGGAGAGAGAGAGGGAGAGAGGGAGAGAGCGTGCATACTGCACACACGCGCCAAACGTTTGATGCGGCTGACGGGTTTCGCTTGATGCGGCTGACACACACACACACACACACACACACACACGCACACATTCAAATGTGACCGTCAATTTCTATGCAATTTCACTGTGTATGTGTGCATAGTGTCTGTGCGTGTGTGCGTTCGCATCCTTGTGCCCAATCTCTAATGCATTTTACAAAACAGCACAAACAAAAATAAAAAAAAGAACACAAAAGTGCTTGCTAACTCGAGCAGGCCTGACTAGAAGACACCCTGTAAATGCCTACATGCTACAAATTGAAGGCAGAATTTTGCGTATTTTGTGAGAGAAACTGCCGCTCGAGAGCCTTAAAAGCATTATGTTTCAGAAGGAATACTGGCTGATAGTCGTTAATGCCCATCTGTTGCCCATTTTTAAGGAGTATTAATGCGCGACGTGCGCTTGACCCAAATTCTAACGCACGACGACGACCTTGCTCCAATTTTAGCTACACGCTCAGGATTGCAGCGACGCCCCTGCACTTGTGGGTATTCCAATGCACACGCTTGTTAGTATGCACGCACGCACACACACACTCGCACACGCACACTCATACAACATGCAGCATTGAAGGTCGCAAAAGTGGGCGAAGCGACGCGACGCGACGCCTGACATTGCTGAATGTCAGCCGCAAGCAGCAGCAGCAACAATAACTAACGCTGTACTTGCAACTCGCAAGTGCGTGCGTTTGCTGACGCAGCGGCATCATCCGAGACGAGAGCAATAAATTAAGCTGCTCTGGTCGAGAGCACTCGACTAGGCGATACCCTGTTCGCTGTTGCATACGTATTATCGATAAATATCGATTTTCATTTGCTTATTATGAAACTTGAAAAAACGCATCTTCAACCCCATCTATATATTCTTGATCAGGCCGAAAAGTTGAGCTGATCTAGCTATATCCCTCTATGTATCTATATAAACGCGTCGATGTGGGAAACTACAAAAACAACTCTTCAAATTTGAAGTGTATTAAGATATGCACCACACGAAAACCAAGTTTTTCTCTTTACTTTTGTCTATAACTTCTCCCATTTCCATTAGACCGATAAATATCGATTTTGGGACGTGGGCTTTGCTCAAAAATTGTGAGTACTAGTACTCACTGAGTGCTTCTTAATTTTAAACAAATTTGTATACCCTTTTAGAGGGGTATAATAACTTTGTCATGATATGTGTAATGCCTAGGCGACATGTCGGGTCGCATAAAATATATATATTCTAGATCTTCATCAACAGCTGAGTCTGTCTGGCTATTCGTTTATCTGTTTGTATGCAAAGTAGTCTCTCAGTTTTAAAGCTATCGTCTTAAAACTTCGCATAGGTTTATCTTGCTAGTGCAGACAGTGCATATATCGGAACCATCCGATTCGAACCACTATATCATATAGCTGTCATAGGAACGATCGGTCGAAAAGTATTTATACATATATATATATATATAATTTTTACTTATCAAGCTATCCGGACCAAACTTGGCATTTAGAAGTTTTACTATGTCCCCTAAATTTATGCAAAATCTTATCAATGTCAGACAACTATAGATATTCGTACTTTCTGGTTTTCATACCCTCGTAAAGGGTATCAAATATAGCTGCTATAAGAAAGATGAGTGGAGTAGAAGGATCTAATATGAACAAGTAAGAGCTCGGGAGCTCCCGACTAGGGAATACCCTGAACCCTCTTTGAGGTGGTAGCGGGGAGGTGGCGATAGGTATAAAATGAAAGATACTTGGCATATATATAATATTCTAGAAGCAACACATCATGTTTGGTGACTCTAGCTCTTATTATTTACCCAATTTGCTCAAAAAACAGGATGTCGATATCGATTTTTATCGATTGCTTGGAAACGGAGTAAGTTATCGATTATAGGAAACAAACTCGATCTGCGTAGGAACTAGGAGCACCTACATCTATCGCTCATACATACGGACGGACCGACGGACGGTCGGACGGACGGACGAACAGACAGACGGACATGGCTAGATCGACTCGGCTATTGATGCTAATCAAGAATATATATACTTTATGGGGTCGGAGATGCTTCCTTCTGCCTGTTACATACATTTGCATTTTGCACAAAAACATTATACCCCTTTGACCCATTTTTAATGGGTTCAGGGTATAAAAAGTATTCTGTTTTCAAAGATTCGTTTTTCGAGCTGCACTTTTCGCACATATCTGCAAAAATGAAATGTCTACAAGGGTATTAAGTCTTCGGCGTGCCGAATGTATTCCTATTTACTCGTTTTTTTTTTATTCGTTGATATATTTTTGATGTATTATTATTAAAGAGAATTTGGACTTCTGTAAAAGTTACTTCAATTTGGTTATGTTTCATGAATTGTAATTGGATATTTGTAGAATTATATTTTATTTTTCATTCATTTCATTTCATTTGGTATTATTCATTATTTTGGAAAAATACGCCTTGTTTTGGTATTTTTTAAAAAATTTCTTTTATGAATAAATATCTTCAATTGTTTTGGTATATTTAATTTTGGGTTTTTTCCCGGATTTGTTGTTGTTTCGCTTGATTATTCACGTTCTCTTCTGCTTTGATTTATTTATTTGCTTTAATTTGTTGCACTTTCAGCAACAATGTTGTATGTTGCACACACACAACAGAATATTGCCAACATTTTAGGACTTATGCGGAACTAATCAAATTGGGTAAAGGATATGTCTACTTACCCCCTTGATCGTCAATCTCTAGGCCAAATTCATCCTCGGACATGGACTCATCCTCGGAGCTTATGTTGGAGCCGCTGAGATTGCCCGTCTGATGATGTTGTTGTTGTTGTTGTTGTTGAAGATGTTGCTGCTGCTGCTGTTGTTGTTGTTGTTGTTGTTGCTGCTGTTGTTGTTGTGTTGTATTGTTGCTGGTTTTGGTGGCAGCACAGGAACTAGCCGCCAGCTCCTCGATGCTGTGCAACGATCTTCGATTGGCAGTGCTTGTTGATGTTGCAGCTGTTGCAGTTGCAGTTGCAGTTGCTGTTGCCGTTGCAGTTGCAGTTGTTGTGTCAGCCAGGCCGTTGTTGGCAGCAACAACCGCATCCTTGTCGCTGCTGCTGGGCACCACCTCGAAGTCCAGCAGCTGGGCCGTTGTGGAGCTGAGAAAGCCGGATGTGCTCACCACGGACGCCGTGGCTCCGGCTCCGGCGCCGACTCCGTTCTCCAACGGCTTCAGCTGATGATACTCGACCGAGCTGGTCTTCTGCAGCAGCAGCGGATCGATGCTGCTGAGTGTCTCGACGCTGGCCGTGTTCTGGTTGCTGTTGTTGTTGTTGTTGCTGCGATTGTTGTTGAACAGGATATTGGCAAATGATGACATGGATACGGATTCTAGTATAAGTGGCCCGTTACCGCCGCTAGATGGCGCTGAGCCTTTACCATCCACATTGTTGTTGTTGTGATTGCTATTACTGTGCGGATTGGGACTGGCAAAGATGCGCTCGCAGAGTCCGCTCAAGGAGACGGCGCCATCCAATTGGCTGTTGTCGATGGCCTGCAAGGAGCTAAAGTTCTCAACGGGCGGATTCGAATTGGAATTGGGCAGCGCGTCCTTTTGCAGCTGGGCATAGTTAATAAATGGCAACATTGGTGTGCTGCCCGCGGCGAGCATCTGATCCTTATGATGGTGTGGCAACACTGGCTGCTGATGCTGCTGCTGTTGTTGCTGCTGTTGTTGTTGCTGTTGCTGTTGCAGGTGCTGGTGATGATGATGTTGGTGCTGATGATGATGATTGTTGCTATCGTTGTTGCTGCTGGCCGCATAGTTGGCAATGCTGCTGCTGCTGCTCTCGGCCAGCAAAGGTACATTAAAGGTATCCATGTTAATACGTTGCGTAGTATTGTGATGTACTTTGACTTGTGTTGTTTTCTTTGTTTACAGTTATTAGTGATGCTTGAATTGTTGTTGCGGTTTGGCAGGTAGCTTTAGTAGTTGCAATTACTCACAAATTGTCTTCCAGCTGCAAAAAGGTCAAGCGAATAACAACCATGTTAGCAAAGTGTAAAACGCATTAACAGCAAAGAAAAAAAAAATAGATGTGCCCGGAGGGAAAAAGCTCAACAGGATATGAAGCTAAATATAAACGCAGCCCAATGTTGTTCTATGAAAGTCAGTCAGGCAAAAGGGAATGTAGGTCAAGGTCAAGTTGTCATATACCCACAACATCGAAAAGCTTTAAAGCCCCAACTGACGCGGCGCAGCTTTGAAAGCTTCGGTTATAAATTGCCGATTAACTTTATAGATGATAAATTCGGAATATTACAAAATATAGGTTACTCGGTTTTACTATAGATCTACCTTGTCTGATTTAGAAACTCTTTTCTACTACATAACGGTCAATTACTCTTTTCGCACCTTTAATTACCAACTATGTTAAAAGAGTCCAATTTGTGAATGCAATTGGCTGCTTAGTTCCAGTTAAAGTAAATCCAATTAGAAGCCCAGCTTGCAGTTATGCGCTTTTCACCACTCACTAAATCCAATCAGCATTAATCTTTACAAATTTGCTGTTGCTTCCACTTCGTTCGGGTTATTGGCAATTCCCACTGGAAGGCCCTCAAGTAACTTGCACAGATCTTAATTAGCTACATTCAACCTAACCCTTGGCATCTTTGCGGCTTTCCCAACGAAGTTGATGCCAAAAAAGCTCAGCCCAACTAGACAAAAGATCCGGGACAGTTGACAGGGGCGGACAGTGTAAGAGGCGTGCCAGAGCACAGAACGATGAAGCAGAAACGTACCTTTCATGCTAAATAAAATACCAACAGCAGCTGCTGCTGGTGCTGCTGCTGCTGTTCTGACGTCGACGTCGACAGCGACAGCGACGCTGTAGCGCATGCGCCGCTACAACGACAGCGATCACAACAAAGACGCGCTGCTACTCCGGCGGCTCTTGGGGCGCTCGATTTGGTGTGCTTTTTCTTTTTGTCGTTCTTAAAACCAGTTGGGACCGAAAGCAAAAGTGCTATTATTGCTGTTGTTGCTGTTGTTGTCCCGTTTCGCCTTCTCTATTTGTTTGTACACTTCACACGGTTATTCGCACAAAGAAGAAGAACTATCGTGATTCATGTTGCCCCTGCAGCCCTGTTCCCGCTACGATCAGCACTGATGCAGTTTCCGCCTGCGCCAGCAGCAGCTGCGAAGTCGTCGTCGAAAGCTTTTTCAGCATATTTTTTATTTTATTTTGTTTTTTTTTCCCCCGCAGCACTCACGCACACAGTCGCGCGCTCACTCTTATTATTATTATTGCTGCTGTTGTTGTTGTTGTTGTTGTTGCTGCTGCCGCCGTCGCTAGTGTATGTTCTTATTATTTGCGTTGCGCCAATTCTCTTGCTATTTCTTTCTTTTTTTTTCGTTTTCGCTTTGCCTATTCGCTATTCGCTTTTAGTGTTGTCTTTCGCACATGGAATTTGTTTTTGCATGGCGGCAACGGTGGCGTCGGCGTCGGCGTTTGCGCTGCTTCCTTCTATGTATCAAAAACAGCAAATTTATTGCAATTATGCCGAGCCAGACGACGAAAACTTCTTGCACAACGACAACGAGACGACGAGAAAGACGAGCACGCGCAACAAGCGAAAAGCTCTTCCTACAAAAACAACAAATTGCAATTCCCTATTACACACGAACGAACACATGAGAACAACGCGCACTTATGTATATACACTTATACACACACAATTACGACCATTTACTTGTTGTTGCTGTTGCTGTGGCTGGCTGGCAGGGGGCGCTCTACTAATTTTGTTGTTGTTTTAGCTGCTCTGCTCCAATTCTATGACAGAACAAAATATGTATGTGCATACATATAGTACGTAAACGTGTGCATACATATTTATGTAGGTATGTGATAATTTTACAAAACTTGCACTACCGTTATTGGAACTTGCTTTAGCTGTGGCTGCGACTGCTGCTGTTGCTGCTGCTGCTGCTCACGCATATAAATACACACATTTTCATCTTGCTTTTAAGTTTTTAGTGGCTTTTGTTGTTATTGCTGTTCTCGAATTCGTAATTCTCACACTCGCACACCGTTTGGTTTTAAACTTCACTTTCCCTGCCGCCGACACACGCCACGCTATTTGAATATAGTTGCTTTTACTTTCTTTCTATTTGTTTATTCCGATTTTTTCGGGAAAACTATGCACAGCACACAACACACGCAAAAATTAGGTCTGTAGGCCAACACAAACGGGAACACAGTAAGAGTAGCAAAGTTGTTGGCGTAGGTAGAAGAAGAGGAAAGCACACACGCATACACACACACACTCGCAAGTACGCAAAACACACACACACACACCCATAGAGAGATAGACAGATCGAGTGCGACGCGGGGCCAAGGACGTGTAAAAGGCAGGCAGCAGCAGCGACAGCGTCAAAAGTATTCTTGGCCTTTAAACGCGCATTTGAAGAACAAGGACGGCAATCATATGGCAAGCAGCGCCAGAAGCTTTGAGCTTAAAGCAATTTTGCACATCAAAGCAACTGTGTGTAAGGGCTGAATAGCTTTTTCCACCAAACGCCAGCTATCGGGATAAATTTGAGTTGTTAATAAGCGCCATCTACGAGAGCTTTTCTTTAACGGTTTTCAAGCACTTTTGAACTATATAGCGCAAGGTAAATTAGGTTTCTAGTAGAATCTTAAGGAAAACCATTTGCTTTAACGGATTTTTTGTGCAAACTTCAAATACGTTGGAAAATTCCATTCTAGAGTTAGATTCGTTTATATATAATGCAAAATTCATTTACTTCAGAGAACATACTTGGTAGTAATAAGTTGAAAGGATTTGATTTACGATCTTCGAAACACGAAAATTGAAAATATTTTATTGATAAGAAAATAGTTTGCATTTCCGTTTATTTTTGTTATTACAAATTACGTTTCTGTTTTATAAATATAATCATTGAACATTGTTGCCGTTTTTCATTTACAATACAATACACTTACACTTATATACATATATATATATCTATATATATATATATATAAAGACATTTATAGTTATATAAATTGCCAAAAAGTATCTTTAGCTATCTTTTAGTTGAATATGAACTTATCGTAGCTTCAATATTACATCAAAAAGTTACAAATCTATATGCAAAATTGATTTACGATAGATATAAATAACATATATTTGTAAGCATATGCACACTGGAGTGTTCTATCAATATAAATATAGACATAAATATATAAACATTTATGCATATATGCATATATGATTTTGATTTGTTTGTTATGTGTAATAATTTCATTTAAAAATACATAATACATAAATACACCTTTGTTGCTTTACTTACTTACTATTATTTTATATTTTCATTAATTAATATCTAAATTATTATATTGTTTTGTTTTTGCTTCGTTTTCTTTTTTTGCTAGCTTGTTTCGTTAAAAACCATAGATTACATTACACAATTAGGCCTAGGTATATTAGATTTCGATTAGCTGATCTATCGGGTGCTCTCCGACTGCCAAAACTTGGCATCGAAAGATTCTCGTTGCTTATTCCTTTTCTCTTGCTTGTCCTTCTTTTGTTTACAATATTCTGTCCTTTTTTTTTGAATGTGTGGGTATAGCACCTTTGTATCACTTTGCACTTAGTTCTAATTGTTTTTATAAAAGACTGTCTTCCAAAGACAAAGACGTAAAACTGACCACTAAAATTATCGGCTAAAATACATATATATATATATATTTATTTATATATATATACATATATGTATAGACACACACACTCTAATAGTCGGTGCATTATCATGTATTATCTAATGAATTAAAATTCACGACGTACTCGTTCTAAAATTTCATTAAAATTGTTTTAACGCCCAACAAATTCTTGACGCTGTCGTTGTATCTGATGAGCACAACCTTCGAGGAGCTAAACACATTCAGCTTCTCGCCGGCGCACAGCAGCTGCAGGCACGTCGCCTGCTCCAGGAAGTCATCGATTTTGAACTCCCTCAGCAGCTGCTTCTGTGTGCTGGCCAGGGCCTGGCCATTCGGGCAGATCTGTGTAGGAGAAATAATCATATATGAAATGGTTTTGATTTGCATGCGAATTGACTGGTTGATTACCTTGTTAAGCAGCGTATCCTTGGATTTAACCTTAAGTAAATTGCACAAATCATTTAAGAGTACCCATTTATCACTGCCCTCGTCCTTGAGCAAGTACAGTGGTGGCAAGGGCACATCGGCCTCTTCAAATTTAAAAATATCACCGTTCGATTCGTCCGCCAACGTCTCTTCGTCCTCATCATCATCATTATCGTTATCGTTATCGTTATCGTTATCAATGTGATCATTGTGTACATTCAACTCGTTATGCTTCACATTCACATTCACATTCACGTTCACATTTATATTTGTATTCATATTCATATTTAAATTCTCGTCCTCGTCCTGTGGTTCCCGTTTAACCTCATTCTTGCCATTCACAACATTCGTTACATTTTGCTCAACGTTAATATCATTGTTTTTGTTGTTATTCGTATCCTCAAAGCCCGCACCAGGCTCCATTTTCACCGTAGTCGTTGTTGTTTCCGTTTCCGTTTTGGTTGTTCTTGCTATTGTTGTTGCTATTGTTGTTGCTGTTGTTGTTGTTGTTGTTATTGGTTTTGTTGCAGTCTTTGCGCTTATCTCCCCATTTTGTTTAACTGTCTCCTTACTCTCCTCACCACCCTCCCGTGATAGTCCGTTCATATTGTTGTTGTTGTGGTTGTTGTGGTTGTTGTTGTTGTTGGTGCTGTGGGTTTTGGGCTTTGCCGGATTCTCGTTGTCGTCAGGTCCGCGTTCTTGCCTTCTCCTTCCTCTAGGTTGAGCTCTGCTCATATCACATGCTGTATTCGGTACATTATCGAATATATCAAAACCGTTTTCCTTCTTATCTGTAAACATAAAAAACCAAACGATATTTTATTGATCTTTTACAGTGTATTGAAATGGTGTACTTACCAAATATCTGCCAGGGTCCCGGAAATCGCATTGGTTTTATGTCAGCGGCCGCACTTTGTGCATCGCTGAGGTGAGAACTCAAGATGCCGCACATCAATTTGCTTGAAGCTAACATGAGTGGGGTTTGACCTGGAAAAAGAGAGCGTGTTGGATCAATTCGTTATTTCTTGAGCAAGTTAAGAGAGCGCAAGATGGGAATACTTTATTAAAGAGAGAAAGAGTGGAAGAGTAAGGTAATACAGAAGGGAAGACTGGAAGCTGAACGTGATACAATAACATATAGAAGCTTTGTAACTTTTATAAAGAGAAGTAGATTAAGAAGGAAAGTTAATACAGAAACAGATAACATTTCTGTAGATTTATTGAAGAGAGACAGATTGGAAGGGAAAGGTAATTAAATAACATATAAAAGTTCTGTTGCTTCATTAAAAGAGAAGCAGATTGAGAAAGTAAGTTGATACAATAACAGAAAAGAGCTCTGTAGCTTTACTAAAGAGAGGTAGATTGGAAGAGAAAGATGATCAAATAACATAAACAGATCTGTAGATTCATTAAAGAGACCCAGATTGGAAGAGAAAGGTAATGCAATAACATAAGAGAGCTCTATCGCTTTGTTAAAGAGAGGAGGATTGGAAGAGAAAGGTAATACATAAGGGCAGAAAGATACGAGCTCTGCAGCTTTATTAAAGAGAACTAGATTGGAAGAGAAAGAGGAGCAAATAATACATAAGAGCTCCATCGCCTTGTTAAAGAGAGGACGATTGGATTGTGAAAGAGAGGGAGATTAACATAAAAGAGCTCTGTAGCTTTATTGAAGAGTGACCCATTGGAAGGGAAAGGTAATTAAGCATAGACAACAGATGAGAGAGTACATCGGAAGAGATCATTCGGAAGTAACCCTCTAGTTATTAACTAAGAGCGCCTTTCTATTGCCTTACGCTTACCTGAGTACGTTGCCAGCAACGGATCAGCGCCATAGGATAATAGTAGACGCACGACCTCCTCGTGGTCATTCTCGATTGCGCCGTGCAATGGTCGAATGCCAGATTGGGCGGCTTCCGAGTGATTGGCACCGAACTGCAATAGAATCCGGGCAATCTCTAGCCAACCCTGGGTGCAGGCCTCGTGCAGCGGCGTATAGCCGGCATTGTCCTTCAGATCCGGATTCATGCCCATGCGATCCAGGCAATAGACAACCACATCAATGAGTCCCTGACGCGCCGCCTTGTGCATGGTGCTCTGGCCGACGCCCTTGTTGAGCACCCACTTCTGTATCTCCCGGTACACGTCCATTTCGGTTTTGATCTTGATCGGCAAATGGGAGGTGCTGCCCGCTATGGTGCTGTCCGTGTCATCGAGACGTTCATCCGCCGCCGCCGCTGCCGACTCCGCCGCGTCCATGGCCGCGAAGGAGGCGCCAAGGCTGGGCGTTGCTTGCTCCCCGGCCGTGGCATTGGGCGTACTTGTGATGGTGCTGCTCGTGCTGGTGTTGTGGTGATGCGTGGGTCGCTTCTTCTTGCGTATATAGTCAAAGCCGGAGCTGCCCTTGCGCCGCAGATACTTGCGCTTGTGCGGACAGTGCGCGGCGGTTGTGGCACTGCCGGGCGAATCTGTCTTCTTCTTGGCCTCATTGTTGAGACTGTGCCTGGCCAGCTTGTTGTTGTCCGCACTGACAATGCAATTCATTTGCTCCAGAAAGTCCTCGTACTGCTGGTAGCTCAACGTGGATCCCTCGCCCTCGCCCGCCGCCTGTTGCTGTGCACACTCCGGCGGCGCCGAGGCCGGGCGCTCCGTGCCCACAAAGATTTCCCGTATGATCTCGCGACGCTGCTGCAGCTTGGACTCCGTGCGCGTCTTGCTCTGCAGCACCTTCGTGTCGAAGATGCTGAAGTGCCGCTTGCCCGTGCTGTCCTCCAGGCTGTGCTCCGTCGTCTCCTGCAGCTGCTCGTACAGCGAATTCGAGGCGGACGTCTGCGAGGCTTCGCTATAGTTCTGCAGGCTTGTGGCGCAGTTCGACAGCTGCGAGGCGCCGTTCTTGCTGCCCTGCTGGCTGCCATTGCTGGTGACGCGCAGATGCAGCACATCGATGATGGACTTGGGCGTCGCCTTCTGCTGCTGCTGCTGCGATTGCTGTTGCTGCAGCTTGGATCGCGGCTTGCGGCCTCGCGTGGACTGGAAGCGGGCCATTTCCTGCGTGAGATGACGTCCTCGCTCCAGATCCGGCAACGAGGCGGCCACGTGCGGCAGCTTGTTCAGCTTGTTGATGGAGATCAAGCGTTGGGGTATCTTCAGCGCCAGCTTATAGCGGTATTCCTCCAGAAATAGCTGCTGCTGCGGCGAGGGATTCGTTTTGCTGCTGTTGCTGTTGTTGGTCGGCCCAGACTTGGGATTGCCCTTCAACTTGCGTCCATTCAGCTGAGGCCAGATCGACGACCGACTCACGCTTGTTGCGCAGCCGTGTGATCATCATTTCCTTCTTGGCATCGGGCACCAGTTTGCGCACATATTTGCGCTTAATCTTTGTCGTCGAGTTCCGTATGATCTTCTCGTTGCGCAGAACCTTGCTATTGGCCAGCTGCAGCTCCAGTTCCTTTTTCCGCTTGGATCTGGTCATGGTGTTTGGTGCAATGCGAGTTTTTAATGAGGTTTTTGGCTTGCGCTTGGCTTGATTCCCTTCCCTGGCCTCGGCCATGTCGGCGTCCTCTTCCTCTTCGTCGTCATCCTCTTCGTCCTCTTCTTCATCGTCTTGCTCCTCCTGCTGCTGCTGCTGCTCCTCATCGCTATTGCTGGCCTTGCTCGAGCTGCTCTTCTCATCCTGCTCTAGCTCCTGTTCCTGCTCCTGCTCCTTCTCGCGTTGCTTTTCGCCCATCTTCTTTTTGCACTTTCCACTTGTATATTGCACTTTGTTTTCCTTAGCCGTGGCTATCCTCGTCTTCTTGACCAGGTTCTTTATGCTATTCTTTGCCTCGCTGGAACTGTTGGCTCCGTCCTGCTCCTGTTCCTCGTCGCTGCTCTGCTGCTGCAGTTGCTTCTCCTTTTCGTCTGAGCGACGCGGCTTGCCCTTGCGCATTAGGGGCTTCTTTTGCCTGGCCGTATTGCGCCTGTGCAGCTCCGTGGTGTCGCTCTCGGAGCTGCTGCTCTGGCCCGCCGTGGGTGCCAACCGTGCCGCTATGCGCTGCTCCTGCATCATTCGCTTCTTCTCGCGGTCCGACTTGCTCAACTTCTTCTGCGATGCGCCGAACACGTTGCCATTCGTGGTCGTCGTATTTGTCACCTGTGTGGTTGTTGTTGCCGCCGACTCCGCATCCGCCGGCAACGGCTGACGCTTGAGTATACGTGCCACGGGCAGATCATCCTCGCTCAGCTCCAGCTTGATCCGGCTGGTGGGCAGAATGGCCGACGAAACGCTTTCGTTGGCAGACGTCGCTGATTGGACGGAGTTTGTCTTGACGGGCATCACTTTGGTCAGCAACTGCTCGACGAGATTGTTACAGGTGCTGCCCCAGTCCAAGAGGCTGTTGCTGTTGAAGCTCGTCGGGCTGGCATCCTCCAGCTCGAGCTCCGGCGTGGGCGCCGGTTCCAATTTGATTTGTATGTGATTTGTCTGCTGACTGGGATGTGGCGCAGGTGGTAGAGCAGCTGCTGGAGCTGCTGTGGATTCAACAGCTCCAGTTGCTGCAACGGGAGTTGCTGCGATTGTTGTTGTTGTTGTTGAACTGGCAAGAGCCAGCACCGGCGGGGTGAAGGTGAATCCCTTCAGCTCCGCCTTGGTGCGTATGCGTGGCTCCGTCTTCGGCACCAGCGTCGGTTCCTGTTTGGGCTGTGGACAGACAATGATGCGGCTACCCGACGTCTGCTCCAATCGCTTGGCGACCGAGGCCTGCTCGTTGACGGCTATGACCGGCACAGAGGCGACCATGCCAGTTGCCGGAGGCGCTTCCAGCCGGGTTTGCTTGGCTGCCGCTGCTGCTGTTGCCGCAGCTGCTGCTGCCGCCGCCGCCGCCGCTGCCGTTGCCTGATTGTACTCTTGCAGATGCCGCTTGCGTCCCAGATAGTTGGGGTTGCTGCTGTTGTGGCCACCCACTGTGCCCGCCGTGCTCGAGCCTGTGCCCGTGCCTGCTCCTGGTTCGGTTGTGCTGGGCGTGGGCAACGACCTGATGCTCGTCTCGGGCGGCAGTTGCGGTCGCTTGGCAAACGGATTCGTCTCCAGTACGCTGGGACGCAACTGCTGCGCCGCCTTGATCAGCATGGGCGTGGCCTCAGGTGAGGCAGCCACGGCAGCCGCCGCCGTAGCTGTGCTCGGCGGCGCCTGGCGTATCACAGCCGTTGCCGCTGCCGGCGTGCCTTGCGCAGTTCGGTTGCTGCGCGCAAAGTTTGGCGTTATATCAAGGCGAGGTAGACCCAGACCTGTGCCCGGGACCTGTGGCGTGGCCGATGCCGTCGACTCCGTCAGCGTGCGCTGATATTTGTAGTCTGTGGAGTCGGCGGTCTGTTTGATTGTGCGCATGGACAGGTCCAGCGGTGAGTGGGCGGCAGGCGGGTTGGGCAACGGCAGCGGCAGTGTCTGCGGCTGCGTTTGCACCTGTGGCAGTGGCACCTGTTGTATAACGGGCGCAGGTAAAGGAGGAACTGTAATTGTGACTGGCGAGTGGCGGGCGGTGGTCGCGGCTAGGCGACTTTCCGCCGTCTCCATTTTCAGCGTCTTCTTGATAATCTGCAGATTGAGCTCCTGCTCGCTGGCCGTGTTGCGCTTGAGCATGTCATTGATCAGCGCCCGATAGTTGGGCTTAACGGTGGCAGCGCTTTTCTTGGCAGCCGACGGCAGAGCTGATTTGGCAGCCACCGGCGGCGGCGGCGGCTGACAGCAGATGTCCGGCCCGTGCGGATACACCTGCAGCGTGGAGTAATTCGAGGCGGATGCTGTGACGCTCGTGGGCGGCGGCGTATGATTGTACAGCTGCTGGGCCGGCGTGGGCGAGGCCACCTGGGCAGCGGCTGGGGACGGCGTGCCGTGATGATAATACGAGCCATAGCTGGGCGTAGAGCTGAAGGAACCGCGTCTTTGTACATCAGCGGCCAATGGAAGCGGCGGCGGCGGCGCCGCTGTTGCCGTCGGCGCGCCATGCTGCTGCTGCGGCAATAGTTTGCCATACTTGGTGGGATAGGCAGGCGACGGATCACGTGAACTGACCGCAACACCCACGGCCGACGACTGCTCCTGCTCCAGACGCGAGGGCGGCGCAGCCGTAGCCGGATTGCTGTAGGGATTATGATAGAGCGAGGCACGCGTCAAAGCTGGCGGCTCTGGCTCCAATTTGGCGCTTGCAACGCCGCTGCTGCCGCTTTGGCCGCTGCCACCTGTTGCACCGTAGTAATTGACCGTGGACCGTGAGAAGCTGGCGCCAGTGCGTCTATAATCCAAATTGGGCGCCGGCGCCGTCTCTCGCACATACTTTTCAATGGCATTGTGCACGGTATTTTGAAAATTTGGTGGCATATACAGACTCTGATGCTGCTGCTGTTGCTGTTGTTGTTGTTGGGGAGGCTGTGCAGGCTGCGCAGGCGTCAGATGATGATTGATGGCGCTGCGCTGCTCGGTTGGCGGCTCGTAGTGCTGCGGACACTTGCGCGCATAGTTGGGACTAGGCTGCTGATCGGTGGTGCCCAGCAACGCGTTGCTGGGATTCACCACATGATCCATTGGCTCGTAGCGAGCGCCTGCCTCGGGCGCATAGCCGACCAGCTTGGCGCCCGACACTGTCGCCGAGTATTTACTGCTGTCCTCGTAGTAGCGCTGGCTTCCGCTCCCGCTGCCATTCCCGCTGCTGCTGATTGCACTTGGATGCGACTTGCCGTAGCCCAAACGCGGCTGCTGTTGCGGATGCACCAAATGCGACTGCGACTGCTGCGCCTGCTGCTGCTTCTCCTCCTGCGGCGGCCAGTAGGGCGCGTTGTAGAGGGCGCTGCTGTGGTGGCGCGGCACGGGCGCAGCGCCAGTTGGCTGGTTGGAGGCGACATGCACCGTCTTGTACTGCCAGCAGGGATGAGGAGCTGTCGCCTCGACGGACCTCTTGCCGACAACACTCAATTCGCGGTTGGAGGTGTAGTATTGCAGATGAGGATCGCCACCAGATGTCGAGGCAGCAGCACCTGTTGGCGGCATAACAGATGCTGCTGCTCCACCAGCAGCAGCTCCTCCATTGCCAGCAGCAGCTCCATTGCCAGCAGCGGCACGTCCACCCATCACATAAATGGCGGCACGGGAGCGTTCCGCATCCGCTGGCTGTGTGCTGTGGTAATTGATTGACTGTTGACTCGGCTGGTAATGCGGATGAGGTGGCAGGTGTTGCTGCTGCTGCTGCTGTTGTTGTTGTTGTGGTGCTGCTGCAGGTGGTGGCTGTTGTTGTTGTTGTTGTTGCTGTTGGTGGTGTATGTGGTTATGCACCGCATGTTGTGGATACGCATGCACATGCTGATGCTGCAGGTGTTGCAGTGGGTGGGCAGATTGATGATGATGCGTTTGATATTCGTTAAGCCTGTTCGGGTCCATTGTAACTGAAATGAAAAGCAAACAAGATATTTAAGTACAAATCGTATCGAATACCAACAACATGATAAAAGTAAGTACACTTAGCGAGCAGATACCCTTTGATGAGCCCTATTATGCATTTACAATTTAGAGTCCGAGAATTATTATTATTATAATACCTTTTGCCAGGTTATTAAATGCAATTTTAATCAGCAGACCAGCTCAACGTTTTCTTTAAGAATATGCCAGAAACTAATTCATTCCGGTTTTGCTCGAACCCCTAAAGCTCTGATTAATTTTAGCTTTGCGATCAACTGTTTCACGTATTGTTTGGGTCATTGAACAACTTTATTTTTTGTTTCTTCAGAAATCCACATGCTTATAATAATGAGAGCTACCCCTATGAAACGGAATTTATGTGAGACCAGCAGAAAATACAAAATTTCTGTATTTGAAAAAATGGACGATTCCACGTTCTTTTCAACTTGTTTAGCTGCTTACGTTCATTATATTATTATTTTATTACGGTTAAAATGGTTGATATATATAAATATACATCGCAGGCATACCCTATAAAAATCTAACAAACATAACGAAATATTAAATAATGAGAGTATTAATAAAATCATTAAAATCTCATTAGTTTAAGAAGCCCAACTTGAGGAAACCAAAACAAAAGAAAGAAAATTGCAAGAAATACAATTTAAGCGACTTCAGATAAAGTTGCGATAAAATCTACTCAAAGTCCATGCAACACGATGCCCCATTTAGGTGCTAATACTTAGCTTATATTTAAAGCTGTCATTAACTAGTTAATGGGCAGGTGAAAAAAAATTAATGAAAACAATCCCAACTAGCAACAACAAAAACTCACGTGTTACTGATAAGACTAGATATGAAAAGTAAACAAAACTTGAAATGGAAATAAACACACACACACGAGCAGATACACTTACTGCAAAATATATTGTGCCTAGATAAAACAGATAAAACAAGCGTGCTTAGAGGTTCAATGTTAAATTTGAGCACTTAACAGTGTGTTAACATTTTGTTTACATTTGGAGTATTCACAGTTCCCTATGCAAAGCTGCCAAAGTAAACATTTAGCGTAAATAGTATTTTGTAAGTATGTGAAAGGAGTTTAGTATATTTTTCTTCTTCTTCGTTGAAATCGATGAATCAATGAAAAATGCCTAAAAATGATCAAAATACATATGTGCTTAGTGTGGGAAGTCAGGGAAGTAATGTATTTTCCAACACGACCTAAATATGTAAGTATTTTATGCATTTGTTCATGTTGCATCTTTGCGGAACAAAAACCGTTTCCTCAGCAATTACATTTCCAAAACATTTACATGTATTTACAACTATGTAACTCAATCTCAAGTCTCTTATTGCAGCCATAAATTAGCTGCAAGCCAAGAATATAAATTGCGAATGCCCATTTTTATGATGCGCCACTTGCATTTTGTAGAAATTTCAATTGCTTGCACTGTAAACAAACAAATAATTGATAATCAAACGAAAAACAATTACATTTAATACGAAGAAAAGCAACTTCGTTGGCCTCAAAAGCCAAAAGCGCAGCGCAGTCAGCGAAGAAACTGCGGCAGAGTTGTGGGATGTCGATTGTAGAGGTCAAGGCCTCATACATACATACATACATACATGCATACATACAATACAAACATTCGACGACTCTGTGTGTGTGTGTGTGTGCTGCCATTGCCGCTAGCAAAAGTGTAAATAAATTGTGACGCATTTTTTTTGTTGTTATTGCAAGTAATATAAATAAGTATATGCATGCACATGTGTGTGTGTGTGTGTGTGTGTGTGTGTGTGTGTGTGTGTATGCATGCTTGTATATTTGTGCATACATGTGCACAACGTGTGAACGATGTTGCGTCGTCGCGACGTACGAACGAAACAAAACGGAATGAAATGAAACGGAACGGAACAATGCCGCGGCGCAATGCTAAGCGGCGACGTAAGAGCACAACGAACTTTTGCGAAATGTGAAATTGTAAAATTAAAAAACAAAAAAAACCAGAGCAAAAACAATAAATAAGAAAATAAACCGCAAAGCAACAACAACACGAGTCAAATTCAAATGCTAAATAAATGGACATAAAACAAGTATAAAACTTAATAAGCGGCATTCACTAAAACCCAATTTAATACCCTTGCAGTGAGTATTATAATATTTTCATCAAATGTGAAATGTATTGGAGAAGCCGAGAACTCGTTATGGAAAATGTGTTCTTGATCAGTATGAATAGCTAAACGATATATGTATGTAGGTATTTTCCTCGACTTTTTATACCCTGAACCCATTAAAAATGGGTAAAAGGGGTATAATGTTTTTGTGCAAAATGCAAATGTATGTAACAGGCAGAAGGAAGCATCTCCGACCCCATAAAGTATATATATTCTTGATCAGCATCAACAGCCGAGTCGATCTAGCTATGTCCGTCTGCCTGTCCGTCCGTATGTATGAACGCAAGGATCTCAGAACCTTTAAGAGCTAGAGACTTGAAATTTAAGCTGTAGGTCCTCCTATTGCCTACGCAGATCGAGTTTGTTTCCGATAATCGATAACTTACAATCGATAAAAAACGATATAGACATCCTGTTTTTTGAGCAAATTGGGTAAATAATAAGAGCTAGAGTCAACAAACTAAACATGTAGCTTCTAGAATCGAGTATATATATCTGCATTTGGTGTTGGAAGAAGAGGATTCAGGGTATTCCTTAGTCGGGAGCTCCCGACTAGAACCTTTTACTTGTTAGTTTTAAAGTTGTCGCTGTGAACATTTTTGGGAAAAATTGTTGGAATATTCCAACTATAGCTACTCTACGAATCGAAAAAGTATAAGAAACTGAGATTTCGTATAAAAATAACAAATCAGCAATATTTACCTTTGTGACTTATAGTCCAATGATTTGGGAACACCTATTGAAAATATTGACCACATTCAGCATCTGTAAATAAATATTTACTTGATTAATTTGAGGAAAACAAAAGGCTTACTTTGCAAAATCGATCGTTTGCAAACACACAATTTAATTAATTATAGTCAAAGCCCCTCAAAAATATATGTATCTATACGGTTTTGTATTTATAAAATTTGTCATAGGTTACATAGGTTACTGCACAGATCCATGGGCAGTCTCTGCCGAAGGAATTATACTATATCGGATATAGATTGGTCCACTTTTCACTTGTTATCGAATAATGTATTTAAGCTTCTGAGTTCGCAAGTCTTTCATATTCACAGTATTTCTATAAGTTAGTTATTCTATTCTCTTTATCATGACTGCATCGAATTCCACACGTTTCCAAAAACGTAAACCGAAACAATTACGTGTTTGACATTTTGGAAGTCGGCAGTAAAAAAAATATATTAAAAAACATTGATAAAAACTGCTCATTTTTCTTATAAAATGATAAATCAGTTAACTGCATTCAATATTGTGAAATCAAATATATTACAAAAAAATAAAGTTTCATAAGTAAATAAAATTTGCAATAGTCCCTTTACTAAAACAACAAATTAAATTGAACAAACAACTGACTCATTTTTTTCCCATTATCCAAAAAAAAAAAATTGAATAGTGAAAAGTATAAATTGAATTTCTAGCTGCAGGCTGTTCAACTTCGATCGTTACTAAGTATAACATTATCTCTTGCAAGTAATGCCAATCAGGCTAGATTTGTGCTTAAATTTGCGTTGGTCAGTAAAATGATAAGCCACTAATTGCCCTTCGAATCGATAATGGGCATGTATTTAACAAATGCATTTGTATAAACATGTGCACAAAATGTTCTTTATTATTCGAAGATAAACATTTTTAAAAGCAACACAAATAACAACAATAACAACAACAACAACAACACGACACCAAAAGCACAAAGACCGAACTTTTGTAACGCCAACAAAGCCAAATTAAGCTGAGCAACGACGACGACGACGACGACGACGTCGGCGTCGACGATGACGCTAACGATCAGCGACGGAGCAGTTGCCACTGCTTTTGATTTTGCTTTTGTTTTTGTTTTTGTTTTCGTTATTGTCGTTTATTCGCCTTTGGGGGCCAACGGCACATGAACGGAACACAACGAAACGTTAGCGCAGTCAACGTTGATTTCACGGCAGTAGCTGTAGAATTTATGTCGTCGCTGCGGCGCGCAAATGTTGTAATACGCTCGCGGCAGACGATGAGACGGACGTACAGAACTTGCTTGTTCTCTTTCGTTCTCCCTCCCTCGCTCTCTCGCTCTCTCTCTCTCTGTCCCTTTTACTCGTGCGCGCTCTATCATTCTGAATCGCTGCTTTGCACTCAAGTGTTCTGTAAAGCATTACATGTGTTATTTGTGACAGGCTGTTAAACAGCACGTTGTCAAAATATTGATTGTTACATCATATCGTATCACAAAATGCCATAAATAATTACGGTATCACTTATCGGAAATATCCAACATATTTATTAGGCGAGGCAAAACTGATCAGCTTTACTGAGACGCTTAAGAGCAAGTACTTCGCAATTAGGGCCAACCTACTTTGCTCTGTTAACTGTATGTTAACTGCTAAAAACAGGGGGAAATATTCTTAATTACTGACTGGTGAATCTGCAACTGTAAAGCCCATGGCATTGACTTACAAACTGTCACGTTAGGAAATATAAACTTGGTAATGTGTGTTTGAAGTCGGGTCTAGGAGGAAAATCAGGCTTAAAAGGAAGACTTACAAATCTTAAAAGAGGTGAACAGGCAATTCAATTTAAAATTATCTAAAGAAGACCAAATTTCGATTTAATTGCGGATTGTTTTAATGATAGGATAATTAGGATGGGATGTTTTTATTAAGGATAGAAAATGTGTCGATGGGATCAAAGGAAAACAAGCTGAAATTGGCTGAAACGCGGAGCTTTCTTATTAACATAATGTTCAAGTTGTTAAACCCTGTTCGCAGAGTGAAAACATATTATTGCAATTGAGCCACATTCGACTAGCTCGTCCGTCTGACCACAATATTGTGGACACCGATACAAGTATTTTCCCGTCAGATAATGTAGCTTAGAGACAAGGCCAACAAGATGTCGGCAAACCGCAATCCCATTACGTATCCCATTACACAAAGTTTCAAAGCTAGACTCTCTTGAATCTAGACTATAGATGACTTTCTCTTAGAATCAGGACAAAAACTATGTCAAGCCCAAAGTAGCTCAAACACCACAAATCGTAAAGTTCGATATTTGCTTCAACAAGTTGACAGCTTTTGATTCTATTTATTCAGTTAACAAATCAAAAACAAGAGTCAAATTACAATTAGCAACCCTTTGGGTAATCAACATTCAACGAGAACTCAACTCTTTTCATACCCTGAACCCATTAAAAATGTGTAAAAGGGGCATTATGTTTTTGTGCAAATGTATGTAACACGCAGAAGGAAGCATCTCCGACCTCATAAAGTAGATATATTCTTGATCAGCATCAATAGCCGAGTCGATCTAGCCATGTCCGTCCGTATGTATGAACGCAAGGATCTCAGAACCTTTAAGAGTTAGAGACTTGAAATTTTAGCTGTAGGTCCTCCTAGTTCCCGCGCAGATCGAGTTTGTTTCCGATAATCGCTAAATTACTCCGTTTTCAAGCAATCGATAAAAATGTAGATCCTTTTTTTTGAGCAATTTTGGTAAATAATAAGAGCTAGAGTCAGCAAACTAGACATGTAGCTTCCAGAATCGAATATATATCTGCATTTGGTGTTGGAAGAAAAGGGTTCAGGGTATCCCCTAGTCGGTAGCTCCCGACTAGAACCTCTTACTTTTTATTTATTTAGGCAGGTGATAAACTTGAAGTTAACTTAATTGAATCTGTTTAAAGTCTGATATGTATGTTGAGGGGTCATTGCCATTTCTGTGAAACATGCCAGCTGAAACCTGAGCTCTAGTTCCGCAACTTTGGCTTAAACCCCCCTCCCCCCTCTCACCATCACCCTCCAATAACCCCCTAGCAATCATTAGCAGGTACTACGAATAGACTTAAAAGAGCTAAACGTGATAAAAATAAAACATTTTTGATGACAAACGTAATTTGCTTGAAAAGTATTTTCATTTTGGTAAAATGATCGGCAAACAATCAAAAGCATGATTCATTGGAATTATTCATAAAATTAATGAACCTTTTAAATTGTGATTTTCTTTTTTTGGCCAGTCAGCAAATACAAGTTTAAACTTGCATTGTTAACATGCACAAGAAGGCGTGATTAAAACTTAGCACCAATATCATAAAACTTTGACTGAACATTGTGAAAGTTTGTTCTAGTTCGATTTTGTGACCTGGTTCCGCCTCCTCGGAAAACGCCCTACGATATATTTATGTGAACGCTTTTCGAAAACTGAGTCTAGACTAAAGATTTGCGAAAGTTAAAGCCCTTTACCAGCAGATATACTAAACGCATACTATAAATAAACTTAACCTGCATATTGTGTGTATGTATGTGCATATTTATTGATATATATATATATATTTAAGCGGTAAAGTTTGTTGCCAACTCACGATTTAAGCAAACAGTTCTTTAGTTCTATTGTGTTTCGAAACAAACCGGTTGCTGGAACGCAGCTTTGAGCTTTAACAAGGCAAAAATCGAGCTACAGAAACCGTTTAAGCGCGCACTAAAGAATACCTAATTAAGGGGCTTAAAGCTGGGACCGTGCCTTCGTCTCTTGCGCTCGTGACACGGAGATGCAGCGAGGTGCAAAGCAATGCAGTTTGTTATACTTTGCGAAGAGCTTAATACAGATAGAGATACAGATACAGAATAAGATACAGGGACAGATGCGGATACACATTAATATACAGGGACAGATACAGATACAAATTTCCTATTAGACAAACATTTAAAGCTGAACTCAAGTAAGCCAATGTTTTTGACTCCAATTTAAGCCATTGTTTAACTTCTTTCTTCTTTATAAGCTAATTTATATTGATTAGCTAAAATTACTAAAAATACCCTTCACATTCTTTTAAACAGTAGTCGAAGGTTGGAAATGCAGGAAAATACCTATTTTGTAGTCCTCCCAAAGAAATATTGCAAAAATGTTCTCAATTAGAACAAATGGTATCTTATAGCCTAATTCCACTATCAACATTTCTTACATGTTTTGCAAATGTAAAGTATGTTGCCTGTAAGTTTTCCCATACGAAATCACATTTGTAACATTTGCAAAAAATTGTGGTATTCGACTCGAGTAATTCGTGTTTTTCATTGATGATTTATCGAACTTTGTCATTCATATGTTACCGACAACTGACAGTTTAAAGAATGGAGTTTGTAAATGTAACAAATGTTGAGCAAAGTGGAATCAAGCTCTAACATACTGATAAAGATAACGCCAAAATGATTTGCGCTTCGTGTTTATGGCGTGTTCAGCTGAGAGACGGACGCATCTCTAACGTGCACATAGATAAAGAGCAGAAGCGAAAGAGAGAGAGAGGGAGCGAGAGAGAGAGAGAGAGAGAGAGAGGCGAACATACATAACTTGAGCCTAAATAATTATCAGCCCCAACGAATCGCGCACAGCTGTACAATAAAATTCTAAACAATTATCAGTTTTGAGTTTTTAGCTCTCACTTTTGTGGACGGCAAACAAACAACAAAACCAACACACAAACACACACGAGCACACACACACACACACACACACACATGCACATGCGGAGATTATAAAATCGTTGGGCAAACATTGTCAGCACTTCTTCTATTTTTGTACCCTTGAAGAAGGGGCATTATAACTGTAACACGAATTATGTTATGCAGAGAAGGCGACATATTCTGCGGGAAAAAAGATGTTCTAGATATGAAATATGTGTGTGAAATATATGAACATAGTTTTTAAGACTTCTCTTGAACCACTAAGCTCTCATGGGAGGGAATCTTGTGAAACGTGTAAGAAATATCATGAAAAATAAATAAATATTATTTTTGAATTTTATGAGAGCTTTGGAAAAGATCTGATAAAAATTGGCTTAACCACAGTTGGCAGAAATTGTTCGGAGGGAATATTAATCAAAAACAATAAGAAATTTCTTTATAACAACTTTGTGAAAGATCTAACAAGAAATTAATTAAACTCAGTTGGCAGGAATCCATAGGAAGGAATATCCAGAGAGGTATAAAAAATATCTTGAAAAAACTAATACTAGATACTGTAGATTCTACAGATTCGACAAGAAATGAACTAAACTTAATGGACAGGGAAATTTTTAGCTGCCAATGGGAAGGAATAATGGGAAAAGTATAAGAAATATCTTGAAAAAAACCGTCTACTATTTTGAAATTTTATGAATGCCATGGAAAAGATCTGAGTAGAAATGAATGAAACTCAATGGGCAGAAATGTTTAGAGTATGCTTTTCTGTGCACCTCAAGAGCTTCAGCAATGCGAAATTATGTGCATTTTGTCCAATGCAAATTTGAGAATCTTCCAAATTAATGATAAGCTTAGGCAAACTTTTGCTTGAGCTAAGCGTTTTTCTTTTTAATTGCTGACTGATTTGCAATTAAAATTTGAATTTGAAAACCTAAGCAAAAGCCAAAATGCATTCAGGTTGCGAGCAGGCCTAAGGAAAAATTAAAAAACTCCTCTATGGTATAATGTATTTAAGGAGAATAAGATAGAGAAGATAACTCTATATATCTTAAAGCACAGCTCGCGTCAGGCACAATCGATTTTATAGATAGAGCGAGTTAATCAGGCAATAGATAAGCCTGTAAACTTGTCCTTTACACCTGGTACAATAAGTTCAATTTATGAACAAGACATTATTTGACTTTCGTCTGCTTCTTCTTGGTTGCTTCTTATCTCTAGGTTTGTGTCTTAACTTATCTGTTCTGTTGTAGATTTGTGTTTTCTATGTAGGCTACGACATTAATATTGAGCATTAGAACTGAATTGAAGAGCTATTCTTATTATTGATCTTGTTCAAGATCCGATCTGCTGTAAACATAACATTTGCTCCGATTTGCTCAATTGTGACATTCCCGTTCTCTGCTTAAAACTCGCAGGATTCGTGCCCCAAATTCTTATGCGGCCGAAAAGCCCCGTTACGCACGATAAAAAGCCCTAAATCACACTTATTTTCTATCGTTAGGCAAATAATGGGAAATAATGCTGGATACAAACAAGATCAGAGTAGGATAGTTTTGCATGGGAATATGTAAAATGTGTGTAGATTTAAAAATAAAACCCTTTCCAGCTATTTTCAATGGGTTCAATATATTCCCAGTATGTCAATTAGCTCGCATAATTTAACATATATGTACTTCACATGTGTAAGTACAGAAAAAGGGGGAACAGAAACTGTTATTAGGGTGGGGTACTTTTAGTATTAACCGTAATTTTGGTAACCAAGCAAATTAAAGTCAATTGAAGCAGAAAATTGTATACACATACACATGCATATACATATGCATATAAATACATATAAATACACACATATACATATATACGTTTCTCAGCAGGTGTCAACAGCGCCAAATAGATATATTAAAAAGCCCAAACATAAAGTAGGCTGCGGCTTAACCCCTCCCTTTTAGCTGTCATTCTGTTGCTGTTAGCCAAAGAGCTTTAATTAAAGCGCGCGTCCATTAAATTTGCACAAAAAACAATTTGTCTGTTGTTTGCACAGTTTGAGGTGAGACGTGTTCGAAATTTATTAAAAAAAAACCACCCAACCTTAACAAAAGGCATCAAATAATAAACAAAAATATATTAACAAAACCGATAAATAGATTTCAAAAAGGCAGAAACTTAAATGCCGTTTAATCAAAATCAAAAACAAAAACCCATACTAAATAATCACCGATATACAGGCAGCTATAGATATAGGGTCCGATCTAATAATTCAAAAAAGCAAAAACAAAAATCCGAGTTGCAAATATCTAAAACAAAATTTCATACAAGATCCACTTCGACAAACGTCCAGGCACAAGATATAGTGGTCCGATCAAGATTTCCCTATAAAGCATAGTAAAACAAAAAGTCGAGTTGGTCAAGATACTATAAACAAAAGGTTTTCATACAAAACCAATTCACCATCGTCCAGCAGCCATAATATAGTGGTCCGATCTAATAATTCCCTATAAAGACAAGAAAACAATAAAGCATGCAAATATCTATAAACAAAGGTTTTCATACAAAACTAATTCGACCACGCCATGGCAGCCATAGATAAGGTCCGATCCAGCTGGTTACATATGTGCGCGGCAACAGAATAGGGACTCCAAAGTTCATTAAGATACTTAAAACGAGGGACTAGTTCGCAAGAAACAACAGACGGACACGACAACGGACAGCAACGACCCGCATGCGATCAAGAATATATAACTTTAGGGGCGGAGATGTCTCCTCCATGCGTACACATTCACGACAAAATAAATACCCCCAAGTATAAAAGGCTTTAATCAAAAACCGATGTAAAAAGATTTACAAAAAAAGAAGCAAGTGAAATCTTTAAAGCCGTGTTTAATCCAAAATCAAAAAACAAAAATTCTCCATACAAAAACTTAATAATATATATAGTGTCCGATCTAATAGGATTTCATATATAGAGGAGCATAGTAAAACTAATAAACCGATTTGGTTAAGATATCTAAAAACAAAATGTTTTCATACAAAACTTAATTTCACGATCGTCCTAGCACTATATATATAGTGGTCCGATCTAATAGGATTCATAAAGAGGACTTAGTAAAACAATAAATGCCGATTGGCAAGATATCTGACAAACAAAATTTTTCATACAAAACTTAATTTCGACCGATCGCCTAGGCCTATAGACATAGTAGTCCGACTTAATAAATTCAATAAAGGACTAGTAAAACTAATAAATGTCGAGTTGGCAAGATATCTATAAACAAAAGGTTTTCATACAAAAACTTATTTCGACCGATCGTCCTATGCACATAGATAAGGCCGACTAAAGATTTCATATATAGGAGCATAGTAAAACTAATAAACCGAGTTCAAGATATCACAAACAAAATTTTTTCATACAAAACTAATTTCACCGATCGTCCAGGCAGCTATAATATAGTGGTCCGATCTAATAGGATTCATATAAAGGAGCTACTAAAACAATAAATGCCGAGTGCAAGATATCTACAAACAAAATGTTTTAAAAACTAATTCGACCGATCGTCCTAGGCAGCTATAGATAAGTGGTCCCTCTAATAGGATTTCATAAAGACTTATAAAACTAATAAACCGAGTTGCAAATATCTACAAACAAAATTTTTCATACAAAAACTAATTTCACCGATCGTCCAGGCGCTATAATATACCGATCTTAATAGAATTTCATATATAAGACAAAAAACTAAAAATCGAGTTGGTCAAGATATCTGATAAACAAAGGTTTTTCATACAAAACTAATTTTACCGATCGTTCCTATGGCGCTATAATAAGTGTCCGATCCACTGGTTTACATAGCCTCAACAAAATAGGACCAAATTTCAAAATACTTTAAAACAACCAGTTCCAAAAACAGACAGACGACAACACAGACGACACGCACGACACGGACACGGACATCAATCGACTGCTGTAGCTATCAAAATATATACTTATGGGTCGGAGATGTCTCCTTCTATGCGTTACACATTTCACGACAAATATAATACCCCGCAAGGGTATAAAAAAAATAAGAACACACACACAACAAAACAAATGAAATTAAAGGCACACACACTGCAAAAAAAAAAAAACCAACAACAACTCACCTCCAATAATTGAAATTAAAACGCAGCGCGCGCTTGTTGGAGCCCTTGAAAATATGCTCAATTGTAAAGCTGAGTGGCAGAGCCGGACGCTGCCTTTGTTCCCCGCAGCCACCCCCTGGGTGCTGCTGCTGCGGCTGCTGCTTGAGCGTGTGTGCGTGTGACGTTGACACCCACGCGTGTTGCTTTTGTTGCGCTCTCTGGAGCTTTTTTTGAAAAGACTTTTACTGTTATTTCACGTTGCGTTCACGTTTTGTGTAATTGTTTGGTACCGTTAATGGGCTTGTTGTTGTTGTTGTTGTTGTTGTTTTAATTCCTTTTAGCATTGCTTTTCACTTTGTTGTTTTACTATTTTCTCACACACAGTTTGAAGACTCCACGCACACACGTGCAAGTACACACACACTCACACACACACACACACGCTGGTTATACACGTACAAATTTCTCGCACAGCAACTTTTTAGTTGTTGCTGCTCTTTTGTTGTTGTTGTTGTTTCTTTCAACATTAAAATATACATGCACATACATACATACACATATGTGTGTGTATATGTGTATATAAAAACCAGTATTTGCCTTCTTTCACTTATTTCAAGAAATTGTTGAATAACGGTTTTGAATTGGTATTGCGTGCTGTTTTTGTTGTTGCTGTTGTTTTAATAAATTTCACTTTGCTTTCTCGTGCTGCTATGTTAGCCGTCGTTGTTGTTTTTGTTGTTGTTATTGTTGCACACATAGTTGTCACACACACACATAGACGCACTTTGCAAAATACAGGGTGAATGCATATACATATGCGGCTCAGTATCTTTTTGTGAAATTTTTGCCCTGATAAACCTGTCCTGCAGAGCCGACGTCGCTGCGCGTCGTCAGCGCTTGCCTCTTCGTGTGCATTTGCTTCACTTATGCACCGCTACTGAGAATAATAGAAAGAGAGAGAGAGGGAGAAAGAGAGAGGGGGGAAGATACACCTATGTAAGTATTATTAAAATATGTTTACTTTGCACTAAATTTCAATTTCAATGCATTTTGTATGCATTTATCAGGCAATCAGCAAGCGAGCAACAGATCATCTTCACATCAGCTGCAGGCGTGTGCATATAGTATAATTAACGACGGCGCAAATATTCCAAAAAAAAAAAACAATAAAAAGTATGTTGATTTTATGGTTGTTGTTGTTTTAGGCAACGTTCATTGCCACTCACACACGCGCACCGATACACACACATGCAGGCAACGAGACAGCAAACACACAGACACTGTGTTAATGCGTCTGCCCCTCAGCCCGCTATGTAGCGATGTCGACGTCGACGTCAACGTCGACGTTGACTTCGCCGTGTAGGGGGGCAGCGATGTTTCGTTTGAAGGGAACTTCATTTCTACAGTTTGGGCGCCCCCGCAGACGCTTCTTGCGAACGAAACAAAGACAATTTCACTTGTCTCGCAAAATGTGCGCAGCGACACAACATTTTATAGATATATATATACAAATATTAAGATATAGATAGACATATATATTTATGCAAACACACACACACACACACACACAGAAACATGCATACGATGTGCGTTTGAATGTCAAAATTCAAATTTTTTTTAAGACTTTTGATTTAAATCATTTACACGCACACACACGTACACAAATAGGCTGACACAATTACAAATTGTCGGTCGCTGAGTTTTCTACTTTTTTGATACTTCTTTTTTGTATTTTACACGCACACACACTCACATTTTTATTATAATACACTTCACACACACACGCACACACACAAACACACACACTACGGTTTGTTGTTGTTGTTGTTGTTGTTCTGCTGCTGCTGTTGCTTGCTTTGCTGTTTTTTGTTGTTGTTGGCCTACTTTGTGTGTGGGGAATTTTGTTGTAGTTGTGTTGTTGCTCAGCTTCTCCTTTTGCAGCAAAGAAACGTAGAGGCGAGACAGACTGAGACTGAGACTGCCTCTGCTGACTGCTACGTCGTTGTTGAAAATTTTCACACGCGCCGTTTTTTTATGTGTCTTTTTACGTAAAAAGCTACTTTTACGAAAGTGCCATTGAATTTGGTTTGCACTTGCATTTAAATTGGATGCTTATTAATTTATGTAAATGTGTTGCACTATATTATTGGTATATATATATAATCGCTTTTGCTATATATACTATGTATATATTTGAGATTGTTATAAAAAGAAATCACTACTACTTCAAAAATCGAGAGAGACGAAGGCAAACGAACGTATGAAGAATGAATGACTGAGAAAGTGACTACAAAAATACGGAGGCCTGCCAACCGTCGAATTAAACGCGAGCTGCCAACGCAAGCAAATACAGCGAACTAAAGAGACCATCGCCAAAATATCGCACGACTAACAGACGATATTGCTTGTATATCGTCCAACCGCCACAAATTATAACATGAAATGTTCGCTAACATTCTGTTACCAACTGTTGGTCTATTTTGGCATTTATTCTGTTTTAGCATCAGCTGTGCAGCAACGATTTAGGGTAAATATAAAGCTTCGAATTACAAGTGTTGTCAGCAAGGAAAGTATTTAGATTTTTGCATGCTCTACGCGTTAACATACTGATAATTTGGTATTTTCGAGCTGACGGCGTGCGGCCACACAGAAAACTGTAAATGTCAGACCGCCTATAAAAGCAATGAGCGCTGCGTTCTACGTGTTTTAGTTAACAAAATTAGCCGCAAATCAGCGACAACGCGTAAAACTTTTCAGTGTACAGCATTCTCAAAATTTCTGGTTATAGAAAGAAATTAAATAAGGCAGAAAAATGGCTACACGCGATGCCGCTTCGAATCAACTGCTTGATTACAAGAACTCGCAAAAGGTGAGTAGCTGCCAAATAAAGCGAAGGTTCAAAAGATAACAAAAGTTCGAAAAGCAGAAAGGAATTTCCAACCTTTTTTTTATTTTCTGCAGCAAAACAACAATGAAACTTAAATTGTGTATTGACATTTTTTTTGTAGCAGCGCAGTTTGCAGCGATCGCATACGCTGGCAGAGCCAAAGTTCAACTAAATGCACTGTTGTTTTGTTTCTCTCGCCTAGTGCTGCTCTCCTCGCTCTGACTGGCGCTCTCTCGCTCTCTCGTTCGTGGGCTGGGCGTGTGGGGGATAGGGTGTTCGCTTTTCGTATATCAAAACAACTTTAGATTCTCTCGAGCAGCAGCAAATATCTAATATATTAATTATATATATTGCGCCAGTTGTGACGACTTTAATTTGTTTATTAACCGTTTTGTATTGTCATTGTTTTTTTTTTAACAGGTGGGCGCAGGATAAAAGATACCCTGTAATTAAAAAGTTTGTTTGGTTTGCTTTCCGTCTCTTTAAAAGCAAGAAATCCTTTCGCATCAATAGATTTTATATATTTTAATAAAAATAATGGGGTACAAAAATAAAACCAGGATATATGGGAATTTTTACTATATATTATCGTCCTTTTGCTGCCTTCGTTCCTATTTCCCGAATCTTAATTGAATTATGCCAGCAATTTTGACTACAAGCAGTGAACATGCTTATTTATTTATAAATCCATACTCAATCTTATCGTCACGGCTGTGATAACGCTTATCAGCCCATATAATAGTTGCATAGTTCCAATTGTACCTAATCCAAAGGCCTTTCAAATCATTTTATAAGCCAACAGTTGCCTTCGCCCAGCCCAATAAACTTGACTTGTCATCGGATGATAAACTGTTTTGTACTTTTCATTAGTTTCTCACTTGGCACCTATACGTAAATTGCACTTATTTGATTTTCTCAATATCTGCCTAAAAATCGCTTTCGATTTTGTTTTGTGTGCTTTTCTTTGTCGTTTTCAATATATGAATTGGAGCCGGGAGACGGGGGCTTAGGAATATTCACAAATGAGGTTCTAGTCGGAGAGGCAGAGACTCCAGAAAGTATTAGATTCTTGGACACGTACCTAAACTTGGGAGATGAGAGATTATATATGTGGGAGTCTGTCATATCGGAACACAATAATATATAGTCGAAACAGAGTTCTTTATATGGATATATACCTCAGTTTTATTCCGGCGATTGATTTAAAAAGAAGTTCTTGATATTGAGGAATACTTTAGCTTTATTCCTCTGTAGTCTTTCGATGTTGGGTTTTTGTATTGGGTTTTGATTAGGCAAATCTATACATATATCTAAAAATATATCTGCCTGTTAATATATATATGCACATATGTATATGCCCCACATCCGCTTGCCTTTCTACTTCTATATATTGATATTTTTATAAATATCATCCTTATCTATTTCCTCCATATGTGCGTATTTCCCCCTTGGCCCCATATGCATTATCAATTTGTACCAACATTATTTTGGTTGCGCTTTTTAATCGAAAGATAATCAAAACTAATTTATAGCTGATATTTTGATATATATTTAGCTGGCAACCTTCTGCCCCCCCGAGGCACTCTTCCAATCAGCAATTCAAATCTGAATCGCATATATACATATATACATATATACACTTGTATATAGCTGAGGGTGTGTATTATGGACTAATTTAGCTAATTAACCTTGGGCAAAATGCAATTAGAAAATTGAAAATTTCTGCTTCAATGCACACGCAATGCATTAAATTGCTCAACTTTTAATTATTTAGTTAATTATGAACTAATATGCAACAAGTTGCAAAAACAAAGCAGCTCGAAGCGGGGCCTTCGTAAAGCGGAGCTGGCAATCAATAAGATGTGAGGTTTTTTGTTGCCTTAAGTCAATGCACTTTCTCGAGTTGCATAAACTGGTTGCTAGCATTGGAGACAGCGATTTGTGTGCTGATAAAAGGCGTTGAACTCGCCACGCAAACGCCTTAAACTCGTTCACCTGGGCTGGGCAGGTGGCAGTTGGGAGGGGGGGACTGTTGCGTGGCACACGATCAATGATCCAAAATGAGAAACAATTACCGACCACATTTGGTTATGTAATCCATTTGGCACTCGCCTGCGATCGCATATGTGAGAATATGTTTGTCGAAATCGCATTGGAGCTGACCCACAAATGAGTTCGTGTTGTTGCTTGGCCCGACCTTTTGTGGCAACCGAACTATAAACTGCATTTTGTCAGGCATTATTCGAATGCCTTTGTTTTTGCATACTATATTAGCACTTCTTTGTTCAATGGGAATGCCCAAAGTAACTACAAAATATATATGCACATATTTGGCATACTTGAAATACATTTCAAGTATGCGCAAAGTTATTCGATTGAGCTCTAGATATTTCATTAGGTATATAAGATCGAAAGTGTACAACACTTTCTTTGCAAACATTCAAATTGAGCAATTGTATTGTTTTTTTTTTAAGATTCTTTCAAGATTCTATTTAAACGAAATAAGATATCTAATCAAAAAGCTACAACACTTTCTTTGTATACTTTCTAATTGAGCAATTTCGTGTATTCTTTTTTTAAGATTTTTTTAAGATTCTCTTTAAACACAATCTTATCTTTAATGCATATTAATCTTTTGGAGGCTTTATAAGATATCTTTTATAAGATATCTTTATAAGATATCTTTTATAAGATATCTGATCAAAAGGCTACAACACTTTCTTTGTAAGCTTTCTAATTGTTCAATTTCGTGTTTTCTTCTTTTTAAAGATTCACTTATCTTATCTTTAGTGCATATTTATCAGCTGGAGGCCTTATTAACTTGTTTCGTGCAGCATAAACAACTTGCAATTAAAACTTTCCGATGTTTTGCATTTCTGTACTATCGATCGTTGCGTCTTATCAAAGTGCTCTTTATACACACTAGCACACACACACACTAATACGCACACACTTCGTAGCTATTGTTTGCTTCTTATTATCTATCCAGGAGCGCCCTCTGAAGTGGCCCCACATTCATTAAATGTCGCTGTCTCAAAGTGCAAGCAATTGTGATTGCAAATCAGAAGAAAACTGCAAAATTCAGAAGCCCATTTTGCACTAAGTCGCACAATCATATATATATATATACAGATATATACCTGATAGATATATAGATAGATATATATATAGATCAGGTGTTGTAACAATGAAAAGCCAAATGCGCCACAATTAAGCTAATGGGAGTTGTGATGAAATTGTTGTCAGCTTAATATGTATTATTTTTATGGGCAAGGAAATGCGCGAAGCGTTTTATAAGTTATAAAAGCCAAATGCATTGTTAGTCAGCGCAGTATCTTAAAGATACATTTAGTAAACAGCTCAGCGGACTGTGATTTTGTGTCCAGAATAACTGATAAGCTATTCTGGGCGCGGCAGCGGCAGCGGCTGCACCTTGCCTCTGCAATCATAAAGCCAAGGAATCCAGCGTGTGATAGTATTATAATCTTTGCCTTTTAGTGTATATAGTATATATATATAGTGTACCTCCCGTGAAGTGCGATACGCAGCTAATGCCATCCAATTTTTATGCTTCTGCTTGAGCTGGCAGTAAAAGTTGAACAAAATACTCAACAGATTAGATAAGTTAGCCGCAGCGAATACTTTGAACTCGACCAACGAGAGAAACAAAGTGCAGCTATATTCGTATATGTGCGAATGTATAAATAGGGTAGATAGGGTATATAGTGTATATAGTTTATCTAGAATTAGTTGTAATCTTTGCCCTCTTGATCATTATATACGAAAACAATTGCTCTTCTTTGCAGGAATGTCCGGGCGTAGTTACGACGGGCAGCGGTGCACCAATTGGCATCAAGGATGCGACGCTATCGGTGGGTCCGCGCGGCCCCTTGCTGCTGCAGGACGTCAACTTCTTGGATGAAATGTCGCACTTCGATCGCGAACGCATCCCGGAGCGTGTGGTACATGCCAAGGGCGGCGGTGCCTTTGGTTACTTTGAGGTCACCCACGACATAAGCAAGTACTGTGCCGCCAAGATCTTTGAGAAGGTCAAGAAGCGCACCCCGCTGGCCGTGCGCTTCTCGACGGTGGGCGGCGAGAGCGGCTCGGCGGATACGGCGCGTGATCCGCGCGGATTTGCCATTAAGTTCTATACGGACGATGGCGTTTGGGATCTGGTGGGCAACAACACGCCCATTTTCTTTATTCGTGATCCCATTCTGTTCCCTAGCTTCATACACACCCAGAAGCGCAATCCGCAAACGCATCTGAAGGATGCGGACATGTTCTGGGACTTCCTGACACTGCGTCCCGAGTCCACGCATCAGGTGTCGTTCTTGTTTAGCGATCGTGGCACACCTGATGGCTTTTGCCACATGAACGGCTATGGCTCGCACACCTTTAAGCTGGTCAATGCCAAGGGTGAGCCCATTTATGCCAAGTTCCATTTCAAAACGGATCAGGGCATCAAGAACTTGGATGTGAAGACCGCAGCCGATCTGGCATCGAGCGACCCGGACTATAGCATACGTGATCTGTACAATCGCATCAAGAACTGCAAGTTCCCCAGCTGGACGATGTACATACAGGTGATGACCTTCGACGAGGCCAAGAAGTTCAAGTACAATCCGTTTGATGTGACCAAGGTCTGGTCGCAAAAGGAGTACCCATTGATACCTGTGGGTAAAATGGTGCTCGATCGCAATCCGAAGAACTACTTTGCCGAGGTCGAGCAGATTGCGTTCAGTCCGGCGCACTTGGTGCCCGGCGTTGAGCCATCTCCGGACAAGATGCTGCAGGGTCGCCTCTTCTCGTACTCGGATACGCATCGTCATCGTTTGGGACCCAACTATCTGCAAATTCCAGTCAATTGCCCCTATCGTGTTAAGGTCAGCAATTTCCAACGCGACGGCTTCATGAATGTCACCGACAACCAGGACGGAGCGCCCAACTATTTCCCCAATTCCTTCAACGGTCCTCAGGAGGATCCACGCGTTCGCTCCCTATCCACCTGTTGCCCGGTGACCGGCGATGTTTATCGCTACAGCAGCGGCGATACGGAGGATAATTACGGCCAGGTGACCGATTTCTGGGTGCATGTGCTCGACAACTGCGCCAAGAAGCGTCTCGTGCAGAACATTGCCGATAATCTGAGCAATGCCAGTCAATTCATACAGGAGCGTGCGGTCAAGAATTTCACTCAGGTTCATGCCGATTTTGGACGCATGCTCACCGAGGCACTCAACCTAATCAAGTCGTCCAAGTTTTAGATATTCCAGCCCAGTGGGTTTCGCTTAATTTGCACAGAGTACAGCTTATCGCACTTTATATCCAACTTCCCACTGAACATGCTGTCAGTTCTTTGGTTGCGGGCAATTTCATGTGGTACTTCAATGCTATTTTCCCCTGCATGTGCCTTGTTTTAAAATGCTTAACTTAGCAAGAAAACGTATAATTGTAACGATTCGTAATAAATCTTAATATTTTGATATAAAATAACTACCTTTCATTTTGTTTTATTTTAGTTCATGAAACTTATCCCTAGAACTTCCTGAGATTTATCAATATGGAAATACTCACATATGCACCTTGATTTCCTTTCTACCCTGATGCCATCCAAGCACAAAGTTGGTGGACTTCCAATCTCCTACATTCTTGTTAGAAATCTGCCTGGCAGCTTGTTCTATCCCTACACTCACCTGTTTGGAGAGATTTGGTGCTCCTTGTTGCCCTCTGACCGGCTGATCGCTTTTGGGTTTGAGCAAATATATGTTAGAAACAGATCCGTTATAAGTTATATCTTCTTTATCAAGACGAAGGACTGAGTTGATCTAGCCGTGCCATTTGGAAACAACAAAACTTAAAAGACTGGAAATTAGAAATATATATTCTAACTACCAAAATGCAGAACGAGTTTAACTTCGTTTCATTCTCATGATATCGATATGAATCGAATTCCAATTCGGAGGAACCTAAGTATTAGAACTAGATATAACAATCTTGGTACGAAGATATATGACATTATAGACCAAAGTCAATAGGCTTACGCTTATATACATACATAAAGGCCAAAACAATAACTTTGAATTTGGTTAAAGTATTGTAAAGAAATCTTTAAACTAAAATATTTCCTTTAGAGGCAGCGATTTATACCAATTTCTGAGCATTATACATTTCTCAACAATATTATAACAAATATAATAAGAAAACTTTAGCCACTTTTTGTTGCCATGAAAATGTGTGATAGTTTTTACATTTTGAGCTTTTATTTGACTTTACAACTATAAAACATCAATCGTTTGCAAATTTACAAATTATCCATAAAACTTATAACTTATGCTATTTGTGTGCTCACTTTCGTACGCATTCAAATATTGAGTAATTTTCTTTTGTTTTCACAAGTTCCGTCTAAATTTAAACAAAAATTACATACATTTGCAAAAAAGAAATTTAAACACTTTCCGTCAGTCTAGTTGCTAAAAAGAGTATAAAAATACATTTCAATGCCTGTTTCTTGATGCATATTATACACAAAAAATATATAACATTTGATTTTCGCTAAATGCAATAATTAAGTAACACCTGTATCTTCTTTTTTCGATTTTGTTAAGATTTTGATGCAACTGTTAAGGCTATTAGTAAATGCACTTGTATGCTGAAAGTTCGTTCCATTTTCTAATTATTGTTAACTTTTGACATACTTATTTGTCGCTATACAAGTTGTAATTTTCTCCACAGAATTTTCTCAAAAAAGGTGTCACAGAGAAACAGTCATTGCTTATGGACTGAAGTTTCGTGTTTGAGTTTTTTGTAAATTCGTTAAAAAATGTTACTGTTTTTTACTAATTTGTATTTTTCGTTCAACTTTATACTTAATTGTGTTGTAGAGCATAAGAACATTTAAGCAAAGGCACTTGTGTTTCTTTGTACAGTTCCCTCACGGCGCGGCTCGCGGGGCTTGTGTCCACTCTTAGACCAGAAAGCTAGCTAACTAACTAATTACAGGGTTTTGTTAAAGGCCAGGTCAGTCAACAGGCGTGTGCCATTGACAGCCAACTGGGCCAACGGTTGCGTGCTATTGGCAATAATGTTGCCCACCAGATTCGAGCTGCTGGTTGACAAATCAGTCAACAGCTCGGTATTGTTTGCCAATAAGCGTGTCGCGTTTGCGGCCAGCTCAATAATACGCGTCTTATTGGCGGCTACCTCGGCCAGCAGACGGCTCTTGTTGGCCGCTTCCTCGGCGGCGATTTGTGCCCACTCCGGAAACGTGTCCAGATTTGGATATATGACCATGCCCCAGGTTTGACAGAAAATGAACAGTACAATGATAGTTATAATCGTTGGTCCAATGCCCGCAATAGCCATGTCCTTGCTGCGGATGTGCGCATAGCCAGCAACCAGGGCGTTTGGCGGCGTGCTCACCGGCAAATGGAAGGCCATGCTGCAGGCGAGACCTGCTGGGAAGACTAGGTACAGTGGATGGATCTTCAATGCCAGCGACTGTAAAATACAAAACAAGATTAATAGCCATTTCTTCACTTTTATAGCTAGGTCCACGCACCATTTCATTGAGCACAGGCACGAGAATATTGGCGACAGCCACATTCGAGCTGAAGGCGGTCAGGAATACCGCCACCAGAATGACCACCAACAACAGTGCCGGGTGTGGCAGCACCTTCAGACCGCTCATCGAGCTGCCAATCAGTGTGGCCATGCCACTCTGTTTGCTGCCCGCAGCCAGGGCGAAGCCGCCGCCAAGCAGGAAGATCAGACCCCATGGAACCCTCGACTGAATGAACTTCCAGGTAATCAGCGAAGGTGTCGGCGCCGTTGGCACCGGTCCACGTCGTGTGCAATAACGCAGGAATGCATAATTGGCGGGCAGCATGAAGCACATGATCACCACAAATATGGTTGGCATGGAGTTCTTAATCACCCTGCAAGTATACAAAAAACGTTAGTAGCTGTCAATAAATATTTGCCAATAGCTCACAGCTATTCTCCAGGTACCGCAGACTAAATACCCTTACTTGATGGACACTATATTATACAGAGTAACAAGGCTTTTAGTTTTGATTAAAAGAATCGAATCCTGCTGGTTAAAATTACCATTTCATGTAAAAAAAATTGTTGGTATGGAAGCTATATTGTTGTGCCCGAGAGCAGAGCGAGTATTCGGATGCGAATCCGAGGAAAATGTTAGGATATAGACTGGCCTTAGTTGTAAATCCCATTTAAAAGGCTATTTAATAGGATATAGACTGGCCTTAGTTGTAAATCCCATTTAAAAGGCTATTTAATACATTCGTCTTTTTCATGCTCAAGCTGCATTTAGGCACAATTACTAGAAAATTCAGTTACTACTTTCTTCTAAAGAACTTTTGACGAAACTCGTCAGAAATGTTTCTCCAAGTGTAAAGCTGCTCTCAAAACTGTCTTCAAGGCTATTTGTGTTGCGGCAATTTGAAGAATTTGTTTCCGCGTAAGCACTCACTTGGCAGGTAACAGATCCGCCCAGCCTGTAAAGATGCCCGGCTTGCGTGTAAAGTACATGAAGACCATGATAATGAAAAGAATCATCACTTGAATCTCGTGCATATTCATGGGGCCCAGCTCTTTGTAGCGTTGATCGATCACTTTCTTGGCCACGTGGGCATTATCCTTGCCCACCTGCACCTCCTGGGCCTCCTTGCTCTTTGGCCGCCAGAGACCCATGAAATGCCATTGCAGGAAAACGTAGGTGAGAACCGTGTAAACCAACATTGAGGGCACCGAATAGAACATGAATGTGGGGAAATCCAGTTTCTCAGTGGCATTGGGGAATGCCGTATCGTAGATGCCCTTGAAGGTTAGATTTGTGGCCGTGCCAATTATGGTGCCACAGCCGCCCAGAGACGAGGCATAGGCAATGCCCAGGTAATAGCATTGCGTGACCTTTGTGGGATACGGCAGCCTGTCAAATTGGAGGATATGTAAGTAATTGGTTTGAAAACTGTTTTCTCGCTTCACATACTCATCCTCGCTCTTCTTCTTGTTCTTGCCTCCAACCATTTGATACTCTGGCTCATGGTAGATTTTGCAGACACCTTGCTATTAAATAAAGCGAACGAATAACACGTGTTGTTATAGAAAAGTCTAGAGTATCGCACACTCACCGCTTGCAATTCTTCCAGCACCGCTTGGACAATCGGACTCATCATAGCCGTGCAGGCGGCATTTGAAATCCACATGGATATAAACATTGTCACCATAATCAGGCCAAAATGTAATCTAGAAATTAAATCAATTTGGTCAGCTTTAGTTGTGGAGCAGCTGATAATGCTGGTGCTGACCTTCTGGGACTGCAGCCCACCATTTGGATTACTCTCAGCGCCAGACGCTTGTGCAGGCCGCTGTACTCAATGGCCAGGGCGACCATGATGCCGCCCATGAACATCACCAGCGTGTCCTTGAAGTATGTCATGCAGGTCTCTTCGGAGCCCTAAAAGCGAAAGCCGCAAAGCTGTCAGTAAAACCTTGGCCTATGCGATAATCACAAGTGTTCTATTTACCATAATGCCCATTGTGGGAAACGCAACAATTGGTATCATTGATGTAACATAAAGAGGCAGCGCTTCTGTCACCCAGAATACGGCCATTATCAACAATATGTACATGCAACGGTATTCCTGCAAAGATAAGGTTAAAAGGGTTTATATTCATTAGAGACATTTGCAACTTGGTCAAGCTACTTACCGGAATATTGTTCATTAATATTATGGGCAGGCATAGAATGGGCATTAAGAATACAACGCATCCTTTCCAGTGATTCGCGAAGAAGGAGCTCCAGCGGGCTTGCGGTTCTATGGGGTCTGCTGCTTCGCTGCAAATGAAATATGAAATTAGTTTAAGCTTAGTTCAAGATATATTCCAATTTATAGATGTAAGTGGAACTTAGGAAATTTAGGTACTTACAGTTCCATTTTAAAAACTGGCTCAATCTGTAAATAAATAGAATAAGAAAAAAAAACAGATTAGTGGAAGTTGGAAGACAACTGGGCTATCGCCGAATCTAGGCCCGCAAAAATGTGCCACTCGTTAATTGTTGCCATGTACCCATTATTTTAAGTTATATTTTTTCAATTATTATCATTTATACTTCGTTAAAATTCCATCCACTCATATAAGGCAGAGAATGGTCCGAAATCAATTGAATATCAGCCGATTCGATACCTAAATTGGCTTGTTTACAGAATACAAAAAATCGGCGAAACTCTGCGACTTTGATGTACCCTTTTTTGTAAATAGTGCATCTTTATGAAAGTTCCTGTTTCGTATTAATACTTGGACTATATATGTGTATATAATATGCTTGAAACTTGTCTAAAGAACATCTCATACAAAAAATAAATAAACATTAAATCAATTCCTTTAGAAGGTAGTTAGAGCTCTTTACGCTTCTATAGCTACAATTGGATAGGTTCGAAAATATTGAAAAACAGGGAAATGAATGCATCAGCGATAAGTATTTTGTCACCCATTCATATATACTCTGTAGAGCTGTCCATTTCGTATCACAATCAAGATGGAAAGCCATGATGTAATTTCTTTGGAGTGTGTTATGCCAAAAGCTGTCAACATTTGCTCTGTTTTCGGTTCGGTGCGCTTAGGTCTCCGATGGAATATAAATATGTCAGATGCGCATATTCGTGGCGGCGGCGGCGGCGGCGGCGACGGCGTTGGCCTCCATTCTACGTACGTCATCGCCGCGTCATCTGATCAAATCAACGCGCAGCGAGCTGACCACATGCGACAGTGCTGGCCCGGAATCTAGCACAGCGGGCATTACAATTATCAAATAATTATTGAATTATTTATAGGAAAGCAGTACATTTGCTAAATGATGCCAAAATTTGCCAGAAATTCGTTTAACTCATTTCTAACGCAGGTAAATACTTGCAAAGTATGCTTGCAGTGGGTAAAGTGGGGCATTCCTGACTTGACCAAGTGCTTAGATACATGTTGACAGTCTGAGTAGTCCGTCCTCTGTCCATTACCTCGAACTAATCTTGGTGTCGTTATTTCAGAGGCCAGACAACCATATCTTTGCATAACTTCAACAATATCGATAGTTCTTACGCAGCTAGAGCTGTGAGGGGTAACTGCTAGTCGAGCACATTTGACTTTAGAGTGTCTATTATCATGCCTTATTTATAATGGGTAAAATAGGTAGAGTGAAGTTGTGGAAGTGTATGGCATAGGCCGAAGAACTTATTGATAAAGATATAGATATAGATATAGATATAGATATAGATATAGATATAGATATAGATATGGATATAGATATAGATATAGATATAGATATAGATATAGATATAGATATATAGATATATGATATAGATATAGATATAGATATATAGATATAGCTATTGATATAGATATAGAAATAGATATAGGGCTAGATTTTTGTGCATATAAAAGTCAAATTCCAAGAGCTAGATAAATATATATGAATAAATTCTAGACAACATCTCGCTTTAATCAATTTTTACCAGCATAATTCCGTATACCCATTCAATCCGATTGATACCCTACCAAAAATGTTCAATCTATATAAATTACTCAGACTTTGTGATCCCAGCCCATTGGTGATGTTAAACTTGTGGCCAGCACTGTACCAACTAAAAATAAACATTTCGTCCTACGCTAGTTACTGTGTTAGGCCTTACCTGTCTAAAGGTTGGCTATCTGTCAATCAATAGGTTAGTTAGAGCCAGTCATAAATAATGAAAGCAGCTTTATAGTAAAACAACACGTGTCATTGGGTTATCCAAGAACGTTTCTATTCTAAGCCTTTGTGTACGTAATTATTGTTGCTTGGAAACAAACAAAAGCCAAGCACGTCCCACAATAATTATAGTCAGCCAGTGTCAATGTCAATATCAGAACACAAAGAACATATATGACTTATACGCCGGAAAGGGCAGGCTAAGGGGGATGTCCATGCAAGGACAGAAGGGGTCCATAAGGTTAGACAATAGCAGACCGAGAATTGGTAAATACTAATAAATTGTTGAGGTTTAGTAGACTAAAGCTGACTTATGTGACAGCAATTACTGCCAAATATTCAATATGTCAATATTTTGAGCAATTTTGAACATAGTTTATTAAACATGTCAGCTGTCTCACAAGTTTAATTGTCAAGACAAAAGCATTAGCTCATTTGAAAATGTTTAAAAAGAGAACGTTCAAATGGAATGCGATGACAACAGCCTTCACTGCAAGACAGGTCATCAAGCGTGTCCTGCCTGATGACGTTTTAGGCTAGTTTCATGCAGCTTAAGATGTGAATGAGAGCGGTAATACACTAACAGATATCAGATTAAAGTTACGATAATAATAAATCTCGACCATATTTGTTTTAATAATCTCTTTTAATCGAATTCGTAAATCACAATCTACAGACCATAACAAACATCAAATAAGTTGTATTGTATTTCGATTTGTTTATCATAGCTGTTATTATTCGATTTTCTGTTTGTTTGTTTTATTTGTTTTATTGTTACAATGTTAACAACAATTATTGTATTTCAATTGTCCGCTTACAGGGCCGTAACTTAATCCATAGGCGAGAAAATTTGCATTCAAATTGTACGCCATGCGATTCCAAGCCGAGCACGAGATCAGCTTTGCTTTGTTTAGTCTATCACTTGTTGATTATACCCTGCGAAAGGGTATAATCGTTTTTGTTATGGAAAATGCAATGCATTGAAGAAGACATCTACGTCACAAAAAGTATATATATGCCCGATCAGCATCAGCAGCTGAGCTGATAAACTTGTCTCTCCTTTATAAATCCATCATCATAAAACTTTGCATTGTTCCGACTTTCTGTTGTATGCAGTATATATGTTATGACTTTCCTAATCGGAATACTATATCATATATCTGCCATAAGAACGAAGGGTTTCGTTAGGTTCTTGTATGGAAAACCTTCTGATTGTCCAAGGCATCTAGAATAAACCTGGCATTTATCAATTTGACTATACTTTTCATATATAAAAGCTAATAAACATCGTATCAATATATCATATAGCTGTCATAGGAACGATTGGTCGAGTTGTAGGTTCTTCTATGAAAAACTTTTGCTCGTCAAGATATTTTGACCAAACCCAACATTTCCTAGTTACACTATGTTTCCTATATCTAAGCCAAATCTTATTAAGATTACACAACTTTATTAAATGGGTCCATAGGAAGAATCGGAATGAGTCTACGTATGACAAAGATTTCTGTTTTTCAAGATATTTAAGCATTTGCGATCTTTACTTTCTCACTTATTTGCAAAAAGCTAAGGGTAATGTCTACAAGGGCATCAAATCTTCGGCGTGCCGAAGATATTCATACTTTCTGGCTCATATTACTTATACAGAACAATTTTTTTTTGTTTTTTGCTACGTGTGTCTACACAAATTATTGTAAAAAATAAATTCTAAATTTAAACATTTTTTAGAATAGTTTGAAAATGTGGCGTTGTCTCAAATCGTGCCCAAAGTCAGGCGTCAAATGTGATCGCTAACAATTTTGCTGGAGTAAGAAGTGATCGACTAGAAGTTACCCTTCAGACGTGCCAAAAGTAAGTAAACAAAGCTAATTACTCAATAAATTTAAGTGAATACTCAGCGATTTGTTATTTAAAGATGGGCATATTAGTTTTAAATGTTGATAAGCAAAAGCCAAGCTATTGTAGACACGGAGACGAACGTGTTTAGATAGGCAGAGAGGCTGACTAAGTACTTTAAAATGGGTCGGCATAAATTAATTATTTTCTTATTATTATTAGTTTGAATGGGTGCCAGTTACTCGAATATTCCCACAAGCAATTAAAACGAGTAAAATATTTTTTAATAAGCTGAAAATGTGTAACTTTTGAATCTAAGTAAAACCGCATTTCCAAAGACAGAATTTCATATTGTTCGTTATTTTTGAGCTCGATTGATTACAGCGCTGATACGAGGGCGACCCTGGAAGTGAGAATGAGCGCTAGTAAACAGACAAAGAGCAGCACATAAGGAATATATATATATATTATAGATTTGACTCACATACGTCAAGATTCCAGAAAAAACGCTATCAATTAACGATGTCAGCCCACGTTAAATTGTGCCTCGAGTATCAATTTAAACTCAATATGAATTTACACTGCAAATTGCAGCTATATTATATTTTTATTTATTATTTTATTTATATACTCTTTTTATGGCAATAACAGCCATATCTGGTGCAAATGTATCTATATCTTTTAAGAGCTAAAGCTTCATAAATATTTGTATATAAAAAGTTTATAGTTACACTTAAATTTTATAGCAAAACTTTTTAAATTACAAAACTGAAAGCTTCGCTTAATCAGCTTCTTTTTTTTTTTAATTATATTCATATATTTATATGGCAATAGCTAGCCATAATTTAAATCGAATTGTCAGCTTGATAAATATTTATTATTTGCATTAATTGTAGTTGCATTTAGATTGCATAGGCATAGAATAATCTTTTAAATCTTAAACAAAGCTGAAAGCTTCTTTTAATAAGCTATATCGGTTCTAAGAAATAATAACGAGACAGTTTTTTGTTTTTTGTAATTCCTGTGTTTTTCCTCTCACAAGATCTAATGAGCTGTTGGAGACGTCAATTACATTCTAATAATACGCTCCGCACACAACCTACTCACTTTACAGATAACAATCACAGAAGATTTCAATTGTTAGTTATAATTATTGAGAGTTTCAGCCTTTTCCATAAAGTGAGCGTATCGCAGCGAGGGGAAAGTGAGGTAAAAACTATAAAAGTAATATAATACTTTCAGTAATAAGTATTATTGAACGGCTCGCATTAAGAAAGTTTGGGCTTTTCTTTAAATTGAGTTTTTGAGTTTTTCCTTAGATCAAATGTCCTTTTGAATTCTTATGGAATTTCTCGCAAAAAGTTTTCAAATGTTTTTTCAAATTCTACAACTATTTTGTCAATATAATATGCTAGAGTATCAAAACTTTGTTTTCCATCCATTTTAAGTTTTCAGTTGGCTTTTAAATAAATTGCTCGTTACTCACGAAATTGAAAATATGATGTAGAGATATAGAGTCCAGTGCCTAGAGGCATGTGCATTCATTGTACGAGTTCTATAAGTGAAGTGTTTACAAGTTAATTGATATAATGGGCCGTGAGACACATTCCTGCGCTTCAGTGCTTGGGGCAAGGCTGACAACCCATAGAATCTCTCGTATCGCTACCAAATTAGTCATTAAACAAGCCTCAAATTATTAGGTAAAAGGGGAATAGAATATTAACTAAATTAAGTTGTCAAAAGTGAAGCAAAATTGATGATTGAATGCTTACTTTTACTGCACTTGTTAACCCAAAATAAGCCACAATTTATAGCTTTAAACTTGTTCTAGTTGAACTAACTGGTAAAAAGCACTTGCAGTCAGATTTATCTTGACCCAATAGATAATTTTACACGCTTAAGTTTGTATAAACAAACGTTTAAATCTTTCGGCTGGTTTTATGAGAGTATAACTAATATACAATACTCTGTATATCTAGTTTCCGAAGTCTTCGAGAATAAGAGCCTCGATCGAATAACGAACGTATGAGTTATTGCCAATTGAAAAACCATTTCATCAGCCTTTGATATGCAAGAACAACATATATTCATAGCACACATATGCTCCTATAGTCTTTGAGATGGATGTGATCTTAATGATCTAAGTACTAGGCAATCTATGATACGTGTGTGTTTACTTCAAGCTTCTTAACTGAAACAGCAACAATATCTCAACTTTAATTTTTGTGGGCTATAAAATATAAAAGTAATCATTTTTGGAGAGCAGCTGATAATAAAAACTTGAACTATCTTTTCTAATATGGCATGTAAGCTATGCTAAGCTATAATGAACACAGAATGAGACTATTTTACTTTGTGATAGTCGACATGCTTACTTTTGAATGTCAATTCCATGCCAGAGGTAAATTTCGTAATGATCGGAGCATAGATTCCGATCACTTTCAAGACTGTATTTCCTACAGTCTATAGAAGATGATATGACTTACAGGATATCTCATAGTAAGTTTCTCTCGAATAGATTTCGCTTTGCAGTCATTTTTCTTTGTTTTGTGGCTATGTTTTTTACAGGGTATTCACGCCGCACAAATTGAGAAGCGACTCATTTCTCAAATATTGATAAGCACTTGAATTTGCGAATGAAATCAACTGTTTCTTGTTTAGTTGGCATCATAAAAAAATTATAAAATGCTTAGCAATTGCGCACTTTAGACCCCTAACTTTTATTTAATCTGCGAGCAGCCGATTATTAAACTCAAAGTTCACAAAACTAAAGTTAAAATTAAAATGTTCTTGCTACTTTTCCTCTTTTTTTTTTTGTTTTGTTTCTTTTTGTAAGTAGCAACAAACTTTTTTCCAAATTGAAATGCATTTTAAACGCCCGAACTGTGCCCGTGGCTGAAAAATAAGCCCGTGTCCTCATTACCGAGCCGCAAGTCTGAACTGAACAATCACCTCATGATATTGCCGATCGAAACGGCGAATAAATTTTATATGCTAATTTAAACTGTGCTCGTTCACACATCGCGAACGCTCTTGACAACCGTTTATTGGAACTGGAACTCAAATCTATGAAAAATATATACACTAGCTAACAATTGAACAATTTTACCAATTGACAAATATTGTTCGCTGTAATTCAATAGCGAAATTTGCGAAACTGTTTTGAATAAAATTAATCTGCTTTTAACCACAAAAATTCATTCAAATATATTTTAAGAATTTTTCCTTCTTAATTTATTTCAAATAAAATTAGTTTTAATAATTCAAAAATCAAAACAAAAATAATAATTTGAGGGCCTCAACTATTTTTGTATGTTTTCTCGTATTTGCAATGGAAAGATACTTTTGTAAGTTGTTAAGATACTTTTGTAAGATTTAAAGATACTTTTGTAAGATGTAAAGATACTTTTGTAAGATGTAAAGATACTTTTGTAAGATCTAAAGATACTTTTGTAAGATGTAAAGATACTTTTGAAAGATGTAAAGATACTTTTGTAAGGTGTAAAGATACTTTTGTAAGATTTAAAGATACTTTTGTAAGATGTAAAGATACTTTTGTAAGATGTAAAGATACTTTTGTAAGATAACTTAAGTTGACTTAAGTTAAATAAACTTTTGAGCACTTGACCTTTGCTTTAACTAAAACAATTGTTTTTTGTTTTTGCATTATCAATTCTTTTTACCATGCCAACAAAAAGTTAACCTTTATGAAACGTTTCCGTACTTTATGTCTGGCATACAAATTTAAAATTACCTGTCCGGCATATATTTATAATATATTATCTAAATGGAAGTTTGTTTGTAATCGAAAAAAAGCAACAAAAAAAATAATTGTGCAAATTAGCATATTATGTGAATGAACTTGAATTTACAGTGTGAATAAGGTGTAAGTTATAGAAATATTTGCATAATCATATACAAATACATATGTATGTAACTTGGGATATTTGTTTCCAGTTACTCAAGGGAATGAATATATATATATATATATATATTACATCTTCAATTATAATAAGGCTTAAACAGCTTAAAAAGCAATATGAAATATGACTTTATTATTATGAGCTTTTTGTTAATGGGTTTCAAATAGAAATGTGCAATTGTTTGAGTATAATAGAATATATATATATATATATCTATATTCCCAGCAAAATAGAAGAATGAAAAGTCTGTTTAAAACTGAGCAACAATTCGTTTTCGCATTTGAGTAATAAACTAGCTCAAATATTGCATAAATAAAATGTATTATTATTTACTGACAAGCCTAATTCGCGTCTGGAGCAGCAATGAACTCTGCAAATAATGTCGGCTGCGTTCAATGAACACACACAATATTTGATCGGACATATCAGTTATATGATACAGATATGTACATATATGTTGTATGTGTTTGTATATATGTGAGGCGTGCATTTATTAGCGGGCTCATTGAGTGTGAATCAATTGGCAGGGAAAAAAGTACGTTATCTGAGCAAAAGTTGCTAATTAAATTTATTTACCGAAAATATTAAATATACATACATATATCTACCTGATCAAAGCATTAAAAATGATGTTTAACAAATGTCCGTCCAAATTAATCATTAGCTTGTTTAACAATGGAAAATTGGGGGGGAAATTGGGAAATACCACAGTTCACAGCTGAAACAACCCTTTGACATTTGGAAGAGAACAGGTTGATATTTGTTTGCCATGAAAGATGCCCTTTTGTTGTTTGCCGAGTTCTTGGTTTGTTCATAAAAAATGGAGTTTAAACAACTGTGTTTTATCAACGCGTCTAACGCTTAGTCAAATTATATAATATAATAGAAGCTATGTTTGTTAATCAAACAAAAAAAAAACAACGTTTTTATTTGATGTGCTTTAAGCACAACTGAGAGCAAATGCTTGAAACTTTTTGCTTATCACCAGCCCACATAATTGTGAATTTAATTGGGATTTAAATATTTCCCATTAAATTACCCAAATTTTGGCTGGGATCTTACATAAGCAGCAGGAAATGCATAGACAGGTGCGACGCGGTTCAAAGCACATCTGTCAGGCGAAAGGCTTCGAAAGGGGTAAAAGAAGAAAATGGAAAAACGTGTGCGACCCCTTTAACAGAATCAAGTCAGAGAGTTCAATGACACGCCCAAACTCGACTCGAAATTCATTGCAAATTTAATTGCTAATTGCTGTTTGGGCTGCAATGCACCTGAAGTGAGTGACAAACAAGAAAAAAAAACAACTTTTAAACAAAATATCGCCTGATACTGTGGACTTTCAATGCTAGACAAGTGTGTCTTAACTTGTAGTTAATTGCCATAGTTGAAACAACTTTTGCTGATTAGCTAGCGATTAGACAAGTTTGAGCGTGGACTGAGCGAAAGAATCATATTCGTGTTATGCAATATTTTTAATTATAAACGTTTATTTTGTTGGTGAACTATTGAAATATGTGGACTGTCATACGCTCGTTCTCAACGTGATATAAGGGAATATGCTTAATGGGAATTTTGGGAATTTCCCTTTTATATTTTAACGTGACGCCCAAAGATCGCATTGCAAATATTCAAGTTCCAAACCTTCGAAGGTCAATGCCTTAGAGTCACGTGTTTTTCCCCACGTCCCCACGGATATCACATTCAAGAAGGCTTCGTTCCCCCTGTTATTACACTGAGCACAGTCGTGATTTTGTTTGACTTTTATTGTTGGGTTACGAACGAACTTAACGAATATGGCAAATATTTTGATGATATTTGCATTCGCAACTTTTAACACATCGTGGCACATTCATAAAATCCCAAACAGCAATTAAAATGAACACATCACGTACACATGTACAAATTCGCGTAAGACACAATTGTTTACAGGTTAACAATTTCAGATTTACCTCAATTATAACCACACGAATACGTTCATACACTGACAGACCAATGGTCAAGTCTACAAAAAAGGAAGGCTGTTTTTTTTACTTTATTTCTAGTGCTGGATCCGCGTGTGTTGAATTGGTGGTGGAATCGAAATGCAGGGAAATGTAAGAGAAAAGCACAAAAACAAGTGCATGCAGAGGGGAAATGCAAGACATTATAAAGTAAAGAACAGGGCACAAAAATAAACCGTCACGACGGTTCACAGCAGACAAAGACAACGTGGGGTACATGTGTATATGCATATGCATATGTACATACATAGTATGTATGTATGTGTTTAGGGTTTGCTCCTTTTCACACTCGCTCGATGGAAGATTACACGCTTTTTCGGCTTGTTTCAAACAAAATGCAAACGTAAGTATGTGGGTCTTCACTTTGAAAATAAACACAGCGCGGTATTTTTATCGCCGTTACAATACACACATAAGAATAATTTATATACACACATCAATAATATGTATGTATGTATGTACATTTGTATGTATCAAATTGCTTGTATGTAGTTTCTATGTACATACTTTTCTTCACATGTGCTTTTGTTTTTATTTATTTACTTTTTTTGTGTATTATCTTGCTTATTTCTATAAATTCGTATGTACATATGTGAACATTTCATTTACGTTTTGGAACTTTCAGCGTGTGTCGTGCAGCGGTAAAAATTTGAGTTACCAACAGACGAGACCACAAAACGACGAAGAACGGTAGACGGGAGACCAGGCGATGACCAGAACACGCCCGTTTCGTTAACGTTGCAATGCGCGACTAAACTCACTCGAGAAATCGGTCGGCGGAACTGACTCTAGGGACTTGCGAGACTCTGACTGAGGCCGGCACAACACAGCCGCAATGTAACTGTGTATTGGTGTGCGCATATATATATGTGTGTGTGTGTGTGTGTTTTGCACAGTGGACGAAGTTAAATAAAAAAAAAAAGGAATGCGAATCGAGAATTCACTTCACTTATGGCCCTTTTTATTTGAGTGTTAATTAGATATTATTCTGAAAGGCAACATAAGCCCGCGATTATAGACTCTGTTAATATTTCGAATTAATATATTCAATAGTTTTATTGTGCAATTCTTCAAAATTGTGAAAAGCTTTTAGTTTTTTTAACTACAATGTTATTTGTTATATTTAAAACATAATTTGAACATTAGCTAAGTTCTCTTCAAATTGTAAACAATTACAAAATTAGAAGCTATTTGCAATGCTCACGTTTTACTATTAGCTATACTTTTAATTCAACTTTAACTTTTTGGCATATTCTTAAAGAACCTTTCAAAATTACCTGAGATGTAAGAACTATTTAAATAGGTTAAAAGCCAATCGTTGGCAAATAAATTGCTTTCGCTGAACATATTTTGAATCTATGTAGCAGTAATTGCTCCACTGTGCGACGCAACAAGTTGAGTATAGTAGGAAATTCAATGCATAAGAATGCCATGTACGAGAGCCTGAACGAGAGATGTGAATATTGATTGGTGATGAGAGCGTGAGTGTAAATAAAATATCGCTGTATATAGTATATGCAGATAAGAAATTTTGGACTTTTAAGTCCCCAAAATAATTTTATTTTGTATTTTCAAATGTTAATTTTGTAAAAAGTATTATTATATTTATCAAATCATATATTCATCAATGCACGCTTACATATTCATATGTTAGTATATATTTTTACCCCATAGCCTCATAAATGAATAATATATGCGCATAATTATTGCGTCTAACTACAAACAATTATATATGCATACATTATATATACAGACCTGGATATTGTATGCATATATAACTAATATGCAATATATTTGTGGTTCAAAAGATATGTGTAATAAACTTTAGCTTTTGACTTTGTAAATATAATATATGAAGTATCGGCAAGCCAAGAAGTTTTGAAGGTAAAAAATAACTCTCTTAAGTATACTAAGATTATTCTCAGAACAATATAGAACAGATATAAGTAAATAATAAAAAAAAGTGAAATTTATATTAAAAAGAATTAAGTCCTCTGTAAATATACGTGCAGCAAACATGTGTCAAGTTGATTTCCGATATTCTTTTTGCATGCCTATTAAATATTAGTAAATTGCCAAATACAAATGCATAGATCTTGGGCGGATTTACATAAAACATATATATTTTATATCTACTTTGGAAACTATTTCTGTTTTTTCAAAATGGATACAGGCCAAGAGAAATGACTCTTCATTTGCATTGCGACTAGCTTCAGATTAGAATTCGATTTGGCCTAAAACTTTGTTGACACCAATTAAAATATTACAGTTTTAAAAAAGTTTAATCACAGTTTAACAGCTGTTTTTTTCGGCATTGCTCACGCTGCCATCACTAATAAGCATAGAAGGAAGCAATAGAAGCAATAGCAGAAATGCAAGAGCCAAAGGCAACAGGCAAGCGAAACAGCTAGAAGGCTCTCATGGAAGGGGCGGGGGAGGGGGGTGGTTCCGTTACGGATTTAACGAACGGAGACAACGTGAGAGCATGCACATGTAAACAAGTTAGGTAAAAAGAAGGAAAAGCCAAAGCAGACGCAGAAGGAGAAGGAGAAGGGGCGACGAACCGTCGTCTAACGACAAAGTAAACGCATAACTGGAAAATGCCAGTAAAAACGATTGAACGACAACAGAAATGGAAAACAACAACAACAACAACAACAACACGCAGCTTGTTGCAGAAATGTGGACAAACTGCATTTTCTAGACTCGCAACCGGCGGACACTTGTTGCATGTGGGAAACATATTTACGAGCAAATTACAGATTCCCCCCAAGCCTGTGGCCCGCCCACGGAGAGGAGCAGCACGTCCACACACACATACATACACACATACATATGTTCGCAAAGTGTGCATTGTGTTTGCGGTAAAAAGTGCGCTTATCAGCGCAGACAGCAGGCACTAACTGTAAACACACATACAGACGCCGACTGCCGACTGTACCCCAGGAGATTCGGCAGACCCAATTATAGTGAAAGTCCAACAGGTTATTGGCTGAAAAAAAAAACCGTTCAACAGGCTTCACACGAGCTGCAAATTTACCATTTACCGTTATATCAATTTCTGAAGCGTCAAATTTACAGGAATATTAAATCGATTCAGCCCAACATATAAGATTTGTATAGGGTATATATGCGGGAATCAGAATCAGTTTCGATGCAAACCAATTTATAGGTTGTTGCAGGCATTATATATATGTATATAGGATTCGACCGTATCGAAGCCCTATATCACAAACTGACACGGAATCTGGTCTTAAATGCAAGATCTATTAAATATAACTAAACCAAACTTGACATTAACACGCAGTTATTTTTTCCTTAGGCATATCTTATCAACTTTATACATCATACAATAAGTTTTCTGTTTTTGAAAATACATATCTACATATTCGAGCTTCACTAATCTACTAATATATCTAGAAAACTCTATATAATTAGATTAACATATAATATAGTTCCCTAAAGAACATTCGCTCGCATTTCAAGGCCACATACATACATACATATGTCTACAAGGGTATTTGGTCGTCGGCGTGTCGAGACAGGCCCCTTTTTTTCTTGTTAATTTTTAATAGGCGTATCAAGAAACGGAAGATAATCAAATTGGCCATCCATATACTTATTTACCAGAATTTATAGCCAAGATCTTTCAGGCGTTGTCATGTTAGATAATACTATTATGCAAATCTAATATAAATTTCAGAGCAAAGTCTCCAAAAGAGACTTTATACATTCTAGACGGAGATACATATACGTGGATTATATTTTTAGCTATTGACTTTGACTTCTGCGTTCGTCAATTGTTTTGGGCTCTGCAATTAGTGCGTCATTGCCGGGCACGTGAGTGTGCGGGGCGAAAGTATAAACCAGATCATATGGAGAAAATAGTATAATAATAAATACAAGCAAATGAAAACAACGATTGCTTGCGGTCTATATAAATAGCACAACTTGTACCTTGAGTTATAATGCAGACAATTTGAAGGCAACATATATGTACATATAAAATCTTTGAATATTTGAGAACTTTCACGCAGGAAAAGCCTCCACTTTGAACCACGTTGAGCTCAAATTTCTGGATCAATTTGCCTAAAGTATGACGACTATTTTGAGAAGGTCGCTTAAACTATATATAGTTATATATTGGAAACAAGTATTTCCAGTTATTTGTTTTTTTTTTTTTAAATTAAAAATAACTCATTTTCGATTTATGTTTATTACAATTTAATTTATTGCCATTAATAAACAATTAGGAGCACGCTAATATCTACAAATTTATAAGAACATGTGAGTTTTTTTTCAGCAAATTTTTGGATATATGTATACGAATTGAAGCCAAAACATTTGAAGCACGCCAATTTCAGCTTCTCAAATATTACAAAAATTACCAAATTATTGAAGCAATAAACAAGACGTCTCTTGAAAGCCGTTTTTACAGGGTATTGCGTTGTCGGCTGAAAGTTACCCTAATGCAGAAAATCATCGATCAAGCTTTATAGGAAGCGGATATGTTACATATTGATATAAAAAGATCCAAGATATCACGGAACAGTTAATCTGTTTACCTCTTAACGACCAGAATTTAAAATCCTTTCATCATTAAATGTTTTGCGATTATTTTCAATTCAAGAATAACAAAAGTCTGTCTCTCTCTCTCTCTTTCTCTGTCTAGCCACAAAATGCCGTTGCAAAGTGTTATCAGCTGGGGGTTTAATAAAATGGCGGCATCCGGAAAATACTTCTGAAAACTCTCGAATTGTATTTAATGCAGCACACAAATTATCACAGTTCGAATGAACAGCAAATTCCAACAAAAAATTAGAAATCTAAACTTAACAAACAATTTTTATGCACATTTCTCGCCAAAATTAAACACACTTAAGCTTCATTTTTATTAATTACCGTTAAAAAAGAAGAAGAGGAGCCTTGGCATGATAATTATTTGCTTGGAGGAATACTTTATTGTCTTACGGCTTATCATACGGCATTACGAACTTTTATGGTCAGGTGCTTGCCAGACACACATTCGCACGTAGATAATGAACGGTACAAAGATTTGCCCGATAAGGCAGAGATTGGTAGTTGAGATAGAGACAGAGCCAAGAAAAGAACGTCATCAAATAGAGTTTCATAACAATTATACAATTAGATAATATATGCGTGGCGTAGTCATGGGATTCTCTTTGCTTTAGATAGAACTCACAGCTGATAGGCCAACTGATGAAATCATCAGTTTGACTAATGAAAACATTGGAGGCATAAAACTGTTGTTGCCCTCTCTGTAAACACACAGTTGAATAGAAACAATAAAAACAACCTGAATTAAGCTCAAAGAGCAAGAGTTCAAAAATCGAGTGGGATCTGTTAGAGAAAGTTAAAACGTTGCGTAAAATTAGGTAATATTTATGTATGTATGTATGTATATTGATAAGCAATAGACGTAGCTCGGCAACAACGATTTGCCTTACTAAATACAAATTTTCTTCAAAATTGAGAGAGACATAATGACTTTTTCCCTTGATAATTATATACACACGCACACACACATGCATACATGCATACATATACATACATATTTCGCCTATTAACACTGATTGCCACGGGAACTGGAAGCGAATTGTCATTGGCTAATGAGCCGATACAAAACACACCACACAAGATTTCAAGGTCGCTGGGCACACTTTGAGCGAATTGATCCCTACAGGAAATACTAGTTTCGCCCCGAAACGGTATTTGCGAGAAGAAGAAACAAAACAACAACAAATGAACTGCTTACCATTTTGCTCGTCTCCTTGGCCATGGTTTATGGTTTATTTTTGTACGCTTCGTTCGGTTGATTATCTCTATAACTATTTGGAATATGTTCACACGATTTATATCATAATTTTCACTTTCTATTTGTAGCACTGCGAAGACGTCCACCGACGACTTCTTTGGTCTAGACAACTTTCAGTCGTATTCTGCGTCGCTCGATGACAAAACAGCGAATGAGCCTCACAGCGAAGTATCTGTTAAGTTCTTCGTCTTATAGAGCTGTCGCGAGTAGGGCGAAAGCAAATCTACGATAAGCATGTTGGCAGAGAGCAACCAAATCGCTTTGACTGCGCGCTAGTGAGAGACAGACCGAAAGGGAGAGAGCGAGAGAGATTATCCGTGGTGTGTCTGTGTGTCAGTGTGTGCCCGTTTACTTGCAATTTAAGAGCATTGCCACTGACCTTCTCTCTTACAACTCACCATGACCTTAAACTATCCTTTCGGATTTCGTGCTGAATTTCTCATTGCCACCTTCTCACCATAAACTGACGAGCGTGTTTTGTGGCATGATGAAAACTCATTCATCGAAATATTGAGCGCTCGTGACGTAACACAGTGCGAGGCATTTTCGCGTCATGTGGGCTGCTTAAGGTGTGGACATAAAAGGTGCAAAGTTATTGCGTATACAATGGGACAATTGTGCAAGCTACATTCTCTAACGCATTGTATATTTATTATTCACTTAAATAAATACTTTTTGCAAATATTTTCCTATGCGGCTACAAAAAAGGTTTTAAAAATTGTTGTCATTTTAAGGTTGATTTTAATTTGAAAATTATTTAACAAAGTTTTATCTATACTTCCATTTACTTTGACTTTCAAATTGCATCATTTTTTTTGGAGGCAGGTCTGTTTTAACTGTTATTCGCAATTGGATACATTATTATGGATAATGCTCAGCGAGCTCGTACTATATATAATTTATGGATTCGTCGCTTTTTTATTGCACCTGTTACATACATTTGCACAAAACTATTATGCCTTTTTAACCATTTTAACTATCAAGTTATACTTCGGCAAGTTGTTTGTTTGAAAGAATTCACGAACCATGGTTCGTCAAGTTATGTGGCGCCCCCTATGTGTCGAGTGAATACATTATTTTATACTTTCACTGTAGGTGGAGCCAGTAAACGCGTAAGGCCAAAGGCGGCCACAAGGTGGCCTTTTTGGCCACTTGAAGCAAGATTGATCTTCAAGATTTTCCACCCCTGTTTTTTTAATCGTAAATCGATATTAAGTGTATGCGGGAAGTTATAAGAAAGTAAAGATAAGCTTATAAAGTAAGTTATAAAAGCGGTTATCAGCCTGTTGCATACGTATGCCCAACTATACCCATTATTCCCATTTCCAATGGGTTCAGTTAGTTAACACGTGATTTAATCAAAGGCTATTTCTTAATATCATTTCAATATCATTAACTGATTTGGCTTGGATACTGGCCAAAATGCCATATTCAAACATCAACATTTAATTTCCAGATGTTCAAAGCGGATGCAACCTTTGCTATTTCCCGTTCGACCAAGTTCTGCCGCGTCATTCGGGTTATCAGCATCATCATTTGACGCAGCAGCCAGCGTCGCCGTTAACACCCATTGGTTGTTTTTTTTTAAAACTCTTATAGCCGAAGGCAACCCTATGACTATAATGAAAAGCAAGGAGCGCTCGACTAGGAGATACCGTGCAGGCAGCTGCGAGCTGTCATAGCATACACTCGGACGTTCTGCTGTACTACAGACGTACGTATAACAGCTGAAGGTGTTATAAAAGGGAAATGTTCTTTATGATTGTAAATTATACAAACTATCAGATGGATAAGAAATAATATGGCTACTTACCTGCACAAAACTGGCATACCCTTTTGCATATCCATTTTCAATTAAAGCAGGGTATAATAATATAAAAAGCCGTTGCAGTTGCGCACTGCTGTCGGCCGACGATGGTGATGATGATGATGATGCTGTTGCTGATTATGACAATGATGATGATGTCGATGCTGCAGGAGCGGAGAGCGCAGCGAAGCATCCTGCGCGTCTGGCTCATTGTTCCAAAAAAAACTGACGCGCCGTCGATTGGGCAAAGAGGATAACGAACTCTCAGACGTTAGCAGTCAGTCAGCCCATTTTTATTCACGCTCACAAACTGATGCCCCCCTTCCATACGCTCAGGTCATGCAATCAGTCGCAGTCGCTGTCGCTGCCGCTGTCGCAGTCGGTCTGTCGGCCTCTCCGCCGCCTTTTCTACCCTTTTCACGGCATTGAATTTCCCCCTTTTTTAGCGTTGCGCTTTGTTTTTGTTACGTCTGCCTCTTTCAATGCAGGGATTTTGCAGCGTCCTGCAGTTTCGTACACAAAATACCCTGCGGGCACAAATTCATGGAGTATATTTCATGGGGCTGTGCAAAAAGGAAGGGAGTTGAGATTCAAAGTTAAATAACTATTTGGTAAATATTTATGTAAATTGTAAAATGTATTTAAATAACTTATATTAATCTTTGTAAATATATATTTCTGAAATATTAAATAAATATATGATAATTTATATGCATTAATATGACATAAATGAGGAGAAGAATAATAGTAAACGTTGATGTAAAATTTGTTTAAATATATATTAATTAACTTACCCTTTTATGACGAGAATAGAAACTTGAATTTGTTCCATTTTTCATCAAATGCCAATTTACAGGATATCTCATAGCGTGCTTCACTAGAATTGAGTCATATTTCTAGTTTTTTGTGCGTTTTTGCTTTTTGTTTGCCGCGCAGCTGCCTTGGCTGAGCTCATTGCTGTTATTCCCGTTGATGTAAGTTGATCGGTTCCTTGGGATGCAGGCAGATCCTCGAGAGAATCCTCGACTTTTAAGCGTAGGTGTTGATTGGTTCTCGAGCAGCTTTGCTGCGGGCAAGTCAAAGCTGAGTAAATGGCAATCTTTGGTTACAGAAATACAGCTCTGCTTAGATGTCGAAGGGGGGTACGATCCCTCTGCCCGTTTTCGCCCATAAATCCCAGTCTGGAAATGTGCACAAAACCGTAAGTAATTGCTGGGATATGCGTGCAAACATTTGATGTTTTTGCCCAAAAAAAAAAGACCTAACCTTTTCCCGTGATTGTTGCTGCTCGAACTTACCCCTCGTTTTTGTAATTAAACAAAATTTCGGGTTCACTGTGCAAAAGGCTAGATAAGGAGCGTGATTCTTACCCAAAATGATGGGGTGATTTCAACTGGGCTGTCATTTCGATGTACCAACTATTTGTTAGAGTATTTGTTGAGTTACTTTTTTACTTTTATTTAGTCCCCGTTTGATTGCATACACTAACAGCTAGCGAAAGACGCTGCAATCACATTCTTCTAGGGGTTGTTATATCGTATTCTGTTGTCTACGGCAAGTTGACAATAAGGGAGAACCAAGTTGCCCATATTTTCCTTTAGGGCTTCTGTAAACAATTCGCCTCACCTGGGCAACAATGCGTTTTGTCTTTGCTTGATCTCTTACCTGGCCCTTGTTCAGTTCGTTCACCCCAAGAAACCGTGGAAGATCTAAAAGCAAATTGAAGTAATTCATATTTGGGTTGGAATAGTTAAAAAAAACGTACAGTTCAAAGCAATTTATTCCAATTATGAACTCAGATTGTGAATAGTACTCATGCAGCATTACTCGGCGTTGCCCAGCACAGATTTTATTTTACATTTAACACGACAGATAACTAAATAAATATAATGAAAAATCAGATTTACAATGTCTAAATCTGGGATTTTAGAAATTATATTGAGCACCCTTTTTGCCACTGAAAATTGGTCAACTTGCAAAAAAAAATGCATAACTATTTTAAGAACAATAATTTTTTTTAAATATTTTCAATGGCATAGAGTAGGATATGGGAAAATTTAAAAAATCCGCTTTTCGCGAGAGAAAATTGGATTAACTTGAAAAGATATTCATAACTATTTTAAGAACAACAAGTTTGTATATATATTTATGCATTTTGGGCTGAATTAGTAAAAAGTTTAGACGTTGCTAACATTTTGAAGGATTTTCCTCGAATGTCCCCCAATTTATTCGTATATAAAAAAAAATAACAAGCATTATATTCTTTATACTTCTATAAATTTAAGTTAAAAGTTTAGGTGACATTAAATTTGATACTGACTTTTGACGCGGCTATTGATACTGGATCAGGTATATATATAAAGGTAATATATAAAATATCGTACACTCTGCAGAGTTATAAAGTTTAAAAAGTTGTATAACTTTGTACCCTTGCAGAGCGTAACAATTGACAATTTATATCATTTTAAAACTTCAACTCTATTTTACTGATAAATCGTCGATAAGCTCTGCAGAGTTATAAGTCAATAAAACTTTATAAACTTTATAATATAAAGTATAAAGAACAAAGCTATAAGACCTTATAAACATTTGCAGAACGTAATATGTTTCAAGTATATACTTGATCAGTAAAAGTGTTGATTAAAATGATTTAAAATATAACGCTCGAACAACTTTGATGGATTTATATAAAGACTGAGATATATAGACCGAGATAAAAAGACAGACAGACAGACAGATATAGTCAAATGAAAAAATAGATTTTGGAGAAATAAAATTCAACAACCTAAGACGATTCCAATCAATCAATCAATCAAAAAATACTAAACAACTTAAAACGATTTCAATCACAAAGTAGTAAGTTTCGATTTTTGAGACTCAATAATTTAAAAAAAGTAATAAAACTCCGTAACCATTAAAAACTCATAAAGAAAAGGATTTATTCTTCGTTTTTTTATCAGTTGATTTCAGGTACTTCAAAAGCAGAAATGCAAATAAGTTAACAACAAATCAGACTTAATTGAGAAAAGGAAAAAGGATATACATGCACATATAGCCAAACGCTGCCAAAACAGGACTGAAGCATAAGGATCAGAGAAATGTGTGCAAAAAGCGCGCCAAATAAAAAACTCGGCAGGCAAACAAAAGGCAAAAGGCGCAGACGACGTGAAGTGAACCAAAGAACCAAAGAGGATCAATCTGCAAGATACTCGGGAATCCAGGTGAAGTACGAGTTTGAAAGGTGTGTCAACAAAGCGGCGCGAAAGGAATCTCAGTCAGAGCCTGGAGGATTATTGCGCAAGGACAACGACATGATCGCTGCCAGTTGATGATGATGATGTGGACGATGATGATGACGATGAGGATGATGATGATGATGATGATGTGTGTATGTGTGTGCATTTTTGCAGGCGCGCAAATACACACAATAGGGAGAGCAGAGGCCGCAGCCTAAGCCAAAAACCTAGGAGACCAAACGTCGCGCTGGGCTGGCAACCCGTTTTTTAGGGTTGCCAAAGGGGATGATGCGTTCGTTGTTCCCTTTCTACCGTACAACGTATAAAGCGAATTGCGTTTCACCCCTTTGCGTAAAAATACAAATAGAGGCAGGAGGCGATCGCTTCAAACTCATATATATATATATATATATATGCTTTTTATTTGCGCGCGCGTCGCAGCATCGCGTTTTTTAAAAAAAAAATTTCAACTCATTCGGCAATTTTAGTCGTTGAAAGTGCGTGGCAGGACGAGCAACGGGCTCCCTTGAAGTGAAGCGAAAACTGTTCCAAAGTCAAACAAGAAAAAGAAGTCGAAAATTTAAAATCGTGTTAACAAATTTGCACATTTGGCAAAAAGTAAATATTAAAAAATAAATAACTAAATAGCTTTTAAGGCAGCTTTTGAATAAAAAACGTGGTGTGGCCATATTTTTCGGATTTTGCGCATTTCAAACTTTAAACTGTAAACTGGCAAAAAGAGAGAGCGAGCGGGAGAGAGAGAGAGAGAGAGAGCGCGCGCGAGCAAGGCGGGAGAGCAAAATGCCGACAAAAGCAAAATAACGCCGATAAAAAAAAAAAAAAAACGCACGAGGAAGTCAAATAAAAAACAGAAAAACACACCTCGAACGCATTTTTGAGTTTAGGTGTTAAAAATATTGAACTTGTTGGAAAAAAAAAACAACATTTACTGGACAAAAGTTTACCAAAAAAAAAACCATACCAAAAAAAGTAAAGCATACAAAAATTTCAAATTAAAACCAAAAAACAATTGGCAATTGGCGCAAAACATAATGAAAAACTAATGTGGCAAACTTTGGTAAGCTTTTCAGCCAAAGGAAATTTACACAAATTTCCACGGAAATTGGCAAAAACACAACAAAACCAATATAATTAAACATAAACTTGGCGATTTTCCTCAACTAAATATGCGCAACATATTCTGTGTAGCTGTGTGTGCGTGTCTCTGAGTGTGTATGTGTTTGCGTGTTTGTTTCAGACTTTTTAAAAATGGCCGCTGTGTGTGTGAGAAGGACAACAACGTGGAAATAACCACGCTTCGAGCTGTTGCTTATGTGCAGAATTTCTTCCACAGTTCACATAGTTATTCAGATAGTCATAAATATATTATAGCGAAAGAAGAAGCATGCTCCAGTCGAGGTTGGAATACCTCAAAACCGCTCCGCATGGACCCAAACCAACATTCGTTCTATTTTCCATATACATACAAACATAACCAACACACATGCAAACGACACGCGGCAAACTTTGGCTGTGTTTCTTCTTCTTTTTGCGGCACACTATCCAAACTGAACTCCCAAATAACTTCCATGTTGCGTGTTCCGTAGGCCTACAGATGTTCAGGGCATAATTACATATGGAATTCGCTGGTCAAAATCTAGGACTAAAACCCGATTTTGTATAAACGGGCGATTAATCTTTTAATTGATTTGTGCCTAATTATCGAGAACTAATATATTTGGTATCTTTATAGAGAACTTATAGACTGAAGTCCCTAAAATTCGAACTATCATACAGATAAATGACGGGCAAATAAAAAGCAGGACATTACGAATCGATGTATTTTATGGCTGTTGCATACATCTTTACCAAACTATTATCACCGTTTAGATATTTTTTCATTATTAGTGGATATAATATTGCCAATATTGTTTTTCTCAAATTTACAAATAACTGTACAAACCTGGCGATACTTAACATAGATCTAAGCGCATTATAGAGCATATTGAGACATCGATTGACACTTTAGAAATTAAATTTAACAAAAAGTTTATCATTCAGTTATATTTACCTGGAAAGAACTCAATTTACTAGATATATGCTTCCAGTTTGTTTTTGGCAATAAGAATTCCTCTATAAAACTCTCAAAACTGAATTTTCTTATGATTATCCACAGTGCAATTCGTTCTTTAAATTACATTTTAAATTGTTAACTAATAATTTAAGTATTTATTATTTGTAATCCGAACCTTTTATATAATACTAGCGTATTAGGGAAACGCGTTTTCTTCAAATTCACCAGTTTACTTTCCCCCCCGTTCCACGACCAATAGAAATTTTAATGCATTGAATATTTCTTTTTATTTTATATTGAGTTATGAAATGCGCTTAAAGCAGATCGGAACGAACATAGCCCTTTCAATCTTTAGCCTCCATATTTCAAAAGGGTTTGCGACCAATCGAATGGTAAACAAAAAAGATTTTCGCGATTTTCCCACACTTACGAGTGAAATTCCTCCGTATTTGTGGTAAATACACAGGAAGAGTGGAATACAAGTCCTTTCAATTTATTGAAAAGTCTTCCCGAAGAAAAAGGGATATATTTTAAAAACATGAATGTATCTTATATTTTGGAGTTTCATTATGATATCAAACTGTGTTATTATTTTTATACCCTGAACCCGTTTAAAATGGGTAAAAAGGGTATTGTGTATTTGTGCAAATGTATGTAACAGGCAAAAGTAAGCATCTCCGACCCCATAAAGTATATATATTCTTGATCAGCATCAATAGCCGAGTCGATCTAGCCATGTCCGTCTGTCTGTCCGTCCGTCTGCCCGTTTGTATGAACGCAAGGATCTCAGAACCTATAAGAGCTAGAAATTGAAATTGAAATTTTAGATGTAGGTGCTCCTAGTTCCTACGCAGATCGAGTTTGTTTCCGATAATCGATAACTTACTCCGTTTCCAAGCAATCGATAAAAATTGATATCGACATTCTGTTTTTTGAGAAAATTGCGTAAATCATAAGAGCTAGAGTCACCAAACATGATATGTTGCTTCTAGAATATTATATTATAAACTACTAATTATAATTAGTAGATTTTACAATAATAGAATAAAGCCCAAACAGATTGTATGAAAAAAATAATTAAATGATTCAATTTAAATGAATATTGTATGGGATAATCTTTTCAAATTTCCAACAAGTTCTTTTTAAAGTAATTCAAATGTGTTGTCAGTCGAGAATTTTCATTTCATAACACAGCTGTAAAATGAGTTACCCAATAAAGGAATACATATATTGTGAAAATAACCTTAAGATGGGCTACATACATGCATAGATACATTGGAAACGTCAACCCCCAATATTCTACTCGTGTTTTCAGCGCTACTTCTCAGTTTCATGCACCTCAAAAAGCCTACCTACTTTCTAAAAGCGCTGATCAACTTTTTTTGTCCAAAATGTATAGCCTTTCATTTAATGCTCGCCATTTTTAGGATACAGCCAGAGTGAGAAGAGAACACCCCGCCGATCGCAGCACAGGCTGCTGGCTAACTGACCATACCCTACCGACGAGCAACCCCTAACTCTGCCGGCAAGGGGCACTTAGCTACCACCACCAGTACGAAAAGGTCGAATGGTCAAGCGAATATTTTGTTATGAAACGGCCAGAGAGCAGGGATAACAGAAATATGGTATATAACAAGGGTTGAAGCTAGATGGTAGAGGCAAGCAGAAGAGACAGAAGCCAGCACAGAGCGAGAGGCCAAGAGCAGAACTGCAATAGGCCTTCTGCTGGTCACTCAAATAACCAATGGTCACCAAGTGTCCAATACAAAATGGCACATTTGATACACCTACAATGCAGTTGAGGTAATCCGAAGTGCAGAAATGTTATTTTCATTGGAATGATTGAGCCTAACTTCCCTGTAATAGTACATTTATCTTTATAAAAGGTTTAAAACATCTTCAAAGTTGGTTTCTATATGAGTTAAATGATTGATAAATGTTGCAATAATTAAATTATTTGTCAAGAAATATGTAATATGTAATGTAGTGTAGTATGTAAAGCGAATCCCAATGCAATGTGCTGCAACCCAGCGTCCCACCCAAACGACCGAGGGACGTGTAGCGTACAAAAACGAAGTACTGACAAGGAGTAAAAACTAAGACTATCTACTAGCCTAATAGCTTAGAAGAAGACTATCTACTAGCTTTAAACTTGAGAATATACGAATTTATACGAGGAGGAGACGATTCGGCGTGGAATGCTGCCTAATGCACAGAGGAGCCGGAAAGGTTCAGGCTAGGCATAGTTAGTAGAACTACATTAAAGCGATAAGGGTGTATAATTACGTTTTTGTCAAGTGGGTAAAGCTAAGTTTAGTCGAAGGCATGGTTAGTTGGAAAAAAAGGTAAGCCATTAAGGTGCCTAATAGGCACAGACTGAATGTATTTGCCTAGACTTCTTATGAGATATATTATACATATATATATATACATTTCCATCTGTCTGGTTCTAAGTAATCAAGTCTCTCGTTTGTATCTTAATGGACCTTTGCATAGGTTCGTCTTTTTTAGCAGGCAGAACATATGTTCGGTACGCTCGGATAACAAAATCACACAACCTTCTAGATTTCTTTGCTGCTTAGTTCTCTTAAATCCTCACATTCCTACCATGTTATGAAGCTTCCATAGAAACAATTGGCCAAAAATTGAGTTTGTATAGAAAACATTGCTTAATTTCCAGCATGTTTAACTGAATTTCAGCAATAACGAGCTTTATTAAAATGATTACTGATTGATTGATTGATTGATTGATTAAAATCTGTTCACGCATATCATAAAATGGAGATGAAAAAACCATTCTGATATATGCCTGCATCAATTGTAGGCTGATCATTTGCATTTGGCCGATCGAATGGTTGGTCAAAAGTGTTTCTTTCACACATGTTTTAACTACTCTTGTGACTGGCATATCAAAAGATAAAACAACCCGTCTAAGACGATAGTAACATCTCTTAGCAACAGTTAAGAGTTCAGCTTCCTAGTTTCTATGGACAATAGTCAGGACAGCTTTATATATTTACATAGATTATTCTTCTTGACAACCCAAACACCTAAAATTCCAGGGTTATATCAAAAGGTTCAAATGAATACGTTATCTTAAAGAACATAACTAATACAGGATTTGATAAACATGATTACACACTCAGCCTTAGTTAAGTGTGACTGCCAAGAAATCAATTTTACGGCGAGTATTTAAAACTTTTAGGAATGTTTTGTTAAATGCCAAAAATTGTGTTGTTTCGGCCCCCCTGGGCGTATCCGTCCGTCTTAGAGCTATAAATAGCCAAGTATCTGGCAGATATTTTCAGCAATTAAAAGCGTTGCCTCGTGCTATTGATTGGGCAGGGAAGGGGCAGGCGTGGATGGGGGCGTGTCGTAGCACGCGTGAACTTTTCGATAGGTCGGCCTGCCTTACCCCGCAGCCACAGCATCAGGTGAAAAGCGTGAAAATGCATTTTCCATGTTAGCTGCTATTCAAATGGCTTAATTGCATATTAAATATGCAGAAAAGTAGGCAAAAAGACAAAAAAGAATAATATGAACGCAGGCTTTAGCCGGAAATCCAGCCGTTGACCAAATTGTCCTGTGGCCAGCATATATATACATGTGTATGTGTGTGTGTGTGTGAAAATATTTGTATCAACAAGCATTGTATTGCTTGACAGCTTCCTGGCAGCGGACAGCCTCAAACCCAGGCACACAGCACTCTACCCTTCAAAGTGACACCTGATTTGCCACAAGCACACACACACACACACACATGCCTTACGTAACCAATCCAAATAGCCAAAAGGTTAAAAGTCAACAGCAGCAGCAGCAGCACGAAGCCGTAAAATCCGTGGGCTGCCTGTCGCATGCTCTTTATACCCTCTACCTCATTCTCATTTTATGCCAAAAATTGTTAAGTAACCAGCAGAAGGCCTTACTCGTACGATATGAAGAGCTTTCGACTAGACACGTCTGTATATGGATATTGTTATAGATTAAAATTAGATTAGAATAACTATCCCGCACTCCAATAAAACATCTAAGATCTAAGAACCGATCCCTCATCAAAAAGATGTCAACCATGAGCCAAGCAATTTTCTTATTGAAGAAGAAAGAAAACTTTGAAGCATCTGTAGAACTGGTATAGGGTATCTGCTAGTCGTGTGCACTCGACTGGAGCATTACGACTTGTTTTAATTGACGAGCCGTGTTGAGAACTTTGGCGGACTGTGACAAGTGGGGTGGAAAATATGGCCTTAATAGAATTTCCATTTATGCCCATTAGCCACTGAGCTCCTCCATATGCAGATGTGAAAGATTGAAAAGAGGTATGCGAAATTTTATATAATCATTCTCTTCTTTTTGCGGATGACAGCTGAAATATGATGTGTTTAAGTTGAAGGAAACGAATCATGAAAATGGAGCGTATTACAATAAGGATTTGCAGTACATAGATACAAAATCACATATTTGTAAAGACTTAGTTAGATATTTGAATAATTGAATGGACCCGATTCTTGATTAGATAAAACAGTCCTTAAACATATATAACGTACGTATATCATATATTGTCAGCATAAAAGATCTGAGCTTTAAATTGTGCTTAAGTTTGGGAAGAGTTTCTTTAATGTAGTTTTTTTGAGGTATCACAAAAAATGCTTCCTTCGGAATGTGCGAAACTTTTTGTTTTTTATCGAAAGACTTTACATAGATTTTTGAAAATTAATGGGCAACGAGTTACGCACTTTCTACTCAGGCAAATATCAAACAAACATGAAACACTCTTTCAAAATTCTCCAAAGAAAACCTTCTTTGAATATGGCATAAACATTCCGTATTGGGCGCTGAAGTCTTCCAATAAATTATATTATATTCCCTTCAATGCGATTTTCTATCTACTGAGAAGCTATTCAAATAAATAGTGAAACGGTAACAGTTGCTTCTCCGCAGATACTTGCCCTTGATAAACTTTCCACAGCCCGTGAATGACCCCACAGAGTTTGGCCAAACAACAACTCAATTAACAAGTTACCTGCAACGTCTGGACCTGGGCAGAAAACTTAAGTGGTGAAAAAAAGCAAAATGCTTCGCTGCAAATCAATTAGAAAATTTCCAAAGTTTTGGGCTAAATGCTGAAAATAGTCCGGCTGCAATTCAAGAATTGAAACTCAACCCACGGCTGGGCCCGACGAAAACATTGCTAATGTCTGTGAGGTAGCTGGTAACTGGTAACTGACTGACTGGCTGTCAGTTGTATTGTGCTGTGACTTTTTAACCTAATGAATAATAAATTGGGCCAATTGTCACGCAAAAACAACGCGCACGGACGCCGACAAGATGTGGGCTGGAGCTGCCGGCTAGGTGTGCGGATAAGGGTTTATCCAGCCAACTCAATTCCTTACCTTTTTGGTTGTGTTTGACTGCCAGGCAGCATATCCAAATAGTAGACACATTTTCCAACCTTTCTTGCAGGTTGCTTCCGCAGAGAAGCTAGTATTCTATAATACCCTGTATCTAATGAAACGCTAAAGAGGTTAGCTTGAATCTAACGAAATTAATGTTACAGACGGAAAAGATATTTCATGTTCCTCATTCTTATGTCAAAAAGAAAACTAAACTGTAAAATTTGACATGAATATAAAACCAAAATGTTGTATTCAACATTTTGCGCACATTCTCAAAAGGGCTAATAAGACAAAGCTGTGAAAAGCTTTTAGCAGAAAACAAAACTTCCATGCACACAACCTTTGACACGCATTTTCCACCAGTAAGGGTGGATTTTACGAAAAGAGTGATTTAAGTGTCAAATAAATGTTCTTAAAGATATTTTCTTATCCAAGAGGTAAGAATTTTGGTTAAAGTGAGAAATACGTTTCAGATGCATATTCGCAAAGTTCTTTTTAGACGAGTTTGAAGCCCATCACATGGTTAACAACGCGTTTTTTCCAATTTCCACACTTCTGGGTGGAATTTCCCAAAACCCCGCACTTTTATCTGTTGTTAATTAGAGATGATCAGCAATCAGTCAGTCAGTCCATAAGTCAGTCCATAAGCCACCTTTTGAATCTCAATACAGGGTATGTGGTAGTCCACCAGCTGGCACTCAAGTACTCTCACTTGTTTTGTTTCGTTGCAAATGTCGCTTTCGATACATTTTGGCATTTGTTAAGTTGCGCCGAGTCGCTGGGGAAATTGCAAACAAATGCTGTTACGGCTACATCATTAGCACAAGGTGGCACTTGCAGTTATTGTTATTGTTTCTGTGGATCCATCACAGAAGTAATTAGCATATTGAAATCTAACGGTTGTTCACGAAACGCTGCGCTTATCAATAATTCAAATATTTTAAGTTGCGTTCTGCCCAGGTAAGTGGGCTGCATAGTTTTTACAGAATGTTCGGCCTGCTTCCACACATAAATGTTTAATTGCAAAATTCTTAAGCCGCGAAGGGATTAAACTGGCCCAGCTGTGGGAGGGGGGAACCTCTTAAAAGCGTGTCAACAGCTTGTCAATCACAATTTGCCAAATAAAATGTTAATGTCAATCAAACATTTGTTCTGTAATGTGCCGATGTGTGCGAGAGTGTGTGTGTGTGTGTGTGTGTGTGTGTGTGTGTGTGAGTGAGTAGTTCAGTTGATTGAAGTCCTTGCGACTGTTTAAGTAGTTAAAGCTAAGCATTATTTGCCCGGCAACTGCTTACAAATATTATTTTTCTTTCCTTAAATAAAACACCCTATGCAATAAAACGCATCTTCTCATAGATCAAAGCATCTTATCAAATTGTGATCTATTATATATATATTCGCACTTTTCCCCAAATCTAAGCTCCTTTTTGGAAAATGCGGGAAAGAGCCATTCCACAGCCATTTATGAAATTCCACCTGCCACTGTGGAAAATTGGCGGAAAACGGTTGTAGGCAACTTTTTAGTTTAACATTCGCTTGACTTCTAACTCATTTCCAAAGATATACGTGAAAATTGATTAGATACGTATTTTCTACTTTCTGCAAACTCTACTTCTTTTGGATAACAAATTCAGGTCAAAAGTTGAATGAACAGCAAGTAACTAAGATGGGCGGAAGAAGCTGATTCCAATTTTTGATTCTTAATTCGATGGGTTTGAAGCACATTTTCAAATATATATATATATATATATTTATTTAACATTGTATATACTCAAATCAAGAAAAAAATTTTTACTTTTGATGTATGAAAACTTGGCGAGAATTAATAAAAAAAAGATTATCTAAGATCTTAATAAACTTATCAAAATAGTAAAAAATACATTTGATGCATTTAACAAATGTTATTATATTGTGATACATAGATGAAATACTTTATTATCCGAGACGTTTTATTAATTGGCCACAAAACATGCAAATTATTACTTTGGCTTATCTAGGTAAAACTATGTTAAATAAAAAAGATGCACTCACAATTTACAATTATTCAGTCAGCCAATAGAATATTTTGCTAAAGGCATAAGCTTATGTTAGATTTAAGCTATTATCAGAAATTGAACACACATAACATTAGTTTTATGCATTCCTGTCATCAATAATACATTTCAGGATTCTACGATATCGGCTTCAGTGTGTAATCAGTTCAGATCTGTCATTATTCATCAAGATATGTCGGTCAAATTTGCATTAAGCTCTTAGCTCTAAGGCCCATTAGCAAGCCAAACGAAAGCATTTAAACAATTAGAAAAAAAGTAAAAAACTGCATTCAAGTGGATATCCCACACTTTTGGGGGCGTTACAGACCTCGCTTTGCGAACCTGGCTAAGAGATAAAGCCAACCAACAACTATAATTTACGCCTGCGCAGTTCCAGGAACTAATTTCGTGCCATACACGGAACAGCTTTGACGCTTATTGGTCGGCTTCTGATGCGGCATTTGCCGAGTCCTGTGATTACGTATACGCCGCATGGGCAAACGAGTCAAAGGCAAAGCCAGCACGGGGTTGTTGTTGTTGTTGTTGTTGCTGCTGCTGCTGCTCGGCCGAGCTGCTGTTCGTGTAATAGTTGTCACTCGGGTTGGGGCCAAAGACAACAATGCCTGCTCGCATTACAAGGATCAGAGGACCAAAGCATACGACGTTACAGCATTCGCAGCACAAGTGCAGTTCGAGTGCAGCACTCACACCGTGCAGACGTGTTGTTTAGCCAAAAATAAAGCCAACAAACCAATACAATAAAATAAAATAAACAAGTGCAAGTGCCAAACATTTTCCAAGTTCCCAGCTCATTTCCGGCCTTTCTCACAAAACGGACGCCTATATCATTTTGATTGTTGCTCAGAAAGCCCTGCATTCAATACTTGGCTTTCGAGTAATAATCGAAACCAAATAAGCGATCCTAACTACGTTTGCCCAATATTATCATGGTCCAGGTAAGTTCCTTTTCTACCTATTAGCTGATTATATATATGTTATGTTGTTTATATTAAGCTAACATTTAATTATAGATATATAGATATATATTCTGTATATAAATATACAATTTACTAGCGTTTAAAAACTTTTTATTCTTCTCTTGGCCCCAGTTTTCGATGCTTGGGTGAATTATATAAAACTAAAACTTAGATAATTCACACATAAATCGAAAACTAATGAGACACATATTTAAATAATAGATTAGAAAACTGAACTTAAAATCTTAACTAAATTAAGAACTAAGAATATATTTTAAAAATAATAATAAATTACCTTTTAAAAATAATACGTAAGCTTGTTTATCAGAACAGACAAACATAACCTATTTTAGCCAAGTTTTGATTATTATTTATATTTTTTTTTATCAAAATAAATAATCTTTAAAAAACTCAAGCCAAAAACAACCAAGAGGTCAACCATAATATCTCCTGTGAATTAAGCCTTTCGATAAGGAGCTGAATGAGCCGAAAAATATTTCCAACCAAACACTACAGATAATATTGAATGAATAGCTCAAAATGAATAGCTTCCACCTATTTTCCGCCAGTGTAAATGAAAAATCAACCTTTACAGTCTTGTGCTGCATATCTAAAGTTGCAGAAATTACTATATAGACCGGCTTTTGATGCTGACCATAAATATATATAATTTATTAGGTCAAATATGATCTATTCTGCTTGTTACACACATTTGTAGATGCCATTATTTCATTTTTACCCATTTTTTTTATAATAAAATGAGTGCAAAGCCGATCGAATGGGGGATAAAAAAGTGTCATAAAACAGTTTTCCTAAATTTAATGGTTACAGGGTCTAATGAGCACAATAAAAGGTAAGGAAGGATTTATAAATTAGTCCACTGACTATTCAAAATGCAGTCCACTTCGAAGAAAGAACTGTAGGAAAGGTTAATTGTTGCTTCAAATAGTCTTTTTGTCTCATTAAACGAATGTCTGCTAAACGTGACGACTATCTAAGCTGCACACAAGTACATTTCTCCGGCCAGTAAAGTGATGGGAATCCGTTTTGGTTCTTTCAAGGATCCCTTGTCACAGAGTCAGGCCCATGAACACATTCTCATGTATATTAATAATGCTATGGGCAAAATGAAATGCTTGTTTAAATTGAAATCTAAATTCTTAGATCGGAGAGTGTGATTTTGTAAAAACTGTATTAAAATCAGCGAATATCAGGAAAAATTCCGAAACGGGAACCAGGAACCGCTAAATGCAGATTGAAACTCAAACCCAGAACTCGGTGAACACATTTTCAAACTATTTCTTGAATCATTGTGAGTAAAAAATGTCAGTTTTAAGGAACACAAATGAAGCAGCTATCAAATTTGACATCCACCGAAAAGCTCTTAGCTCTTAAATTAGATATAATTAGTACTATATACAACAATATTCAAAATATAACCAATACAATGCTTTAAAATAGACTTCCAATAAATTCGAACAAATAAAACAATGACATTTGTATTTGTTGAACTTGTCAAAATAGACAAGAGTAGTAGGCAGCACAGCCTGATTGGCAGACAAGGCTATATGTTTATACAGTTCTTAAACCAAATTGGCTTGGATTAATCTGTTACTTTTGTTTTCCAGGTAATTTCTTAGCTTATAGTTCCCACCAGCCGCCCGCATCACGAGTCGTGTCAAAGACTTCCTCCATTGCAAATTAGTCACCAAAACAAAAGACAAAAGGCGGTTGTTGAACTTTTTACTCCAAACAAAACGATTAAAAAACGTTGCGACAAAATCGCGAAGCGACCTTCACATTGAATGCGTCCAAGTGCCAAAAATTGAGCCAAGTCAAGCAAATGAATGTTGTGGCTGGATGTCAATGCACCTGAACGAGTTTTGTTGGGGCAACTATTCAGGTTTCGTTATTATGTATTATTTATTTATTTTGGTTAGGCTGTCAACAGATAATTTTTTATTCCTATTAGCATGTGGCGAGACACAAACCCGGCCCGATCAATGAACCTGCGTATATTATTGTTTGGATGGGCGACACATTTCTGTTTCTGGGTTTCGAATCGTTTCGTTTTCATTTGAACCAATTCATAGATAAAGCGCGTCACATGCCTGCCCACCTGTCTGACCAGTATAAATGCGCTATTGGTCTATTAAACCAATTTGTTAATTGTATGTCACGATATAAATATATCTACACCTATTCAATTTTAATTCCTGTTTAACATTCATATTCGTTCTTCTGCGTTTTCCATTGTCTATTTGCAAATTAAAATTCAATTCCTGATTGCATAAATAAACCACAATATATACTTAGTTCTTACAATGCCTTATCAACTTATGCCCAATGCGCTACACCTGCATTTTTTCACGGCCTATGTCATTGAGGGGCTGGGCGACATTGTAAGCGTCGCTTTTTTTAGTTTAATTTAATTTTAAGGGCAATGTTAATGTCATATTTAACATTTCCAGCATTACATTGATTGTGTGGGTGGGTATCAGCATTGAAATTCAATTATCTACGCACTTTGGCCCATTATCATGCAAAGCTGCATGCACAATTTACATAATAACGATAATTGGGCCAAGTTACATTTTTCATTATGATAACTGCAGAGAAATACTATGTTTCCAGTGCAATGAAAGTCAAGACAAGAGTTCCTTATTCAAACTAAGACGGAAATGGGAATAAGGAACTTTAGGGTTCCATCTTCGGAAGCATCTTAGCTTTATTATTTGTCTGGGATAGTGAGAAACTTTTTTAATTCTAGCTTTAATAATGAAGAAGTGCAAGACTTTGCCCAAATTGAAATTATTTTCCTTTACACACAGGGTAAAAACAAGGATAAGTGATCTACTCGAGAGTTACCAAATGAATCATAATACATTAACCAATTATATAGATCATTTTCTAAAAGAAAAAACATTTGTGTACATTTTATGCATAGGATCTGTGCACACTCTATAAGAATCTTATTACCAAAGTTTGTGTTGGAAGCTAGCCTCCAAAATATACGAAACATGTTCAAAAGGCAGGTGGTTTTTAGTGATTATTATCGATTGATTATAATGGATCGATTATAATCGGTTGCGGAAACGTGTGTATCGAAATAAATAAGATCTGCAAAAACTACTATCCATATTGAAGGATTCCTGCTTCCTGCAAGGTCTCTGAGATGGACAGACGGAGTGACAGACGGACAGACAGATAAGGTCAAGATTATAAATATAAGTTCATATTTATAATTTATTGAGTGGGACGCGCCTGCTTTTGCCTGTTACATAACCTTTTCCCACTTTATCAGCCCAGAATTTCAAAAGCTTAATAAGTACGTTTTATTAATTGTGTACAACAAAAATAATTGCCAAATAAGGATAATGGGGCAATAAACTTGATGCACCTACATGCGAATACGGTTGAAAATATATACAAATACTCATATTGGCACAACTATTTGTCAGCCATTCAATGTCATGAACTTCACTGGGTCATAAAAAACGCAACGCACACACTCAAACATTTTGTTGCTTTTGGCTTTTGTTTACATTTCACGTTCGTGGTATTCGGCAGCACCTACAATATTGTGAACAGGTGGCGGAGAAAGGGGCGGGCGGGCAGAGAGACAGACAAAATATAGCAAATGAAGTGCCAAAACGTGGTGCACATGGGCGACACGGAGGTGCAGTCGTAGTCGCAGTCGCTGCCGCGGTCGACGTCGACGTCAGCAAGCTTAAAGCTTGGCGGCAACAGGTGTTGAGACTTCCGTCCGTTATCAGAAAGCTCGCTAATCCGCATAGAACAGCAGCGGGCCAGACACGGGCTCAGCCGAGCCGACCCATATATAAATTTATTTGCGCACAGAATATTTGTGACAGTTCGTTGAATAGTTTTGCACCAGCAAATGCTTAACGGTCAGTTTTGAAAGGAACAACAATATGTGGAAACTGGTGCACATTTTTGTAGTTTTAAATGTTCTCCGAACTGCGCAGGCGCAAATTGCTTGTAAGTACTTCCTTTTGTACTCGATACTCGATATTCGATACTTGATAGATAAGCAACAGCTTCAAAGGATATCGAATACAAAAAGTTAGTTCGATTTGAAAATTTCTTAGCCGAAAGCTGTGCGTTGTTGGTAAAGAATATAATATAGACATAACTTATATTAAAGCCAAGAATATGAAAAAATATTGAAAATAATGTTCGGTTAATTGTATTCCAAATAATAGTTACTAGTGTGCCCTGCTCTGTGCGGAATCCTAAGATCGTTGGCGGCAGCGTTGCGGAACGCCATGAAATGCCCTTCATGGTTAGTCTGATGCGTCGTGGTGGGCACTTTTGTGGCGGCACCATTATACATGAGCGCTGGATACTCACCGCTGGTCACTGCATCTGCAATGGCCTGCAAAAGTTCATGAAGCCCGCCCAGATTCAAGGCGTGGTCGGGCTCCATAGCATACGCGAGTATCTGAATGGCGTGGGCAACGGGCCGGATGCCCTGCGTGTGGATTTTAGGAGCATCGTTCCGCATCCCCAGTATGACTGCAACAATGTGCAGCATGATATTGGTAGGTATACATTAATTCATAATAATAAAAGCAAACTTCTGTCTATGGACACATGTTTATCCGTTTAGCTCTGCTGGAAGTGGTGCAGCCCATGGGCTTTACAGCCTATATTCAGCCGAGCTGTCTTAGTTCGAGAGAGGAGCAGCAAAGCGTGGTGCCAGAATACGGTACAGTCTCCGGCTGGGGCTGGACAAATGAGAATCAAGCGGAAGGCGAACGTGCCGATGTTTTGCGCAAGGCAACAGTTAAAATATGGAACAATGAGGCCTGCGAGCACTCTTATCGTGCGCTGGGCAAGTCCAACAGTATAACCGATACCCAGATGTGCGCGGGATACGAGAATGGCCAAATCGATTCGTGTTGGGTGAGTATGCAACTTGCTAGCAGAGCACAAATGTTATGTTGCGCACTTCTTATTTGTTTTCGTCAGGCTGATTCCGGTGGCCCTTTGATGTCGAAGGAACATTATTTACTGGGCGTTGTGTCCACTGGCATTGGCTGTGCACGTCCAGGCTTACCTGGCATTTATACACGTGTCAGCAAATATGTGACATGGATGCAGAACGTAATTGGTAACAGGCAATAGCCGTTAGACATTGTCAACCAAATGTGATAAAACTGTGATATTACATTAATATGTATCTACATAAGGCAATTAAATGTTATAAATCCACCAGTACTCTGTACATAAGTTATCTGTGACTGAGTCTAAAAGTTATTTTGCTTATTCATCTGATTATAATTTCTCAGTCAATAACCAATTTCGTAAAGGAATTATTTTCAGTAGATTTGAAAAATAATTGGCAAAGAGCGCCAACTGCACAGCTAAGAAGTTTATTGGCAGCACTTTCTATATCATGCTGACCAGAGCTGCCAGATCGTTATAAATACCAACTCTCGAAACTTTACCACAACGGCATGGCTAATGACTATCAGCTGCGCCGTAAATGATAATGTTCGATGTCAAAAATATAGACAGCTTTATGAGGTAAATAGAAGTATCTTTCTAATAGCTCCTTTACAGCTAGGTCATCAATTATTGGAGACCGATTGAATTAAAATACACATTAAAATACACGACTCAAATAAAATTGCCCACTCTTTTCAAAACTGTTAAAGTCTATCGGCGGTTATTTGTGCACGGTGTTAATAACATTTCAGCAAATGTTAATTTTCTGGGTGCCCATTGCTTAGCGTTGGTAATAACAACAGTGCTCACTTTAATGAGATACGATTGAGCGAAAAGAGAAGAGAGTAGTGGAAAAATAAAACAAAGTCAAATATGGACGACCCAGCACTTACCAGGTAATAGCAATAATAACGGTTGATTGCTAATAATCTAAAATATTTCCTAAAAATTTGCAACAGCCAGGCAATCGCAGAGCTTATGCGCGAATTGCCAAGCAACAACAGCAAGGCTTCCTACGAACCACAAGAGCGCAAAATTAATCCACTGGGCAAACCAAACAAAAAGTTTTTGGGTAGGACTATAAACAATGCACTGTGGCACAACAAGCGGGCAATTGAGCGCACGCAGGCGAGCTGCCAGCGAAAGCTTCAGGAATTAGACGACAGGTACGAGAGGCGCAAAACAAATGCCTTCTACAGCCGTAATAAGAAAGAAGAATCATACGGAAGAAGGGAGCGTAAGAGTCGGTCCAGGAAGAAACTGAAAAAGCGACACAAAAGCAGAAGCTCATCTAGTGAATCGCGAAGTCGCAGCCGAAGCCACAAAAAGAAACACAAGAAAAAGCACAGTAAATTTAAGCGCAGACAACGAACGAGGAGCAGCACCAGCAGCAACAGCAGTGAAGCAGCGCCGCCAGCGAAAACAGCTGACGAGTTAACAGTACCGAGAGCCGAGTACTACGTACATTCAAATAATTTGGCGCTGGCAGTAGCTATGGCCTATAGTCAAACGTTGTTCGCGCACCAGACGCCAGCTAATAAACCACACTCGCCCGCTTCGCCGTCAAGTGATATAATCAGGGAGCTGATGTCGGATGAGGAAACGATGAAACAGGACATCGAAGCAGATACGCTATCCATTGCATCATCAAGTGAAGAAGTACCCGAAATTGTCACAATTGATGTGAGTTCGCAGGATGAGCAATCTGTTGGCAGCTCGGCAATTGACAGTGGAAATGACGCTAGCAGCTGCAGCTCCATAGCTCTGGTAGACAGCGGCAGCGATGAATTGGCGTCTAACAGTGGCAGTGATATAGAAATAATTGAGTGTGATACAGAGCCAAAAGAAGAACAGAATCAATTACTAGGGGAGTCCACGCAACAGGCAAAAACGGAGGAGGCATTGTCTGCCCCAGCAACCACGGTGGATTTGACTGACGATTAGCATAATTAGTTAGAGCAAACTATATCAGGGACCATTATTATTACAAGTCTGTTAGAAATATGTTATGTTAACATTTTATGTTAATAAAAGCAGTTAACGTGAGAGTGTTCTAGCATATGTTTGTATGCACAGATACATTTCAACTAGCTTCAAAATAAACAAACAAGTGTGCATGCATATCGAACTGGGGCAATCGACAATGGTGAATCGTGCCCGTCATTTATCCTGAGGAGTGCAACGCGTTGGCAATAAAGGAACTAAAAACACCAACACTGCTCTCGTTCGTATTGTTATTTTTTGCAATTTGCCTTGCACTAATCCTTGCAAATAATCCTCTCTTTGCGTGTTCATTTGCTTGCTGCCCGCTGTAAACAACATTTCGCTGCTTTGCTTTTATTATATATACATGTGTGTGTATATCTGCATGTATTTGTGCATTGGAACTAGCATAACAGAGAGATGAAAGGACGAGTTATGGAATTGGGGGCTAATTAATCAAATTTAAAAAAGAATATGGTTAATATAAATGTTTATATGCATACGTATGAAGATATGCATTTAACATATGTGTATACGCACTTTCGTACACATATACATATTTATTTATTTATACTATAATTAACCATATGTATGTAAATATGGGCGATATTTTGTATTTTCAATATTTGAATATTTATCCCTTGTAGAGTTTATTAAAATATGCAACGCATTGACTGAGGCGTCGCAGACTTCATAAAGTATCTACATGGACATAAGTATCTAACATACATGTAACTATCTACATATATGTAACTGTCTTCATACATGTAACCATCAACATACATGTAGTTTCTTGTTAAGGGAAACAAGCATAATTGATGTTTAGCCCCGCATGTCAATTGTCTATCTGGATAAAATTGGCACTTAATTTGGCTGGAGGCAGTATATATGGCGGAATCTAACGGATCGACATACATACTCTCATTTGGAACAACATAAATATATTTAACAATGAGTTCTTCAAGAAAAATCCCAAGACTCTCGGGGCCTGCATATCATAATGAAGGTACATAAATATGTTTAGTTCACCAGATAAAAAAGATATACATTTAGCTCAAGAAACATATTGCCAAATATACGAGCCGAGTTCAGATTTTAAGATTAAGATAATAAGATAGGGATAAGATACAATTGAACAACCTTAAGGTACATTATAAATAAACATTTCATACAATATTTTTTAGATGAAGATACAGAGTGCGATATGCGCGAGCAAATTTACGATTTTAAGGGTAAGCTCTTGAAGAGAACTATAATTATCGCCTAGAAAGTAACTTTACATGTTTATTTATAATAATTGTTAAATTGCATTGGAAACTTTTGCCTTCACCCTAAGATATGCCATAATTTGAGTTCAGATCCTTGTTGATTGCCTCAATACCTGGGCAATATATCTACCTGTCGACCGAGCTTTAAATATACTATAAATATTTCCACACATACTAGAAATGGACTCAATTATGAACATGCTCTGTGAACAAAAGGGGATGATGTGTCACGCAGACACGGAGTCGCTTAAGCTGACCTTTCCCCTGAAATCGGACGAGGACCTTGCCGTAGCCGATTTGGCAATTCAAAATGGAAGCCAACTAGTTTACGTAAGTTACCGGAACCCAACTGAACACTTATTGATAAATATATATGCATTACAATAATTTATATCTATACCAATTTTACAGATAAAAGCTTTGAAAGGATTAATCTACCCAAATGGCATTCTCAAGCAGCTTAAAGATATAATATCGGATGAGCTGGCCAACGGGTACAACGTGGATGGGGTCCATGGCAAAAAATGCCTTAAGAGCTACCAACATTTTTATAATGCGCTCTTAAGTAAATATACAATATAATTCAATCATAATATATTAGTCCATAATAACACTAAACGTTTATGTTGCAGGCTCAACTGAAGAAGACAATGCCGAGGACCTCATCCGAAAGGCGGTGCACTTGGCAAAGAAACGCCAATCGAAAAGAAAATTATTGAAGCAAGCGCATAATATTTTATAAAAATTGTAAATAAATTGTTAACTTATATTTAACATTATATGCGTATGCATATGCATCGGTGTATGCGACTTCCCCTTCCGCCGTTTAAGAAAAGATTATATCTACATTTGTGGATGAGCCACAGGACTGGGGCTAATGCCTTTTAATCTCGAGACTACAGAACACCGAGGCCGAATTGTTTTAGTTGATATATGAAATATATATGTTGATATATGTTATGTTAAACTTACTGACATTTAATAAGTTGATAATGTTTTTCAAAGAAATATGATATATGGGAGTAAAAAAATAAATATTAAGCTTCCCATTATATATCGGAGCAAAGGGTATTTTAATGTTTAGTCTAATTGGAGAAAACAATTAGTTGTCGCAAGCACTTATTTGAAATTCGTATTCCTTATATATGAAATAAACTGTTTAACATCGGAATAATAAAACATATAGCTGACATTGGCAGAATATTGGGTTATTTCTAAAACAAGAAAAGTTTTCTATCTTTTTAAATGCACAGCTTGATATACTTAATAGCAAAGTTGAGGTATCTTTACAGAAAGAGTGTAATTGACAACAGGTTTCTCTCTTTGACTCTCCCTCTCTCAGTCGCTCTCTCTTTCGTTCTCATGAGCGATCTGTCAAATGACACTATCTCTTGTCACTTTGCGACCAGCTGATTTTCTATTTACAATTAGACAGCGCATTTTCACACGAACTGCGTTCAATTAACAGTTTGATTGCATTTAAAGAAACAAATCGGAGTTTACATAATGCTTGGCAGCTTAAGAAAGAAGCTAAGCAATGCAATCCAGGAGGGCATTGTTATATCGGAGAGCATACAGGAACAGTATCGCCAACGTGTCAGCAACAGTGGCAGCAGTCAGACAAGTGCCGCCACGACGCCCTCAACGCCGCTGGACTTGAACGAAAGCTTCTTTTCCAGCCGCAGCAGCGCGCACTCGCTCAGTGGCCAGCTGGCTGATGGTGTGCCCACACAGCTCAACGTGGCTGCGGGCTGCAATCTGCTGGCCAAGTACGAGGATGACTGGCAGCAAATTCATGCCGCTAACGAGGCGAACGCTGGCCACGCGGCAAGTGTGGCCACACAAATTACGGGCGTGCTGCAGCGTGCCAGCGAACAGCGTACCACAATCAATGAGCTCAACAGTTGTCTGGCGGGCTTGCCCGCATTGGTGGCCAAGCTGCAGCACAGTGCTGAGACGCTTGGGTCTTTGGAGGAGTTGGGCCGGCAGCTGGAACTGGAGTTGGAAAAGCTGGAGAACTTGTGCGAGGAATGCGAGCTGCAGGAATTCGTACTGGAGCAACAGTTTCAGCTGTCCAAGCATAAGCAGAAGAAGCTAGATGAACTGGAGCACTATAGGCAGAAGATTGCAGCACAGCATCATCAGAAGATGCAAACCCACGAGCAGCAGCTGAGACAGCTGCAAAAGGAGCGCCAGGCGGTATTCGACGATGCATTCCGAGGGGATCTGGAAGAGTATAAGCAGCGCGGACAACTGCCAAGTATGTTCCTCAACACGTTCAAAAGCGAGAAGCATTTATATTCATGTATTTTTCGTTTGCAGAAATACAAACAAAAGCAAACAAATTGACTTTGGAAGAAGTCGTTCTGGAGCAAAACGATGTGGAGTCTACGGATGCACTTGAGCAATTTCTTAACGGTTAATATTGGCGCATTCTTTGAGCATTCACACTTGTGCCTTTTGTGCAATACAATATGAAATTGTGCCTTTTGTTCAAAATTAGTCTATAGAAAATGCAATTGTAAATATATTTCACATTACCAGATAAGCTCTCTGCGTATTTAAATAGGGATTAGGGATATTTTTGCTTTTCCCTTTAACCCAACTAACTCTGTTAAAGTTTACGCGGCTGTAACGGCTGTAACGTAAGCTGTAATCGATCTTTGATGTAAAATACAAGCCTAAGTTCTGTTATGAATACTAAAACCAAATTTGAATTTAATTCAGTGAAGTATAAAAAAATGTGCATAAAAGCGTTTACTGTCAAACTTCCAGCGCTGTGGCCAAATCCCGCCAAATCTTTGACACTCATTTCCATCAAGGGATGAATTTTTCGAAAAATTATTGTCCATATGAGACCGATCAGATGGTAAACAAAAAAGTTACATATAACCGTTTTTCGAGATGTTTCTACATTGTAGTTTACAGTAAAAATTTCGGTTTCCTAGATCTTACGATGCATTGATTACCGACAAATATACTATACTCAATCTACCAAAAGTCAGAGCCATAACTTTTTGTTTAAATCCTTAAAACCAATGTCAATTTAAATTGATTTATGATTAATTTATAATCGATGGTCGCAAAGTCTTACTATCGATAAACGTAAAGACATACAGCGTTTACTTCAGGGCTACCGTTGAAAGTTCTGCGATGATATGCCGTAATATATACAAAAAACATTGAAAACATCGCCGCATCGGCATCGGCATCAAAATATCGATATCATTGATGCCAAGACCTGTCCTGAAGGCTTGTATATTGTATCAACATATAAATGGTAAATATTAAATGTGTGTGTGCATATTCTAATTAAACAAACTGCTAAGCAGTCGAATTAAAACAATAAGTGATGCAAAGCGTACTTAACACATTGTACGAACCAAGCCAGTCTTGCATTTGGCGACGTAAAAAGACGAGCACGCGCAGGCTGCCGTCTGCTGCTGGCATATCAGCTGCTGCTGCGACTGTGGTTGAGATGGGGAAACGACCACGATACCGATACCACGTCCGTGCCCAGTTCTTGGCCAATCTGCTGCCGGTGTTTTCAACATGAAAGTGTTTTCTACAAATTCGCATACGCACGAAATTCTTTTGAGTGCAAATTACATGCAGACATACACGTCTATTTGTAAATGTGTATAAACAGTATTATAAAGTGCGCATAGATGTATTAACGCACAATTTACCGATACGTATACATACATATAGAAAAATACATATTCTTACATGTATTTATATGCATGAAGTGTGTGTGCATGTGTATGTGTGTATGTCTTCGGTGTCCTGTGCATCCCGTGTAATTTCTCAGCTGTGGATATATATCTCAGTAGAGGGGCGAGGGGACTTTTTGCCGGGTATTGTATCTTATGCTCAACAGCTTTTGACCAGGACACACCTTTCCGACTGACTGAACAGGAAATTGATCAAATATATAGTCGACTCTGCAAAATTAAATATACATACGTAATTTGAACATACATAAATTTGTTGTCTTATAACTTTCATTTATGTATTGCAGCTACATATGTAAGTCAATGTCGCCGTGATATGATGTTTCAATGACTGCGTTGCGCTGAGGGACAGTGGTGAGTGCATGTAAATAATAGGCAGTAATTTGTGTTTAATAAATAATTGTTTACTTTCCTGCGATCCACAGCTGCAAATTCGTGTAATAAATATAGTTATATAAGCCAAAGCCAAATTTTGCCGATTTTACTTTGGTAAGACAGGCCAACTTTTGCAATCAGATCACACAAGTCATGCCACGAGGTAAACGTCGAGCTCCAGAAATCGGTGACAACATGGATGGCCAATCGAAAAGAGCACGCACCAGCTACACAAGCATCGCAACACAGCAAAGCAGCAGGTGAGCCAAATACGCTATCTTAAGAATTCATGGTTGACACACAAAGTTGCCCATATAACTATACTGAAGAGTCTTGTCTTGGCCCTAAGAGTTAGGTGTCTTCAATTTTACTCTATCAAGTCTTCATAGAACTACAAGTAAAGACCGAGTCTTGACAACTTCACACGCAAGTGCGGAAATCGGTTATAAATAACTTTCCTGCTTAGCATCCGATCGTCTTTTCTGAAATTCCACCCCCTGAATAAAAAATGTTCACATTGAGCTTGATCGCGCTCAAAATCACTTTTTAGAGAAATGTTGGAAAAATCGTTATTGTGTAAAATCAAGCCAAAGGTCAAACAAAAATGTAACTGATGTATGAAAATGATGTTTGTTTATGGAAAATCAAACCAATTTCATTTTGTCAGCTTGTACAAATATCCAATATATATATATATATATATCCATATATCCACGCCAAGCCAACATATTCATTTATACTCCATATGCTGACAAATCGATGCAATACAATTAATAAACTTTAATCGTTTAGAGAGAGAGATAGAGATAGAACCTAGTATTCTGGAATACATTAAATCGTATAACAAATATTTTAAAACGTACAACATATATTTTAATTAGAAGGTTCTCGAACTGCAGTAAAATAGATGCACATTATAAGACTTGCCTCGTTAAACAGGTTTTTCAGAGCATAAAGAATAATCTTAGGAGTTCTACGCCATATCCGCAGGGGTATTCAATCTTCGGCGTGCTGTAGAAAGCCCAAAATGTGTAGTTACATTCAGCTCCTAGAATCTGCTGTTCGAATTGGATTTGATAACCGATATATATAAACAAAGAAAGCTATCGAAATATCTGTATATAATATATGCGAGAACTTACATTCACATGCAAATACTTGATCCCTAAGCATACTCTTTATGGGATCGGAGATGTCTCTTTATTTCTTTCTTATACTATTTTCATGAATTTTAGCTCGAAAAAGAATGTAAACGGCTTCCTCTAACAACGTCTCTGACCTCTGATGTTTATAAATTTATTAGCTACTTAATTAAAAAACAAGAAATAAGTCGGGAAATAAGAGTTATCTTCGAAATATAAAGTACATTGGCAGATGTGAGGCATATTTCAGAACCTATAGAAAACTTCTTTTCCAATAGGAACTCTATGTTATACATGTTAAGCTTACGCTAATAAGATGTCAATATGCTAAAAGTATAGTATAGTATAATCCAGGTTTCAGTTCAAGATATCTTAAAAAATAACCAATAATTCGACTTCTGACTGACCGTTTCTCATACAAATATATCTGATATATAGTCCAATTCCCGCGCAGTTTCGATATATATTTAGCCTGCGGCAAAAAGAATTTGGGCTAAATTTAATCAACATGACCTTTAGCCTAGTACAGACGGACATGGCTTTAATGAATCACCCCGACGTAATGACGTTGATTTAGGGGGTTGGAGATGCCTCCTTTAGTGCATTATACATGTCCAAATTAAAGGTCCTCTGTCAATTTCACAATTTGTCTTTAACAAGTCAAATTGGCCTAGTCGGGAGTGGCCTATTATACCCTGACCTCAACTCTAACCTGTCGAAATACATACATATATATATAAGCACGCATGCTACGAGCTACGAGGTTTTCACTTTGCCTGTATTGCTTCTACCCTCAGCTCCACTTAATGGCAAATGCTTTCTTGAATACATTCGGTGTTTAAAGTCCGATCGTTATAAAGTTTTCAGTATCAAGATATGTGTATATCCTAATCGAACCGAAAACCAAATATGACCCAATATATGGAAAAAATGCAGGACTTCTTTATCGATTCCTATTGATCTCGTGAAAACGTGGTGAAATTTCAATGACTTCAAATAAACTTGACCTTTGCGTGCATTACGAGGACCTACATTAAAGTCCTCCTTATAGCTTTTATACATTACACCCCTTTTTGTCCATTTTATGCCTTACCATTTATATAGTAGTCCGATATGATACGGCTTTGCCCGATATGTGAGCAGAACAGCGAGCTAATGCAGAATATATCTATTTGATGATTACCAACAACCAAGTCGATGAGGCCAAGTCCATTTTTCTGTTTATATATTATCTAGTCTTAGTACAAGATTTGTCTGAAACGGCAGTATGGGGTCAATTATAAGTCGGATCAATTTATGTTTGTCATGGAAGGACTTTGTTGGTAGGGGCTATTATGTGAGCTATATGATATAGTATGATATGATATAGTGTTCATATCACACTATATCACAGTACAATATATGTTATTGTATGATATGATATATTATCATATATGATATAGTATCATATAGTTCCCATAAGAAGTCCGATAAACAAGTCTGCAAACAGCATATATTGATCCGACATATGTGAGACCTTTTAGTCTTTTAGCATTCTCTTTGTTAGACGCTCAATCGTTAATTGAAACATTATATATTTAGAATTCATTTATTAGTTCGCTTAAATGTTTTTTGAGCTTAAATTAAAAGAGGTGCATATAAATTGAAATGAATTTGATTAGTATTATGGACTTAGCTAATAAGTTAAAGAAGAGGATTTTTGAACAAAAAAATTAACGATCGATACGATTCGAAAGTGTCAATACATAAGTTGTTTTTAGATATGTGCATATGTGTATTAGAGATGCAATGCGATTACATTAATTTGATTTGTTTCATGAAAAAATAGCAATTAGTTAATATTATACCCTGTACCCATTTAATGGGTCTGCAGAAAAGTTTATTTATTATATTAGGCTGATGAATGTATCTTTGGTTCTACAAAAGCTTTGTTCTTTTTTTTTTATCGTCAATCTCTCAATCTTTTACTTTGAATTCGAGCTGTCGTTTAGTCGGCATTTAAAGATGAATCTTGATTTTTGGCACACATAAAGTTTGTAGCCTCAACTCTTGCTAAAATTGCAGTATTTATTTATTAACAATTTTATTGGCCAAGGCTGAGGGAAAAGCTTGCTTATACATGAATGAATTTGTGATTTGTTGGTATATATATATATATATATATATATATATATATATATATAGTTAGTATTTGGGTACAGAACATCTTTCTATTTCGACTAGGGAACTCTTACTAGGCCTCGTTTTGGCTAGTGCTTAAATTTATCTTGTCACTTTAATATATTTCAAAATTGAATTTTTCATAACCGGCAACTTTTTATATTGTGTATTGCTCTACCAAATACACAAAATGATTTTGAATTAAACGTTTTAAATGTAGATAGTTTTTTTTTTTTTTGTTTTGGTTAGTTGTGTAAATATATACTCGCATATATTTAAAAATGCATATTAATGTATTTATAATATGTTTAATAATTAACATTTTAATTATATTAACTATATGGAAGACATTTGCAATTCTCATATATGTATGTATATGTATTTCTTTAATAGGTTTTTGTTCATTCCTTTGCAACAATTATATTTCTGTGATGCTCGCTCACAATTTCGTTTAGGTTTGAAAACGTAATTTTATATTCATTATTTAAATACCTCAATACTGATATGCAACAAATAACGGTACAAAGATTTGATATGAAAGTAATTGAAAAACGAAAAAAATGTCGGTACGTAAATTTCCTGTTTACTCCATCGATCCGTACTGAACCTTCTTGACTTTGAAATACCTGCAATGATAAGAATTAGTCAATTTCGAGCCATTCGCCTTGATTGTATTTAAAAAACAATCAGCACTCCGATTGAATCGGTTTTTTTGAAGCGCATCAATCTGGCAGCAGTTGCATTTAGATAATTTAGTTTGCAATGTTCCAATTGGAATTGTCTTGTTCGATAGTTTGGGAACGGGTTTACTTACCGCCAACCGCCGTAGCCCGAAATAGTCAAGAGCACCGCAATGGCCAGCGCAGTGCCGACGGCCAGAGGTGCCGTCTCGTCGCGATAGGAGCCGGTGGCACTACAGTGGAAGGAGGGGCCCCACTTGCCGCTCTCCTTGAACATGAAGCTCTGCATGTGCAGGTCGCGCAGGTAGAGGCGTGCAATGTGGCCGGACTGGTCGCCGGAGTCGTGGGGCGCATACAAAATGACGGTTTGCTCCTTGTCACAGAGATAGGACTTGCCCACGGGCGTTGGGAAATACATGGGCGTCTGCGCTGGCGAGGTTAGCTTCACATTCAAATTGGGACGGTCGGGATGTTCGAATAGGGAATTCGATGACGAGTATGTCAGCTCAAAGAGGTTGATGTACCAGCCCTCGCCGCCCGACGACTGTGTGTGTGGGTGCATGCAGAGCAGAAATGAACTTTAGTGTTAACCTCTGACCTTATTTGCCAGCTGACGCAACCATCCACCAAAACGAAGCGCACAGCCCGTTACCTTTTTGAATGTCATCGACAGCGTAAATCCCTTGAAGTCCATGGTCAATATTTCCAAATTGGATTCGACGCATTCACCGCTCAGCTGGGGACTGTCCGGCATATACAGATCGGCCTCGACATCCTCGTTCAGCTTGTTTCGATATCGAATGCTTATCAACCCGTCCACCTGCATCAGAATGCAGGTGATGCCGTTTGTGGCATTGAAGCGATAAATCGAAGTAGTCGCATCATGGTTCATCGAGGATGCCTGCAACAGCAACAATTGACACTAGAAGTGAACTGCAAGGGATCGGATCGGACAGAGCCAACCAACTTACTGATGGCGACTTGGTAGAGTATTTGGAGACCCTCGGCGTTTTCGTTGTAAAGGCGCTCAGCTGAAGTCCCTGAGCGCTGTCCGCTATAAAAAAGAAGGGTTTCAGCTTAAATGGTTTTTTTCTTCTAACGAGTCAGTGTGTCAGCATTGTGATGTCCTCCTGGCTATTGATTTTTTGACACCCCACCCCTTTGCGCCAGTCGGGCCATCCCTTAGGCAACGGGGTGCTTTGGGAACTTACCAAGTAACGCCAGCAGCATGCAACAGATAATGTTGAATACACATCTTTTGGCATAGTTCAAATGAACGTTATTCCCCAGAAACTTAAGCATTTTTCTTCTGTTTATTAACTAATGGCTTGATTTGATTTTTTACGTAGGAATCCTTGCTTCGAGGGCAATAACGACGTGTGTCTCGCTTGAAGTCCTGCGCACAACTGCGCCCTGAACTCGTTGTAATGTCACATTCTCCCTTCTTGCACCGTTCGGCTCCTATCTGACGATTCTCGACTTTCGACTCTCGACTCGACATATTTTGACACGAATTTCATTCAACTCTCGCTTTCAGTTGACATTCCAGCGCGCAGTCGCCTGAACTCTGTTCAAAACGTCCGTTAAGTATGTCGGGCAACGAAAACCGAACAGTGATGGGCATTTTTATTCGGACAACAGTTGAATATTACAACTTTTTCATTTATATTTAGTATAAGGGACTATTATTTCTAGGGGAATGCAGAAGGAATCCTTATAGTATTATCATTTTGGTCATGAAGTCGCCAAATAGATTCAATTTATTGGAAGCCGCGCCCGAAACCAAATGTCTGATGCTTATCCTGTCAGTATCTGCTTTCCTAGTCGTCTCTTATTTTAATTTACTTGCATTTCTGAATTTTAAACATAATTAAGTGCGTTCCGCTTATGGCCTCCAATCAGGTGTCGTGAAGTTTTAAAAAGACAGCTAAACTAGAATGGATGAACTCTGTCATGAAAAGAGGAGATTTAAGACCCCATAATCGATTTATATTCTAGATCAGTATAAATAGCGGAGTGCATATAAAGCGGTTGGCTCGTCGATTGTCCGTCTGCCTCCTTCTTTGAATACCATACTCAAGATTAAAACTCTCTTAATGAAACTTTCTTGAAACTCTATTGCGGTCTTATATCAGGCAAGCAGCAGTGCATAAACATTTCGACTAAATTTGGCTACTAGATTTCTGAGAGTATCGGAGCCAAGGGTGCCTTATCTTTGGTTAAATGAACGTTTTCGTGTTGGCCCCTGTCATGGTAGGAGAGAGATAGGAATCCCATGCTTGTCCCAAAAATGAAATACCTGACATTTATCTACAAGCTTGAAAAGAAACTTTCACAGCATGAAACAACTTCAATTACAGGGTAGATAATTGGCGCTGAACAGGGCATTGCGCAGTAGGTTGCACCCGATTGCAACTTTCTTACTAGATGGATATGTAATAAGTGAAGTTTACGTTATCTTCTAGTTGCACACGCTAGCTGCTAGCTATTTCTTTTAAGTGTAAAAGGTTTCTCAATTGCCCCAATTTAATCTTTAATGACAATCTAAGTTTAGGTTATAATATGAATGATATAATTCAAATGACTTAATATTTCAACTTTCTTGTCCGAAAGCGCATGCATATATTGTTCTAGACTATACAAAATATGCATATTTATTAGTGGCAACTGTTTGCCGCCCCGTTTTTGCCAGTGTCACAGCTGTATCTGTAAAGGTGGCCGTCATTTCGTATATGTATGCTCACTTCGAATTGTCTTGGGCTCTTGGCATTGGCATCCCTGTTGAGTTGACTGTTGCTATTTTTAGGTGGCAAACACTCAAAAACAAAAACATTAAATAATACGTCAACAGCGGGGCGAATGCTCAAGCAAAAAAATTAATTAGTCAAATAAAATCACAAAATTATATGTGGCTTAATGTTATATGGCTAAGTGCGTTAAATATTGTATTAAAATTCGAAAAAAATGTATGTCACATTTAACGAAACATATTTGTTAATTATTCTCTTAGACGCCATATCAGAGCAGAAGATGGCTTTAGCCAGAAACGCTGTCTCGCCTGGTTCCATGAATACACCACGCCTGATGAGCCTGAGACGCTGGGTGAGTATTAACTTTCGTGTTGTTATTGAGTACCCTAAATTGCAACCTGTTAATGCGGAGCACCTGCAATTTGTAATAGGGCCCGATGGCATGGAGAAATTCTGTGAAGATATTGGCGTTGAGCCCGAGAATATTGTGATGCTTGTGCTCGCCTACAAAATGGGCGCTACGCAGATGGGTTTCTTCAGTCAGCAGGAGTGGTTAAAGGGTCTCACAGATCTCGAATGTGATTCGACAGCGAAAATGGTTGTGAAATTGGACTATCTGCGCAGCATACTCAACGATCCCAACTCGTTCAAGAGTATATATCGATATGCCTATGACTTTGCCAAGGTAAGCACCGACTAACCATATTTTTGATTATGTATGCATACTAAGTTGATTTGCTTATTGTTATGCAGGATTCGGATCAGCGAAGCATGGATATTGTGACGGCTAAGGCGATGCTGCAGCTGCTTCTGGGCAAGCATTGGACATTGTATCCACAATTTGCACAATTCCTAGAACAGTCCAAGTACAAGGTTATCAATAAGGATCAATGGTGCAACATACTCGAGTTCTCGCGCACCATCTGTATTGATTTATCAAACTACGATATTGATGGCGCTTGTAAGTAGTTGCCGCTGCGATTATGAAACAAATAAAAAGATACAACCACATCCATTTCAGGGCCCGTTATGCTGGACGAGTTTGTGGAGTGGCTGCGTTTGCAACGTGGCTTAGTCATTGTCAGTTCGGGATCCAGCTGAGAGTGCCTGGATCGCATACTTCTAGTTAAACTTTAGAAATTCAGTAGTGTCCACGAGGAGACCAGCGGAAGACACACCCATACGAACTCACACAGAGCCCCCATTACACGCGCTAACTCAACACACAAACATACGTACACCACGAAAGAAACACAAGGCACTTGAGACTGCGTAAAACTGGCAAAACAAACCAACTATAAAACTACACTATTGATATATATATTAATATATTTAATGTAATAATTTAATTGTAAACAACATTTAAAAACCAACTGCATAAAGTGTTACTTTTAAGGCATCATCGAAACAACAAATGGGCAACAGTTTTAACGCAAAGGAACTTTTAGATCCTCGAAATAGCAGCTAAACCCGAAAACCGCAACAGTAGCAGAAAGATAAACCAAGAACAGCAAACATTATATAGTAAGACAAACTTATTATGAATAGATGTAACAATTGCATAGTCAAAATTAGTAAGAGTATATTTAACGAAACTTTTTCATTTTGAGCAAGTGAAACAACTAAACTAATGAGAAGTAAAAAAAAAACCGAATAAACATAGGGTGTGATTAGGTTTGTGTGATTAACGGTATATGGATTGTTATCAAATTTTCATTTCATAGCCAGGTACCCAGTCTCTTTAACAACTAGAAAACAATGGCCTGCGTCTGCTTGCAAATATCTTTTTAAATTTACTTGTTTCGCCAGATAATTATGAATTGTTTAGATTAGCTTAAACAACGTAACGCATAACTAAACGTGTTCTTTGACTGCACTTTAAAAAAGGCGGGCATACCATGCGAAAAAGGTCAAGTTTTTAAATTTCGTGTATGCTAAAAATGTGACGTAAACATGCATTACCATTAGTATAGAATAAAAGTCTTTCACTCAACTGGTTGCAATGCTATTTAGCTAGAGCAAGGCTACAGTCGTAACCTAGTCTGGATAATCGTTATTCATATGTAGACATCTCATCTATCAACGACTACAGATAATAAAGCTTGCTTATTTTGAAAAACATTTCAATATATTTTAATTAAACGTTCAACCTGTTTCCATGCATGGCGTTGCCAGATCAATTAGTTCTTGTGCGTGAGACCAGCTGTTTCTAGATTTGGTATTTGGAAAATCATACATTTTGAGTTATCAAAATAATAAATGTAGAAGCTACAGAGTATATAGCTTATACAAATGTAAATTTGTATAATTGTGAATTTATTGAATTCTTATGGTTGAGAACACTTAAATTCAAATTTCAACGTCAACATGTGCGTTTTTTAATTATTTTCTAGCACTGTTTAAGCAGGGCTGCTTTAAATGTGTTATCGTTTGTGATGTAGTGACGCTGACGAACTACTCAAACTGGCATTCAAATAAAATAAACTGTTTCGGCGCGTTCTCCGCTTTGTGCCTGTAATTCGTGTCGCTCTGGGTCTTGTGCGTTCAGAGCATTGTTGGTGTCGATTTGTTAACATATTTTAAAATATATTTGGTATTCCATTTGCGTGCCGTGCACTGTTGGTTGATGAGCTTAGTGAGAAAATAAAGAAAGCAACAAGGCGAGCAAATATTAAAAACTTCACTTAAACGAGCCAAACCAAGAAAGACATACCGAGAAAAATGGCCGCAAAGCCTGAGGACAAGAGCACGGATATACCCGATCGTCTGTTTGACTCGAATAATCGCAAGACCTACAAGCGTATGCGCTTTTTTGGCAAGGTAAGTCTCAACCATGTTGGGTCTGTATAGTGAATTTGAGGATCTTGCCACGGCTGGGCGCAGATTTATGCAGCTGCCCTGTCGTCTTGCTTGGACATTTAATTCCTGTTGTTGTTTTCGCGGTATGCAGTTATGTATGTATGTGTGTGCGTGTGTGGGACTGTGTAGTTGTGCATGTGTGCGTGAGTAAGGGAGCGCACGCACTGGTAGTGTTGCCAAACACGCTAAAACAACCAGTTGGTTCTTTTGGCGCGTACAACTCTCAAATGTATGTATGTATGCACATGCATTTATGTATGAATATTATACATTTACTTACATATATCTGTATGTGCATTCATGAGAAATTAAAAAAAAGTAAATTCTTTTCCCAGGGCGGCTTTGCCAAATGTTACGAGATTATCGATGTGGAAACAGACGATGTCTTTGCCGGCAAGATTGTGTCTAAGAAACTTATGATAAAGCACAACCAAAAAGAGAAGACGGCACAGGAAATAACCATACACCGCAGCCTTAATCATCCAAACATTGTCAAATTTCACAGCTATTTCGAAGATGTGCAGAACATCTACATTGTGCTGGAGCTGTGCAAAAAGCGCGTTAGTATTCAAATACATATATGAAATATAAAGAAATATCTCGGTATAAGTACAAGTTTATTAATCTATACATGCTTTTGGTCTGCAGTCGATGATGGAGTTGCACAAACGCCGTAAAAGTATTACTGAGTTCGAAACCCGCTATTACATATACCAGATAATACAGGGTGTCAAGTATCTGCATGATAATCGCATCATACATCGTGATCTTAAGCTGGGCAATCTGTTTCTGAATGACATGTTGCATGTGAAGATCGGAGATTTTGGACTGGCAACTCGTATTGAATACGAGGGCGAACGCAAGAAGACGCTTTGCGGCACTCCCAACTACATTGCACCGGAGATTCTGACCAAGAAGGGCCACTCTTTCGAAGTGGACATCTGGTCGATTGGCTGCGTCATGTACACACTGTTGGTCGGTCAGCCGCCATTCGAAACGAAAACCTTGAAGGATACCTACTCGAAAATCAAGAAATGCGAGTACCGTGTGCCGAGCTACTTAAGAAAACCGGCGGCGGACATGGTCATTGCGATGTTGCAACCCAACCCGGAGAGTCGCCCCACAATTGGACAGCTCTTGACGTTTGAGTTCCTTAAGGCCTCGCAGGTGCCCATGTTCTTGCCCAGTTCTTGCCTAACCATGGCGCCCCGTATTGGTAACAATGATACCATCGAGGATCCTAATCAGCGTAAGCCACTGGCGGAAATGAACGTGAGAGACGATACCCGTTTGGAGTCGACTTTCTTGAAGAATAACTTACATGATGCCATCACTGCGTCGGCGCAGATGTGTCGCCACAACGAAGACTATCGTAGCGATATTGAGAGTTTGCATCAGCAGCTGACAAAGCTGATAAACGACAAGGTATGTATGGGTATAGTACTTCCCGCCAGGTTAATGCTTAAAACTTAAACTAAAAGCAATTCTTCCTGACAGCCACGTTTATTGCAAGGCAATCTGGGTGATGAGAACACCGATCCAGCTGCCCAGCCGCTATTTTGGATATCGAAGTGGGTCGACTACAGCGACAAATACGGATTTGGCTACCAACTGTGTGATGAGGGCATCGGCGTTATGTTCAATGACACCACAAAGCTCATTCTGCTTCCGAATCAAATAAACGTGCACTTTATTGATAAGGAGGGCAAGGAAACCTATATGACCACGACTGATTACTGCAAGACACTAGATAAAAAGATGAAGCTGCTGTCGTATTTTAAGCGTTACATGACGGAGCATCTGGTAAAAGCAGGGGCCAATAATGTTACCGTTGAGAGCGATCAAATTTCACGTATGCCCCATTTGCATTCCTGGTTCCGCACAACGTGTGCGGTAGTCATGCACCTAACCAACGGTTCTGTCCAGGTACGCGTTCAATAACGGCAGACACTTATCTTATTTTTTGATTAATTATTTCTTGTCTTGTTTAGCTTAATTTTTCGGATCATATGAAGATTATTTTATGCCCACGCATGAGCGCCATCACCTATATGGACCATGAGAAGAACTTCCGGACATATAGATTCTCAACTATTGCACAAAGTGGAGTTTCCAAGGATCTATATCAGAAGATACGTTATGCTCATGAGAAGCTGAGAAAAATGCTCGAAAAGATGTTTGTTTGAGCACAAGATGAAAATACTACAGCCGGCTGATTTCATTCATTATCGTTACGTTTATGTTTAGTTAAACCGAATTCATTAACTTTACATACAGCGCGCAGGCTTAGCTTAAGAAAATCTTCTCTTTGCTCCATAATTTTCCAAATTTTAGTTGCTGTTTAAATTTTTCCGCTTGTTTATTGATTAAGTTAAAGATTCTTTTTTGTTTTCGGTTAGCTATTTCCGTTTGTAACATGTCAATCGCAAAAACTAGGCGACTTTCACACGTAATTATATATATATATGTTTCCATGTTTTAAAGATACAAATATACAATCTAATAAAGATTTTAATATTATCAAATTCATATAAAATGTTTAAATTTCCTAACGATTATTATCGGCATTTCGATACACAGAAGTACTTATTGGTTATCGCAGGCTCGAGTTATCGAAATGCGAATTCACCTGCATCTTTAACAGCTGACTCGAGTGTTATTACTAAGTAATAATTTTGTTAGTCTTAACTAATTATACTTCGAAATGTAATAGTTATTTCTGGCTATATAAGATTCCTTTGCCTATCATATCAATGAAAAAAAAAATGGAATACATAGTTCAGTATATTTGGTAACATTGGGAAAAATTATTATATTTCAGGTTAGAGCTTTGGTCACACTTCTGCATATTCGTATTGATTTTATTTTCAGAAAAGTCCAAGACAAAAGTTGTGGGAAACATATTAAAAAGCCACCGAATAGTCATCTAAATGCAATTTGGTGAACAAAAAGGCCACAAGTGCAATTATGGGAGACAATGAGCAAAAGGCCCTTCAGCTTATGGCTGAGGCGGAAAAGAAGCTGACACAACAAAAAGGTTTTCTCGGCTCACTTTTTGGGTGAGTAATTGTGTACTAGCAACGAGTTTTACTATTACTGTTTTAAATGTTTAAGTCGTCCGATAGATTCTCTTGTCAATATTCACATCTCTTTGTGCATTTTCAAGCATGTACACACATATACTTATGCATATGTAATTATGTAGATATATATATAAATATACATACATACATATATTATTTACGTAGTTAAGGGGGAAAGTTGTAATGTATGCGCCATATATACATACATACGTCATATGTAGATGCATGTATTATTATGCATTTATAAGTTAATGCTGAGTATTAATACTAAAAAAAAATACCCTTTATAACTACGCATATGTGTTCTCCTTTACGTATCAAAGGTGAGTATTTTAAATGGGTAACTAACCTTTGGAAACAGACCCTGAACGAAACCAAAGATATTGCAAAAACAATTTTACACAAAAGTGATAAGCTAACAAAAAGGGGGGTTGAGCTGATAAAGTTGATTTTAAAAACATTCGTTAAAAGCCGAATAATGTAATTATTGTATTGCTTACCAGTTGAAATGCGGTCTCTTTGTGGCATGGTGAAAATTTGATATAAATCCCAATTACATCATTACAGAGGCTCCAACAAGGTCGAAGATGCCATCGAATGTTATTCGCGAGCTGGCAACATGTTCAAAATGTCCAAGAACTGGACTAAGGCCGGCGAATGCTTCTGCGAGGCAGCCACTCTGCATGGACGCGCGGGCAGTCGCCACGATGCAGGCACCTGCTACGTGGACGCCTCCAACTGTTACAAGAAGGTGGACGTCGAGAGCGCAGTCAACTGTCTGATGAAGTCCATAGACATCTACACCGACATGGGACGCTTCACAATGGCAGCCAAGCATCATCAAAGCATTGCAGAAATGTATGAAACTGATCCGGCAACCCTGGTAAGAGACGACTTTACATACCGTTTCATGTTAAGCTTGCTCTATAAATATTTTAAATTTGTGTTCTCGTGTGAAGGCCAAGGCTGTACAGCACTATGAGCAGGCGGCAGATTATTTCAAGGGCGAGGAGTCGGTGAGCTCGGCCAACAAGTGCATGCTGAAGGTTGCCCAATACGCTGCCCAGCTGGAGGACTACGAAAAAGCAATATCGATATACGAGCAGGTCGCTGCCTCGTCGCTCGAGAGTTCGCTGCTCAAATACAGCGCCAAGGAGTACTTCTTTCGCGCCGCTCTTTGCCACCTGAGTGTTGATTTGTTGAATGCGCAACACGCAATCGAAAAGTATGCGCAACAATATCCGGCATTCCAAGATTCACGAGAGTTCAAGCTTATCAAGGTACGCTCTGCATGTTCTCCTTCCAATTGAGTTACATTTTGGCTAAATATGTGCCCGCTTTTTTGTAGGTTTTGTGCGAGCATCTTGAGGAGCAGAATATTGAAGGCTTCACAGAGGCCGTCAAGGACTATGACAGCATCTCACGCTTGGATCAGTGGTACACAACAATATTGCTGAGAATTAAAAAGGCCGCAGACGAGGATCCCGACTTGCGATAAGGACACAGATCTATTAAAGCATATAAATAAAAATCTATTAACGCATATACAACTTATAAAATGCTTTTTCAGTTTAAAACAAGTAACTTAATATAACTACATATATACATATAATGAAAAACACACAAAACGAAAATTAACTCAACTTAAACAATTCTATTGCGAAAAACTTTCCGATATGCACCATTTAGAAAATGAAAATGAAACTAAGCGAAGTCAAAGATAGGAATTGGAAATGTTATTATAATGTTATAATAGTTAAAACAAGTTATTTTTGCTTTTATTAATTTAACTCGCAAATGCAAACAATATTATTAGCAATGCTTGTATCAATAATTTCAATATGTTGCAATAATGATATTATTATAAACACAAGTTATTCGAAATTGTTTATCGAGTCTAAGTTATTAAGTTGTATGTTTGGAGTTGTTAAGGCGTATTTTGCTTTTGAGTTAGACAAATTGTCAATTGACGGCGATTAGAAATCTTACAATTTTGACATTAACTAAAAACTATTTAAAAATATCTTTTACTAAACATAAGTGAAGAGATTTCGATGGCAACGATGCGCCAGCATCAGAATTGAATAATGAGGTGAACACATGATTGAAAAGTATATATTATAATTAAAAGAAGCATTCAAATCGTTAGTAGTTTTTGAATTTAAATTTCAATCAAATTATAAGCATACAAAAGAAAAAGAAAAAAAAAACATTCTTAGTAAAAATAACGTATATTCCAAAAAATTAATATGAGTATATATTAACGAAAAGTAAATTCCTTAGAATATTTTGAGGGTCGCAGTTAAATTCCATCTCAAAAAAAAAATATTCAAATATTTGGTAAATACGAAATGTATGAAAACATAAATAAATGATTTAATAAATAAAATCTAATCCAATTTGAAACTGTAGTAGATGCTTAAGACGATTATTAAATATAGCTGCGGTATAAATATTTAACATTTACGATATATAAACTATCTTACGATATCAGCAGCTTACAGAATTTATTGATGTGCTTCACGTGGCAGCTCTACCAATATGACTGCCCGGATACATACTTAAACGAAAACATTAAATACGATTTTATGTGAAACCGAACATCAATGTTAAAAAAAAAACCAAAAATATTGAACATGATTGGAAAGTAAAAAGCTTAAAAACAAACTAAGTCCTTTTATTGTTATCGTATCTCCCATATTATGACCGCGTTTGATGACTTCGATGTTTTGTCAAAAACTTTCAAATCCAAATGATTACGAAGATAATGTCTCAAGCGCATTTTTGTTGAACAAATGGCATATTTTTTCGCATTATTTGCAATATCAAATTGGTACTTTTGGCACTTTTAAGAAATTTAAAATGTACTGACAGAAATATTGCAAAGTAAAGACACGCACCTAACCATAATACAATAAAGATCCGCAAGATGTCGCTTTTCAGATATAACAATATTAGTTTTGCTACGAATCATTTCAAATCAGCTGTTTTAAAAGGGTGACCAGTTCAGCACAAAACAATTATTCAAACGGTTTGGTCCCACTATTTAACAAAACGAAATCGCGCTTAATGCAGATACAAAATTTGTTAGCTAAAGACCAGTGCTGCCAATTGTCGCTAAAAAATTGTAGTTGAATCCAATGTTGAAAATAGCTAAAAACACCTGCAATTAATGACAATTGTCTTAAAAATAAAGTTACAATAATTTCGCTTAAAAATAATCAGTTGCTCATAAAAAAAAAACGAGGCAATTATTCCCCTTGACATTAGATCGACGCAAAGTATTCATAGGTACAAAAAGAGCTGGAGCCACTTTTAATTTACAAAATGGTTGACAGATTTTAACCATTATTAATTTAACTAGGCAACCATTGTCCTCGGGATTCAGAGCACATATAAAGGCAAAAAGTGGCCTCCATTTGCGCAGTTTCGTTTGAAATAGTTAAAAAGGCCAACTTCCTTGCATGGCCCATGCATCCAATGTGACCACGTGCGCTTTCAAGCCAAACAATTTTGCTTTTAAAGTTTGTTTCTGTTTAAGGAATCAAATATTGTGTAAGACAAAAAATAATAAGAAAGAATAAGAAGAATAACCTCCTGCAGCGCTATGATAGAGATAACTATCTGGATAACTGTATAAAAACATACAATGAGTTGTCTTACAGTATTTCTGTGAATATGTGAACATCCATAAATCTGTCTATCCATATCTATGTATCTGTCTGTATGCCAAATTTTCTCAGTTATAAAGCTATTCATCTATTTGTTTCAGGCAGTATATAAAAGTCAGAATCGTTCGGATCGAATATACAGCAGCAATGGGATTGGTCTTAAATTAAGTTCATGCATCAATGTTATTCACTTTTTCAAAATATCTTTATTACATTTGGCATTTAGGAGATGTATAGTATTATATATGTATGGGTACTGTCTGATCTCTATGAAATGAATTGGTTGAAATATCAGTATTTGCATCAAGTATTTTTGATTTTTTAAGAAATGAACATGCATAAAGTATATACATATTTTCTGGGGCAGCATCAAAAGCCGAGACGATCTAGTTAGGTCCATCAGTCTGTCGTTCTTAAGGGTATTAGAGCTGGAGACTTTAAATAGTCTTATACCATAGGCTGATCACGTGTTTCTCTTCGATATCTTCTCCTGTTTCTCGATACCAGGTAGGTTAAAACATGTACATACAATTAAACAGAGTAAGAATATTATTGTTTCGTATGGTTCCCCGCGATGCCCTATAAAAGATACATGCGAATTGCTCGAGGTTCAACCTCAGGATCCTAGCCTAGGGATTCTACGTAAAGGATATACTATAAGCTGTAAAGTTATTATAAAATGCAACATCTAAAGTGCGGAGCAGGGAGAAGAAGAAGAAAATAAGATGTGCCATACAATGTAGAGTTTAATTTTTGTTACAGGGCATCTCAAAGTTGGGCATTATTACTGTTTATACTCTATTTGGATGGTAGATTGCCGATGTGTTCTTCCATGAATCAAGCCAAAGAGGCAACTTTCCAATAACCACGAAGACTTGTCGCCTGTTGTATGCTGTTACTGAACAGAGTATTGCGCAGTCGGCTGCACCCGACAGCAAGGTGCTAGTCCAGCTAGAATTATGTGCATGACAATGCATTTACCTTTGAAATAAATATAAAACTTGCAGGTTATTGATTCAAAGTTAGAAGCGAAATAATAAGTTGTTTTGCTCCGATTGTTGCAGTTGGCCTCCGGCTAAGTGGACATAAAGACAATTAGGAGCTTTCTTTGGCATTTCACTTAAATTGCAAATGTAAAGTAAACCATAATTAAAACATTTGTCGGCTGTGAACGTGGGTAACCGGAGCAAATTGTGAATTACACGCTCGCTTAACCACCGGCCACCCCAGCTAAGCAGAATTGGGCAAGATGTAGTATACCCGTTTTGCCCAGTGGTTGGTTGCAACATCAAATTGTAATTACAATTTTCCCTGACGCTCCGGCTAAAGCAGAAGAAGAAGAAGAAGCGTGTGGCATGGTGTCCGCCTCCGCATTTGCCGAGGCGAGCGCGTGCTAAAAAACGCTCTCCACGCCGAGCCGTTGCCTATCCGTGTCACTAAGTGAGGGCTACGTGACAATTTCTTGTTACGCGAATCTCTCCCCATCGCCGTGGCACACCCCCCGGACGGCGTAAAAAACGTATCGCCCCTCGTGGTCGGTTTATTGCAACCCGAAAATCGTACCAACATGTGGTAACCCGTAATTTGCGCTAAGGGAGTTATCAATATGATTGCCATTCGGTCTGCCAATGGATATGTTTATTTAATGTACCTTATGGTTAATATGCAAAACAGTGTATAAAACAGTCAGACAAATATGGGCGACGGGTATACGAGCAGGGGTATATTTTCTAAAACATTATGGCATTATGGCATATATCGACAATTACTGGAGCCTTACACTTTTCTGGAACCCAAGCTCGAATACTCGTACCTTATGGTTAATATGCAAAACAGGGTATAAAACAGTCAGGCAAATATGCGTGAAAGGCACACGAATCTTGCCCGAGAAGGGGGTATATGTTCTATAAAATTATGGCATTTATTTATCAACTATTACTAGAGCTTTACACTTGCCTGGAACTCAAGCCCGAATACTCGTACCTTATGGTTATTTATAAATACAAAACTTCTTAGGGTTAATATGAACAAAACAGGTAAACATCGGACAAATGCGTGATTAAGGACATTTTTAACTATTACGAGAGTTACCTTGCCTGGAATTCGAGAATGCCTGGCTAATATGCAAAACAGGGTATAGAATAGTCGGACAACCCCGATCAGGGGTATATGTTCTATAACATTATGACATTTATTTATCAACTATTACTAGAGCTTTACACTTGTCTGAAATTCCAGCCCGAATACTCGTTGTTCTGTTGCCAGGCTCAGTTGGACTTAAGGTAATCTTTCGGATCAGTGCCAAATATTGTGACAAGCCTTTTGAATTTCTGAATCGCTTAATTTGCCTTGTACTCGTTTTGTATCATTTTAAAATTGGCTATTTGTCAAATAAAGCGTGGTGAGGCAGAACAACGGCAACAAGAGAAAACACTTTTAAATTTCGAACACAAATTGTCAGATCAAAAGACAAAAAATTGAAAATTACCATCTGTCAAAATTCACGTCATTCCACGCAATCGGCCCCGGGAACTTCTCTCCCATTTGGCTAATCCATTGGGCAACAATGTGGCATATTTGGTCTGGACGGAGATAATTGTGTACACATACGAACGATACTTGGGATTGTGTTTGCCCGTAATTTTCCTGGTGCACTTGTCAAGTGTTGGCATACCGACTCAGCCAGGGCTCTCATTAAAAAATACCCCTTCACTAGCTTCTCCCGGAATTGTGCACTGCGAGCTGCGAGCTGTAACCACGAGACGAGGGTGGCCCGGCTAAGTAATTGTGAATGCTAATGTGTTACCTTTGGCCTTAAAAAGCACACTGACGAGGGCTGCTATTGGCATTTGAAACGTTTATACCCCCAATTAGGCCTGGGACGGGCATTCGATGGGCTGCTTTTCGATTTTGCGACTTTCAGCTTGAGATTCCTTCAACTTTATTTCAAATTCAATCAATTCTTCGATGCCCAAAATATTTACAATTCAATTTGTTACTCATCGAAATTTATGCGTAAATCCAAATTATGAATCCTGGCTATGTAAACATTGCTGGTTGCGTTTATTTTTTGAATGAATGGATGTTTGTATTTTTATAAGAATTTGTATTTTCATGGCTCACATGGAATCTTTTGTTACGGAATGTATGAAATAGAAATGCCAAAATAAAATAAACATATCTCTATGTTCTCTAATAATTTTGTAAGATATTATTCCATTTCAATAGAAGAGTTTTATTAATCAGATTTTAAGGGCTTTCTTTAATGGAACTAGCTTACGCAGGATATTACGTAGTTCCGATAAGTATAAAATGATAGATCATAAGATCATAGAACTCTAGCTTTTACGTTTTGTATATCGAAGTTCTATTAAAGCAAATCTTCGGAAGTAAATCTTGTATGATGAAATTGAACATGTTCTTTTAAACCCCTTTCAACAGAAACAGGATGTAAAACGATCGAGTTGCCCGATGTTGATCATAATCAATAAATGACTACTTTACCTTCGACAGTCGGGCGGGTATCATTTACCAAGCGCCTTATATATTCATTTTCACTTTGTGAACACCTTCAGATCCCTTACGAACACTTGAGGCCCTCTGGCAACTGCCATTTAGTAAATATCAGAGTTCTTTTAAATTCAAATATCTTGGTCATATCAAAAAATGTTATGTCGTAAATTTTAAAAAAGGAACTTTGTTAGCTAAGCTACAAATATTCTGTCATATACTTTTATCTATATAGTCAAGTATAGTTAGTGGCTAATCGGACGATACGAATTAATTCCCCATAAAAGTTCAAAGTGTTCCAAGATATTAACACACTTTCATTTGCCAGTTGATCTTATTTTTGTGTGCGCTAATTTTCCATTTGGGAACCGCGAGGTTTTCCCAAGTATTTTGCGACAGTTTGAGTTAAAGAAATATGCATAAATGGGATTTGTGCACATTTGAATCCACTTCGAGGACTTTAACTAAAACAACCTTCCTTTGAACCTGCATTTTTTCAAAAAGAAATGAAATCTTATTGAAGGAAATTACACAAAAAAACGTTTACTTTTACTTTCTTTCCTTTTGGTTATACCATATTACATATTTGGGTAGGTTGCCTATTTATATCCATGGAGGATTTAGATATTCGTATAAACTATTTATCTTGCACTTGCCCCCGAATTTGGTTGTGGGATTAGCCCAATAATAATGAACCGCACGGCTCGAGCATTTGCCGGCTATTGGCTTTCCCATGAAATAGCAATATTTACTGAAGTGCGTAATCCTCCTCTCCTCCTCTCAGTACGTATTGCTGGCCTGTAATTGTGTGGGCAATAAAAGAGCAATTGTTGCCGGGCATGAAATTCAAATACAAACAAAATGAACAATATCCATTCATGAACCTGTCAATCTCCAATTGAATTGTGATTGTCTGAATATAAACCAGGAATGCTCGTACATATTCCCGTGTTTATTTAACCGCTTAATACAGAGCCGCGAATTGGCGCCATCTGTTCACTTGCCAATCTTACTTACAGCACATCTGTACATCTTTACATATGCATGTGCATACATATGATGCCTAGGTATGTATATGTACATGCATGTGAAATGATGTATCAATGTTTACATTATATTAAGGCAGAGAATTCTGTGCTCGAATTAGGATATGCTATGCTCAGGACTCAGCTCTTATTTGTATTTGGAATTGATATATGTATATATATTTAATTCAAGGCGCCTAAAACTTTTCTATATAGGAAGATAAAGGTTGATAATAAGTTAATAATAATCATGTGCAACTGTTATATTCGGAGTAGAGCTCGGTTCTTATGAAGTTCGTTACACGAACACGGCGTGCTCGTGCTTGAAAAAGTCGTGTTCGTGCGTGATCGTGTTGACTAAATACGACAATAGGACAGAAAAGATAATATATGTATACTGTTACAGCAAATAGTCGCTTGGAAAGCGACCAGTAGACATATCATTATTTTAAAATCCTCTATTTCAACAATTAATTATCGATTAGTAAAAAAAAAAGAAAAACACGTGCGTGTTGCTAGCGTCTTTTCAATTTCTGGTTCGTGTTGGAAACACTCGATACTTATCCATTTACAGTGCGAAGTGTCGAAGTTTAAATACTCTAGCAAGCATATAGAAGGCATATACTTTACAAAAACAATAAATATTAAATTATGTACAGGAAACATCGTAAACAGAGAGTTCTCAAATCTTAAGCGATTGTATTGATAAGTTCCCAGATAAGTTCCATGGCAACCCGAATGAAATAAAGCTCCATACGTACATCTCATATCATTTCGATCTTAAGAGCTAAGCGACTCGATTGCTTAGCAATAATTGGAATACAAATTCTCTTACCACATATTGATGCGTGTGCCAGGTATTTTGAGATTTTGCGATTTTGAGAAATGCAATAGTGTGTCTTGGAAATCAGTTTAACTGCGGGTAATCACAGCATAATCTTGGAAATTTGCATGCCCTTTTGTGGGGAGCAGGCACTTGAGATCCTTATCGCGCAAATTATTCTCGTCACGTCTAACGTTTATAAAGTATGCTACAAAGTGCCCGCCAATTTGACTGCTTGCCCAGCGTGCCTTATCCTGTCCACAAGGCCAGAGTATGCCTCCTCCTCTCGAGCATGTACATTAGACTGGGCTGAATGACCTGCACCAAATGGCTTTGGGCAGTCCGCGAGCGACGACGCGTCGTTGTGGGTGTTTTGCCAGGCAGACGGACGGGCGGACGGACGGACGGACGGGCGGACAGACGGACGGACGATGGCCCGTCCTGGAACTCGGACGCTCGGCAGTAATTAGAGGGAGTAGAAGCTTTGATATCTCGCAGTAGAACCAGCGCGGCCTGCTCGTCATTCTCTGCTGCTGGAACCCATTTGCAAACGGCTGCACACTCTTTTCAGATCAAACTGATCGCCCTGCGGCCACAGGCATTAAAATGAGAATGTGCAGAATGTGAGCATCGGGTTTGGCACGGGCTCAGGCGCATATTTTTCAGAGCACGATTGCGCGCGAGACCTGCGCCTCGCGGGAGCCATTCGCGATAGGATTGGACAATGCAAGTTGTCTTAGGCCTTCCTAAAAACTATTTGTTTAAAATATATTAGTTAACATATGTTGATTCAGCGAGGATTGCGGCTTACCTATTAAGAAACAATGGCGAATCATTGTCCCAAACTGAAGTGAAGCGCACGAGATGCGAGTACAAATGAATACATACTTATTAAGGGGCACAACACGTGCCACAAATGGGTAGATAGTCGCGAGTAGGACTACTCGTCAAGCATCCAAGACCTACAAATAAACAAAATGTGCATTTTTATTAGCCAGTCGAGCACAACAAGGGCTCCCGACTGGTTGCAAACCAGCAGCCTGCATCGCAAGTCGAACGGAGACTCTCCAACCTGGTTGCCTCTTACCTGGCTGCCTGGCCTCCTTGTTGCCTGTTGCCTGTTGCAGCGGTTGCAGATTTGAGTGCGATGACAACACAGCGAATGGCCAAGAAGAATGAGAAGGTAGTAGGAACAGCGAAAAGCAACATAACCGAGACAAGTCCAAAATGAACGGCCACAATTCCAATATTTCCCATTGACGATCCATGTTTACCCTACATACCTGAATAGAGTATAGGAATAGCATTGATTTTCTGTTTTATTTAATTATAATATTCATAACTTCATTTAATTAAATTAGTTTACCCCGCATCAAACATTTAAGCGCACCTATTACCCTACATTTCTATGTTTAACCAGGGCAGCACAAAGCTTACGGCAAGTTCGAGCTACCCGATGCAGGTGTAGGTGTAAGACTGAAGAATATAAGGCAAATGTTATGCGAGCAAAATGCAAAGTCAAACGAACAAAATCCTATAATTAAACAATTATTGCAACTCCCACTTTTTGCCGGAGGCCCCTAGCCGGAGCCCGGTTCCCGGACCCTTGCGCTATGTGCACTACTCCTCCTTTTCGAGATCATGACTGCAGCTCGCGTCTGGCCCAGAGGAGTCAAATAGGAGGAGCAACAGCAAGTACTTCTGCCAGCATTCTTTCAGTTGTGGCACACATTTTTCTGGCAGAAGCTCGTGCTCCACCTCTGCCCGAATATACCAGAACCCGAGCGGGGCTCAACTCTGATTTTAGACTGTACGAAGTCAGCGGCGGGGCATTCTTTCAAAGGCGACTAACTTATGGCTAGTAAATATGCTCTATTCATCAGATCTGAACAGTGTGGAACCTGAACTGAATCTGGTTGAAGAATTGTCAGGGTTAGTCCCAAAAATGTATCAAAATTGATGTAAGAGATTCGTGTCCTTCATTATCTTCTAGATACAAAAAGTTTTGGTAGTATCGCTTAAAGCTCTCAAAGATTCGTCTAAGTAGGAAGTTTCTTTGATGCAGTCGAGAGGAGGAGAAAGCAAAAGCCGCCTTTAAAGCGAGTTACTTATGTTAAGCATACCGAGAAACAATGCAAGAGCGGGCATTTAAACTCGAGGAACATAATAAATTGTTTAAGAAGAGCCGATCTCACCCCCGAATCTATATCACGGCGAGCACATCGCTGGGCGACCTGCTCCTGTAGAATGCGGGGCCCAGCTCGTTTATCTCTCTCCGACCGCCAGCTTGTCTCCGCTCGACCAGGCCGGGCCGAAAAGCATACGATAATTAACACACAAGAGCGGGGCGTGATGGGGAGCGGTCTGCAAGAACCAAACAAATTATTAAAAATGAATTAGTGGAAATATAAATATGTATATGAATTTTAAATTCCATACATCCATAAGTGCCTCTTGCGGTTCGACTATGCCTTGGCAGGAACGCACGTGCGCCCAACAACTGATTGCCTCCATACCTGGCGCATTTTCAGGCACTGATGAGGCCCCGGGCTCTGCCTGAGAGGCAGGCCTCTGCAATTGAACACGAATGAATCGTTAGGTTTGATTTTGAAGAAATATATATATATGTGTGTATATATGAAAACTCATTAAATACTAATCTATTCTCAATTTCTTTCCCTTAATGACGCCGATTGCGGCTGCTGGACGCAAATGCATGCCCAATTTAAAATCAGGTCATTTGTCATAATAGATAGTTAGTGTATTTTATTATAATTATCTATACACATCTACACAAATGCTGGCACATTGATACACTAGCTGCTGCATTTTAAAAATGCGACGGAGTATATCAAATAAACAAGTGAGACCTCTTTGGCCAAGGCTGCCCGACTAGCAGATACTCTGTGAGTCCCTGCTCAGTGCTCGTTTAAAATCTAAGGGTGCAACAGGAAGAGAGGAGCTGGGTTTAATGTAGCCTGTTCGTCCTTACGAACGTGTCGATCTCGAGGATTTAAGAGCCCAAGGACTTTAAATGAGGTATCTCCTTTTGCACGCGCGGATCTATTTTATTTCATATTATTTATAGTTTCTTCAGTAACGTATTTCTTTTTTTTTAATAGAACACATCGTAGATTTCGTATGTACTTTCTTGTAAAGTATATGCTTCATACATTCCATAATTTGAAAACCTTCTCTTGCTTTGATAAAAAGTTCGTAAACACAGGGTATCTCCCAGCCGGGCTCTCTTACTTGTCTCATTTGCTTGTTCTGTACTATACAAAGCGAGCCCTGGTCCCAAACAGTTCTGCAAATTGAACAAATGAGGCGGAATAAAAAAAACAACAACCACCCCACACACATAAGTATATATTATATGCATCCCTCAACCCAACCGCGACGCTTCGTGTGTTCGTCAAATTTAAGCTAATTTCATGCTGATAAAATGTTAAATAGAAATTACTTAATAGACATTTTTCTATAGTGCAAATTGGGCCGTGGAACCAGGTTAAAGTTTCAGTAGAGTCTCAAGTCGATAAAAGGGTATAGAGGTGAGTTGCGGGAATTAAAAGAAAATGTATTTGGAGTTTATATTACACAAATCTAAGCTAAGCTAATTTCCCTATAGGTGTTGAGCTCGGATCAGGCGGAAAAGCGCTGTGCTCGTTGTAAAGACAAGCATGTCCTTTTTTTTTGACTTGGTTTCTCTTTTAACTTAATGCATTCTTAATTCTTTAAACAAAATTGATGCAAATAAATATTTATAAGTAATATTCTTCTTATTAACTGGGCCTATTTTCTAGTATTCCGCATTTGAACAAGTAAAAAAGCTGTAGTGGAGTGAGTCTTCACGACTTCAAAATCCCCTGTATAATATTTGATCATATAGCACCACGTTTTCAATTTTTTAAATCTTAAAATATCGCTCAATAGAAATTCTAGCATAGTTATGTTTCTTCCAGCTGCGCCACACTATGGAAAAACTAATTTCCTTGTTTGTTGTGAGAACTCAACAAAGTTTTAAGGGAATAAACATGGTACTCAAATGTGTGTTTTTTTTCTATTTTGGGGAAATGAAGTGAGGTATCCTAAAAGTGTTCCCAATCTAGCTCTTATACTTTTTGACTTATGCAATGTATATCTAAAATCATTCCTGTTTTTTTTACTAAAATCATAAATTAATAAATCAATGAAATATGTTTTTGCTGCATTAACGTTGTAGTACAATATTGCGAAGAGGACCTAAGCGTACAATAAATCGAACAGAGCTTGCTTTAAGCGTATAAGTTTGACTAAAGAGAAACCGCGCACAGCAAGAGAGCGAAAAGAGAGCACAGCTGATTGGTCGCAGAAAGGGTGGGTGAATATACATAATACAGAGTATAGAGTATAGAGTGTGCAAAGTACATAATACTGTTTGCATCCCCAACAGCAATATGTATTCCGGCGACAAAGGCGCATTGGGGCCTTGCTGCTGGTGCTCGGGATATGATTTAATGTTCCCCGGACGTGATTTACCTAGGATTACGTACCTAGATAAAAATATATATGTGTATATGTATTTGCATACAGCCCGGGGTCGTTGCTTGCCACCTGATATTTATTTACATCATGTACATAGCCCATTTACATAGATATATGTGTGTACATATCTGATATTAAAGCACAAATACATTTATTTAATGCTCCCACATATATGCATATTCATGGATACACACACTGTCCAGAAGCTTCTTCTGTAAGGGCTGGCCAGCAAGATATGCTTTATTTCCTCGGGTGATGCTGGCGTGCAGAAGAAGATTGAATCCACCATGCCCAAAACTGAATGCCATACGTACATAGAGATGTACCTGTGTATATAGAGAGATTTCTCTCTGTGTGAGTGAAAGCGCGGCGGAGCATATACATACACATACACTGTACAGACATACATATACGCACATGTACAGCAAGCATATGTACCGGAGAGGCATGTTTGAAGAGGCGCGTTATCTTGGGCGAAATGGAATTGGAAACGGACTGTGACCAACAGAAGCTGCATGCAGTACACCTCCGGGTAGTACATAGCCAAGGGCTGAGTCCTGGTAGCAGTCGTACAGCGAAAAGCATCAAGCACGTAAGCTGGGCAAATCCTTTGCCCGAAAACCACAAAGGAGATACGGAAGTTGAAGTCGGTTCACTCGTCAAGCACGTAGCTGCCGCCGTCGCAATACTTTCACATCACAAGCCGTGCCTGGTGCCCGGCGCCCTTAGTGCTGCATTAGTGTCATTCTCGAAGAAGTGCAGGAGTTCGAAACGGAAATTGACTACCCGGAAGCCAAGTCCAAGTTCTGTGCCAAGCGAAACCATACGGCCAAATTGAATAAGTTTCCGAAAAGCGTGTTGTACAAAAGCTCCGACGGCAACGCGTGATTCGTGATTCGTTGGACTTATTGGTATTTACATAATTTAGCATAGAAGCTATCATTCTGGATTTCACAAGCAATTTTCGACGGAAGGTGACAAGCCCCGCAGTCTGCTGGCCAGTTGGGAAATTATTTTAGCAACTTTTCTTTAATTTCCGTAGGAGTTGGACATGTCATTTCTGGCTACTTTGGATGCCAATGCCTGGCAGGTAATTATATTACCCCAAATATTTCCTGACCTGCAAATTTATGCAAAACCCATTTGTTATAGCCCAACTTAAATATATTGCTATGCAAAACACATATACTTCCTTTTTTTAACATTTACCTTAAGCTCTTGTTATTCTTTTAAATGTGATTACAAACAATTTTTGATAGGCTTGTAACAAATTACAAGTGATTAGAATTTTGCTTATTTAATATGAGTTCAAAGTGTTTGAGATAAAGTTGTGCAAATTTCTAAAACCCGCTAAAGAAGACATCTCCGCCAGGCTTCGACACATCGATTTAATCATGTTTGTCCGAGCGCGATTTAAACTAAACTAGATGCATCTCTTTTGGAATAAAGATCTTAGAGGCTGCACTCCCTGTAATTGCCTAAAAAAGGCTACAAAACTTTGTGCACAGTTAAATAAAAGACAGAATAAGGCAGCTCCGAGTGCATAAAGCATACTGTATAGTTTTGATCGGGATTGGCCGATTGGACTCGATCTACCCATGTCCGTTTGTAGGGTCGTGTCCTTCTCAGATATTGTAAGAGACTCTTTACGTTTGAAATGTAGGTTCTAATATTAGACGTTCAGGTTAAGTTTTTTTCAAATTATCGATAACTACCCACAATTTCGAGCATATTTTGTAAGCATATGTTTGTAAGAGCTAGATAATAGTTATAAGAGCTAAACAAATTTTTTAAGAGGTTTTCATACAATACAAACTCACACGAATCTAAATGGTTCGCCCACTTCCCCAAATAATGTCCATGTCCCATCAATTTTGGTATTAAGGTTTCGTATTAGTAAGAAAGAATTGGTGTTATCTACAGTCTAAATATTTTTACAGAGAGTTTATTGGTCGAGAACTTGGTTTAGTATATTATATAGTTAGCCTTGCACTTTGGTAATATAAACATTTACCTTCCATATCGAAGCTGTGAACATTTTCAGAAGATCAGAATATAAAACAAACTTTTTGAAAGATACATTTTCCCTTTTGTAGGGCCACATATAACGTTTACATGGATGCTTTTCTTTGTATGTTTTTAGTATTTATGAAAAAAAGTACGAATGTTTGGTATAGAAGATATATGATATGTTGATTTCTCCTGGTCCATGATCTTTGTTTATCTTAAAGATCATAAGAATAATAGAACAAATTGATCTTCATCGAAACCAATATGTCCCATATTTTAAATGACACTCACTCTCACATTGCCTATATAACTTTATAAGCTGTACATCTTCTTCATTCAGCCTTACAAGTACATAAATACTTTCTGTATACGATTCCTTCATAATAGGTCTATGTTGTTCATATTTATTCAAATATATGAATTGATTTTCTCGCTCATCACCGGGAAATTTTAAAAACTCTTATAAAATTCCGTCTACCGTGTACAGAGCTTTCACACATGATTTGAAAAGCATTCAATTTTCTCACAAAAGTAATTACAAGCTCCGATGCTTTAATGCTTTCCAGGTTAAATGAACCATTCAAAACTCAATTGTCTGTCGTCGCTCTCTTAAAGTTTAACGTAATATTGTTATTTCGGTTTAGTAGTTAAGTAAATTGACAAAACCAACCCTTATAATATATCTATGAAAACGTTTATATAAACAAACTTTTAAATTGAACGATGTTGGAATATGATTGACGAATGGAGTCCGCTTTTAAGACAGGTCTAGTGTATTTTATTCGAGTAAACTTTATAAACTGGGTATAATATAGATCTCAAAATTGTGTAGAGACTGACAGCAAATCGTTCGATTTTTCAGTTGTCTTCAATTAGATAGTTAGAGTTCAAAAGCATATTGCGACAACCTGAGTTTTCTTTTCAATTTTTGATTAATTTTGATTAAGGGTATTAACATACATGCATTTTATGGGAGTTTGGGGAACCGCCATCCCCAAAAGGATACCCTGTTTAACATGGTAAAAGTGAATATAGCAAGCATCTCAGATCGCATAGGGTATATAGAAATGTTTGCTAGTACACTCTAGCTGTGATGATCTAATCAGATCTTTATGTCTTTCCCTCTGATCAATTATCCCTACGAGCCCCTAGAAAGACTATAATAGTCATCTCTTCATACTGGTATTACATATAAATATATATATTTTAAGTTTCAGATGTGCTTTGATAGATATTGTTTTTCAGCCCAGGTCTATTAAGAATATCTCGGAGCTAGATTAACCAAATCTAATAAAGTATCCATCTGCTAATATAGTAAATGTAAAATTATATAATATTATATGTTGTAATGCACGTAAAAGACAGATGAAAACAGTCTCCAACTCACCTAACTCACTTATCGTCAGTACTAGTAATCTATAACGCACGATCCCACATTAATATTCGTGAGTCAACCTAATTCAACACGAAAAAAACAAAATAATGACAGCTGACAAAACAATCTAAGCAAAGCAAACATTTTTTCCATTTCTTTGTTTTTCCCTTTGTTAATTATTATTAGTTGGATGATTTGTGAATCATAATAAATTAAATACAAAAGTATTAAAATTGACAAGTGCTGCTGGAGTTGAACTGGCGAACACTCGATTGTCAGTCCGACGGTGAGTTGACAAAATTTTGGATGGTGATCGTCGTCAGTCAGTCAGCTATTCAGTCAGTCAATCATCCAGTCATTCAGTCAGTCATTCAATCAGTTGGTCAGTCGGTCAGTCAGTCATTAAGCCAGTCAGTCATTCAGTCAGTTGTTCAGTCAGTCATTCAATCAGTCACTAAGTCAGTCAGTTAAGCAGCTAGTAAGTCAGGAGAAACTCTTCTATATTTGTAGACGTATTCGAAAGCTATTTTAGAGCAAATTTAATTAATATGTCCGCAAGAGTATTTAGCTTCCGCACTCGGAAGATGTCTGGACTGTCTGGGCTTGTTTAATATGTAGGTGATTGGACTTTGATTCAAGGACTGTCACGAGCAGTCACTCCATTGCTTGTTATTTGTTTTGGCGGTGGTTCGTGCGGTCGAGTTTTATTTGCGCAGACCTGTCGACCAAATGAAGCGCATAATACATCAAACACTCTTTAATGGGGGTGACAAATCCGCAGCGCTTGGCGAAGCTGATTACTCTATAAGTAACGCGAATCAAGGCTCGGATGCAAAGAACCATCAACGTCGCAGCCTTTGCGACGACAACACCAGCATTTCATTTTCTTAATCATTTTCATATCAAAGTAATCAAGGGCCGCACTGGCTCTTGAATGCCCCTCATGTTCTGCAGAGGTTAATACATGTTGATATATGGCCACGATGTTTCATAGATCTGCGTCTTTTTAAGCAAGTTGACCAGAAGAGAATTCTCTCGTTTGATTCGTTTCTTTTACAATCTTGTTGAAAGGTAAATGTCCTTCACAAATTTCAAATTCTCAGTACAATTCATATAGGCTTAATAATGTTTTGGAGCATGTTTCTAAATATTTTTCTTTCTTACATTGCGTACATTTTTTAACCCCTTCAAGTTTCTTAAATACCCGACGGGAACTCATATCTTGCACCCCGCCCCGAACATTCGAACTTCCCTTTTTACATATTTATGTAGCATGCGTGCTAATCTTCGTCATCCCTCTTTACAATATGCGTTCTAGAATAACTTTAGTGTTCATAGTCTGATCTTGATTAAATGAGCAGGTCTTAAATATAGCATGCAAATGTGTGTGAGTACCTAGGTTCGATGTTGTAGTTGGCCAAGAATACTACTACACACAAATTTAAAAGTCTTTAGATCTTATAGTCGCTGAGAAGGACGTTATCGACATAGTTCTTTATACAGATGAAATCTATATAATTTTAAACACACTGCAGAAGAACATATACCCCTTTTACCCTTATTTTAATGAATGCAGGGAATAAAAATAAATAAACGTGTCAAACGTGTAATAGTATCCCGTGGTCGCACGTGAGACAAGGCCCTTAAGGCACGTGATATTTTAATTGAAGCATTTAATTTCGCATTTCATCGCATTTCAAGTAATATATGTATTCTTTACTAGTATATATATTAAAGTCGTTTTAAACGCGTCACTTATTCCTTGGAATATCAGACATTTCTTAATTATTTTCATATTTTTCCCGTTTATTTAAGTTAAGTTTATTTGTCCAGAGTAAACCTCTTTCAAAAGATTTATCTACCGTTTGGCTGAGTTAATGAATGGGATTTCGTTGGCTTGACCACAAAGCTGTTGAAATCTTGAGATAACTTGGTGAATTTGCATTAAATCATTTTCATTAACACAGATTTAAATACTATAATACTCTGTTCCTATAAAGGGGTATACTGTATGGGAGACAAGAAACAGCTATGCACAAGATGCTTGAGAAGTATCGGAGTCCCTTTGTCCCGTAAACAACAAATTTGGCATAAAGGGTTCGTATAAGTCAGAAAGAATTGGTGTTGTCTATACTCCAAATATACTTAAAGGGAATAGCTTGGTCGAGAACTTGTCTTAGAGTACGTACCTGTGTTTTTCGTAGTCGAATGCTCAGAATATATCCCAGTCGGACACTCCCGGTTTAGGGAAAGGGTATCTTCGAGCCTGGGTATCTTCGAGCCAGCTCCTATTTGATATATTGGCATGCCCTGGAATAATATACTGAATAAATGTAATTGCTTAGGAATAGTTTATAGCTCCAATGTGGAAAGTTGGTCAGGATTTTATGAGATACGAGTATTAATTATAAGTAAATTTAAATTCACGAAGAATGAGCTCTCGAGTAAGATTCTATGTGTGACTTGGCCAGTATTTTTAGCACAATTGCATATTATGCAGGGTCTTCAGCTTAAGTCTTATCAAATAGATAGCACAAATGAGTGACAATAATCCAGCGAGAGGAATAGCATTACCAACCACTGACATAATTGCCCATGCTGATATGAATATTACATTTAAATGCCAATTATGCACATAAAGAGATAATTACGAAGTATCATGCTTCATGCTTGTACTTTAACGTTCGGTGTTCGTAATCCTTATCCGCATTATCCCATTTTCTGGGTAGGCTAATAATTCGATATGTTAATATTGGACACGCGAGTGGGCAAAGAATGCAGATCATGTGGCACTTGGCCGCGGCATTGGATAACCAAAATCAGACCTTCTGCAAAAAAACGGAAACTGCGCCCTTAAGTACAAAACGTGCGGCACGTGACCTTATTTTTGCGCTTTGAGACATGATGAAACACTCTGCGGCCACTAGAGCACAACAAAACACAACACAACACAACACAACACTGCCATAATGTGTGTGTGTGTGTTTACCCACACTGTTTCAACCCCGTGCCTATGATTTGTCCTCCCCCTCCTGCTCCGCCTGCCGACAGCCGGCTGCCTGAGCCCAGCGTTAAGTGAGATTTGGTGTGGAGTAAATTTGGGCTGAAGTGATTAGCGAGCACTTCATGTTAAAAAGTGAAAAGCCAAGTAGTGCGAGTGGCAGCGAGCGTCGCTTAGACGGCACGCATATGTTTTTCCAGGCGTCTTCTTTGTTGCTCTACGGTTGTGGGTCGCCCGCACACCTGAGTGGGCGAAACGGAAATCAACGGCAACAGAAATGGCAACGGAGGGCACTCGATTGCCCTCGGCTTGTGTTGCAAAAACCCAATACGAGCTGAACGGATACATTACGAAGGTCGGTCACGTGACCCAAAAGCAGTCATTTTAATTAAATTTATAAAAAAACAGTGCTGCGAAGTGGATAAACATGTGCGAGTGTCTTTTGTCAGCAAACAGAATGTTTTATCTGCCGCAGACCCATGCTAATAATATGGCTTGCCAAGAAGGTATTAACGTGTGGTAACAGATATTTTACCATGCGACTCTTGGCCATCTATGAGTGTTGACATACAGCTCAATATTGCGAAGAATTGCTCAAAGAATATCTGACCTCTGAGGTCAGATAGTTATCCTTGTCAAATTATAATTCGATTCATAAGTTGTTCGATATAAAGATACGTCCACATATTCAAATGTCCCTTTACAAATTTAAAATATAATTTTAGCACAATCTTTCCTCTTAAAAAATGTGCTATTAAGATACATCAACATATTCAAATGGCTTTTTAAAATTTTTAAATATAATTTTAGCAAAGTTCTTCCTCTTAAAAAATGTACTATATACCCGAACTTGAATTCATATATTTACACACTATAAATCAGTTGGCGGCTTAATTACTCTGCCACACGAACTGTTTGCAATGCGAAAGATCTTAACCGGGTCTTAATACATGTATTTACACATTCTCTAGCGCCGAGGTTATATGCGCTAAAAACAATTATGAAATAAGGCTTGTTCAGTTCTTAAGTATGCATAAACAGGTATTCGTTCGCTTTCTTTCATGTGCATGTCTCTTGACGCCGAGTATTTACTGTACAGCTCACCAGCGGCGCCGGGACCTAAACTGAAACTTATTTAATGATTTATATTAATGGCGGCATATCATGTTTCACGCGTACTCAGTGTCCGTTCGCCTGCAAACCAAATTTGTCAGTGGGGGTCGGCACGCGCTCACCTTCCAATGAAGTTATCAGCCGGGACAGTTCGGCGTGCCGAATGCCGAATGCCAAATGCGGCGGAACGCAAACTCTGCCATGAAATTGGCGGCTCTTCGATTTCTTTCTTACTCGCAAACTATACAAGATTTTGCATTCTTATAAATCAGCTGTTACTTATTTTGAGTCACAGTTAACACAAATGCTCAATATTTGGAAGTTGAATTAATAAATTATTTGAATTTGGGCATAGATTTAAAGAACGAGTTTTTGTTTCAATCAGGAGGAGCTGCGTACATTAACTCAACTTCCAGACAATTGTCTGTACAGGCGTTACATGATATAATGGTTGGTTGTTGTCCATGTGATAAGTGCGTAGTTACGTCATTCTTAAAGAAGATCTGATATAGGTTGGGTGTCTGAATGTATAAGCTTTTGCTCAAATCTCAGTCAAGTTTGATTTGCTCAAGTTTCAGTGAAAAATTCTGGAAAAACATACAGTTAATATTAAAAAAATTCTATTTTTGAACGATTCTCTTTATGGCAGGTATAAGATATGGTGATTTAATATATATATTGTAGTATATCATCGGGAAACCAAAAATCTTATTTTCATAGAAACAAACAGAGCGACATGATCTTGGCATGACATGGCTTATGATCTTGCAACAAAGCGAACTGCAGTAAGAAATGTTATAGCCGGTAATGTTAAATGGATTTTGAATATTTCAGTTTATATATTTTGTATAATTTACTATATTTTAACTAATTTGGTAATACCTTCTGCAAGTTGTATAACAAGTAAAAACTTTGCAATCTGGCGGGAAGATTTTTATCTGCTTGACAACTGTTCAACTCTGAGACTATGGAATAATGAATATAGAGGCTTATACAAGTACTTACCTAAAGTCTGGGGTTGTTTTTGTTATTTTCCTGGCTTAATCCAATTAATAATTTGATCACTATAGGTTTTTAAAGTCCCGATCGATTTAATTTAGTTCTAGACTCTAAATGCCAAATCTATCAAAATCCAATCGAATCTGTCTCCAGCTCTGCTAAGCCCTGAAATAGAGAAAATGGATTCTTCAGATGATATTGTTAAATTATTTATATATTTGATAAAGTCATGGTTTTGAATGTAAGGTACGATATACCAGACTATCTGTGGTCTGTCTAAACCTCTTTAGATTGTTTTACCTTCGCACTTTGGCTGGCCATATATACATATGTATATGCCACATATGTGTGTAAGTACATGGCTTGAAATATTTCTCTACTCATCTGCATTGCGAGTGCTTTGACTGGGCCTATCTCTTGCACAATTCGCTTGAAGCACGGCTAAGGGCAGAGGAAAAAGTGTAGCATCGGCATTTGCAGCTCCTCTATTGTATCCCACACAGTGAAATAAATGCACCTATAACTACGCAACTGTTAAGCATCTGTTACGGTTTCGTGGAATTTCAATTTTTACGCACTTCTTGGACAATCTTGATGCAGAAACGCATCCTCAGGCGTTTTGCATACACACTCTATTCAAAATGTAAAAATGAGTATATACTCTTCTGCTTTCCCAACGCTTTTGAAGCAAAAAAAGAGTTCACACTTGGTAAATATACTTGTGTCTAGCTGAAACGGATAGATTGATCAAATTTATCCAGACCCGAATGATCGCAAAACTCCAAACTTGACAGATATATATTGGGCGTCTTCTTTTATGATTGAATGCCAACTCTCTTGTTTCCCATATTCATCTTTAAAAGGTTACCAATACATATTATTAGCAGGTACTTTTCTACCTGAGGCTAATGCAGAATAGAGCATTGCTTCCGAATGCAATGTTTTTACTTCCTTTTCTTTGGATAATTATAATATATCTTATGCAGGTGATAAGGGAATATTTTTGTGGATGTTATTTTATATTACTTCCAGCCATTCGTCGACGGTTTTTAAGATTTATCTTTTATCTACGATATGTTTCATTACTTCAGTATCCTTTTAATTTCCTTTTAGTTTTATATATACATACATATATATCCCACGTAAGTGCACATTTGTGCTAGAAAAACTTGTTTTCTAATCAAACACACAGTCATGTCTATAAGTGAGTACACGCTTCTATATTTTATTGCTCAGTTAAGTCTTATAAATTGAAGACTTAGAATTTTGGCGTCAATAACATGCAAAATTTCAGTTCGCTTGCCTGCAAGCTGGTTAAAGTTTTTGTATTGCAAAATCAACAGCAGGGCGAGAAACCTGTTATTTTGTTTTGTAAAGTCGAACCATAAATTTCTAATGATGATATTGATCCAAACATAAATCAATCTGCAGTCGACTGAACGCATATTATATGAAATTAAAATGATCGACTTGCGGAATGAAAGGTCTCTACGGCGAAGGGACTTCACTTGAATATGCCTTATCGATATTTTTTCATTGCATATGATTTATTTTCAGTTTATTTTTTACCATACGAAAATGCTCGCGATGTGCACAAACTCAACGTGAACATTAATCGTCTGTAATATTCAAAGTCTGCAGACTTGAAGGGAACGTCCATGATATGTTAGGGTTAGTTGATATTTGAGTTTTCCGAGGTAAAGAACAAATTTTGGATTTTTTCAAATAATTTATATCTGTATCTAGCGGGTCTGCTCCGAAGTGCGAAAGAAGAAGTAGCAATTTGAGCATAAGAGACTTTTCGTGTGCTGTCATAAAAATTTCGATACTTAAACGCGAGTAGATCATTTAAGGCTCGCCAATAATTAGTAGCCCTTTTAATGATTTCATTGTCCAATTTATATACCTTAACGACCGAGCTTCGTTATTGTAGCCTGTGCAGCTTTTAATTTTCGGGATCATCAGCCGTCAATCTGGAACAGAGCCATCCTTTGGCAGCCGAGCAAATGCCAAGCGTGCGCCGCCGCCGACGCACTCTCTGAACGTTGCGCCACGCCGAGACGCCACAGCAACAGACATTGCCACAGACATTGCCACAGACATTGCCGCAGCCACAGCGACTGCTGCAGTTACGATTCGCTCGTTTTAATAATGGCAATTTCATTGGACTCCAACGCATTGATAATTTTCTCACATAGAAATAATTTCTTTTATCTCGGCTAAGAGAGGCGCCGCACGCAATTCGGCATTCAAGTTTTATAGCCCAATGAATACACATAACATATCCAGTTTTAGGTACGTAATCTCCCCTTTGCTAGTCTTCGGAAATCTGGTTAAGCAGAGCGCAGTTTATAATATATGTTAACTTAATAATGGCGTTAATGTGCGGTACCTTTGTGTCTAACGGGCAGACTAGACCCCATATTGTACATCATGTACATGCACTAATATTGGCCATACATCATGTGCGCTCGCTTCCTGCCCGGGGCGATGTTCCAATTAGTTACAGGGACATCCTTAGGGAAAAAGTTGAGTCGCCGTCGTCACAAAAAGGGCAATTAGCACCGCGCGGAATAAACACATTTGTTTGTATGTGTGGCCAGGTCGGGCTGCTCCAGTCGAGAGTTTCTCTCCAAAATATCGCAGCACATTCTTTAGTCACAGGCACATTCATTAGCTTAATATCGGGTCCTGCACTGCAGTTTCTCCGTTAACATCTCTCGTATGACCTTTGTGCCAGAGATTCGGCTGTTGTCGGGCCCTATTTACATACTCGATGGTAGGTCATTAATTTCGTTTTTGTTACTGCCAAAATATACATTATACTATTTTTGGCCCGATCTTTAATATACTTTTCAGGTATGACAGCTTTATGTTAAATTAAACTGATTAAATTATTTGGGATTGGTTAAAATTATTTAAATACCGCTTCTGACTGATTGCAACGGTTAAACAAATATCTTCATTAATGTTTGAAATTGTATTAACTAATAAATAAAAAGCATTTCAGTCCTGCTTCTGTCTTATTGCAGCCAATGAGAAAATATTCTCATAAAAGTTCTAAGCTGCATCAATTAAAATTGTTTTATTATTATTCAAAAGTTAGGTTATTATTATTCTCATTGAAGTTTATTATTATTCGAAAATTCAATTATTTTTATCCTGCTTGTCTTATTGTTAATATAATTATCTCATTAGCGTTCGTTAGTTATTTCATCGTTATTTTAAGTTTAATTTGTATTCAACTTCTGACTTATTGCAACGAACTAATAAATGTTTTCATTAAAAGTAATAATTTTCATTATTCGAAAGTTAAATTGCATTTTGCATCCGTCTCATTGTTATTATTATTATTATCATTGAAGTTCATATTATTATCATACATAAATATTAAAATTATATTCTGCTGCTGTCTAATAATTATTAGTATTATTTGTTATTATTCTCATTTAAGTTCAAAGCTATATTCGCATTACTCTATTATTGTTCCAAAGATAAATTTGTGTTCTGCTTTGGTCTTGTTGTTCCAATTCTCATTAAAATTCGTATTATTTGAAAGCTAAATTGAAATTTGAAGCTGTATAGATTCGTAATATTTGATTGTTATTGGAAAGTTTAGTTTTTATTCTGCTTCTGTCTCATTGTTATTATTATTATTCTCATTAAAGTTAAAAGCTATGATATTTCATCATTATTCGTGATTTAAATTTATATTTTCATTATTTGTATTATTTTCATTGAAATTCGATTATTAATCCGTGTCATTTTATGGGATGCCTATCTCCCCTTTCATATATTCTTCAAAATAATAATGGGCCTTGCAAGTTTCGTAAAATAAATCAATTGTATGCACATACAATACAATATATGCATGTATATGTATGTGCAGAAGTGTTAGCGGTAAAATTAGCTTATACATTGATATTTACCAAACTATATATATCGGGTCTTGGTACTTGGTACTAAGTACTTATGTGGCAACAGAGTAATCCACGGCGGGTAAACACAGCTGCAGATGTTTTTTATCTCTCGGCCTCATATTTAAATGGACCGGTGCCAGCCTGTTGGCTCTTCTCTTTCGGGTTGCTGCTGTCGGGCTGTTGGCTGTTGGCTGTTGGGTTGCAAAAAAAAAAAAAAAAAAAAAAAAAAAGTAAACGAAAAAAAAAGAAGAGCGGATTAAAGGTGCACACGAGCACAGCCGTAGGAAATATGCTGTAAACATCCGCCTGCTGCAACTGCAACTGAAAATACATACTTATATCTATACATATATATATATATATACATACATATATATATATATCAAGCGAAAACAGCGATGGCCAGCGCAAGGGGCTATGGCTACAACGAGCGCGCACATTTCCCCCGCGGCAATTGGACGTCGTGCAACATTGCAGCAGCCTTTTTGCAGTATTGCTTGGCTCATGGTCATGATTAGTGTGCCGTTGCCGTAGTCGCAGCCGCCGCCGCCGCCGAAGAGAGGACTTCTGCTATTGCCGAGAAGCGACGGAGGCATCTACCAAAATTTGAATCTGTCTGCAACTGAGGACTTAACGAATATGGACGAAGTGGCCCGCGGCCGTTCGAAAATATTACCACACTGCACCGAGCATGGTTTCGTGTATGTTATATGCATATTTGCTGCAGAATGTACTGAATTTGTAGTTGCACATTCGAAATACTCAATCACAGGAGTATCCCTTACATACCCTGCTCTATGCATCTTGCAAGGCAAATATTACATCATAAGTTACATCATTTGCAGGCATTTCTATTAATTGATGCATAGATGAATATTTAGTATATCATATTTGGGTATGTTCCATTTAGAAATCTAAATAAACGAGGAATCAGGAATGAGCCACAGGCCTTGCTTGTGCATATCGATTATAGGATCCATTACAATTGAAAAGTAAGATTGATTCAAAAATATTACCACACTGCACTGAGCATGGTTTCGTGTATGTTATATGCATATTTGCTGCAGAATGTACTGCATTTGTAGTTACACATACGTAATACTCAATCACAGGAGTATCCTTTATGTACCTTGATATATGCGACTTCTGTACCAAGTCTAAAAGTTACATCATAAGTTACATCATTTGCAAGCAGTTGTATAGATGCATATTTAGAAGGTCTTATTCGAGTATGTTTTATTTAGAAATCTAAATAATCGAGTCCGATATTGAGTTAAGGGCCTAGCTTATGCATGAAGCATGTAGGATCCATTGCAATTCAAAAGTATTCGAAATACTCAATCACAGGAGTATCCTTTACATGCCTTGCTCTCTGCGACTTCCATATTTCCTGGAAATGCAACGCCATATTAACCAAGTCAAAAATTACATCATAAGTTACATCATTTGCAGGCGTATTTTCGTATTTCCAATAGAAAGTATATTTCTTACAATAAAAAATATAACAATTTCGCACGTTGGAAAAACCTTCAATGGAATTACCCTGAACCAATAATAGGTAGGTATATCTATGAAATAAAGTAATTGTAGAAATAAACTCGAAAGCTTACTAAAATTATATTTATCTTTGTCATGATAAAATCAAATTAAACATTCACTTTTCTGTTATTGCAGTTTAATAAAGTTGCGTTATATTTGTAATTCAGCATTAAAAAATTTATTTTATTTGTTCGGCTATTGATTGTGCGATTTCGTCAGCAAATACCAAAATCTATTTTACTTTTAAATTCACATAAAAAAGGACCTAATAAATATGTTTATTAAAGGAATGGAAATGAATATTGAAACCTAAAATTCGATAGGCAAAATGTACTAAGCTGGGCAGTTATAATTTTATTCTTTAAGAGATTGTTTTCCATGAGATTATTATAGCTAGAAACACCAAAGAGAGCGTCATTTCCGTTTATGATATAAGTGAGAACTGAAATAGAACTAATAAAAGTCCTCGCTAAATGTTCAGTGAACCTTTTTATACCCTGAACCCATTAATATGTTTGTAAAGGGCAGAAGGAAGCATCTCCGACCCCATAAAGTAGCGCGAGCAGCATTTGCTGTTGGTCGAAGAGGGTTCTGGGTAAACCCTAGTCGGGAACTCCCGACTAGAACCTCTTATTTGTTTGATCTAAAGCAGATCAGGCTTAATCTAACTTTTTAAGATCAGGAGTCATCGATCTATTTGAAAAATGGGTGATAAATATGAGAAATAGTTTTATTGTTTGACTTTTCAAAGTTCAGCTTAAAGAATAAACTCATACGGAATCTATCGAATATTGGAACACCCAGCCCTTTCTTGAGCTCAGTTGTATAAAAAACTATAAATATGCGACTTGTTCCCTTAATTGATTACACTAAATCCGATGCCTATATACAAACATCGAAAGATTTTCGTGCTCTCGTCGAGCGCTTTTTAAAAAATCGTGTATATCTCTTGTCTATATAGAAAAGCTAGATCAGCTCTTCATTTATATTTTGCCCAAATATTTACTATTTTATAGTCATCTTTGCTTAAATAAAGATAGCTTTGCACAATACTAGCAATTGAAGCTAGAGTCTTGAAACTTGATTTTAATTCTTGTGGATCAAATGGTATACTTATCGTAAATATAGTTATTCCATAGCTGTATATTTAGATGCATATTACTAAAGTCAAATGCATAACAAATGTATCCAAAAATAAACGGAAATGGTTTAATACAAATCGGTAATATATTTCGAAGTGTTGTTTAAGAAGAAGCTTTGGAAAACTTCTTTGTTGGCTTAAATTATAATACTTATTAAAAGAACTCCTCAAGCAGAGACCCTATAGGACATTATTGTGTCTCCAAACCAACCGATCTGTCAGTAAATTTCTAAAATTATACTGTTCGGTTCAATCTGACTTAAAAATAAGAGTGGGATACATGTTTTTTAAGTGGAATAATGAAACGAAAGTTTGAATTTTTTTAATAGGAAATCCTCAAGAAAGAATTGAATTATAAATATAAGCGTATATCCGTCTTAATGTAAACGATTTTGTCTCTCAATTTTGTCGTAATGTCTACATGGATATTTAGTAAAAACAATTATTGTTTATTCAATAAAATGGCTCTAAAACTTACTCGAGCTGGTAAATATTGTAAAAATGTCTCGACTCATGAGCGTAGTTCCCTTTTTGGTGATAGTATGCAGGTATAAGTCGCCATTACGCGGCAGCTAATTTGAGTGAAAATAAGTTTGGCATTCGCAAAGTTAATAAAGGTATCGAAAGCACCAATTGCAAAAGTCGTGAGCCCCAACACGCTAGCTAATTCCTCCTCCCCTTCGAGGAGTACATAGCTATAAGCTTGTGTATGTACATGCGGATCAGTACATGCACACATGCTTACACACACAGGTGTGTGTGTGTGTGTGTGCGTGGCTGTGTGTTGGTTGTCCCTGCGCCTCTGGTACAGAGGCTCGAAACGGGTGCTCAGGTGCATTATCCAATTGCAGCGCTGCCGCACCGAGCCGAGCCGGGGCTCGACCCTCCTCCACTTAGGCAGGCGGCTTCATTGCAGCGGCACGATTTATGACTGCGGCTGCTCATTTGTAGCCGCAGCGCGGCGCGGCAAGCGAACGATCGATGATCAGGCCGCCATTTTTTGTTACGATTCGGATTCGCGATACCAGATCCCTGCTCGCCTTACCAAACAATATTGATTTTCAGTCTCTGCTGCCGTACCGCATAAATCGTGATGCACACTGGGCCGCAGTTCGCGAAAGGCATGTTGCATGTACGAATTCTACATACACTCACACACTATGCAATGCTCTATGCTCTTTTCCGGGTGCTCTGCTGTGGCACAGATCCTAATGGCAGACAGAACATGGGGCTGGCACCAGTGTGCGACTTGGCAGCTCCAGCTCCAGCTCTAGCGAGCCGGAGCACCCAATTTAGGATGAGGCCAAAATGCTGCAGCCTCGGGTCCAACTCGTGAACGCCGCAGGATGTTCATGACTGCCGCCGTGGCTGCTGTCGTTCGTGGCAGTGATTGCAAATGATTCTTTATCTGGTTGCAGTGCGGCACAAATGCGCGTAACTGCAACACAAATACACACACCAACACAAACACACATTCACAGAGACACACATCGCAAACACACACAGATACACACGCACGCAAGCTTATGTCTCACATAATTATTCCTTTGCTGTGCGAACATTAAAGTAGGTTAAAGGTTTTTTCAAACCTTCGACGTGAATTGATAAACGAAAATCTCCGAAACGTAAACATCGCATGTTAGACTAAACGAGTTCATATGCACTTGTCACGATTGCACGACTAGCTGATACCCTCTACAAAGTTCCGAAAAACAGAAGATTTACAGAAGCTTGTATATCCTTTACATTAACTTTTTGTTTTTTCAAACCACAATCGACATTCGACTCGGTCAAACAGAGTCCATCCATATATATTTCGGCCTAATTTAGACGTATTGTATGTACATATTTCAACAAATTTTGGGACGTATGTTTTCACAGCTTATATATAAATAACATTTTGAATACTTCGCCTCTTTTAAACTTCGGCAAGAAGAAGCACGGCTTTTGGACATATAAGAGTATGCATATACATATGTTAGGGCAGTACAGAGTATCTACAATTCTAGACTAAAACAATCGTACATGATTTAGTTCAAAGCGTAAATGTAAATTAGCGGATATTCCCCTACTTTCTTTGGGCCAAGTTCTAATACAAACTTGAGCCCCAATTCTCAAATATTATTTTATTTTGGAAATTTTTTTAATGAGTTTGTAGTAGATCGAATGAAAATCCAAAATTTCTCATTTCTATGTAAAGAAGAGCCTTAACATGAGCTTGATGAAAAAACATAAATTTTCGCACATACAACTTTTGAACGTCAATTTCCACCCATCAGGCGTGGATCTTACAACAAGTTTGAGAAACGTCCTAAATGAATTTTCACAAAGATATTATATATAAATAAAGGACACAGCCACAAACGTATGAGATAGGAAGGATAGAAAATTGATTTCCGTGCTGACCTTATGTTATAAAGTTGTAGTCTATGGCGGGGCTTTGAAAATTCCATCCGCAAAATATTGTGGAAAGCGGAATACGATCGGCATCATTTTTTTTTAAAAGGTGTGTCACCCTTCTCGCAAAATCCACCCGTCTTTAATGGCAAAAGCGGGTCAAAGTTTTGGGTGTAAGCTTTTTTGCACAGATCTTTATATAAATGCCTTCAAGACATGTTTCACACTTTTCTGAAAATCCACCTTTTCTGGGTGGAAATTAACTTGGTTAGGCAAAGTTTTAAATTACGTCCGATCGACTTGAAATTTATTTGCAAAGCTTTATATAAGAACTTAAAGAATAAATGTATTTTCGGCAAACGAACGGAAAGGGGTAACTTTTACGGTTGCAAACTCATTTTCAAAGATCTTTGGGAAAATTCATCTGAGACGTGTTTCAAACTCTTAAAAGAAATAATATTTTTCTATTATTACGAGACTTCCAAACTCATTTTACATATCAATGTAAAATATAACGAGACATTTTTGGATTGTATGGTAAACTAAGATATAAGTGTAAGATCGAACTCAAAAATGCCCGGTCAAGTCCGGGAAATGCATAACATATGCTAGTAAATGTGCATTTGAGAAAGGATCAAACCAAGAAAACGGGCAAGAATTGAGGAAGTGTACGAAAAACATTTATTTTTATAGATTTCTTCATAAAACTCATCATTTGTTATGATTAAACCTTTTTATGAAAAAATTGGCTACATAAAAATAGCTGATATGGGAGAAATATTTAAATATTTGCATATTTTGTTGCCATAACATTTCCCAGTATTTAGATTTTACTTTACTTGGGGGAGGTTTTTAATAAAATGGGATGACTATAACGTTCTGATCAATATTTGAGAGTTTTTATTAAAGAACTATGTGTATACTACTATTGTATGTATTTAGTAGAGAAGTACATGGATATGTATGCAACTACAGTTTAAGCTGAAAGTATATATACATTATGTATGAGGGATTAATTTAATACATCATTTACTATATAAATAAATATGTATATGTATATATATATATATATATATATATGTATGTGTATGTATGTACATATATGTTTCCCTGCTCGCATCATTTTTGACATAATCACTCTGTGATGCTGTGTAAAATAAGGCCCAGGGCTAATATGGTAGGGCACTCACCACTGGCAAAACACATTGCCAAGCGTCCAATGCCGAGTTTTTCCCAGTAGCATAAGTTACACCCCTGAGGCCAAAGTGTGCTGGCAACCCCAGCTTTCCATATTTATGTATATGCGTATGTATTTTGCAACCACTGTGCTTATGTACTCATGTACACACAAGCATTAATATAAGCCGTATGTATGTATGTGTGTGTATATGTGTATGCACACATATCCACTTAAGCACATGTGTGTGTGTAGATATATCTATGTACATATGTATGTATATGTATTTATACATATACATATATCTGGCAGCGAGTGTGTGTGTGTGTGTGTGTGTGCACATGTGCAGAGGCTGCGCTGCCGACGCAACGGCGATGCCGCTGACGCAGCCTCTGGGTTCGGCCCATTGTCTAGTAGTCAGCTTGAGGGGCGTGGTTTCCGAAAATATAAATGGCTGTGGCTGCGGCCGTAGCTGTAGCTGTAGCTGTATCTGATGCTGTTGCACGTTTCAACGTGAACACGAACACAGCAGCAAACCGAAACGAACACACGCATACATACATATCTTATGTGGTATTGGTGGCCGCAAAGATTTTTACAGCCTGCTCTCTCTTATAAATGTTACTCTTCGCTGCAGCAGCAGCGCATGTTGCGAATGCTCTTTACATTATAAGACCAACCGGTATAAGTGTCTTGTGTTTGTTTTTCTTTTTGGAAAATATATTAATTAATAGAATAAAGTCATGCTTTCTATATAATAAACCAATTAACCTGATTTTAATAAGTGTTTTCAATAAGTTTTAGATGCACCAAAAGCACTTGTAACACATCAAATTCAAGACCTAAGGATGTCTGATATTTTACTGTTAACATTCGCACTTCCTTAAAGTCCACACTATTTATATATTTTAACTATAATTTGAACCGCATAAAGTCACGGTTATTTTCCTGGCTCAAACCCGCATTAAGCATGGGCTCTGATTTACCGGACTGACAAAATCTAAGGCGAATCAGCTTGAAGGGGTTTCGGCTCTCAACCGGTTTGCAGCATGCACATTGCTCTGCGCGCTCGTTTTAACACTCTTCTCGCTTTGGCTCTTAGCTAAGAGAGTTTTTGAAAACCTGCTCCGGGGAGGGTCAGCGCCTGAATGTGCCTGTATGTGTGCGAGCGGCAAACTGTCTTTACGCACATGTACGTAAATGTTATGTGTGTGTGTGCATCTATATGTGCATGGGCATAAAGTGTGCGTGGCAGCTGAGTGTATGTGGTAGGGGTGTATGTTTGGGTTTGTGTGTGTGTGTGTGTGTGAACACATCTGTATTCGAACGGCAGCATCGTCAGCATCGGAGCACATCCCCTGAAGGTTTTTACGTCCAAACAGAAAATTTAGTTCAGTCGAGAACTACCGTCAGTGGCTGCGCAAAGGCAGAAGTTTATTTGCGGGTTTTTTTCGAAAAGCCAAACTGAATATTATGCTGTGTGTTCGACATTTCTTACGATTGCAAACAGCCCGAGAAATAATTACGTTTTACGTTCGAATCCACGCATCCACCCACGCATACCCAGTGCACCTGTAACTGCAATCACTTTCACTTCGGATAAGTGACACACACACACAAACACACACACGGTGTGAATATAAAAATCTAAATATATATATATCTGTGCTTCCTTTAAGTGAACATTTTTATAAGCATGCACTCAAATGACTTATAGTTGCCTTATATTCAGTGCCAAATAAATCTATCGTCTACTGAGCAATTGTACCTGTTTCGTATATTCTAAAAGCGCGAAGTGTTCTAGCTGGTGACAGTTCAAAATATATACTCTATGTAATCGCAATCGCAATCGCAATCGCAATCACAATCGGAATCCAGAACCAGAACCAACAACAAACAATAATGCATATCTTACACCGGACCAATGACCATCAATTTGAGGATCAAAAATTTATGATGGTAAGATTTCCTGCGAGGATTTCGCATGTGTGTCAACTGGCCGCTCGTCCGTGAGACCCGGTTGGGTTCCAAGGAAACGTACCCACTGACCAATTACCTGTCAGCTAGAATCAGTGTTCAGCGTATCCCTACAAAGTACTTAAACTCCGATATTGAAAGTCAATGGAGGGCGGGGCGGAGGGGCTGTGTGATCTCTGATTGACATAAAAATTTCATGCACGCAAGCACTCAGGGTAATTACCATACGGCTCCAAGTAAACCATGTCTGCGATCTGAGCAGATTGATTACCATAGCCAAAGCCCAATTTATAATAATAATGGGCGCACTTAACGCTGGAATTTTGCATCCTCCAAAAGGGCAGGCTCCAATCAACACCAAGTTCTTAAGCTTAAAGCTTTCTTAAAGCTTTCTTGAAACAAATCTTTTCGAAACGTACTGCTATAGATCTATTTTATGTAGTAGATCATGCAATATTTGCCCTGAATCAATTGAGTGGGCGGCATGGAAGAAGGTTTAAACTCATTTGAAACTTCTTTGATCTGCGAATGATTGCGGGAGGATCTTCCAGGCAGACGGAGCGCACATAATCCTGGAGAATACACATGTGGAATTTGATATTCTGTTCATAATAATCATATTATTTGTTGTAGCTGTCTGAAAGACAGATGCATTACATAAAAGCGATATTTCCTTATTCCCTAATCAGAACTACGAGTTGTATCCTTCTATATATTAACTAGTCTTGAGACTACCTTAATGAGAATTTAAAGGATGGCAATATCGAATGTTATAGAGTTCATAGCAGTAAAATTTATTGAATTGCATTAAATACTTTCAATACCCTTTCTCTACGAAATGTGTTATGTTAAGCTCGACGAGCTGTATCGCCGTCAGCCTATGTCTATATAAGACAGACAACTTGACATCAATTTTTCTCGTCTCATTTTGCTGAAGACAGTCTATAAATCAGAGTAGACCAGATCACATATACATCATATAGTTACCAAAGCAAAGATCAGGAAAATCGGAGATTTTGTATAAAATTCTTTTCTATTTCTCAAGAGTGTTTCCGGATTAACTAGGCATTATTAATTTGTGCAACTTTTTGTCAAGTCCCGAAGTTTTAGGTTTTGCTTGGTAGAGTTTAGAAATACATATATAGGAAACCCGTTATGTATCTACAGGTGTATAAAATCTTGGCAAGCCGAAAATAACTGCTATTTCTGGTTTGGGTTTGCATTTTATGACAGATTTTGAAAGCATAATCAAAAATTTGCCTAAAATAAAGTTACTTTATAATTTACTTTAAAAAAATGTTTCTTTAATCAAAATTTAGAAAATTATGGTGCTATCAAATTTTTGTTGACAAGCTAGAGAATGGTTTAACTAATGTAAAAAGAAAGTCCGCATCGCATATTAAAAAGCTGGCAGTACGGTGTCTTATAAAAAACTATTTTTGACCTATTACAGCTATAGTATATGGCGTATTCGGCCAGCTTTGAGATACAAAAAGAACTATATCCAGCTACATTTTTGAGTTAGCTTTGAATAAGAAATTTAATATCGAGAATAAATATAAAAGCGATTTAATACTGGGTTTGGCGACCTTTCCATTTTAATAAATATTATAAAATATCTCACACATTTATAGACAAAATTTAACAATCCTCTGCTGCGTATATAAATATAAAATAAATAATAATAAAACGCCGGATCTCGAGTCAGCTAAACAAATATTTCTAAAAACCATCATCAAATATAAAATATTTATGTTCAATTTGAATTATTGGGAAAGTGTGTGTCCAGATTAAATGAGAAAATAATTAAGGACATAACTAACAAAACCATATTTTATCGAGGTTGAGAAATAATGTCGGCGGCATCTAACTTTCGCCAATAGTAAATTAATTTCCATAAAGCTACAGTTGCCGTCTTATATAAAGACAATAAAAGTATCTTTATGTGCCTAACTACTCGATAATAAAATATTTAGCAAGGATCCAGTTGCATACCCCAGAGTCTATGCTCAATCCTGCCCCCTGCGAATTAGGTAAATATTCAACAAATTTAAATTTAATGTATAAAATGATGACGATTTGATGTATAAAATGTTGGCATATTCAACACTTATAATTAAGACGGGCAGTTTGTATATTTTCAAGCTTTTGCCACTCCGGTGTGTTGTGTTATGTCTAAGCAAGTACCTGATTGGGGAGGATCCAGCGAAGTCTTCCTTTCATGCCAGTAGATTGGGGTGAGACGAACCCCGAAGGGTATCCATGATTCCTTGCCAGGTCCAAGTTCGCGGACGTACGAAGGTATCCCGTTCATGGACCATAGCTTGGAATACACATATTTTCTTCCAGTTGTGGATCCATAAAGCTCCCTAAAGTTGGTTTGCATAGCAGCAAACTGAAGCTGATGGGATTTAGTACATCAACAGCTTTTAGCCAAAAGAAAGTTTGTTGTTGGCCACTTTTTTAACATGGACTGAGTCCTGCTGATCACCGTGAAGCGAATAAAAGTATGGGGGGAGACACGCACATTTGCTGCGGCTGCAGAGCATCTAAAAGCTGGGAAACGAGCAACTTGCGAGGTTTTTGCTTGTCTATAGTTTAGGGTATGATGACATGGAGCAGAAAGATTTGGTTCGTACGCGTCTGGAGTTCGCATTGGCTGCATTTATCCACCCCCATTCAATTAGTAAAATTATATGGTTTATCGGCATTCCAGGAACTTTTTTTGATCCCTGCTCAAAAACATAGGCTCAAATGACGGGGCAAGGGCCAAAGATCACAACAACAGAAAAAAAAACACAACAAAGAGGCAGTGCAAAAGTCATCGCCCACCAAAAATCAGTTCGCATAGCCGTTGAAATGGGTAAACCACGAATGTGTTAGCGTTATCTGGGGCTCAGTTAGTCCCTCCGCAGAGTCTGGTTGTGCTCCACATCAGCATCAGGTATAGGTATAGGTTGTTCGCGTGATGCGTTGCCAAAATAATTTATGAGATTGAAGCACAGCAGAACTCAGCGTAGCGCCCAATTTGCGTGCGATCTTTCATATCTGCGCAACTGCAACAAACTGATAAAAAAATCAAAAGTTTTTATATATATGTATATATATTTTTTTTTGCCCATCTTTCTCCGTGGTTCCCAGCACAGTTTGCCTTGCTAGGCACTTTATTGCATATGCACACTGCGAGAAAAAAATATATGTTATTATTAATTATGCCCTATTTATGCACTGCAAGGATTTCCCTTAACTATTGGACTTACATTTCCATTTGAATAGATGCAAATTTTACTTAAATCTTCAAGTTTAATTGTCAACTATCACAAACTCAACTATTGTTTACTTTATGTTTATTTTATTTTAATATTATTGTGTTTATTATTATCAATATTTAAAATTATTTCTATTATTATATCCAATTAATGGATTGTTGTTATTAGACTTAAGATCATGTGGAAGGTTATTCCAGAACTTAACAGGAGAAAGAATCAGAAGATAAGTGATCTGTCAGACGTGCTCAAAACTCAGGAGACGTAAATGGAATTAAGTCACACTAAAATAAAATAGATTTGTGCACATTTTACGAAAAAAATATATTGGTAATCTATGTATGGAGAATATAGAACGATCTTTCGGATAATAGAAAATTCACATAATAGAATTGTCCAGAAATAAAACCTTGAGCCTTGAGTGCATTTACGAAATAAATTTGTGTGTGTTCTCGATTATTTCTAAACAGTTTGAAATCAAATTTTATATAAATCTAAACATCAAATTGGAATAAATATGTAATCCGGACTTTGGCGAGCTTTGCATTTTTTAAATATCTGAATAGCTCGAGGTCCGGACCTCAGCTAATCAATATGTTCGAAATAAATATATATTTATATATTTATTTTATATATTTATATATTTTAAGACTCGCAGTTCACGGTAGCTGAGCTGCCCGTGAGCCAGTCAAATCCCAGGCGAATAAGTGAACGCAGCTCTGTCTAGAAAGAAGGAAATAGTTTAAAGTGCCATCTACAAAACTAGGTTAATAAATTATAACTATATGCTACACTGAATAGAGTATTGGGAACACATTCATTTGGAAAATATAGGACCTTCTCGAACCGAATGAAGTTATTACTGAAGAAAATAATTATTGGGATTGGGCGATTTTAAGTGGAGCCTTTTGAGGAAAAGTGGCCAAAGTAGAAGTTTTAGGAACCATGTCAACTTTTGAAATCTTCGTAAAAAAAAATTAAACAAAAAAAAATAATAAAACTTATTGCCACCCACCAATTTTCAGTTCGAATGAATTTAAAGTTAGAATAGGATCAACAATATCTGGTCAAGTTTGACGCAAATCTGATCACGGTATTATATAGGTGCCATGTGAGGAGATAGTAAGGATATCTTCGGCACGCCGTAGATACATATGTGAGAATAGTGTAGCTTGGAAAATGGAATAATTTGTCATAGAAGAACCATACTTTTCTACAGATCGTTCCTATGGCAGCTATACGATATAGTGGCGCATAGTGAAACTCATAAATGCTCATAAATATAATATAATATAATACTATAATACACTCTACAAGGGTATAAAAGTAGAGAAAACGGATTCATAAATCGTTATAACTTGGGTAACTTACCCTTGGTTTTGGAATTCTTTTGTGGCAAACGACGCATAATAAATTTGACTAAAAGTGGCAACGTTTTTTTTCTCCAAATTTAAAGCCATGTTCAAGTCTGAATTCAGTTAAAAAAAAGTGTTAAGTTCTTTTGCAATTTTCGTAATAACAAATTGAGTATTTCCTAAACTATTCTATAAAATGCAAAGTGCTTTATTGTTAGCTTTATCTATAGGCTTTTCCATTGGTGAAATCGGTTGAGACTTGCGAAAGTTATGGCGAATATGGTCAAAAATGACAAGAATATCATTTCAGAATTTTGATAATTTTTTTTTTAAAAGATAAACCCTTGTCTACGCAAAACGTTAAACAATCCATTTTGCTTTCAGCTGCAAATTGTCAGCTTGATCAGACGTGGTTACAAAAACATGTCTCATGTTGCACAGTGTGGTCTAATGAATAGTTTGCCATGCTGACCTCTGTTCTTGTTTTGACTGCTCAGTTGGCAAAATGCAAAAGGAAGGGAATTATAATTTGTTTACGGATGCGCGGATGCGATGCACAGCACATTGGGCGCAAAGACGAGTAGATGTTATTGTGAATATGTAATAAGTGCCTGGGCTTGCAACAACGCATCAAAATTGATTTCATTTGCAAAGAGGAAATTAAAAAGTCCACTCAAAATGAAATTGAAACGCAAGATAAATGTAAATTTGCGCAACGCAAACGCGAACTGCGAACCGCGAATTGCGGACGATCGCAAGTGTCGAAACTGCGGCGTGTGTTAGGCTCGTGGCAAAGCAGAACTCGGCTTGTTTGGGCCCGTCCTCCGTACCCCCATCCCCCCACCCGGATCCCCCATCACCCGGATACCCCATCACCCATCCGCCGAGAGGAGCACCGAATGCATCTCTGCACTGCAGATCCCAGTTCTTTTTTTTTGCCGTCGAGTTTGCCGTTTAAGCCGGTCTCCTCTCTGCTGTCTGCCCTCGTCTCCGCTCGCTCCTCTCGCTCCTCACTCACCTGCGCTGTCTGCTTGAGCCTACCTGGATGAGTTGGTGGCTGGTTGCCTGGCAAATAAATTCGTATTCTGCTATTCGTCATAAACCTGCTAGAAGAACACAGCCACAGCCACAACACGGTCCATGGGCCGTCCCTCGATTTTCACTTGATCCAGAGCCGTGCGTATATCCCGCTTGAATACGTTTATGAATGAGTTTTACTACTTCATTAAAAGCCAGATGTCGGCCTCGTCATGACAGTGGGAGTGAAAGAGGGCGAAGGGCCAGCTGGCAAGCGGGCGCAATCCCCTCAAAAAGCCGAAGACAGTCCAAGAATGGAGTCGGAATCGGAGTCGCGGTCGCGGAGCCGGGAGAATCGCGAGCGTAATAAACAAAAATCGATTATCGTTCTCCGCGTATTTTCATTGTTGTTACGAATATTATATTTAGAGCTTGAACGAGCTTCCTCCTGCATTCATTTAATTTATAGCCGAAAACTCTTTCTGCCCATCCGGCACATCCAGCTCCAACGCCTGGCCTCCATGTGTACATAGTTGTTGTACCGGACGTCCAGTCGATGGGCATTCCATACGCAAAAACAAAGGTCGACGCTTTTCTCTCTCTCTCTTATATTCAAATCACCTCCCAGGCATTGATAACCATTTTGATGCAGCCAACCAGAATTCACGAACATATGCGGAACAGAAGGGAAATCGATTCACTTTCAACTCAAACGTTAGCAAATTTTGGGGAAAATACTTCAATCTTTGGTGAATGGGAAGTGGACATATTAAACGACAATCTACATAAGAATAAGGGCTATATGAACATTAAAGATTTTTTAACCCAATTTCATTGGATTCTTGGTAAACAAATCTAAGCTTATACCTACTCCAACTTTAGCTGGCTTGGGAGTGTATATTCTCAAGGAAAAACTACAAGAAAGCTCAAAGATATCTTAACCCGATTTCATTAGGTTAATGGTAAACAAATCAAAGCCTATCCCTACTCCAACTTAAGCTGGATTGGAAGTGGAGAATTTAAGGAGCATCTATAAGAACTAAGAAAATCTACAAGAATGGCATATCTAACTCCAAGATTTCTTATCCCAATTTCATTGGGTTCATGTTAAACAAATCTAACCCTACTCCCACTTGTGACCCATGGGCCAAGCTGGAATAATCCTCCATTCCAACTATGTAGGATGCTTGGAGATAAAACTCGAGACAATTATAAGCAAAAACATCTCCTTCAAGTATTATATAGTAGAAGCATCCGCAGGAAGATTGTCATCGGGGCGCGATTCTTGGCATTCGGGTAATAATAAATTTGGCCAAAACTAAAGACACATTCGGAATATTAGAGAATGGCCAACATGGATGTGCTGTGTAGTTGGCTAATTGGCAGTTTGGGAATAATATATGTTAGGCCTGGCAGCAGCCGAAAGATTGGGCAGAGGCATCCGCGAAACAAACTCGAGACTTGGAACATTTTCGTTTAAGTGGAACGATTTGATGCAGTAATTTTGGTAATAACGGCAACGGACGGCTGCCAATTTGGCATTTGGGGGCACAGCTACTGTTTAACTACTCCAAATTGTTGCGTCATTGTCGAGGAATTTCGATTCTTTCTCTCCCTCTCTCTCTCCCTCTCTCTCTCTCTCTCTGTCGTGAATTCCCTTCAGCCTAATCTGTGCTCCCGCACTTACACCTGACCGTGGTATTAATTGCAATTTTTGAGAAAAAACTGTTGTGCTCAGGTGCTAATTTGTTTTTTATTTGGTTTGCCGTTGCTCAGAAATCTGTTGAGCTGAGCAGAAGACGTTTTAAGTTGATTGTGAATTTGACACAAATATTTTGTTTCAATTTGACAAACTAAATTTAGTTTGTGAAACTAAGCTTAGTATTTACATGGAAAAGGATCGAAAGATAGCATGGCAAAGAAATGAATGCATCAATGTGGCAAACCTAACGTTACATGCTTTCTTTTTGACCTTTAAATGAATATTTATGTATGTCTAAAGCCAGCTCTACACTTAAAAGCCATAATAGAAAAATGTAAAATCTGTGCCCCAAAATTAATGTTATCATGGATAAAAAAACGTTAAAGTTGCAAAATCAACTTCAATTTCGGCAGCAACACGAATTATCCAGTTACATGTTGCCGCCCCTTGAACTATTGACCCTGAAAGCATCTTACCGTTCTTTTATACAGTTAACTGCTTATCTGTCATATACACTGCTTAACATACACTGCTTGGGCGCCTCGAAATTGAATGTTTGAATTCTGTTAGATGATAGATGAAGCCTTAAATTTCCATTTAAATCATTGCTTACTGTACTTAGATAGTTCCAGTTGATAATTTTAGTACATAAATTCAATAACTTTATAAAAGTCTTCTCATTTGTGTAATATTTAAGCTTTTAAATTATTAATAAATTAGGCCAACTTCTTGCGCCATCTATTGTTCACGTTAGCAATAATAAGGGATTAGGTGTTTACATTTTAGCTAGAGGGCGCTATGCGTAACAAACAAATTTTACTAAAGCGGCGCATACGCAATGTGCTTGTCTCCTTCACAAAATAATATTCAATAACATTTTAGTGTGAACAGAGTACCGGACAGTTTTTCCTTCTTCCTTTAAACTAAGGCTGAAGTCTAGTCAAGGCATTACCTGTTACATTAGCATCTCGAAAAAACTTCTTATAATATGCGAATCAAACCGGTTCCCGATCATGACAAAACCAGGTTCACAAACCGAACCCCTTTTCGTTTTGTAGCCTAGGTGGGAATCTTGGCTGCAAGGATTCAAAGCGCCTAATCGGATAATACACACAGCTTATATTGAAAGAAATGAACTTAAGCATGTGATAAGCCGACAATTGTTGGCCAAATATTTGACAATGGTTGGCAACCAATATATATTAAGTTTTAATGGTTTGCGCTGTGTGTTGTGGCCATTGGTGGAAGAGTTGAATTTTGTTTGCATTGTTGTTTCATTTGTTGGCCATCTAGTTATAGTCAGTAACTACTAGAAACGGGTAAAACATAAATTGAATATTTGTTAAGACGGAAGCATCGCCTGGGGTCGATGTCCGTCTATCTGTCGTATGCGTATGCTTAATAGCGGCAGTCTAAGAGATCATTAAATTTTCGATGAACATTTGACGAAATTCGAAACAAAATCAACTCATCCATCAAATACAGCATAAAATGTGAACTAAGTAGTAAATAATGTTAACAGATTTACATTTCTATAATCAACAAGGTTTTTTATTAGGGAATTCCCCAGTGCTCAGCCTCACACCTTAGCTTCTCCCAGCCCACACTTGATATAACCCCACAACAAATTGGATAATTTCCTTTTTGACTTGTATCCATTTCATATAAGTGTAGCACTTACAGAAACAATTGTCTTATAAATATGTTACCTTATTTGGGCGACATTCAAAAAGAATTCTCCCAACAAAGCAGATGATGCTAATCATAGTTGTATTGACTTACCCATGCATACTGATTAGGAATTTATCTATGGGATTTGTCTGAGCAATGGGGTTATCTGGGCAGTTCACAGCAACATTTTGGCGCTTTGCCGGTGTAATAGAAAAAAAGGCAGAGTTTGGAGTCAAAGCTCTTTTAATGACAATTGATCATTGGCGAGTGGATAGCATTTCATTAGAATACCATGTGTAGTGCGCAGTTCTGTATGTGTATGTGTGTGTGTGTGTTGCGTGTGTGTGTGCGTGTGTGTATTTATGTTTCGTTCTGCACACACTTGAGGTGGAGGTGAAACTATTTCGACCTGTTCAACAGCTTCCAACTGTCTACCTGTGCCTTCAGAAACCCGCCAGTCAGCCATTCCAACCTTTATAATTTATTTATTTATATCTTGAATTACGGTATGGGAGTATTGACCACCAGTGTAAATTTCCAATTTCAGCATATTCACGACTGACAATAGCGCACAATTCAAAAACTCGTGTGATTGAAAACATAATACTTAATACCGCGAATCGACGAATCGACGCACAAAAGTCCAACACGACGCACCGAAGCTTGCATGCTCGTTCCGCTTGATACCAAGCCGCAGAAATGTCCCGGTCACAGTTTCAAGCTAGTCCCCAGACTATAGTTTGCTAATTCTTAACAAGTCAGTTAGCGGTTTTTTGATTGATTTCCCTATAGAGTATAACATATCTAGAATGTATAAGTGTAAGAGCAAAGGCTCGAAGCAAAACCTGGCAAACCTGGTTCATGAACCGAACCCTCGAACCAATCCGCAGAAATGTCACGGTCACAAATTGAAAATTTTGCCTAAGGTTCATTAATAACAAGTCAGTTAGCGGTTTTTTGATTGATTTTCCTATATACTTAGTATAACATATGTAATATGTATAAATGTATGAGCAAATGCTTGTACCAAAACCTGGTTCACGAACCGAACCAAAAACTGGGTCACGAACCGAACCCTTGGTTTAAGCAACGGCTCGAACCACAAAAGATTTTTTTACGAATGTAAGTATGTATATCTCTTTTGTTTAAACAAAATTCTGACTAGTGTTAAACTAAAGTCGTTGCTGAATGCAAACTTCTTGGCAAAGTCAACAAGCTCCACACCAATTAACGGCAGCCAACATACTTATGTAGTATGACAAGAGCAGCCAGCAATAATCAGCTGCACAATGGCAGAACTTCGAAAGATTAAACAGTACGATAATCATATTGCACTAGCTATTCGAACTTCTCACTCATACGATATAGCTGTGGCCATAATTATCTAAGTAATCGCTAATTGTGGGCTGCTGCTGGGGATCAGTGTGGAATCTTATACATTTTTCTTGAGCAAACAACATTTTTATACATCATTTGGAAGCGCTCAATAAGTGGCATACACTTCTTCTTCTTCCACTTCTTCTTCTTCTCTTCAACAAAAGCTGTTTTAAATGATTTTTCTTGGTAGCAAATATTACGAAGTGAACTGGAGTCTTGACCGAGGTCTAGCTATTTTTTGGTCTCGATCAAACGCACAGACGCACATTTTACAGTGAGTCTGCATGAAGTGTGTCGTGTGTGTGTGTGTGTGTGTGTGTCGAAAAGCCAAGAGCCGAAATTCATACAAAACAAACCCAAACCGGTTTATCTGTATCGTTAAATATTCTATTTGATGCTGGCAAATGACAAGATAATCCAAAGTAATCAATCAAAATTATTTTAATTTATAAAACCACAATAAAGTCGTGTCCAGATCGCAATTGCCACGTTCGCGCTGGCCGCATACATCGCCTATGCCACGATGAACATGTCCACATACTTATGCACATTGGTTTGTGTCCATATTGTACATAGTCAAACACAAATACAACTTATAATGACATAAATAAACATGGGTTAAGCTCAGCTCTTTAAAGCGTTTAACTTTCGATGTAATTTTAAACCTCATTCTCTTATACAGTTGTGCATATGTATTTATAGAATATAGTTTCTTGGCAGCCGTCAAAACGATTAATATTGAATAAATTATTGCTTTTACAAATACTAGCAGGTACTATTACCTGTCTTTGAGTTTTTATTCTTGTCACATTTCCATCCATTTCACGCACCACGTTTCAAATGCCATTTTGCATAGATCTTGCAAAGTGAGACTCAAATGGGACTTTTCGAAGACGAGCTTGAAATAAGTTTAAGGCCGACAGGACAATAATTTAAATATCCCCCAAGCTTCTTTACAAATCAATTTCCATTATTGTGCACAGTCAATATTATACCTAAATCTGATATATTTCAACTTCGGCACACACTTTGTATTCACCATGTTAAAATACCTCATTAATATAAAAAAAAAGCCAGAGTAACGATTCTCGTAATTTACCTACGGTCACATGTTTGTGGGCGCCTTCGCCTTTTGCCAATTTTCGAAGACCAACAATGGCAGTTATGAATAACCAGACATTAGCACTTATTGTAGTTGGCTAGTATTATGGCTTGCACACATTATCATTTAAATCTCTTGACATCCTGCATATTCTAAGGATTTGCCAAACAGGATGCTGCAATGGCTTGCCATATCAGAAGCCATTCACGGCTGCTCCTTTCGGCACTCCAAAGTCAATCCGTGCTATGTGTGTGTGTGTGTGTATGCTTAAAATACAACTCGCATATTCCACAAACATGCATACATACATGCAGACAATCAGAGCGTGTGTCCCGACACAAATTCGACGATCCACCCTCTTGCCCGACCTGGACGCGCACGTAGTGTGTTTTTATACGCAGACATATTAATTTTTTACATGTTACAACAATTCCGTTTGCCAAACATTCTTGTGTCTTAGAATTCACTGCATAGAAAGTCCTATGCCAGTTGTTGGTTATGTTTAGAGAACAGCCTAAAAATATTTCAATTTCTCAACTTACCCCATCCTGGACTCGAACCTGAGACAAAATCCAAATTCAAATATCACTTGACCAACTTTGGTATATTGGGGCACATCTGCATGGCAATACCATAAAGTACAGTAGCATTGCGGCGGGAATTCGTGTTATACGATTAAGGTGTAGTATAGAGTTGAGCGCATAGCGTGTCGTGTAACGAAAGAGCACGAGAGCGCAATGCCACACTCTTCAAATGTTATCCTAGAAGAGAGAAGAACAATAAACTGGGTAGAAGAATTCAGTGAAAGATGCGGCCAGACTCTACTAAGGCATACACGCACTCATTTGCTAATATTATTGACTTTAATATAAAAACAAGAAGAAACAATAATTTTTGGAGTGCCGACGGATAAACTACCTTGCGGATATATATATATACAATAGTTGTTCGATATATGTGTAATAGGTCTTACCTACATTCTTATTTTATATATAGTATTTCATATAAGAACTCAAATACCGATTGATCTTTCGATTTGCTTTTCCTGTCATCAATGGACTTTAAGAAGGAATTGTCTTAACATATATTCCAAAATTCCTTCATATCTTCTTTCATAGGCAAAGAGTCTCCTAACATGTTCTGTCTACATAGAATGCTTGTCAAATTTTTATGTGAGCCGATCATTGAGAACGAAATTTAGATAATGTACATATGCACGTTAGATGATGAATGTGCTTACATCTGCTAATCACATTCACATCTAAATTGATATACATTTCGGGGTTAAATGTCTTCTGAAATTCCTCAAATAAAAAAAAAAAAAAAACTTCTACCACGATTGTTGTCTTGGCTACGCACTCGACCTATACATGTGCACAGATATAGTCGTATGTATGTATTTCTTTTCGTACTTGGCCCCGGCTGGCGAATGCAGAAACATCCGAGGCGTATGACGGGCGTTACGACGCGACGCGTCGCTGGCGTCGCTGGCATCGCGCTCTGGCCTAATGCTGCCGCTGCTGCTGCTGCTGCCGCCCTGTCGACCAGTTTTCATTCCGTTTTTGGCATTCACGGGCTGCTGTCGCTGTCGTCGCTGTCGCTGTCGTCGTTGTCGCTGTCGTCGCCGTCGCCGTCGGGTCAAATTTGTTTTCTATATTAGCCCCGTGTTCGTGAACCTAAAACTGATTTGTTGCCGACAAAGAATATATCTTTTGGTTCCATATGAAACATGGACATTATTATTGTTATATAGATTTCGGAAAGTAACTGTGATTTGTATCTGCCATAAATATTGTATTAATAATGAGTTTGCCTGCGCGTCGAGTGTTCCCATCATAATAACTGTGTGCGAGATATTCCATTTATTAATTCGACTCTGCGAGTTTAAAGCCCAGCTCACAATATGATAACATGACTTTATCTTATGTGGATATGCCTGCCGTAATTGAAATTCAGGTGCGTAACGCTCTCAGACTCCAAATGCCCGATTTCGATCCGAGTTTTAGACTGACATTCGCAACGACAACAATTATTGCGGAAAGGCCGACGGCAATAGTATATTGTGTACGGGAGAATGACTTGGCTAAAATTGGCTCAGAACAAGGGAGGATATTAACCATATATAATAAGTTAACTGTTTGGATAACAAGTTCAGCATTTGTCTTAGCAAAGCCTTCGATTTTGAAAGCGGTGACAAATAATGAACACATCACCGAAAAAAATACTTCAAAAATGATTCCTTGTTTTCAATTAAAGGTTTCTGGCAATATATGTTATATATATTTGATACGAGCCATAACTTCTTGACCCTTGGGCTCTTCACTCCAAGACTACAACTCGAGAGCAGTAAGATTCAAGCCGTCATGGACGCACAACCTTTAGAGAAGGTTTTCCTTGGAATTATTTATATATTAGTGACAACAGCATTTAAAATGTGGGAGATATAAATGTTCGCGTTATGCCCGACCCTCTGGGAAGTGTCAAAACAAATTTTACACCTTGATTGACGGACTTTGATACATTTTTAGGTTCTAGAGTTCTAGCTTCCAAAGGAAAGGACAAGGAGAGGAACAGGCAGCAGGGCGGACTTGCTTGGGACTAATGAACTCTCGTTTGTCCTATTGAACCAAGTTTTCAAATTCTCGAAGAAAATAATCTGTTTACGATCCTAGCATTAAAACCTATGTTGTCAAAAAACAAACATCTTCGTCTTTAGTTTTGCAAACGAACAATATTAATTTAAGCTAATTTCTATGATAAGAAATTGTTTTGTTCAATTTACAATATATGCGGCTAAGCTCAAAGCTTTTTATATAGCTTAATATCGTAATCTTTATAAATGAAAGAGTTTCGACTGATTGACAGCCTGCCTGATTGATTGCTGACATATTACAGTAAAAACTGTATTTGATAGTAGGCTAATTTTGTATGTGAAAACAGTTTTTCGAAGTTCTTTTCTTTTCCGTTCAGTTTTAGAACTTAATGTTCAAATAACTTTTCAATAGTTTATTTCAGACGCGCTTCGCAATGGGGGGAAAACTAAGAACTAACTCTATTTTGGCAAAAACAATTTTCTACTGCCGGGAAATGTATGGATATTGTCAAGTCTTGTCCCAGGACTTGTATATCCAGTTTTGCCCATATGCATATTTATAATTTATGTTGATAATGGCTTTTCGATTCCCTTTTGAAAGCCTTGTTAAAGTGATGCATCTCAGGAGCTGTTGCCCATAAATAATGCTCATTCCTGATCATTATCAGCGGCCGAGTCTGTCTGTCTGTTTATATAGAAACTGTCTTCAGGCTTGAAGCTATGTTCATGAAATTTTGCAGTTTCGTCCTCTTGCAGGCGGGTTAACTATCTGAGTTATATACCTGATAATTGAAGCAAATATATATAAATAAATGGAAAGCATTCAGAGTAAAATCTACTTTCGCAATAATTTGAGCTTACCTTCAAAAAATGCAACATAACTAGAATAAAATGACCTTTTCATAAATAAGTATTAAGCAAATCAAGAGTTGTTTAAACTTGGGCCGCATTCAGTCTGCTTAGAGCTATCTTAACAAATGTTCAAACTGCCTTTTATACAAACATACAAAATAATCTCATAACCCAAATATTAAATATATATGCTCTTCTTAGAAGATTAATATTGCGCCCAAATGCGTAGATACAGCAAAGCTTAAGTTATTTTACTTCCTGCGTATTACATCAATTTTAAATTAAAGCCTTTGAGATCTATCCACACTGTCGGACAGTCGAAGAGCCGAGCTGTTGATCCGTCCCGTTTTTAATTATTTTCAACTGGCTTTTCTAAGTATTATCCATTATACTCTTTATACATATAACCTTTTGGGCAATGCTAGGCCTGGAAATATTTAAAAATATTTATAAGTATTTTAGTTTAGTTTTCCTCTCAGTACTAAGTGTGCCTTTCTATTGCTATGATGTGTGCAGGCTTAAATTCCAACTTGTCAAAATGTTAAGCCTTTTACACACATGATCAAGAATACAGATGAGTATGCAAGTGATCTCCTTCTGCTGACCTAGTCTCGTTAATTGGAATCGCCTTTTTCATGGCTAAAATCACCGACTCCTCCCTTATAGAAGCCGCAGTCGCCTCCTCCCTTGTTAAAGCCGCCTGCTTCTCATTGTGGCTAGCGCCCCGTCCTATCTTATTGAAGCCGATTCCTTCATGTTAAAGCAGTCGCCACCACCGTGTTAAAGCTGCCGTGTCCTCCCTCGTTGAAGCCGTTTTCACCAAGTTGCCGCCGTTGCCGCATCCTCCCTGTTAGAGCCGATGCCTCCTCCGTGTTGAAGCGACCGTCTACTCCCTCCTCCTGGTCGAAGCTACCTCCTCCTTGTCAAAGCCGCCGTCTCCTCCGAGTTGAAGCCGCCGTCTCCTCCTAGTTGAAGCCGCCTTCACTACTGAAGCCGCCTTCTGCTTGCTGAAGCCCTTACTTAAATTTATGAGAATCGAGTAGGAGAGCATTTAATATAAATACGTTTTTTCTTAAATTAGCAGCATAGCAAGTCTTGCATATGCATATATTTACACATATATGCATACATGCATACATACATACAAGCACATATGCATATACATATATAGATTACCATGCAGTTACACACTTATATACATACACACATGCATAAATGCACGCAAATACATACAAACAAACATTCATACGTATATTCATACTTACTTGCATACATGCACACTCACACTTACATGCACCCACATATTCATACATATATACATACCTGCATATATACAGGCATACGTACACACGCACATATGTACGTACACCCACATACACATATACATGCACACATACATAACCATACATATGTACATGCATATATACCGACATATACAAACACACACACGTATATGCATACATACATGAATACATATATACATACATACATACATACATACATGCATACATACATACACACATACATACATACATACGTACGTACGTACATGCATGCATACATACATACATACATACATACATACATACATACATACATACATACATACATACATACATGCACACATACATACATACATACATACATACATACATACATACATGAATACATACTCATACATACTATCTCGACCTCAATAACTTGGATTTTCCAAATTGAATTTGAGCAAAGATCTATGAAAATGAATGCTTGAATTCTTTTCTACAACCATATTTTGCTACTTCCACACATACGGGTGGAATTCCAAATTCCTCCATCACATAAGGCATACAAAGTGAAAGTATCAGATTCCTAACCCTTGCGGTTTGGGCTATACATTGATCTCCAATCAGTCAATCAGGACGTAAAGCTTTATCTCCATAGATACTGACCTTTTATTTACGAAAATATGTTCTTATCTTTAAACAGGAACGCCTTAGTGGCCATGGTAGCTTGGGCCTGTCTAGTAGTAGCCCGGCCTATACAACCCATTCAGGTGGGCATTCAGGTAGAGGAGGACCAACGTCCGGACACAGTGGACACAGCGGCACCCATGGGTCGGCAGCTACCATGCATCACCAATCACTGCAGTCTGATTTTCAGCCCCCGTATTTTCCACCACCTTTTCATCACTCAGCTCAAAGCCCTCCTCAGCAACAGGTAAGTGCTCCAAATTTGGTCGCCAAGCGTGTTGGACGTATCATTGCCAAAATAGTTTAGATATCTGGCTATTTGCAGAACCATGGACCGCTCGAGTACTTAGGAACGGATCCCTACGGCCAGCCGCTATCCTCATTGCACCACGCACCCCTTCATCACTACAATCAGTTGGCGGGCCTCAGGTCCACACAGGATCAACTGGGGATACACAGAACTCATAGGGACGACTTGCAAGGACACGTTGTAAGTATTTAGTGTAACTGAAGTAATTAATAGACAAAACAATTTAAGGAATTTGTAGAATAAATTCCCAAAAGTATAAGGAATTAAGTTTAAGCACAAACCCTTATTGGAATTTTTGGAAAAAAGGCGTAAATGTCTAAGGAATTAAGGAAGTAATTTCTATACACAAAAAGTATACACATTTTATCATAATGAGAGTCGACAGATAAAAGAAGATATACATTTTTGTTATATATATATACATTGACATATGTATATATATAAAGTAGTTCTGGTAATACTCTTAATATTAAAAGGAATATGGAATACGAAATTTTATAGATATATTGGATTACATACATTAAAATGTATATATAAAAATAAGCATTTAAGGGTTCATAATTCAGCTAGCTGCAATGGAATTCCATCTTCACCACAAAGCTGAAACTTCCGTATTTTATCAAGCTAGCAATTTATAGCCCAGAACTTGGTGAATACTTCACTTTTCGAACTTGCAAACATACTAAATAATAAGCTTAGCAGCTGAAATTTCCCCATCTACAGGCATTGCCAGAGTTATGGCATTTTGAATTCCATTCAAGTGCATTATGAAAGACAACAACAAATAATAAAAAAAAATGCTGCGAAGCATTTAAAAAATTTTCTTGGGATTTCGCTGAAACATCTTGAAAATAACAACCAAAATTCCTGGCCCAAAAGGAAAAGGGTTTATATACATGTACATACATGCAAGCATGTACGTCTGTATGCGAGCCGCATACTCGTACACTTCTTCTGCGTGTCCTTAACGAACTGTGCCTTTGCAACCACGGCCAGGGCCAGGCCGGGGCAGTCGCTGGAAAAGGCGTATCCCCTGCAGAGCTTGTGCGCACAAACACGCACGAGAGGCACACAAATACATGATTGCCTAAACACTGGGATTGGCTCAGTTTTCGGTGGCTTCAACCCCAGGCTTTGCGCGGGCAAAGTTCTGCCCAAAATTGAAACAAAATTTTAATTAATGCAATTTTTTTCTATTTGATATTTGCAATCAAATTTCAGATGCAAATGTATCTAAAACAAGATCGCATTTAAATATTCGGAATGAATAAATAATTAGGCTAAACAGAGTACAAAGGAAACATACAAAGTCTTGACAGTAGAAAACCTAGTTTAAGTTCAGAAAACTTAAAATTTATTTATTTTTCCATCTTTCTGATATATTATATTGTATTGTAATATATAATACATCCAAAAATGTGTAAGATTCAAGAACATAAATAATCCTTTTACCCATTTTCAATGGGTTCAGGGTAGAAAAACTTTGAAAAAGGTCCATTAACCAGCTCCTAAAGATTCAATGTCTCTCTCTCTCTATATATATATTAATGCATGTCATAAATGCTAATAGTTTAATCATATAATTAATATAAGTATAAATTCCATTACCAACCACTTCTTGAAGAAGCCAACGGAATAGATAATATAATCTATAGCTAAAAAATTCTTTACCGACTTCCTTTGTTTAGACCCAACTATCCCATGGTTTTCCGTACACGGAAAGAAGAAGTGATTACGGCAGTGCAATATCAGCAGGAGCAGCACACGGCACCAGACTTGGACATGAACATGAATCTCTGGCCTTACATCAAGCGCTGCAGAATGCGGTTGATGATGTCCAAGCTCCTGCCCTGGATGACAATGTCGCTTTCATGTCAGACTTACCTCTGATAAAAAGTAAGTTTACATATATAAGTATAAATACTACCAGGGGGCATGCTCCGGCCTTGCCCGTGGCATGCTTTGTGCTTCAAGTTTTAGACATTAGTTTTTTCCGGACTTACCGAAAAGGGTGAAACAATGTGAAACTTATTTTGCAGCCGATCGGATGATAAAAAAATCTTCTTACAATCTTTTTCCACAAATTTTCCACAGTTGCATGTTCGAAAATATATTTGAAACCGATTGGAGAAAAGTTAAAACTCACCCCAAATAATCTTTGAATCGCATTTTTCACCGAGGAAACTTGGATTCTACAAAAAGGGTGAATCACGTATCAAATGGATTTTCATAAAAAAAAAACTTGACAATGAATTTGAACGTGATACTACACCCACCAAATCTTTTATCCCCATTTCTACCAAAGAGGAATGTAGAGATATAGCCAAAATTTAATGACTTGCATGGATTCAGGGCTAGACTCTTAAAAAAAAAACAAAATATGCTGGCACTATGACGAACAACATTCAAAATACCAAGTCTCCAGCTCTTAAAGGTTCTGAGAACGAGTTGTTTATACAAACGGACAGATGGACGACGGACTTAGCTAGATCGTCTATATACATATATGATTTAGGGGGTTGGAGGTCGCACAAAGCCATTATACCTTGCACACCCTGTGCTCAGCTATGTTGCCGAAACACACACACACACACGCTAACACACACAGCCATACAGACGGTTCACGCTGCGCCCCTTAGGCAGAGGCTGGGCTTCTCCCTCAGTCAACCTCCATTATTCATTCTTGAATAACTTCTGTAATTGTTGTCGTCCAATCGCTTTGAAAGCATGATTACGAATAAAATGTCGATTAAAGAGAAGTTTTAACAGCATTTGAAAAATATATTCCTAATAAAAAACTGGGATTAGAGATGTGAGTCTCAAACGAATATCGATTTGTTAACATGGTAAATATCGATCCTGGATGTATCGGAATATTCGAAATGGATATAATTCTTAATTAGAATCAAACCAAAGAGTTTTAAGGGAAGAATTTTGTCCAGGCTTCAAAGACAAATTTCCTTTGCAGAAATTGGGCCGTAGCTTTCCTTTCCTATTTTAATGCGGTAACTCAAATGCGGGCAACAAATGTATAGAAGAACTCTCAGAATTGACTCGACTTATGAAGCTTATCAATTATATTTAGTCTTTCTTAGAAGATATCCCTTTTAGTACAATATACGTTTAGGGAGAAAGTTACCCACAGCAAAAAAGAGTCTGAGTCTTTCCGAGACCACATTCCGCCTGGCTCGACGGGGAATAGGTTTATATGCATTTATTTCGCATGTTGCATGTTTATTTTAACTTCAAATACAAGAGAACCTACTGTTGGCTAAAAAATAGGCGGAGTGTATGGGGCGGTACCACAAACATGTGTAAATAACAATGCGCATCAACCCCTGAGCCGGATGAATGTTGCGTGTGTATGCGATGAAATTGAAGCTGGCTCCTCTAATTGGCAGGATTATTGTAAAATGATCCTTACACGCTGAGTTCACACTTTTCAATTGCAAAACATTAACACAAAGAACAATATTTTCTTTACAATGCGTCCTATATACTTTTTCTGAATGTAAAACAACATTCGCCCCAAATTAATGCTTGCTATAAAATGATTTCTGCACAGGCATGAAAAGTGGGAAGGAAGCTGGAAACATTGGCTCCGGATCGCCCAGCGAAGTGTTCTGTGCAGTCCCGGGTCGACTCAGTCTTCTGTCGAGTACATCGAAATACAAGGTAACAATTGCGGAAGTCCAGCGGAGATTGTCACCGCCCGAATGCTTGAACGCATCTCTACTTGGTGGTGTACTAAGGAGGTAAGGCTTTACAGCTGACATTCACATTCAATCGCATTAAAAATAATTTCTTTTTTCTCAAATAAGGGCAAAGAGCAAAAATGGAGGCCGACTTTTAAGGGAAAAGCTCGAGAAGATCGGCCTGAACCTGCCGGCCGGACGGCGAAAAGCAGCAAACGTGACACTGCTCACATCTTTAGTCGAGGGAGAAGCAACGCACTTGGCCAAAGACTTTCACTTCGTTTGTGAAACTGAGTTCCCAGCTAGACAATTGGCAGAATATATTGTGCGGCATCAAACAGAGCCACAGGATTCCTATCGGCGGAAAGAAATTATACTTCACTCACAACAAGTAAGTGTTTTCCACCAACCTGATTAATTAAGTCGATGAAGTCGAATCAACATAAAATGAATATATAAATTTCTTAAATCTCATACGATGACACAAATCGAGCCAAAAGTGGGTGTAAAACGTAGGTAAAGTTTGAATAGCTTAGGTGTCTGACAGTCGGTCTAAAGAATCAAAGATCTAGCTCTTAACTCGACCGAGATCGACAAGCTCGCAGGGACGGACACATAGAAGGGCGGGCATGAATAGACTCAAATCTGCGTCTTATTCAAGAATACTCTTTGGGATCAAAGATGCTCGCCTAGCTATAAATGCCTCGAAAGATCGACCAAATAAACTAGATGAATAATTGTAGTTGCAAGAATATTGATTTAATCTTAATTTCCTAAAACTTGTTTCTTCTAGATTACAAAAGAGTTGATGCAAATATTGAGTCAAGATCGAACCACTCATTTTGGGACACGATCACAGCATTTGTTGGAGCCTTCAATGCAGCGACACTTAACACACTTCTCCTTAATAACGCACGGATTCGGTTCCCCTGCAATAATAGCCGTGCTGCATGCTTTTCAGGTAAACATACTTTGAGCTCGGTTCCCATAAAAATAAAACCAATATAAAAAGCATACTCATATACTTCGTTATTAAGAAATATGTATCCTTGGGACCCCCAAGTATTATCTTCTTAAAAGATGATAGATACAATATTATAGTCGATTAATAATATTACACTCGAAAGAGAGAATTGTTTGTAGTATATGTTATCAAATGCTAATAATTAACCCTTTGCAGACATTTCTGAATGAATCACTGAATTATTTGGAAAAATTGTACCCTTCGAATGGAGGCGGAATGGTATCATCATCTCTGGATAAAAGTAAACTTGACAACGATAAAAAATGATAGACTATACTGCAACACAAGAGCAACTCGTATTTAAAAAAGAAAACTTTTAATACAAATTTAGGTACAATATCTATTCTAATAAGTACTAAATTATTGTAAATGTATTTAGTTTAGTGTAAATTATTGGAAATTTGTAAAACCGTAATTTTAAAGTACATATTAAATGCATATGTACACACTTATTATGTATTATGATTTTTTTAAATTAGAAAAGTGAATCAACGTGTTTCCGTCAAAAGTCACCAAGGGTTTTACAACACTTTAAATACAAATATCCGGGTTTTATTTTTTAAGTAATCTACTTTTTAAATATTTTAAAATTATACAAAGAAATAAAATATGTTTTTAAAACAGTCTAAATATTTGTTAATAAAATTTAATCAAAGAAAAAATCGAAAAAAAAGGAACAATCGAAAAATTTGCTCAATTCCCACTTCACTACGATATTCACCGCTCAGCTTTAAAAATCGGAGTCCGAAAAGCCGTTCTCACCACTCTTATACATTTATATCCACCACACAAGCTGCTCTCTTAAGGCATCAGATTTGCAAAATCTTACCCCTAGTAGAACTATCAAACTATCTATATTTTCGATAAATTTATAGTGTACCGACTCTTCATATTATATTTTGTGGGGTAAAATTTAAATCTATAATTGATTCAATATCTGTTACTATGCTGGGGTCTAGCTAATCGAATCGGTCGTGGTTCTTTCTCCCCTGATTAAAAAGAGATTGTTATTAACGATATTGTTTGAAATAAATATGGAACTCACTTGAACAATTCACTGCATACTTTTTAGGATGCAATAAAACTGCGGACTATATTGGAATGACACGAAGTCATTGGGCTTCAAACAATATAGAAACCTGATTGGTATCGAATTTAGTTTTGGATGTCACTTACATACATTTTGCAATTGGTGAGCTCTTCGCCCTAGAGATGGGTGGGCGTGGTTGTTGATGTTGGCTGGGAATATCCTGGTAAAAGTGATTTTTCTCAACCTTCTGATAAGTCTTAATTAGACGTTCCAGCATCGAGCCCAGTTACTAAGGAGATACAGTTATCTGAGCTGTATCTGCAGCAACAACTGGGTTACGATTTTCTGTCAAACGCCTGCAGGACGTGGTTGACCACCATATGAAGTTGCTCCGTGGTTTCATGGCCAGCGCAAAGGCCGAAGTGGTTGCCTGGAATTAGGCGCCTTAAGTATTGTTGTGATAAGCCTTTCCCAGATCTTTGTAGCGTAGGCAGGTAGGTCCTTCGGCTTGCGTATCATGGTCACGATTGAAAATTTCTGGCACTGAAAGTCAAGACCAGCAAAGGACAGGAGTCACAGAGAGTACTCTTAAAGTATGCACTAAATCGTATCCCGTGGTTTCTAATCAAAGGGAAAATCTCAGCTCGCGAAAAAGCAATTCCAATTTATTCCCTTTAAAATCCTTTTAAAAACATAAGCTTATAAAACTTAATACATATTTTTGCAAACTTGTTGTTGTTGAGTCCGACATCGAGACACCTTCGATCCAGCTTGTATCATTTTGATTAAGTAATTAATACACAACATTTTTTTTATAGACAGAGAATCTAAACTAAAAGAGCGCCAAATAGACTTTTCAATAAAACCCAAAATATGTAAAAGATTATAATAAAAATTATGGCTTTAAGACATTGATGCTGCCAGTACAAGCTGCAAATAAAAATGGTTGGTGCTTTGTCGTATTAAATGTTAATTCGAAATTTTACTTACCGATTCCATTTAATCAATGCTTTTGGAATGGTTTCCAATGGGTCCTTTAATAAATACCTTCGAATTCCACGAAAATATTGTTGAAGAAAAAAATCCCAATCTAATTGCTTCATATCAAAGAAAAATATTTGCTTATCAATATTTGTCATACGGTTCCAAAGGTCTTCAACATTATCGATACGAAAGTCCCAGTCCCGCATCGAAAAGTAAGCAATAACATTCATGAACTTGTGAATCTTTTTATATGTATTAAGTAGCCTGTAAATAAGATGTAAGTATTGTGTTTGTATTCAAAAGTATTATGAACCTTTGGACAATTAGAGATTAGTGTAAAGGCCTTTATTATAAGACAAAATTTTGATTAGGCTCTGAACTACATTTAAAATATCTTGAATAAAACAAAACATCTCTCGCTATCGATATATTATGTATACTAGAATATCCGGCGTCGCCCGGAAGCCCTAAGAAACTCAATTTGCCATTATTCGACGCGCCTCACAGCCGAAACAGAGAAGTCACTGGTTCAAATCCTCCAACTATTGCAAATTTTGATATTTGTTCAGCTCGGCCCATAGTGCGGCTATCTTCTAGTCGGGTACTCTTCACAGAGGCCACCGTTTCTTCTTTATAGGATATCTGAACTAAATTTGACAACTCCGATCTTTGTTTTTTGCCCTTTACATATGAAGAAAGTCATATCGATAACTTTATATAGCTTCTACAGGCTCAATCTTTTGGATGTGGAATAGGATCAGCACACCAAAAAATTTTGATATTTATAATTATACTTTCTTGCTTTCTTACCGTGGTTTTTTTCCAAGGCACAAACATAAAATATCGATGAGAAGTGCAGGCAAGTAATGCAGAAAACAAATTGATATCATATGGGCTACCCTGTTGGTGGTATTTGAATAGCACAGATACCAAATCGCTGTCAGAGTTGGATACATTAATCCGTATTTTGTGGTTTTGGCTGTGAATTCACCCCAAGTTAGCTGATTTTCGCTCGTTGTACAAAAGTTATAAACGGGTATATTGCCGGATGTCTTTGTAGAACTGTAATGAGAAACGTTTAGAGAAGTTCGCATGCATATTTGAAGCTGTCATAAATCGACACCTTACTTGTGTCTCTCGTATATATCCCAGGAAGCAGCTATCATGCTGTTCACACATAAGTCGACTGGAACCATATTTGCAACTGCTTTTGGGTTACAGCGTAAGGTCCGTAGCAGCTATTAAATGTACAAAGAACTCATATATGCAATTAATATCTAAGTTACTAGTTAAAATAAAACAAAGCAATACCCCAGTGCCAGCTCCAGCTATTACTCCAGTTGGACCATAAAAGTTGTCTATCCACCCGCACACTGGATCTTGGTACGTCGAAATCACTGTTAACATAAATGGAGTATATATTTTGCTTCGCATTCAAGCCCATAATTTATTTAAAACATACCAATGCCAGGACGAAATACACCAACAGGAATATGCTCGCTCCAAGCTCGAATGACGTCCTCAGCTACAGCTTTTGTAAAAGTGTACGTATTTGGCCACTTTCCCAATAAACTGCAAATATACCAAGAATTAATTTTTTTTCTGAAGTACTAGACTAGAAGATATGCTTTATTCTGATTTAAAGTAAGCTTAATTTATATTTAATATCCACAACTATTTCCCAACAGATATATTTGAGAGCTGTAATTACCCATAAACTTATTATACATACTCATTAAAAAACTTCCATCTTCCACCTACTTTTTTAAAACAATTATAGCTCAATTATTATGAAATATATATATATATATAGTACCTAGAAAACCCTTTTTTTTTTAATCAAAATTTTTCGGGTTTTTCTAGTTAATGGAATTTATTTACATGGGTGTTACGTGGTCCAACAGCTTATCGGGCATGCACTCAGCCATTAACATTAGGCTTTTAGCATCATTTTGGGTTGGATATAACTTCTCTAAAATGGTTTTTCGAGGGCAGTGCGTATAAGCCGTTGATACATGAACAACACTTTTCAGGGATTGCATCTCCTTGCAGAGCGTAATTATATCGTATGCCCCATGGACATTTATTTTAATAGCTGTTTTTAGCTTTTCATCAAACCGCACGGTTGCAGCCATGTGAAAGACAATGTTGACATTGTCTACTAACATTTTCCGATCATAGATGCTTAATCCCAAGGCAGGTTTCAGACTGTGGATTCATAACAAAAAAAATTAAATAATATTAAGTTTAATTTCTTGGAGGAACTTGTCCAAATACCAGTCGCCGGCAATGCCTTTTATGTGAAAACTATATTTTGTAGAGTTTCTTTTGAGTATTTCAAAAACCTACAAATAAGTTTGATTAAAGCAGTCTCTTATAATTCCCAACTTGTATATTTACCGGGTCATCAAATATTTCATCCACACGGGTATCTACACTTTTGTTCTTTTTACTACGCACAAGCAAATATATTATGTTTATGCCTGGGCAGGACGTAAGCAGCTTGTTTATTAAAACTGAAAGCAGGCAATAAATTAAACAAAATATCAAATTAACTGGCAAGAGTACTTATATAATAAAAATAAGTTTTACTTACTCTTTCCCAAAAATCCGGTGCCTCCCGTAATTAATATATTCGATCCATGAAAAAACTTCTGTATATTTGATTCCTCTTTCTCATCCAAGATGTTTTTAATTTCCTTTTCATCCATTTTCTTCGTCTACAATTAATAAACAAAAAACTCTGTTGACATGTGAATTTTATATATTTATTTATTTAATCACTTACCATGTTTTTTATTACTCAAACAATTGGGTCTCCGAAGATATTAAAGTGTTTGTTGATAAAGCTGTTCAATATCTTAAGGGCACTGTGGCTTTACTTTGTATGCTATGCAAACTAATCAAACTTCGGGATATCAAAAAAAAACCAACCAGCACTGAGCAAGTGTTGTAACTCTTTTGCTGTGTTTTCAATCCTCAGCCGTTTTTCTTGCTCAGCTCTCGAGTTGTTCGTCTTACCTGTTAAAACGAACTTTTCTATACTCTTACAAAAAAAATTTAAGGACTATTGCAATTTTTCCGGAAAATGTAAGTGTGCAATATGCGAATTACTTTTAAAATACGAATATATGTATATTGATATACAATAAGTAATTTTTAATAAAGTTGATCACGGAATACGTAAACCTGTAAAACCACACCTCAGACATTTTAAAATAATATTATAATCAAAAATAACTGTATTTTGAATTCGGGTTGCTGAACTAAGTGATCATTGTTGTTTTGTGCTGGTCATATTTACTCTCTTTACTTAATCACTTTCACTTGATGCTTCGAAAAACCTGATATTGAACAGCAGCACAAAATATGCATTGCAAGGTACAATGGTCACGGATTGAACGTTTTAGCATAAAATTTTCAAATCAAAGTTGGCTTTAAATTTGGCATTTTTGTATATTTGAAGACTACAATATCATAAGCTTCATTTGATTAAAACTTTTGCATTTATTTGTATAAATCCGTTTGTCATGGCCGACAAGTTACAAGTTAACTGACTGGCGACCAACGTACAAATATGTGATAAGTATTCATTAGCTAGCTAACGCTATGGGATTATGTGGTTAAGTAATTGGGCGTCGAACACCCAAGCTGATGGTCTTGGGCTTAAATACTCGGAAAAGCTGGAACGAAAGAAATTTGCTGGTTGCTTGATTAGTTTTACAGCAAAAATGTGCCATTTTGTGACATCGTGTTTTTTCCTTCAGTAGTTACCTGTTATGATGTAAGTACGTGTTTACCGAGTTGGGAGTTTTCATCTAACGGTAAGGAGGAAACTGTCAATTGCAATTTTTATACTCTTACAGAGGTTACTATCACTTTGTGGCGAAATGTGTAACGCATAAATAAATCCAGTACTATAATTTAAGATTTTTAATATCTACAATATATATTTTAGCTAGAATATATATTTTAACTAATATTGACAGCGGTAAAATTATGTATTTATCGTGTATCATCTTAAGTAAATAACCGCTCTAAAATCTAAAAAATTGTTATCTTTTACAATATTTTTTACCAAATTTTGAGCTCTATTCTCTTTTTATCTATTCGTAAGCCTGCAAATTCTTGTCAACGTCGAACAACCGAATCATCTAGCTTCTTTATAAATATTCGGAAGAAGCTGTAGTTATATATAAAATACTTTTACCGAAATATACCGCCCATTCCCTATATGTCTGCTTGGGTATTGCAAATTTTGGTTACCGATAGCTGTTGTTTTTTGTTTGGCTTTTAACTGATTATGTTTGACTCGTTGTGAAATAAAGTCCAGTTTCGAAAAGTTTAATAACAAATCACAATTACAATAAAATTTTACTACTCTGGGAACGGACCAAAAGCAACACATACATATATTTTCAGCTTGGATCTTGTATGCGTAATTTTGTTTAGGTCTAAGTGTAAGTTGTAAGTGCATCGCCAAGTCAGTCACTATCGGCTAGAGCAATCTTACAAGTTTTAATTAAGATTTGGCTTAGCTTTTAAAGTATGTACATATCAAGGAGAAATATAATCATGAGTCTTACTACAGAACTAAGCCTATAATTGATTCATATAAATAAGCAACAATAGGTCTCTCAACTATTTCAAAAACACAAACCTCATTAGAAGAAAAAATGTGCTTAGAGTGCTCCCAAAATGACGAGATTGGTTTCCAATGAACTATATTTTTTTTTATTCTCGGTCAGCATATCGGTTATTCAGTAAGTTATACAAAAACTGGCGAAATCGCACGTAGAAACTGGTCGTCGAATTCCTTTTCAGAGAATCTCTCAACAGAGGACCTGAAATGTATAAAGATAAATAAAAACTTGGGCTTCGGCTTAAATGCCACAGTACGCACCTTGCCGCATATACCATATTTTGATTTGTCTCTTCAGAGTTAAGTATTATATTCAATATGCTAGCTGCATATTCAACCGCCTCCGTTGCAAGATACCCATTTTGGGAACCTTCAGAAGTCTCAATAATATCAAGCAAAGGGCCACCAGACCTATGAGCAATCATTATTATGCCGGCTGCCATACATTCAACGATTCCAATGCCGAAGTGCTCATTGTACATAGTGTGTATGCCAATTTTAGCTCGTTTGTAAATGTTTAGGAGGTCGTCATATTTAACATTAACCTTGAACTCAACTGAATTCTCAAGAGACAAATGTTTTGCGAGGTCCTCCATGTTGTGCAGTCTCTCATAATCATCTTCATGTCGGCATGATCCTACTATAACAAGTTTAATTCGATTCCATAGTGCTTCATCTCTGGCCAGCAGCGTCCTTAACTCATACAGAACTTGCAATTGTAAAGGATGATTTTTTTCGGGGCGAAATTGCCCAACAGAGACTATTAGAATTTCTTCATTGTTTTCTATATGCTCAAGACTCTTAAGATGTTCTATGTCACATGGCGGATACACACGATGAGTTTTTAATGGAACATTCAGCAAATCTACGATATGATTCTCAGTCCATGTTGAATTCACCAAAATAGTTTCTGAACAGCAGCTAACCCACTTGTAGGTCTAAAAAGAAAACAAGGGAAATATATCGTGTTTGTTATCAGCATTCATAGTCATTTCATATTAATATTCACATTATATATGCGATATAGTTATAAGGAATCTGTCCATAACGCAGAGGAGACATCTCCGACCCCATCATATCAACAGCCGAGTTAATAATGCCATGTCCGTCTCTCTGTTTCTATGCAAATTTGTCCCTCATTTTTCATGCCATCGTCCTGAAACTTCGCATATGTCCGTCTTTCTATTGCACTACATTCGCCGGACCCGGTGGCATCGGACTATCTTATGTGTACCACTATATCAAATAGCTGATTTTATATCTAAGGCCAATCTCGGCGTTTACTAGTTGCACTGATCATTGGTCTTCTAAAGCAACACTCCACCAATAAATTCGTCTAGGATTCGAGACCGGATTCCCCTTGTTTAGTGACCTGGATGACCAAGAAACTCACACAGCTGTCTGCCCGATGACTGATAATTTTATATCATTGTCTATGCTTCATTACGATGTCACGTGGAAAGTCACCAACAGGTCGAAATATACTCTTATCTGCGCCTGCCTCACTAACACACGTCAGCAACACCAGAAACCAAGCAAAGAATCGAAGCAGATATCAACGCCAGCGTCAAAAATGAACTTACCTTTGAAAGCAAGCGGTAATAGTTAAGCTTTATCCACGTTAGAAAAGGATTACGTGCAACATATGCCTTGTTGTTGAAAGATGATTGGCGATATTGAACTTTCTTCAGCATGTCTGTGCTTATCAGGGGATAATGAACATAGCAGCCGATTCTACTGCCTGCCAGGAAACGGAAGACGGGGTACGTGTAGGCATATCCCATGGTATCAATAAAGATATCTGGTGGAAATTTGCAGGCAGCCTCTAGGCCTAAAGCAATTGAACCCAAACTTTGTCCCAGCAAAGTAAAGTGTGGATACTTTCCCGCTTCAATCCAATGTCGTTGCTTTAGATATACAAATGATATGTGTTCGGCTTCGAGGGCGATGTTAAATACATTTTTAGCTTTCTGCAGAATTGAACTGGGCGTTGCGTCAATATCTCCTGTGTAAATAACTATCTTGATGTTATCGTACTTGTTCTAAAACAAAACAAAGTTCTCTCAATATTGACGGATAATGCTCTAACATAATATAAGCTAGTTGTACCTGCAAGGCCCTCACTGCACACCACAAAACGCGCTCCCCTCCGCCGCCGGCGTTACAGTATGGATGAAATATGCCAACATGCAATCTATTTTCCGACTCAGGGCAATGCAACTTTTTTTTGTAGCGTAGAATCCATTGACGTAGGCAAAAGAAAACAGTTGCGGCAATGCCTAGCAGCCATATCAGCACCCAGAATCTGTTGCAAAGTAAGCTTTTTAAATTAAGAATTTAGTTTTCTCTATGCATGTATATAAGCTCTTACATCAGAACAAACACCATATTACTTATTTTATGTTATTTATTGAGTTAGTCGAGGCTGTAATGGCGGGGGAGATGCCTCGCCTCTGTCGAATGCAAAACGTAAGTTCAGAAACTTATTTTAACAACAACAAACAAGAATTGATTACATGCGCAATAAGTGCGTTCTTTATTATTTTGTGTTATTGATCAACTTCATTTCTGTTGTTTTTTAGTATAAAAATCCATTGATTTTTAGAACATGGTCGTTGTTTTGATTACAGGTACTCGATACCATCCGGTGTTTTCAAATACTCGATACTTATGCAATTATCGTTCCACTTTGAAAATAGCAGGCACTTTCCCGCATTGGTTTATTTCTGTTTTTGTCTTCCCCTTAGGGCTATCCATTGTGCACAATAAATTTCGATATTATCCATATATTTGTTTTTAAAATCATCTTAAAATTGTTTTTCAATACAAAACTCACAGCTGATTGGAGATTGAGATTTATCGATAGCTGTGCGCAGGTCCATTAGAAACGTAAATTGAAGTTCATTGATATTACACGACCTTTTGGGAAGTGCTTATCAGGCAAAAAACTCCTTCATATATATATTTTTAAATCATACCCATGTTTTTATTTTCGACACATAAAAAATATATAATAATTTTTTTGTGTTATGGATAAAAATAATGTGACAGCCAAATTGTAGTATAATTATATAAGTATTATTTCATTATATTTTATATATTTTATTTTATGCTTTATATATTAACGGCCAAGATGTTGCCGCATAATTTGGCTTATGGCAGCCCTGGTCAATTAGTGATTATGCGCAACCACATCATTAAATATTTGGGAGTGTCCCTATTGATACTTTTTCCATCACTGAAAATTCTTAACAATAACAGCGCTAATATGGATTACGTTCGGTCAATTTTGGAATGTTTAGCATCTATTTGTAGTTGTTGGCACTGTACAGACGACCTAAGCAGCCAAGTAAGGTCACATATGTTTCAAGTTTTATGATCAGATATAAGTAAATTCTTTGTTTTAGGGCATTGAACCCAGTGAAAGGACTCATCTTCTGGCAGACTCTGTCAATCAAAGTCCAGCTTTGCGGCGCAGCAACTCTGCTGATTTGAGCAATGATTGTTCTCAGTCGCTGCCAAAGAAAGACGACCAAAATGCCTTGTCCAGATTGGTGCAAAATACTGCAATGTACGTGCAACGCAAATATGTTTGCAAAGATGTTTTAATATTTCATTATAATGCACTTTAGTAACATGATCAACGTTGGTGCGCTGGATTCCCACACACTGGAACACCAAGAGTACACGGACAGAATTAAACAATACTCACAGCGTCTTCAGCAGCAGTGGAACAACATCCAGCACCCTGGTGTGCTGCCAAAAGGTTTGATATTCCAGTATTACCTACACAAAATGCTGAGAGAGCGTCAGATGATGAATCAAATTATTTTTAGTTTGGTCACTGGGTAATAAACGAGTTCAAAGAGAACGCAAAGCATTTTGCTAGATAGATAAATCAACAGGTTCCAGATAGTTTATTCAGAGTTTGTTGCTTGTTCCAACAGTAAGGCCCAACTTTAACCCAATTTTCCGGCTACTATCTCTATCTGTCGATTGCTCATAAGTGCGTGACACAAAATGTAATCTATTTTATTGTATACCAGACAGCTCTGGTACAAACTGTTTTTATATATATATTTTTGTATTTACAAACTGTTTTAAAAGTACATAAAACTAAAGTTTTTATAGATATGTGACAAGGGTATACACATAAATATATATTGTTTTTTATTTTTAATATAATATAATGATTATTGCAATTAATATTTGTTTTTATTTTAGGCCTTTTAAAAGATGTACCAAACCATCACACATATTTGTCTAAAGTCATTTATCCAGATGATACAGCTCAGGTTAGTAAATTATGTAATTTTTATAAACTTATTCGGAAATATATGTTATTTTAAAATTGATTACTAGATATTAATATTTTTATTTTAAAAATTATTTTATTGTTTTTGGATTATTATTACGGTACTCGATAATTTATATATTGCGTTGTAAACATGGGATATCAGGCTCTTGTACATTAACGTAATTGCATCGCCGAGTATATATCTTCTTTATCAGTACGTCAAGCTGAGAGAACGTCTGTCTATTTGTTTGTGTGATCGCGTCATCTCGGAAATTTTAAATACTCTCATTTATCATATCATTTGTTCTATTTTTAAAAACGTAGCTCCCAAGTTATACATACCAAACTTGGTGTGCAGGTTCTTGTAAAGTATTAAAAATTTTTTCTCCCGTCACTCCAAAACTTTAAGTTACCAGACAAAGGAAAAGAAAAGATGAATAAAAGAAAAACTATATTTTTTACTTTTAGTCATTGATCTTACGGCCTTGTATATATTTAAGAAAAGAGAGCTCATAAATGCTGATTTTGGAGAAAATATCTTGGAAAACGATTCTCAATAATATATAAGTGCTATATAATTCTATAAGGTGGCGCCTGGCTAAGCAGCATAGTGAAACTATTAAATGCCGAGCTAATTCAAGATATCTAGATATACAAAATTTGTTCAAATAATGTATGATATAGTGGTCCAATGATGATAATGTTTTGCCAGAGCCTACTTTTCAACAAATCGTTCCTTTATCAGCTTTGGGATACTAATTATGCTTATTTCTTTTTTTTCAGATGAGAATATTTATTGAGAAATCTCACGCTGGAGTATTGGGAATACAAATTGATCATAGAGAGGCGGTTGTTGTTCCGTTTCAAATCCCCTAAAGAAAATAATCAAGATATAATTTAATGTTAAGATGTATTGTACTGTTAAAAATATAATTATTACCACATACCATTTGTTCTATTGTGGTTTATAAAAATGTCATACGAATTTGTTTAAGCTAATCGGTGCTATGCAATTGCATATGATCGCGTTTGATACATTTATACATAATACATATTATACATATTTCGGAGCTTCAAAAACAAAATGCTTTTGCATGCAACGACCGCGCCCATGGAAAGCATACGAAGTTGTGTAGTTGTGTATCGTTGCTAAAAAGTAAGTTTTATTGTAATATCTTAAAATATATTTGTATGTTGCATATTGTTTGTTTTTATATATATAACTTTATAAGTTTATATTTCCAAAGCTTCTGACATTGTAATGCTGGCGACTGCCGCTTGTAAGCGCCAAAAACTCCCTAATACCTAAGCTTTATTCAAATTATTTGTTGCGGATGCTTTCACAATGAGGCACAGCAAGGAAAAGTACTAGGTTAATAAAAGGAAAAGGAAATGAAGACAATCGTGATACAACAGTAAGTCAGATCTTCTACTAATGATCCTTGTATTTTCAATCAATGTGAGCGTTACTTAATGGGTAAAGACTTAAACTCTGATCAAGAGTGCGAGAGTTACTTAATGGGTAAAGACTTAAACTCTGATCAAGAGTGCTTTGCCACAACAATTGCAGACTTAACTTACATTAGTCAAAATAATACATAAATACATACATTTTATGTTTCATATTAAGTTTTATGTTATTAGCGTGCTTTTAAAATGTCTTTCGATTTAAATCATAAGTATTGGATATCTACTTCAAAAGAAATCGGCCAACTTTTAAAAAAACAAAATCGCCTAAAAACAATTGAACCACCTGAGGATAAAGCAATATCATTCAAAATATTTTCTGAGCTCTATGTCTTATACGTGGAACTTGTTAATAAACTTAGTTTTATCTACTTTAACACATTTCAAGTACAAAAACGTTCAGTGGTCAGAACCCTGGTTGAAAATGCCACCCAACAGCTGATGTTACTTAAAGAGGAGCTAAAGGAAATGGAGCTAAGCGAATATATTTATTTAGACAAAGTATTAATTGCCAGAAAGCTTACTCCGCGCGATTTAATGATATGGCGGTCCCCGCAATTCTTGTATCGCCGTCCATTAGATATTCAAAACATATTGTCCGATAATAAACTCTATATGAACGATCAAGAAAAAGAAGAAAGTGATGCCAAGGACTGGAGCAAAGTTACCGAAGCAGTAGAACTTATACAAGCACACGAAAGAGCACGACAAGCTCGTGTTTACAAGTCCAATATAAAATATGACAAAAAAAAATACCTAGAGGTTAAGCAGAGAAAAAAAGTGAACTATAGGTTTACTTTTAAGCCGAACCAAGCAATGAGCATACCGGTTAAAAGAACTTTATTCACCGCAGATTTTATTAAGACTGACGAATCCTGTAAAGATTTAAGAGAGAAAGACGATAATATTGAGGAGCCCAATGATGGTAAATATAGTTTAATCGAACAATCTTCATTAAAAACAAGTATGAATGCTCTATTCGGAAGTGCCCGACTAGAAGATACCCAAAACCCATCGCATTGCCAGCGACAGGGTTTTTTAAATCTACGAACTTAGAAATCTATTCTAATGGGTGAATCCATTAGAAGGTTTCTGGCCAGCCAAGTGTGCCGCGAGCTTATTTATGCCTTGCTTAACCGATAGCAGATATATCACACAATGTGTGTAATTCATCTGAGGAATTTATGTAGATTCGCTTGGCAGCGAATTCAGGTGATTTTTGGGTAGACCGGAAGGCGCCCGTGCAAGGGTAGAAGGATGAGGGCCTCTCGTTTCGTCCTGTTTCGGCGCCTTGCGCAACTCATGACGTAATTGCGCCTGTTACTTTTACAACTCTTTTATTCTCACCCACTAGAAGGCGGAGAAATTGCGTAAATCTTTATCTCGAATGCTTATTGATACATATTATTTCAGAGAATGAAATGGAGCGAATTAACGTGTTACGAGATAACGCGGCCCGTGTTATTCAATCTTGGTGGCGAGCCTACAAAACGAAAAAAATTTATAAAATTAAGAAACAATTTAAAAGGGAAATGCTGGGCATTAGAAAAACACGTAGATTAAAGAGACCAAATAGGTTTGCGAATTCGGTTCTAGAGATGTATAAAAATGAACAAAAAAGAAGAAAACTTGACGAAGATTTTGCAAAACTAATTATGGACGAGCGCACACGCCTTCTTCAGTTGCGCACACCTTGGATGATGGAAGACATTTCCGATCATATTCGAGCTTGGTTCGAAGAATTGTAAGTACATCTAAATAAAGGTATAAACAACGTTAGGGTAATCTGAAACAATTTAGCAACTTCTTTCGTTCGATCGATATTCCAAAAATATGTTATTTTAAAAGTATGTCCTTGCCTTGGGGCTGGGCTTAGGGGTTTTTACTAGTCGATCACTCTCGACTAGAGCACTCTCACTGGCTTCTTATAGTTTATGTTTTCAATCTGACCTACAGCTATAACAAAACGTTGAATTTTCACCCCTATCCGGACCCTGTTAAAAAGGGTACAGTGTTAGTTGTCATCGATGAAACCATGACGCCTTTGGAGTTTCAGGAAACTCTCAACAAGAAACCAATGTCGAAAGAGGAGAAGAAGAAATTGCGTGATAAGATAAAAGCGGAGAAAAAGAAAATGAGGGACAAAATAAAAAAAAGAAAAATGAAGGAGGCCAAACGAAGATTGAAATTAAAGGCTGCCGGAATAATTGATATTGGCTTTATACTTTCCGAAAGCAAGCCAATAGGTATACCAAACAGAATTATATATATTTATTTCTTAATAAGCGATTGTGCTTGGAATTGCGAATATGACATACTTTGGTCGTATTTGAGAATGGAATGCTCACTCACATCAAATATGACTCTTGAATCATACTATTAACCAATTAACCAAATATAATCGAATCTAAAATGGATTTCTTTCTTATTAACAGGAAATATCGAAGCGACAATGAAGCAATTTTCAATTGATTGGCGAAACGTTGATGAATATCTAAATAAGAATCATGACCCAATTAAAAGTTGGGTGACCGAAGAACAATTAGATATAATACATCACGAATTGCGGGAGCTGGTAGATGAATATATGCGGTAAGTAAAATGTTTCTGATTTGGGCCTGAACTTTTTGGTATATTCATTTTTGTTGTTGTGTATCAGTTTATAATTTGGATCTTACACTAGTTGAAAATGATCTCCTTTTTCTAGGGTTGAATATGAATTGCTGCGACAGGCTTTAGCTACTGATAAAAATGTTCCCTATAAGCCCCAAAAGGTTAGAAAGCCTAAACAAAAAAAAGGAAGGAAGAAGAAGAAGCCAGTGGATCCGACAGGAGACAGGACTCTCAGCTCATTGTATCATGAACTTAAAGATGAGGGTGTCATTGAAGAAGTCTCCCACAAAGACTTTGATGAATTCATATCTGACTTCAATTTTACAGCGGATGACACGCGGGATGAAGACAACTTAACGTAAGACCTTCTGGACGCTTGATTCAGCGTACCTCCTAGTCGGTGCTAGGGTTGCCCCCAAAAAAAATAGTCTTTAAACTAACTTCTGTCCTTTAATTTTAGGACTATTGGGCCTGCAAAGGGAGACATCAAAATGGTTATCCAGGAGAGTATGCTGGGAATGAGCGAGTTTGATATATCAAAACCAAAATCAATTTTACTAATTGGACCACTCAACAGTGGAAAGAAATTGCTGTGCAATATCATTTCATCAGAGTTGGGTACGTATGGATGGATGTTCAGAGTTCGAAGTAGTTGCTTGGGTACATTTATTATTGAATATACCATTTCAGATGCTGTTTTTATAAATCTTAGTCCGGAAAAAGTTTGCAAGCACGCTGATGACATGAATATGTTTTTACATATCGTCATGAAAGTCGCAAGGGAATTTCAACCTACTGTATTATACATCGAAGAAGCGCATCGCGTTTTTTTTAAAAGGGTACCGCCTGATCAAAAAGATATTTCACCAAAACTTCTTGCCCCGTTTATAAAAAAAAAAATCTTAAAGCCAATTAAGAAGACCGACAAAATTGTACTTCTGGGCACAAGTAGTATGCCGTGGGCGGCCAAGCCACAGCTAAAGAAATTGTTTCAAAAAATAGTGCTTATTCCAAAATGCGACTATGGCACCAGCTTCTTGCTTTGGTTGGAATTGATGACCGAAAATGCGTCGGATGATTTAGAAAGCTACACATACTCAGCACTTGCGAGAGTTTTGCAAGCGTATAATTCCGGGGATATAACCAACAATATAGCTAACACATTAAATGTGGAAAGGAAAATGCGCCTCAAGTCTGAAGCTTTGAATCCGCGGGAGTTTTTGGAATACTTTTTGACTGAATTGGATCCGCCACTTTTTCCGCCGGAGTTAAAGGTATAGTTAATCGAAATCCCAAACTAATCAAAAACTCAAGCTAAGTAGTTAGGCATACAAACATATTTCAAACATTTATGTTGTTCTTATAACTTCTTTCCTTTCTGCCTGATGTAAGTGAATTTAAACATATTTTTGTAAAATCCGATCGAAGCAAATGAGACAGCGGCGGGAAGACGTGAAACTTACCATTTAAATTATACATATATAGACATTCACGGACTTACTACAAATTTCACCTTTAAATTTGAAAAAATGTTGAAAACTTTGGGCTTGGGATATTACTTGACACCAGTTCATAAACTTGATAAACATTGCAACAATCAATAAATTGTTGTGCTCATTTCTTTAATTCCTTTTAGATGATGGAGAAGTTTAACAAATGGTTTGGAAAATCAAATAAATTTGCGAAAATGCGGCGCGCTATAATGGCTATAAAAGAAGCAAAGAATAAGAAAAAATAAGCAAAATTCAGCATTGATATGCAAGCTAGTATTAAAATGTGTATCATATGAAATTAGTACGTTTGTTTTATTTTATTCAATTCCCAAAAATATCCTTGCATAAGTGCAGCCTTCTATGCTCAAACTGTCAAACTGGAAGCGAATTCACAATCCTGGTCCTGACTTTATTGTAGAAATTTGTATCCCACTCAGTAGTAAAATTAAATAAGTATTTCTACTCAACTGCTTGGTGGGTAGATCCAAGGGCAAGATGTGTTCTAAGTGAGGAGTGAGAAGTTTTATATTTTATATATATTACCTTTATACATATCATTAAATAGACTATGATTATTGCTTGTTAAAATGATATGATTTTTATTTATCAAACATTTACATCGACATTATTCTAGCAGTTGTATTTAATGTTTTTAGATGTGTTTTGGCTATTTATTTGCTAGTGTAAGTAAATTTATTCCGTGCCTTAATTATATGAAATACATGAACTATTAAGACATTGCTTAAGATATTTATATGAATAGCGATCGTTTGTTTGTTTTATTTGCTTACGACTATTCTGTGTATTTCTAATTAATTTAATTATTGGTTAATATTATTTTAGGAAACAGACGGACAGTTTAATTATCAGCTTATAAGTAAATGGTACTTATATAATACAATTAATAAGTACGTACAACTATTGTTTTTAAATTAATTTTTATTTTATTTACGGAGTAATTTACATTCAGATCAATGACTAGATCAGACTATGGTTAAACACAATGTACATAAATATTATTTAAATAAAAAAAAGAATGGACTTAACTACATAAGTTGCTAAAATCGCTCTCTCTTCGCCTTGTTCAAGTGAGCTATGCTAATGTATTTATCTATATTCTCTGATTAGCTTAGACTATTAAAATTTTATTCAAATATGCTATATTGAAGGTTTCTACAAATTGCCTTATTTATTTGCGTACTGCACAAGTCATACATTAGGCTTACGAATTCTCTTACCGAACGAAGATTACTGAATTTTAAGTTCAAATTATTGAATATAATTGATTTTTTTCTTTTGTTTCTGTGAATTTAAGACGCACGACTATCATTTCCGTGGCCCTAAGTTGCCTACATTTATGTATGTGCTCTGGTGGCTTGCTGTATGATTAAATACGTATATTAATGGTAAATGGAATATGATTTTGAAAGCCGCCTCTCTTAAAAAACAAAATTTATTTTTCCTCGTTTTTGCTTTTCGGCGAAACAGTCACTTTTAGTAAAAAGCGATCGAGCAAGTGTGCAAATCTGTTCGCTCCCAAATATAGTTTTTTGTTAATGTCCTCTGGATATTCAAATAATAATATGCCTTCTAAATTTCAATACAATTTATAATTCTCGATCACACTGCAAAAAAGACTTTTGTGCATATTTATTATTAGTATATATCTATACAATCGACTAGGCAAATACGTTAATACCTATGCATGTATGTATTCTTGAGCAGTGTTGTAAAGTGTCCAAATGTTTTGGGCAAATGTCCGCAGATTGAAATAATTATATTTAAACGGAAAAACCATTAGGAAAACAGTTATTGATGCTTGTAAAGATAAAGAATAGCGAACAAGTAAAAGTTTCGGAAAATTGATTTTTAGACTTTAAAGAGAAAAGAAAGCTTAGATTTATAACAAATGTAATACTATTTCATGGTGGACCTCATTTTTGGTGGATTAGGTCCCGCAGAACAAGAAAATTATTGTGTTTTTCTATACTAACTAACTATACTAACTCTTCAAATAATTTTTAAAAACTTAAGGAAAGTTTATATTGTGCTTGCATTTCGAGAATATTTTTTTAGCCGGATACTTATAAACAAAATTTCACTGTTTCTTGCATTATTATTGCGATTGAATACATACATACACAAATACTAAAGTATATAGGCCAACCTTAAATTGCATAATATCTTTGATATAATATTTTATTCTTTAATAAATGTGTTATTTATTTGATTTAAATTTTGTGTCGATTTGATAACTATGCGGGCTGTTCTTATCTATATTACCGACTTCTGGGTCTTTGTTTTTGTAAATGTCTATGTACATTGTGAGCCGAATCAGATCAGATTCATCTGTTTTTGTGCCCGTTAAGGACGAATACTCCTTAGTGTCAACGTCTAATTCTGTTATATTTTCGATAATTCGTATATTGGACATAAAACTCAATGTCACTTTAAATTTTGCGTTTGTCTTTTAGGCTTATCTCTGAACCTTTTACTAGTTTGAATGTTCTTATGCATAGATTGTTCTTTATATGGTATTATATATTATATTATATGGTCACATAAACAGTAATGTTTCTAAAGGGCTGCTCAAATTGCTTGACACCTGTACAACTTTTCGACTTACAATAAAATCATATCGTATATTTACTATGTAGTTCCATTATATAAATTAATTTAACAGGTGCGTGAAATGCTGCCTGAACACTGACGCAAAAATACAACAAACCAAAATGTTGCACTTGGCCAGGTTACAATTCACACATGATAATGACTGCATGATTATGAATAGAAGTTAATCTCTGTCTTGGCGTTAACTTGTGTTTGGCTTATTGCGGCAGTGTATCAGCAGCATAAGGCAAATATTTATATTTAATTAGTTTTACTCTCATTTTCAGTATACAATTTGCGATTTCCCTTGAATTGTTTAGAGAATATCATGCTTTTGATATCGACTTAGGCTTTTCCATTTTAACGGACTTTTCATAATTTTTTACGTACATTTTTTTACTTGTGGAAACATTTGAAACATGCATACTTGCATATTTGGGACCTTTACACGAGCAAATGGGATATCTCTTAGTCTAGCATACTCGATAGAGCTTACTTTTAGGTAACAGAAATTTTATGAAAATTATGGCATTGTAGAAATGTCGGATTAAAGCAAAACGATTTATTTCATCAGTGATAAATGCATTAGAGCAATTTAATTGAAGGTCCATAAATGTATTGTAAAATTATAAAGCAAAGCACACATTATATTATAATTCTAAACAATTGTATAGACCATAAAGTAAATATAAGTTGTTAAGGTTGTTTAGTTTGCGTTTTAAAAGTTAGATGAGACTGAAAATGAGAGCACGACTGACTCTGACTCTAAGAGGTACATTTTTGTTGATATATTGCCTATCATTGAAATTAATTTGCTGCGACTAAAACATTTTCTTATTTTCTTATAATACTCGCATCGCTCTTATGAGATCTATCAACCAGTCTAGGCTGTTTGTTTCCATCTAACATAAATGCCTGTGGGCACTGTGGGATAATTATATCTTGTTTTTAAAAAGCCAAGTTTGTTAATATATCAAATCTACTGATATTAAAATTATTGATTAGTTATATTTATAAATTTACACTTAGAGAATTTTATAACCTTCTAATGTTTATGATTTCGTTTCTTTTTTTTTAAAAGCATAGACTGATATATAAATATATTAACAAAGACAATTCTAATGATTCGGTTAAAATCAAATGAATACAATTAATATATTTGAATGCTTATATGTATTTACATAAATTGATGAAACTATTTTGTGATACACTTTTTTTTACTTTTTTTGTTTTTAGTTAATAAAATAAAATTGGAATCATAAATAGTGTAACAATTGAAATGTGTTATTGTATACTTCTTATATGAACATAATTTTTAATATCTACTCAATTTTATAAATATTTACATACTCTAAATACATAGTAAGGCACCTTTGAACTTATATTTGCAAATAAGTCAACATTTCTTAAATAATAATTTTAAATGCTAATATTAAAATAACATAGGGTAATATTAATACATCCATTGATAATCGATTGCAGGATGAAATTCCCATCTTGTATTCCATATCGATGTCGAGTAGAAGATCGTGATTTCGAGTATAAAACTGATGAATGTCGCTGATCTAAAAGGATTGTTTTATTTTACTTATTTTTAAGTTTACACTCAGAATAGTATTAATATGATTAAGATTAAATTAAAAGTATAGATTTGTTATTTATTAGATCAAGCCCAGCGCAGCTTCTAATACTTCACATGTTTTTAGCTTAACCCTACAGATTGTACACTTTTATTACCCATCCATACAATATCCGACTTTGACATCGAAATGGAAAAACTGTGAACTCACCTCATTCCATCCGTATTTATTTTTGGCTTGAACAATTGCTTCGTAGACAGCATTGTGTTCCAAATTTCTTACTACGTAGGACATTAAGTAATGTGTGCCGTCGGTCCGGATCGGGATAGGCTTAATATGATACTCATGCCATTTACCAGGATGTTGGTATGTTTCATTCATCTAAAAAAATGTATACAAGCATTACATATCATAACATATATCATGTTGGGATTTGGAATATTACCAAAAGCCGCCGATACAAGAGTTTTATTTCATCCAAGGGCGGTATGGACTCTATTGTCCAAGTCAAGTTGTAATGATCTAGAAAGCCACTCAGGGCTGGCGATATAAAATCAGCTGGCCCTGGACGTCCAGAGACCTCAATGTACTTCTTTGTTCTACCCAGTGCATTATCGGCAACGCAACTGTAATTCCCAAAGTCAGTTTGTTGAAAATTTCGAATAATAAGACTGTATCTGTCATCATGCGGATACATGGAACGCCGGTCAGTTGGATCCAACAAGAAAGAGTTTTGATACCAGAGCATCTAGTCAATTGAAATAAGAATTTAGTTTCTCATAGAACATATAAATTTGTCTGGTGTCACTTACTTCAGAGTTGACATCCCCATGCACTACACAAACCAGTTCTATATCATATCCTTCGGCGGCATGGACCCATGCTTTCTCCACCGTTATTTCTGGGGGTGCTTTAATGGAAATTTAATAAATATTTAAGCAAGTAAAAGGCTTATAATCGAGGTCTCTTGTCTCCATTGTACACACAACCCCCGACCCACTAGTTAGATGGATATAGTTTAACTTACATAAGATTGTCAGCTGGATATCCATTGAGACGCGTTCCTTGACCCCATTGTCAGCGGAGCATTGATATGTTCCTGCGTGGTGCCTGTCCACATTTTCCAAGATCAATGTGGAGCTATCTGATAAATGGGTAGGTCCCGAATAAACGTCCTTTTTGAACCAGTATATTGTGGGAACCGGGTTGCCCGACGCCTTGCACTCCAATGTTACTGTGCTTCCTTTGCGTGCCGTCACTTGACCATTATGTGGAAGTGCTCTCAGTGTTGGTGGAACTAAGGCAAAAATGATGTTATTTATTGAAATATATGTGAATTGGTAATTGCCAAATACCCAATATTTCAACCGTGTGGACCTGATCGCGATTCTCTTGGTCCCCAAGTTGGCAAATGTAGTCGCCGGCATCTTGAGTTTTGACGCCGACTATCTGCAAATTGTAGTCTGCACCAATTTTAAATCTTTGGTCTCGAGTTATTTTTAAATGTCCAGCAGTTAGAACTGAGGACCCCTTCCTCCATAGCAATACGTATGACCCAAGATTTTGCACTTTACATGGCAATTCAATTGTTTCGCCAACTATAACCTTGTACAGGTGACCCCTTGACAAAAATTTCGGTGCTGTTGTGGGAGCCTCATTTTCTGGCAGTATAAAAGATCCATCTGAAACAGACACTAAAGTATTTTTGATTTAGATATAATTATAATTTCATTCTCCGTTTTATCTACTTAATATTAAGTTAGGGCCTTACATGGAAAACAATAACCGTCCCTGCTTGTTTCTCTTTACCTCCCCGGAGGTAAATTGAAAGATTAAGATCTACCCGTAATACCACATCTACGACAGTGAGACAAAGCCAGTAACGCCGACTAGGAGAACCAGATTCCGAATATTGAATCCCGGTAAGGTGGAGTTCCATGTTGGGCGTAGACTTCTTTATTATATTGGACTAAGCAACCAATAGATACCCCTAATCATAGACTTTTCTAATCGAATACGAGGAACCTAGAAGGTCACCGATTGGCGTACGGATAGTTTTCCTGGTACACGTAGTTTCCTCCTTTAGCCCGATTGGTTCCGGGGCCTTACACACCTACGCAATATACATATATATTCCTTATAAGTATGAAATCTCCGTAATGGAATTTCAGGAAGAATTGATCATACGAGATTTCTAGAACGTGCATGATAGTCAAATATAATCAACCTGGGTAAGCTATACTAAAACATCTACGCTATTTGGTATCCCCAGAAATAAAATTATCCTATATTGATTTTGTGGATGCGGATAGAGATAGAGCATCCTGCACCCATATACATATATATACATCATTTTGTATCATGTACTCAGCCACATTTTACAGAAAATAACAAACAAGTCAGATTGTTGTAGTAAACAGGACCATGGCTTATGTAAAAATATTATTTCTAGAGAAGCGTTCTTGAGACATTGGAAAGACACAATCGATTAGCTGATCTTGTAAACTTTGACAAAATGATACATTGAGCCAGCTTATGCATTAGCTTCAATGTATTGTATATTATTGGCAAACCTTATGTACTTACCTCTCAGTGAAATCGTTAACGCTAAAATACAAATATAGAATTGCATAGTCTGCCCCTTTTTGCAAAAGTATGTAATCTGTAAAGGAACAAACAAGTTTTCATTTTAGGCTAAAAAGTATTACCACAAAACAAGTATAAATACTCTAGCCGGGAGGGCCCGACTAGGAGGTTACCTGAAACCCCGCGCCGAGCTAGTCACAAATATTCTAGCTTCTTTCTACACACACATACACAAAATCGCTTTCTGTGCAGTTCGCGCTGCGGCTGCGCTGATTTGCACCTAAGTCCCACACTTTGGAAAGTGCTCTTGTGACTTCGATGTACTTCGTACTTTGTACTTCGATGTTTATTGTCCGATCTCTATGTAATATGTTGGTCATATGGTGAGGAACGGTGGGCTTATGATCAATTTGAAAAACAGGATTTCGATAACGATTTGTATCGATCCCATGTAAACGCGGCGAAGCTAGCGTTTATTTGAAACAAACTCGTATTGCGTGGCGCTAGGAGGATCTACGTTCAAAATTGAAAGTCTCTAGCTCATATATTCGAACAGACGGACATACCTTGATCAACTCAGCTGTTGAAGCTGTTCAAGAATATTAATACATGATGGAGTCGCAGGTGCCTCCTAATATATTTTTGCACACAACTATGTGTAGTTTCCGAAAAGTGTGAAACACGTGAATTTTCAATGAGTTTCCACATTAAATGTTTTCCTACGATTTCCACAGTTGCGCGTGGGAAAACGGTGAAACGCATGGTAATTAAAATTGTTTGTTAAAGTTTACAATTGTTGAACTTTAAAACGTTTTAAATGAATTTTTAAAAATATATATTTCCCAGATATTTAATATTAAATTATTAAAATAATTGACGACATTGGAAATAAATTCGCTGGATTAAGTATACTATATGCGCGTCATGTGCGCATCATATCTAACAATAAATTGATTCTTTAATGTTGAATCTGCCTTAAAGGACCCTTAGCTCATTCCGAATTCTATGTGTATATATTAAACCGAAACAAAAACGGACAATTAGTAAAGAGCTCCTATTAGAGAGAAGGTCTTACTAAAGTCAAGTGCCTAGGATTTTATCTTGCCTAACACATTCATTTTGATCCGATAATATTGAAGTTTGGTATATGTATGAACATATCTATACATAGTCGAAAAATAATTATACATAAGCACATGTATATTTATTCTGTAGTATTAGACCGGTTAAAGCTAGCAGCAAAAGGTGTTAACGCTTAATATTTGCACACATGTATGTATGAATGTACATATACCCTGCACTTATGTACACTTACAACTATATACATACATATATATTTCGTGGCACTGCATCTGTTCTCACTTTTTCCTTACATAAAAATCTATGTATGTATGTCTACAAATCGTAGGACGAATAAATATGTAGGGAAGGACATTGTATACATATGTACGTAATGAATGTAATGTATGTAGATACACGTGATGTATACCTTTTTCTATATAAACCGTTTGTTCTAAGTATATAAGCTAAATATTAACCAGCAAAAATATTAATTGAGGGCGTACAATTTATAATACAGATTTTAATCATTTAAATTTGAGTAAATTTTGCAGTGGGGCATACAAGCCCACATATATAGGTATATATGAAAATAAATTTAGATGTACATACATACAAAATCATGCAAGGCTATGCACATACGTATTTCATTGAAATTATATGTTGATTTACGATGTAAAATCTTTCATACATATGTACATATGCACACATTTGTCAGTTAAGCATGAATATGTGCAAAAAATTGTAAGTAAATGGATATTTATGTATCTATATGCATAATTGCACAGTACCTTTATTCGTATATGCATACATACATGCATGTAAGAAGTTTTTGATGTCTAATTGTTGGATTACGACTTACCATATTGATGTGCTTCCAAGAACGGACTCTTTATTCCATTAACAAATCTAGCGTTTTGCTTTTTTACACCAATTTTTTAATAAATTCCTATTATAAAGTAAACAACAATCTTTATCAGTTATAAAATAGACCAAAGTTTCTGGCTGACAAGTATAATTGTATTTATCCTTAACATTTTCAGACGCATTGCGCAAGCCCAACTTTGAAACGCTTTTACCTCCAAAGCTTTGAGAGAGCTTCACACGAATGACTTGTAATGTTGACTGCATGGCTTTATTAAAACAACTAAAAAATGGTATGCACACGGTACTCGACTATAAGATACCCTAGAAACGTTCTTTATGTACTTGCCTCTGATTACAACATCGTTTCGCTTCAATCGGAGCTGCCGGAAATAAAATTGGGTTTGAGTCCATTTTTTTTTTTAGAGATTCATTTAAAGTTTTTTTTCGATCCACCCTTATATATAAAACTATAACGGATCTTGGGCACTTAACTAAAATTAATTGAGAGGGTGCCTGAATAAAATTTATCCAATTTGGGTTCGATCAGGTTAGGTTATCCATGCCGTTCACCCATTAGTACCTTCTGATGCCAGATGACGTATAGATTAGAAGGCTCCAGCCGTCCTTATATGCAATCAGTGGCCTCTACAAAAATCCCCAATTAAAAATGTATCCAGTCCGTCCAGTTCTTCGAAGTATGGTTTCCGTTTTGTGATTGGTGCAATTCAGTCCTATAGAATGTGTTGGATAGTTGCTTTCTTTTCATCCCGATAGGTAGTGCAGAAGTTAGGACATGGATGGCGAAGTGCTTCGCTTAAAAGTCCTTGACACCATCATGTTCACAAGCACTATAACGGGGTCCATCCAAATTTATTCTGCTCCTTAGACCCAAACCCCCAATTGCCCTTTCTTTATTTGCATCTCTTCTCATGTTTTTAGTTAATGGGATCTTTTATTGGGCATAGCAAGTCAAATTGCAAACGAAAATGTATTTTTATATAATTTGTTTCAGGGACGGATGCAAAATCTGCAGACAAAATAATAAAAATGTAGATGAATAGCTAAAATTACTCAATTAAAATTATATATGCTGCATATACTTATTTCAATTTCAATTAATCAACTTTCCTAAAATCCTATGTAGACGAGAAAATTCAAAACGTGTTTCATTCCAACTTGGACCGTTGAATCGTGACAATTTTATACGCGACGCTACCTTGACGAGTATGAGCGGACTATTGGGCATGCAATATAATGTTTACTTATGGCTTAGCATTTGTTTTTGATAAATGAGTGCATTAACATTTGTGTTTGTTATTAATGCAGTCTTCGCCGTCTTTGTAGCTGAGTGTACCCCAGAAAAGGCAAGCTCCTCGTCTTCCAGTGAAATAAGATTTCAGGCGAAGACCGTTCCCAATGAGTTCATTGTTACCTATTATTCAAAGTACCATACGAACGTGCGGATATCGTTCATCCAAAGAAGGCTGTCGCAGGGAAATGTACGTAAATATATGCTAATCTCAGTACGGTTAATTAACAAAATATGCTTTCAGGCATTGAAGTGGTCAATTGTACCACGTCACAATTTAGCTGCGCGTTATCCAAGCGATTTCGACATCTTACATGTCTCAGATTCCAATGGCACTTTAATTAGAGAAACTCTCCGCAATGTGAAGGCTCATCCCGCTGTTAAAGCAGTTTTTCCTCAACAATATGTCCAAAGATGGCTCTCATCCAACAATACTGATAGTTCCAATCATAACACTCGCCAGCTCCAAGGAGTTCCTCGGGAAAAACGCGTGAGGGCTGGAAATGCACAGCACGTTTCGGCGTCTTTGCATGCCGACGTGCTTTGGAAGCTGGGTATTACCGGAAAGGGTGTTCGGGTTGCCATCTTTGACACAGGTTTGACCCAGAATCACCCGCACTTTAGAAATGTCAAAGAGCGAACAAATTGGACAAATGAGAAATCATTGGACGACGGAGTTAGTCACGGCACTTTCGTGGCAGGAGTGATAGCTTCCTCAAAAGAATGCCTCGGATTGGCGCCGGACGCTGAACTGCACATATATAAAGTTTTTACAAACTCACAGGTGATTGTCTAATATTTACATTCTCTTTGATTATCTAATGCTGGAAAATTACAGGTATCCTACACTTCCTGGTTCCTAGATGCTTTCAACTATGCCATTTATCAAAAAGTAAATATTATCAATTTAAGTATTGGCGGCCCGGATTTTATGGATTTGCCGTTCGTCGATAAGGTTTTAGAACTATCAGCAAATAACATAATAATGGTATCGGCAGCAGGCAACGATGGTCCCATTTACGGAACTCTTAATAATCCGGGTGACCAAAGTGATGTAATCGGCGTGGGTAGCATCAATTTTGATGATAAAATTGCCAGATTCAGCTCTAGAGGTATGACAACCTGGGAACTTCCATTAGGCTATGGAAGAATAGGTTTGGACATTGTCACGTATGGCAGCCAGGTTGAGGGAAGTGACGTGCGCATGGGATGCAGACGGCTATCAGGAACCTCAGTCTCATCACCAGTTGTTGCAGGAGTAGCAGCTTTACTTAGAAGCGGAGCTTCGCATAAAATAGATTTAGTGAATCCATCATCCTTAAAACAAGTTCTCGTCGAAGGAGCTGAAAGGCTGCCAAATTATAACATATTCGAGCAGGGGCAAGGAAAACTTAATTTGTTGAAAAGCATGCAGCTGCTATTATCGTACAAGCCCAAAATTAGTTTAATTCCGTCTTCGCTTGACTTTACATCGAACTACATGTGGCCATATAGTAGCCAACCCTTATTTTATGGCAGCACGGCCGCAATTGTAAATGTTACAATTCTTAATGGGATATCTGTGACTGGAAAAGTTCTTGGCCAGCCAAAATGGATTCCAGATCCAGACAATTTCGGGCGCTTCCTCAACATTTCAACATCGTTTTCAAGTACGATTTGGCCATGGACCGGTTGGATGTCAGTCTACATTGGTAAGGGTATAGCAAACCACAAACTATCCTTATGCTTTATTTATATACAAAGGTTAGTTTATATTTATGTGATGTTGTTTATCATTTATCACTTTATGTTATCCCGGTCGCAAGCCATTGAAATTAGAAAAACACCCCAGGATCTAGAAAAAAGTACATAAACATGAGCTGACAGTTCTCTTCGGGTTGCCGAAGATTGAATATTCTTCCCCACAAATATCTAAAATCTGCCACAGATGGTACAGAGTATAGTTGTCCGACGTTCTAATTATATTCTGTTTTTTGTTGGAGATTTCATTTGCATTTGCTGGTACGATGCTTAACCAGGGGCTTATAATCTAATACCAAGGGTAATCAGAAACCCACAGAACCTGATCCGTATGAAGATATCCTTACGAAATAGATTCGAAGTCAGAATCAAGAACCCAAACATAAAACGAGTTGAATTTTCTCAATTATTTGCTCTGAACAGAATTATGTATTTACATGTGATATTATATTTTAAAACATCTAAATAAATATAAAATATAATGATTAAAAAAATGTTTTTATTTCTTTTATCACAGCTGTTAATAAGGAAGCACAGAACTACGAAGGCATTGCTAAAGGACGTTTAATATTATTAATAGAATGTGTGCCAATTGGTACAAATAAATCTCAACAAAGCGAAGTAGACTTGCCTCTTACAATAAAAATAACACCAAAACCGCCACGACATAAACGAATTTTATGGGACCAATTTCATAGCTTAAGATATCCGCCAGGTTATATACCAAGAGACAATTTGAAGATTAAAACTGATCCACTCGATTGGAGGGCGGACCACATTCACACCAATTTTCGAGACACGTATATACATTTAAGAAACTCTGGATATTATATTGATGTTCTGAGGGAACCATATACCTGCTTCAACCCACTTGAGTATGGGGTGTTGTTAATCGTAGATCCCGAAGAAGAGTTTTTCGACGATGAGATTTCAAGCCTAGAGCATTATGTTTACGAAAATGGCTTAAGTGTAATTATTTTTGCGGATTGGTATAACACAACAGTCATGAGACACATCAAGTTTTTCGATGAGAATAGCAGACAGTGGTGGATACCTGATACTGGTGGGGCTAATATCCCAGCCTTAAACGATCTTTTGAAGCCATTCAATATATCCCTGGGAGACTTTGTTGGCGAGGGACACTTTAAATTAGGAGACCATTCAATGTATTACGCAAGTGGTACAACCCTTGTGACATTTCCAAATAATCAGGACGATGTGGTTATTGGGACAAACCTAAACGATCAAGGGGAATCGGTAAAAATTTGTTATATAATTAAAAGGAATTTTTATTAATATCTTTTTGACTTTTAAGGTTATCACAAATGGAAAATCACAAAATCTGGACGTCAAACAATTTGTACCCATAATGGGATTATTTCAAACTAATCTCAAATCCCGACAACCTGAAAATATGAAATATCAAAGGAACTCTCCAGTGGTTGACGATAACCCCAAACTTTCTGATATATCGTTTGACCATGCAATATTAAAGAATCGAATTTTATTGAATGAGAAAAGTGAGCGGTTCGCAGAAGGTCGCATTGCTGTCTATGGGGACTCAAATTGCTTAGATTCTTCCCATATGGAAAAAGCATGCTTCTGGCTTTTGACAACCATTTTAGACTTTGCAATGAACTCCCACAAATCAATGTTATTAGAGAATTTAAATCGAATTTCGGAATTTAAACAAATGAAGAGCAAGCCATTGCCCATGAGGATTTCAAGTAGCAATTTAAAAAAGTTTTCAAAAGTGATAAGATATATAAAAAACCCAAATTCACGGTGCGAGAAACTAGAATGGATTGTTGGAACAACATTAAATATTAGCAAAAGGATAGAATTAAACGTTGACTCTACCGAAGGTAACATTTTATAACATTTAAAATTCTATAATAAATTAAAATATACTTTTTATTTATTTCAGAAAATCAAAAAAATAATATAATTATTAATATAAATACTGAGCTTGCCAAAATAAGTCTAGACAATGATATGCGTTCCGCCGACCAAATCGATTTTAATATAAATATATCCGTTTTATTTATGATAACACTCAGTGCAACTGTTCTCATAGTTTTTATATTGTTTTTAAAAGGAAAAATTGCATTTCATTCGTTTAAATAAATAAAATAAAATACTACGATATGATAATGGCATATCGTGTACTACATCGACATTTTCCGAGCATTTAATATTTCTTGGGCACGCCAAAGATTTAATACCCTTTTTGCATATATTTGCGAAGAGTGAAGCTCGTTAATGCTGGACATCCAGGACGCCTATCGGGACTGAGTCAAAGTAACGGAGGATACTACGATTTGCAGCTGTACTCCAGAACAACCCTTTACACAAACCCGCGAGGACCCTGGGGGCCACAATATAGTGTCTAGCAATAACACTGTTGATGTATTCTATGCAATTACAAGTGCGTTTCCTATTCGTATCAGTTCGGAAAGACTGATATTATGTGTATAGCGAACCCAGCAGTGGGAGAGCTCTGTGACAGCTCTGTGCAATCGGCTAAAGACCCCAGAGCTTAGCTTGGCTAGAACCGAATGTGTGGTCAAAACAAGTCGTTGCGTAAAAGAGTCGGCAAGAGAACTCTTAAGCCCGAGTGGCCGATAAACCACGAAACTGACTGCGGCTGGCAGGCACAAGGATTTAGCATATAAATTACGAAAAATCGAACCACTGATTTATTGTTATCACAACCAACAGCGCAGAATTAGCACTCCCACTGACAGGGTCATTTGCCAGATCCCTTATGGCGGAATTGTCACACGACCGACAACCGTCGCAGAAGAGCCACCAGCGACTAGAAACGTAGCGACCGGAAATGTAGAGTCTGGACCTAAATTTACTCCCACGAGTTGGTTAACCGGAGCAATTAAAGAGCATCGTTTTGAAGTAGTATATTGCCATCAAAGGACACTGGACTTCTTGGGAAGCATTTTCGCCAGTTTCTAAGAATAACTCTGAGACAGCAGACGGTTGGCGTAACATTTTCAGGTCTATATGGCGGAGATGCAGACGCTAATGCATCCGCTCCACTAGTCGTCGGAATGGTAGCTACAATATACAATGATTTATTACCTTTCAACAGTTCAGTTCAAAGAAGTGTATAATAAAATACCATATTCATATTCTTATTAAAAATATAATTATACTTGTATAGTTTTATTTCATATAAAATCAGTAGAAAAAGAAACAGAGTCATGGCCAAAGTTAAAATCTATGATTTTATACAATTAATATGTCATTCACTACTATATTTTCCTTGCAGCGGAAGAAAGTCTTCTAATTCCGAATCTTCAATTTCACAAAGTCGAACAGAGATATTGCTGTCTGAACCAGTTTTACCGGCCGCATATGGAAACAGATATATTTCCTCAGAATTTCCTATAATAAAAAACAAACATTTTGGTTAGGCAATTTTTTCTTTTAAGTATACGTGTTAAGTCGGCTCGAGGTAAGAATTCACATCGGCAGTCGTCCTTTTGGCATACTAAAAGATATCATTTAAGCAAAACCTACAGAAAATATTTTTAAACATAATTTAACATAATTTTTTATTTGGCTTAAAAGACGACTACCGTTGCTCTGTTGAAATGTAGTTAAATGAGTTATATTTTATATTTTAGAAATCCTGAAATCGAGTCGGATAAACAAGCACACTTAATTAAATACATTGAATATTTGCAATTTTATGCATTTATACAATTACCGCTAATTGCTCTTCTACTTGATAACTCTTTTTTAAGCATAGGTGTTTCGTTATTAGAGCTTTCCGCCTCCGTGTCACTTGGCGTATGTATCGTCGGCAAATATGAATCAGGATGTCGTAAATATACTTTGCCTGTTGATTATAATTTTTTTCAAGTTACAATTAAATAATTGAAATTGCTTATTTATTTTTATATATTTTATATATATATTGAAGAAATCATGCCAAATATTATAGAAATGGGAGGGCCTTGCCTTTTGTTCTTATTCGCGACCTTTCTTCATTAACATATTTCGATCAATCAAATGGAACTTTTGTTAATACAAAATAATATTTAATGGTACATCGGTAAATTGTCAAGAATGTGGATTGTATAATGGAAGATCTTTCCTATATTTGGACACCAAAAACTATATATACTCGACAAATGAGTCAATGCAGGCACGTTCGACTGTCCATATCTTCATTTACAGTAGGTCCGAACCGGTCGGTTGTCTGTCTATACGAACTCGTCGATCTCGAAAACTGCAAAAGCTAGAGACTGAAAATTGAATTTTGAATAAGGTCAAAGGTGTTGTCTACATTTTAGTTGGATACACTCTGTGTTTGTGTTAACGTTATGAGCAAGTAGGTTGGTAATGTAGATTATTGGAGGCATTGGCATTCCATTTTATAATATCTCCGAAAATTGATAATTTGATTAATAAAGAAAGATGAAAACCATAATTCAAAGCTTGACATTTCAACGCTGACAAACTTACGCAATCGATTTGATTTTGATTGGAAAGGCACTGAATGCATGAAAATATGTAGGTTTTGTTAATTATAAAACAATTATTTATGGGATGTAAAGATATTCATACCTGTATTTAGTTTGTAGTCTTCATTCTCGCTTTTATTAAATGAACTTAGCCTTGAACGGGATTCATTGCTTAAATTCGGCAACATAAATGGTTGAATACAGCTTTCTATCTCCGAATCCCCATATTCAAATACCATGTCTTCATTTAGTGCAACTATATCTCTAGTTGGATCGATGTCTTCTACTGCAATATAAAGAAATTGTTCAATGAAAGTAAGAGTTGATGCCTTAAGTTTGGAAAGACCATTAATAGCCTGTCAACTTACCATGAACTAAATATTTTCGTTTTGATTTAGACTCATTACTGTCATTACTATGGAAGCTCGATGAGTCCGCGACTTCGGCACCAGGAACTTCTGTTATATCCGGCAAGGGATTATGGCTTTTCCGTACCCAATCCGAGCAGTCCCAGTGATATTGCCCATTACCAGCAGAATCAACAAAGTTTGCGTTCGATGTGGAATGACAGACGTTAGGCATTGCTACCTGAATAAGTTTTCCACTTGAAAGTCGATTAATTGGAAAGCCATAGTCAATTCTGCGTTCTGTAACGATATAATTTCATTGGTAAGAAATCAGTTGGTTTCTTTTATGAATATTTGTATGAATACTAACCGTTATTCAGCTTATTCTCGTTAAATGTTTTTAAGTGTATTTGTTCGCACCACTCTTGCTTATGTCCGCCGTCTGCGTCGATTAAATTGCTCGGATTTATATTAACATGCTGATTAGTTCGATTTACTTTTTGATATTCGAATGGTATATTCTCAAGCTCGTCACCAGCGGAGCCGTAACTTCGTAATATATCTAAATTATTTACAAACGTTGTATTACTAATAAATAGGCTATCGTTTATTGGAGGCGAATAGCTTATTGGTCGTTGGCTGATTTCTAAATTGCTTATTTTAGCGTTCGATTTGCAAAGATTATCTTTGTCGAGAAGTGAGTTAAGGTTCGCTTGCTTAAGAGAGTGCTTATTTTTGATTTTTTCGTTTCGATTTCTGGCGCCTGTAGACGTGTTTCTTTTGAAAGCAAAACAGACCAACAATATTATGATGATAATGAGTACTGTGGTTATGCCCGATATTATTCCACTTATATGCTCAATTGAAAAGTTTTTCAATTTGGTAGAAATAGAATTCGAATAAAGAGGATCTCCGCAACTTGCACCAGTAAGAAACGAAGGACATATGCATCGAAAACTACCAGCTTCATTGATGCAAGTTGCTCCATTTCCGCAGGGTTGATTTTCGCATTCGTTGACGTCAATTTCACAGTTCGGTCCAGTGAAGCCTCGGCACATGCAATGGGACACACCGTCGCCTTCTTCGCATATTCCGCCATTCTTGCACGGGTTTGGTGTGCAAAATTTGCCATATTCACATCTCTTTCCGGACAAGTGTATCGGGCAAATGCATGTATAATTACTTGGCAGTTGATTTTCACAGCGACCTCCAAATAGACACGGCGCCGAAGAGCACGGATCTAAATCAATTTCACATAATTCACCCGAAAATCGCGCATGGCAAATACATTTGAAATTATCATTTCCAAGATCCCTGCAAATGCCGCTATTCAAACATGGCTGGGTACCACAAACACCCAAACTGACCAGAACATTAGCGGGATCACACTTGAACTCCACATTTGTAAATCTCTTTAGAGCTGCAATAGTGCTGCCTCCGGAAATGTACAAAGGTAATGGTTCCATGGCAATTTTAATGTTTGCCATACAACCAATAAAACCACGTTGAATATCTTCATAGCCAATGATTGATGGATGCGGCCGAACCTCAGCTCCCACGAAGATATCATTTGACTGAATATTCAATATGCCATTTACTCCAGGAGCGCTGCCCTGGGAAACATGTTTGTTATCTACAGTCAGCTTGGCACTATTGAGAGTGCGTTCCAATGTGATAGTATGCCATGCGCCATCGGAAATATAAATGCTTGATACGCTTACAACGCCTTCTCCCGATCCCAAGTCGAATTTGTATTTTACAGCTCCGTTTACAAGTTCCAAAACATTGTAATCCACCTTTCCGCTGGCATATAAAAGTGTACCGCTTTGTTGCACTGTCCTGATTTGTAGAGAGTAGGCAAACTGATTTTCTAAAATGTTTTTGGCCTTTGCTTTATTTATTTTGTAATGAGCATAACTTTTGCCGCCAAATGAAACGGCTGTTGAGGAGAACGCATCGCAGGTGCCATTGTCACACTTTGAAGATTTGATTTCGCAAAATGAACCTGAGTAGCCCTTTGGGCAGACACATTGATATCGAGTTGCAGACTCTGATGGCAAGCAATTCCTCTGAGGCGGACACGGCTCTGAAGAGCAAGCATTTACGGTTTCATTGCAATTTTTTCCATCAAAGCCGGGATTGCACACGCATTTGTTTATTAAGCTATAAGAGGGCGCAGCGAAGCTTATGACATCCGTGTAAATTGTTGTGATATTGTTTTTCTCCATATTTATCAATTGTTTGCAGACTCCGTTCACACAAATGTTTTCTTTGGTTTGGCAAAAACTTGGCAAAACTTCCTCAATTATAAGATTGGATTCGTTTTCAATTTCGATTTCTTTACTGATAACAGATAATCGAATCTCATCACTGCTAATAAAGGCGTCTGCGCTGGGAATTATCTGCTGCTTGTGAACTGCAAAGACGACGTTTAAGTCCGTGGAATATTGGTCTCGATTTGCCAAAGGATTGCGAACTTGCTCCTGCAAAGATATTAAAATCACGTCCTTTTGCCGGCATCTCATCACGTTTCGTATGGAACGAATGAACCCTTTCCTGTGACTAAGTAGGAAATCTGACGCGGCAATTTTACTAAATCTGATTACTATTGCTTCTTTCACCATATCCATCGTAATAAGTTCCACGTTTATTTTCACAGTGGTGAATACGGTAAACTTTCCATCAGTTACGGACACATTTAGTTTATATAGGCCAATATCCAGGTTGGAAGTGGAATAAATTTCACCAGATTTATTGGTTATTCTAAATAGCTTTGAAGTTTGATATGTTTCTTCAATGGTTGAGGCTACAGCAAATGTTAGTTCATCATATTGATCCTGGTCAGTGGCATAAACTTTTCCCAAAAATGCGGCAGAAAATTCATCTTCAAAGGAATTGACAGTAATCTCTAAAGGTGTCAAAATTGGCGGATATTGACTTTCCTCAATGATTTTAATCGTCACCCACGTATCCGAGTAGAGTGGAGGCGTGCCATTATCAAACACACGTATTTGTATTGTAAATTTATCGCGTAACTTGTGATTGAACCGTGATGCTGTGCTAAGCGAGCCGTCCTGCTCCAGCCGAAAGAGTCCTCCCTCATTTCCGGAGCGTATATCATATGTATAAGGTATAGAGTTGGGTGCTTCGTCAGCATCGGTAACATCGAATCTAATAAAAACATAGCCTAGCGGCCTATTTTCTTGTAGGACTACACTGTAGTTTGCTTGCGAAAAGACGGGTGCGTTATCATTTGCGTCCAGTACAACAACATTGACTTGTACACTGTCACACCGCTCCGGAATTCCCAAATCGCAGGCCTGCACTTCCAGGGCATAGTCCGAAATTGTTTCACGATCAAGAGGCCTGGCCAGGCTTATTGTTCCATTGCTGATATTTATGCTAAATTGACTCAAGCTGTCACCTTTCACAATGTTATATTTTATGATGCCATTCAAGTTGGAGTCCTCATCAGTGGCCTTTACATCTATTATCGGAAGATTTACATTAACATCTTCTCTCACACTAGTTCGGTAAATATTTTGCGTAAACGTTGGAGTGTTGTCATTGACATCATCTATGGATATATTTACATATGCAATGTTGCTAAGAGGCGGGCTGCCTCCGTCAATGGCTTGTACGGTAAGGAAATAAAATTTGGTTTTCTCATAGTCCAGCGTTCCGTTAACCCACAATACGCCTGTACTGGAATTGATGTTGAATTTACGTTGTTCATTGCCGCTTATTATAAAGTACGATATTTCAGCATTGACGCCAATATCTTTTGACGTAGCATGAATCGTACAAACTTCAAATCCTTGTGTGACATTTTCGTGCACGTGACTACTGTACTGCCGTAAGCTGAATTCCGGCGGATTGTCGTTTATGTCCAAAATGTTTATAACGATATTAGCAACTGAAGACATTATTGGTTTGCCATAATCTTCAGCTATGAGTGTTAAATTATATATTGAAATTGTTTCACGGTCGAGGTTTTTCTCCAATTTTATTATTCCGGTTGATTTTGGATATTTCAAAATAATCACTATTTGTGCCCGTTAATGAGTACCTAATTTTTCGATTTATGCCAAAATCTTTGTCAGTAGCATGAACTTTCGTAACCAGCGTTTGCAATTGGGCGTCTTCTTGTATGCTTACTCTGTAGTTGGGCACTGAAAATATGGGTGCATTGTCGTTTATATCGTTGACAGTAATTATTATCTCAGAAACACACTCTCTAATGAATTCTTTGCCATCCTGAACGTGTGCCAAAATTTTATACTTTGAAGTTCGTTCTCGGTCAAGAGGCTTCGCTACCTTTAAAACTCCACTCTCTTTGCCAATAACAAAGTCGGTTGAACCCTTTCCCGATATGTAATATCGCAATTTAAAATCATTACTCAAGTCAAAATCCACTGCTTTTACTTCAACTATTGTTGACCCGATCGCGATCGATTCATTTATCGTAATGTGATAACGAGGTTTTAGGCAGTATGGCATATTATCGTTGACATCTTTTATGTGCACTTGAACATTCGACATGGCGGTGAACTTTCCATCTGTTGCTAGGATGCTTAGGTTGTAAAATGAAATTTGCTCTCTGTCGAGAGGTCTGGATATAAACAACTCTCCTGTTTTACCAATTTGAAATTGCGATTGGCTATCTCCAGAAATTATATAATATTCCATAGTTTGCTTGTCACTATCCGGGTCTATAAGCAGCAAATTTTTTAGAACAGTTCCTGGAAGGGCGTTTTCAGAAATAGAAATCGTGTCATTGGGTAATTTAAATTGCGGTCCGTTGTCATTGTAATCAATTATCTTGATGGAGACTGGAACTTTTGAATCGTGCTTAGGATGGCCGTTGTCTGTGGCAATTACTTTCAGGTTGAACTCAGATTGTACTTCTCTATCCAAGGAGGACAAAAGAGTGATCCATCCAGTATAAATATCGATGTCAAAAACATTTCGTATCCCGTTTGATTCATCGTCAAAGTAGTATCGTACATCACCATTTGATCCAGTATCTTCATCAGTTGCAGTTATTTTCAATATGGACGCTACTTTTTCAGTATTTTCCGCAACATCAGCATTATAAATTGTGTTATCAAATTTGGGGTAATTGTCGTTCTCATCAGTGACATGTATATAAACGTCCGCATATGCATAAAGAACTGGTAAGGTCATTGTTTCGGCTACGGCAACTAAATAGTGTAATTCATTTTGTTCACGGTCCAATGTTTGCATAAGTATCAATTCTCCATTATCAGATACTGCAAAAATGGAGTTTTCTTCTGATGTCGTGAACTTTAATGAATAATTTCCATGCACATTGAGTTTTGTCAACACAGTTCCCGGTGATGTAGATTCTATTACTTTAAGAGTTATATGACTTTTTTCAAAAACTGGAATTATCACTTCAGTGTCGACTATTTCAAGAGAAACCGGAATTTCGGTATGCAAAGACGGTTCTCCAGAGTCAGAAGCTCGCACGAAAAATTGGAATACGCCATTCTCAAATTTCTGTGGATCACCGATAAAAATCATATTGCCATTGCTTTCATTTAAATAGATTTTTTGCTCTAAAATGCTTTTCATTGAGTCAGGAACAACAGTATATTTAACAGCGCCATTTCCATGAATATCTTTATCCATGGCTTTTACCTAAAAATTAGAAAACACATCATTAGGCATAGGTAATTACAATAAAATACATCAAAACCATTTCGTTACAATTGAATCTTTTAGACTGTTAATTTAAACCTGGCAAGTCGGGTATTTTCTTGTAAATATATATATACTTACTGTCAATATGGTATCATTAGGCTTAATTGAAGAGCTTATAACAATTTTGTATTCTTTTAAAAAGAAATGCGGGCTATTGTCATTAACATCTTCGATTGAGACTCTCAGAGTTGCAAAGCCAAATTTACATCCGCCATCAATTGCCTTTAGCTGCAGGACGTATTCGTCTTTGATTTCTCGATCAAATGCAACTTTTGATGTAATTAAACCAGTATTACGATTTATTTCAAAATACTTTTTCATCTCTTCAGACGCAATTTCGTAATAAACACTGGCGTATTGTCCAAAATCATTATCAATTGCTTTGACCTGTAAAAGTAAAGTGCATAATTAGGAAACAGGAAATCTCATTTTATTTAAGTGTACATTTATACGTACCGTGATTATTTCATGTCCATGCGGCATATTTTCCAATATCGATGCTTTATACACAATTTCTTCAAACTGTGGACTATGAACATTTTCCGGAACTAACGTAATTTTTAACCGTGCAAAGCTTGTATGAATTCCATCGGAAATTGAAATATTTAAAATTGTGTTGGGCTTGTCGGTGAAATTCAACATATTTTGTAGCGAAATAATTCCACTTTGCTTATTGATGCTGTACGTTTGTAAATCGTTTCCATCTACAATTTTGTACTGCAGAAAATTAATGTCGGATATATCATCATCAAATGCTCTAGGCAAGGCAACAAATTGACCACGTGTCGCTGCTACTGACAACTTTGTATTGAATGATGGCTCAATAAACTTCGGTGAGTTATCATTCAGATCCTTAACTGCAAGTAAAGTATTTTATTATTATTAAGCATATGTTGCAAAAGTTGTCTGGTGTCGCACACTCTATCATATCTCGAGTACACCTAGCTTGTGAAAAAGGCTTAAATCTATTGTCTCAAATTTGAAAACTGAAAGCCTTATGTGACTTACCACCAATAAATACATTGCATTTCGAAGACAACTGCGGAGAACCATGATCTTTAACGTGCACAACCACGTGATGGTGGGTTTTCAGCTCATAATCCAATGAAGTTTTTAGGTACAAATACCCCTCGCTAACGTCGATGTAAAAAGTATCCGAATCATTGCGACCATCGATGGATTCAATGAAATATGATAGTTTGCCATTTGCACCAGAGTCCCTGTCAGTTGCGTTTATTTTTAATATCTGGGATCCGAATGGAATATTTTCCGGCAAAGTTATGTTATAGTTATCATTTTCGATCTCCGGATAACAATCATTGACATCAATTACTGTGATGGATAACAACACATCGGCATAAATTCCAGAAATACTGTCAGTAGCTCGGATTGATATTTCGTGTATATTCTTTTCCTCATAGTCCAGCTCGTTGACCACATACAAAGAACCTGAAAAAATCCCATAAGAATTTATGTATGAGTGCACATGTTCCAATTTTTGATTTTGCGGGATATTGGTTCGATATCCAAATAATTAAAAATAGAGAGAGGAATGCTTTACCTGTTCTATAGTCAATTTCAAAAAATTGTTCAGCATTGTCAGAGGATATTGTGTAGATCAGTTTCCTTTTCAAGGGGCTCTCAGCTTGGATGGATACAAACAGAGCCGAATACATTTCAACGTCTTCTTTTACGCTAACGGAATAAAATTGCTTTTCAAATATGGGCATGGACCGGTCAATCACCTATTTAATAAAAAATAAAGCTTTGTTATGTTATCTTTGTACAGTTTTTTATAGTTTGCGTACCTTTATTTGAACTGGAACTTCCGTACAGCAGGAAATTACAGCTCCGTCGCATGCGGCAACTGTTAACTCGTATTTTCGATTATGGCCTTCGATACTTTGCTTAATTGACAACTCGCCAGTTTTTCTATCTATTTTGAAAAGTTCACCGTTTCCTTTTTTGAGCTCATACCGAACTTCTCCGTTCTCGGCACTGTCTAGATCTATGGCTTTCACCTTCATTATTATTGTTCCCTTCGCAAAGCCAACCGATACAGAAGCGTAATATGGCATGTTGACAAACATGGGACAATTATCATTTATGTCTTGCACAGATATGTAAACTGAAGTGATTGCTCTGCGAATGCTGGTATTGTCCCGATTAAATATAGATGATTTCGCTTCAACAAAGATCTTATACATATCTTGTACTTCGCGGTCAAACATTACTCCAGTAGTTTTAATAGCTCCGGAAGTTAATCCAATTGCAAACATTTCTGTTGGATTCAGAATTCGGTATTCAACATTTTCGTTCAATGTGTTTCCAACGACATTTATCAATCCAATTGTCGCAACTTTGGTAGTATTTTCAAGAGCCGAAAACTCGTATATTTTCTTTTGAAATACGAAATTTGAATTAACTATTGGTTCAACTCTGATATTTACGAGCAGGATGGTAGAGTACAAGCCATCAGAGGCGCGAACGTGCAAAACGTATTCATTGCTTATAAATTCGTAATTTCTAAAAGAAAAAATATAAAAATTATGACTAGATTTCATATAGGTATAAAGAAAACAAGGTAGTGAATCAGGTATCAATTAGGTATCATCGAGGGTTTAATAATCTTGCAAACTTATGAAATCATCTAGATTGAAGAATTGTGGGAAAATAAACTATGTTAGCTAAAATGCATACAGTTACCTTGTCGTTAATAATCCTGTGATTGGATGTATTTGGAAGCATTCTTGGTTGTTTCCATCAACAATGTCGTAACGAATGACATCGTTATCGGCATCAAATGCAGCAATACGGGCCACAAACACATTTTCGAACGTTGGCAGAAACAAAGTAACATTCAGATCTCTATCTTTAAATACAGGTGGACAATCATTTACATTACTCACGAGAATTATTACGTGAGCTTTTGTATTCGAGTGTAAGTTGGGTTTACCCATGTCATTCACCTACGAAATGTAAAATTGTAAGTTAAAACCAAAGCTTATAGTACAAAGTTGAATTTAAATGCATAATTTAATTAAAATTTACAAACTAGTATCGCTTACCGATACAAAAAATGAATAATTGGTCTTCTTTTCATAGTCTAGACTGCGTAAAATTTCGATAGCTCCTGTAGTTGAATCGATTTTAAACATATTTTTCGCCAAGTCATCAAGGATATTGAACTGCAACATTCCGTTTAATCCGACGTCCGCGTCAAATACATTCAGTGTTAAATGACTGAAAGGCAAAATATTATAGCTTTCAAATATGTACATAGTGTGAAAACTTTCTTAGAAGGATTGTGACCGTAGGCTAAAGCACTCATAAATTTGTGTCCACTTTTAGGATAAAAGAATGCGCTTACCGTTTCTTCTTATCGTCAATTATTTGTACATATGAGCCCAAGCTGGCGGCCTCAGAAACACGTCCTATATATTCGCTTTGCAGAAATTTTGGAGAATTATCGTTAGCATCTAAAACATGAACTATTAAATTTTGGTGCGAGGACTGAGAAGCCATGTTGGTTCCTTTAATGGTTAGGTTGAAAATTCTGAAAGACAAGGTATATATATTAAAATAATTATTATTTGCAAACATTGTTTTAGTGCTTACTTGTTTAGTTCATAGTCCACATTGGCGTTGATAGCAATTACACCTGTAGACGGGTTGATCCGAAAGCTTTCGTTAATGTTACCATCAACAATATCAAAGAAAACTGATGACGAAGAGCGTGCTTCAACTTGAGTTACAAATGATCCAATACTCAAGTTTTCAAACATTTCCAATGAAATAACGTCGGCGAAAAACTTAGGAGGATCGTTATCAGACATGGTAATTATTATATGAACTGGCACTTGAGAGGACAACGGAGGCTGACCCAGATCTACAGCTTTTATTTGTAACATATATTCCTGCATTTTGTTGATGTCCAGGGCGGCGGCTAAATATATAATTCCAAATGTCGAATCAATTTCAAACATGCTTCCCACGTTGCCCGTAATGATAGAATAACGTAGTTCAGCATTTTTGCCACTATCTCGATCGATGGCCGTAACTTGAACCAGTTTGGAGCCTATCGCAGCACTTTCGGGAACTTTACTTTGAATTATTTTTGTCGTGAACTCGGGATAGTGATCGTTGTGATCATGAACATTAACTATGATCTTCGCATAATCCCTCTTTCCTGGCGTTCCTTGATCTTTAACGAACGCAATTAGAATATGTTGTGAGGTCTTCTCGAAATCAAGTTTCTGTGTGACTATTACATTGCCGCTTATGGAATCTATGCGAAATAAAGTTAAAGATGATGGGTCTTGTGTAGCATGTAGTTGGTAAAATAACTTTTTGTCTTCGTCTCTATCAGTTGCATGGAGCTGCATAATGACAGATTCCTCTTCAATGTTCTCAGATATATTAACGTGATATATCTCTTTAGTAAATTGCGGAGCATTGTCGTTCGTATCGACAACTTGTATAAATAGCCAAGTGCGTGCTGTATTTGAGCCATCAGTTACACTAATAGACAGATTGTAGGATGTTTGTGTCTCATAATCCAAAAACTTTGATAGCAGCACATTTCCAGTATCTCTGCCAATGTAAAAATGATTCCCTTCGTTTCCGCCTAAAATATATAAGAATGAAATAAGCTGGAATATTAATATTATTCACATATCACTTACCACTAATATTAAACCATAGCTGGTCGTTATCTTCATCAAATGCCAGAATCTGGGTCACCAGGAAGCCAGGTTTATCATTTTCCGTCAGATCTACAATGTTATTTATAGACTTCTTCGCTATTGCAGGAGGGTTCGGAGAATTGGAAGCTACACGAATAACACCTATATTAACTAGCGTGGTTTGGCTTTTCTTGGGGTTTCCATTGTCTTCAGCCTTAACACTAATTTCAAATTCAGAGTCAGGCTCTAATGTCTTTGTAAAAAAAATGTGTCCACTAAAGCTATCGATACGGAATTTATTTTTTTTCTTTCCCGATTTTATTGAATATGTTATGCGACTATTTTCACCGTCATCATTGTCAATTGCGTGAACCTGTTAAACAAAAATCAGATAAGTTTCAATCGAATTGCGAATTGAGAGTCGGGACAAACAGTTTTATATAAAGAGAACGCTATACGCACCTGAAATATAGATTCGTTCATGTTTGTCGTTGAAGGAACTTGAACTTTGTAAACACGTTGATCAAACACTGGGCTATTGTCGTTTATGTCTAAAACGGACACCACAACACGCGTAGTAGACGTCAATATGGGAGATCCGTTGTCAGATATAGATACCTGAAAGACATTAAGTTTACGGTTTAACAAAGTTTACCTTAAGCGCGCATTAAGTAACTTTCTGTATTTCATTACAAAAATATAAGTATGTATAAATTATAAGATAAAGTCCTGAGTATGGACTATATATCAAAAGTTTGCTTCCCATAGCATAATATATACTTATATAGTAATTATATCATGGAAAGGTCGCCAAAAACATCATTTAATAGCATAATATATATATACAAGCCAAAATAGATGCATTTTCGTCCTGCTAAGTCCCAACTGCTTTAAATTCCAAGTAATTGCTTTTAATAGAAAATTGATTTCCATAGTTAAAGTGGGATTCTGGTGTTCAGCTTCCGTCAATGATTATTCTCCTCCCAATGCTTAATCTCCTCTCTTTAGACAATTATAAATGAATGCTAGGGGTAATATTTATTTATAAATGTAAGCACGCGGAATTGACTCCTCAGAATAGAGACGACCGTAACTAAATAGCCTTCTATTCCCAGCTATTTATTAAAAAGGTCTAGTCTTAGTCTGTATTCGTTTTAATACTGCGCAACTTCCTGTTAAATCTGATTTTCTTTATTACTGTTTTATAACTCACCTCCAAAATATGTTCGGATTGATTCTCTCTGTCTAGTTTTCGTTCCGTCGTTTTAAGCAATCCTAAATAAAAACGACATCATTTGCACATTTAAAATGATATAAATTCCTGGTTGAACTCACCTGTATGCGGCTCTATGTCAAAGTATCCTACATGATTTCCAGAAGTAATGCTGTAGGTAATTGTTTGTAAAGGATCAATGTCGGGATCTATTGCTTTGAGTTGAATAATTTCAGTTTTTCCGGAGGTGCCCTCGGTTACATTTACGTAATAGACTGGTTTGGTTGTTAATGGAATGTTGTCATTTTCATTTTCAACTTCGATATAAACCTAAAGGAAGCATAATATTATTATCCAGGTTTTATTATTTAAAAATGCTCACCTTGACACAATTACTGAGTGGAACTATCGCATTATCCTGAGCGCATAAAGTCAACCAGTAAAAGTTCTTCGTTTCGGCATCGAGTTGGGTTAAAGAGTGAATAGAACCTGAGGAAGAATCTATTTTAAAACCAGTTGCTTCGATTTCTTACTTCTTACCTTGATCATTTACAGAGAAAATTCCTAGTCCATCTCCGCCAGTGATTGAATAAGTTATCTTTGCATTTATATCCATTCCGTCCATATCCCGTGCGGTAATGTTCATGACCAAAGTGCCTTTGGGCATGTTCTCTCTTATTTTACCCTCATAAGCAAAGTCTTCGAACTCTGGCGCGTACCGATTTTCATTGACATCAATAATTTCTATCACTATGGGCATATCGGCTGTCAATGAAGGAACTCCACAGTCTATAGCGCTTATCACAAGGTTGTGCACCTGACGGTTTTCATAATTTAAATAGCCTTCGGTGCGTATGGCACCCGAGTGCTTATCAATTTTGAACAGATTCTTATCCTGTGTATCCTCCTTGAGTGAGAAGAGTATTTCTGCATTTTCACCCATATCCTTGTCAATTGCCTCGATTACAGCCACAACAGTACCTCGCGGCACATCTTCGCGAATTTTGAACATATACTCTTGCACCCCGAATATTGGCGCATTATCGTTGACATCGTCAACTAAAATATAGACAACTGCTTCCGCTGACAATACAGGATCCCCACAATCTTTAACAACTATGTGTAATTCATATTTATCTGTCTGCTCGCGATCTAAAAGCTCACTCAAAACAATACAGCCGGTTGTTTTATTAATAGTAAATTCTTTAAATTCGACAGCTAAGGTATATGTTATTTCTGCGTTTATTCCCAGATCTGCGTCGGTTGCGTGCACACAATACACGACGCTTCCCTTTGGAGCATTTTCTGTTAGGCGAAGTGTAGCTAACGACTTTTGTAGGACGGGGGGATTATCGTTTGCATCGGTTATGGTTATGGGTAGTATTTTCGAGTCCGATTTGGTCGGGTGACCCAGGTCATAGACAGTTATGTTTAAAATATATTCGCTCAAGCGTTCTCTATCCAAGTAGCCAATTATCTGTAGCTCGCCACTGTCAGGATCAATGCGAAATACCGAATCGTAGTCGCCGTCTGCAATCGCGAAGACAAGCTTTCCATTATATCCCAAATCTCGGTCTCTGGCTTCGATCACAGCCACCGTTGTTCCCAATTGAACACTTTCGTTTAGGGTCAGTTCTTGGGGAAAGTTTATAATTTCAGGCTTATGGATATTTTGGCCATATCTGCTAGGCGTCAGTGCCAAGTCGTTTACTTCAAGGAACGAAACATTCCGTACGTTGTTTTTCTCGGCCAACGCCAATGTTTCCGCCAGTCTTCTTGCTACGCCAGTTTCCCGACACTCGAATGTCCCGTACCCGTGCAATAAATTGATGTGTTCCCTTGAGTAATCCATATCAAGATGTACATTGATACTCAGCTCATCTGAAAAGTGAGTCCCATCTGTGGCCGACACTCTTATGACTCGATCGTTGACAGCAACATCCATTAGATTGCAGCCAATAGAAAAAGTTCCCGAGTTTGAATCCAAATTAAAGCAGCCATCTTCATTGCCCGATATTAACCGATATGATATAACATCTCCCATGTCCAGATCAATTGCAGAAATAGTGAACACTTCCGAGCCAATTGGAGCAGATTTGATTACTTTTCCATAGCAGTTAACTCGCTCAAATTGCGGCCTATTGTCATTCACATTCTTTACAATAATCTCCAGTGCGATTTCAGTTTGCCTTCTGTATGGCAATCCCCAATCGGAGGCGCGTATCAAGAGCGTATAGTTTCTGCGCATTGTTTCATAATCAATTAGGTTAGTTGTTTTTATCACTCCGGAAAAGTGGTCTATCTCGAATGGAACTTCATTTAGATTTGCTATACTATAGGATATGTATGCATTTTCACCGGAATCCCTGTCCTTCGCTGTGAGCTTTGTCACGAATGAGCCGGCTAATTCATTTTCATTTATATATATGACTTTATTCATGTTCTCAAAGATTGGATCGTTATCATTCATATCCTCGATGGTAATTTTCACTTTGGCAGAGGATTGCTTCCGGGATCCGACGTCCGCTTGGTCGATGGCAGATACAGTCAGTGTGTAACTGGATTTCGTTTCGGCATCGAGCTGCTTTTGTGTATATAACATGCCGGAGTCCGGATTTATGCGAAACTCTCCGCCTTCGTTGCCACCTACTACTTCCAGATAAACCAAAGCGAATTTTCCCAAATCGGGATCGCTAACTTTAAGTCTTATGACTGGCATGTTGATTGGGGCTGTTTCCGGAATCGAGACTTCGTAAATTTCCTGTGTAAATATTGGAACATTTTTGATTTCCGGCAGTATTTGAATCGTAACTGTTTTAAATGTAAATCTGGAGGGTGTGCCAAAATCTTCGGCTCGCAGTGTTAAGTTGTAGGCAAAATGTTGTTCAGCTAGCTTTGCGAATTTATTCAGCTCAATATAATACTCGTCTCTCGTCTCTGCGGGCAGTAACTGAAATGTGCCATCTGGATTTCCGTCCAATATTTCCAATTTCTGTATCTCTCCATTTTTACCAGCATCCTTATCATTTACTCTTACTATTCCGTAGATCAGAGAACCCGAATTCGGTATCACACTCGAGAATGTTTTTGCATATATTTCGGGTGCGTTTAGGTTAACCTTAAGGTGCAAAAAAGTGAAATAAAGCAATTAACATAATTAAATAAACAGTTACTAGAAGTATTGTAAAGTATTGCTACAGATGGAACCTTCTCTAGCATTGGGGGGGAATATATCTATTGGCATGGGCGTAACTGGGCGGGGCAGGCAATAAGGACATCTTTTTAATGATCTTGGTGGTTGGTAGAACTGTTGGAACAGCAATATATTTAATCCACATTCACATTTTTCTTGTTATTTTGATCCTCTCCTCCCTCCCTTCCTCCACCGCCTGTGTCTATATAAGTAAGAATGTATGTAACGTCTGCTAGTATCTGGATACAGGGTATTTCCTAGTCGCGCAACTAACAAATAGAGCAATCTTACTCTTCTGATTTTTTTCTGCTTTTACCCACAAATACTCAAACAAAAGAAGAGCGTTAAAACTTGTAGTTGTAAACTGGTATTATCCATTCAAATATTTATTCACCTTGATTTTGATTCAGAAAACTTTTTTCCGCAATTATTTATAAATGTAATCGTGAAGAGGACAGATTTGAAATTGACGCCGTGTTATTTTTTGGCTCAGCTTGTTCCAACGAACCCTTTTCGAGCCTTGGCAATCCCGGAGGTATAAAATGTTGGCCGCCCTATCAAATCGAACTAATTATAATGTAATCTAACCAGTTATAGCAAAAGACTAAGCAGAGCAACGCCAGGTCATACCTGCGAGTATGGTCATGGCTGAAAGACTTAGCAGGGCAACGCCGGGTAATGCCTGCTAGTATAGATATAATGAAAAACTAAGCCAGGTTCTCCTGGTAATACCTGCTAGCATAGACATACATACATATAAAGGGTTTACTTGAATTTTAAAATGACTTCTATAATTAAGTTTGGGAAACATTCAAATTTATGGAAATCCCTTTTTTGTTCAATACGTGCTCTCGTTAAGAGTCTCCGAATCGGAGATACCCTGCACCTTACTCCGAATTATATTCTGATTGTCTCAGTATGATAGACGAAAGAACATGTTAAAAATCGACTTTAAGTAAAGTTGTCACAACTAAGCGAAGGGTGATTAATATGTTAATATATCAATATATATTGATAAAGCTCATTCATAGTAATTACCTGTTTCACGGTTATGGAAACTCTCGCTTTGCTGGCCTGATGGTGCTGCTGGTTAATGGCAGAACCTCTGTCATTGGCCAGAACCGTAAGCTCGTAGTGGGAATTCTCGGCATAGTTGAGCTGCCGCAGGATGGTTATGTCTCCAGTAGTCGGGTGAATGGCAAAGCTTTCGCTGTCTATTAGAAAACTATAATAGATTTCGCCATTGATGCCCAAGTCGGCATCATCCGCAATAACTTTTAAAATACTGTGGTGTTTCGGAGTATCCTCAGGAACAGTTACCGCATATTCAGTTGGATAAAATAATGGACTCAGGTCGTTTCGATCCAACACCTGTACATGAATCGCCGTTTCGGTTTCGTAACTTGAGATGTTTTTACCGCGCGCATAGCTAATATGCGCGCGAACTTTCAGATTATATTCCTCGGTTTTTTCTCTGTTCAGGACGACATTGCTCGTTCGTGTGCGAATACTTAGGAAGGCAAAGTTGCCGACAAGTCTTTCTTCGGCCTTAAAGAGCTTATCCTTATCGCCGCTTATTATTCTATATTTAACGTCGTATTTTGCGTCAACCGTAATGCCGGCCAAGTCCTCATGTAATACGCCCTTGGCGTACGTTTTGCCCAGACTGTTCTCCGGTATCGTAACATTATAGACTTGATGCCTAAAGTCGGCCCTTTGATCGAAGTGTGACCTCTGATTAAGGCTTGAACTTCCATCGCCCTCGTCCGTTGCAAATGCAGGTTGAATTAAGCAGATAAAACTTATTAGTGATGTCCACTGAAGTAGAAAGGCTTTTTTTCTCTTAACCGTTTGGGCATAATTGTTTAAATGCATATTAGACATTAGCTATGTTTGTCCACATGGTATTCAGTCCTAAAAATAGAGAGTAATTAAAACAACGTACACCTTTAAAGCTTTGCCTTAAAGCTAATTAACTAACTAGTTGTTATAAAGTTAGCTGTCAAATGTTTGCCTGCTGCCAGTGCGGGGCCGGAATTTCAATTAATTTGTTACGATGAACCAAACCCTAAACCAAAATCAGTTGCCCCAAAAGAATGTCTAAAAATATTACAAGTCCGACTGCCCTAGTCGGCTGTTCCCGACTAACAGATACCCTGTTCTGTAAGTTCTTCCATCTTTCTTCTATATACAATATGGCATCTACTTTTCTTCCTGTTTTTGTGCGGATATTTATGCAAGTTTCAGGGCATAAATGTGGCATCTATTCAAGTCCAGGAGCGAGAGTCTTCCTACCAAAGAGCTCCTAGCTCTCATAAGCCCAAAAAAGTCTTTCAATATCTGTCTCATGGTCTTGGGGTGGATTATCTATCCGCGCAGGCTGAAGCTTGGTCTACGTCACAAATTTCACGTTATATTAAACTTTTCCGGAGAAGTACGTATTCTTATTTACGGATCGTCATCAATCGATTCGGTTATTGATGCTCAGCAAGAATATTCAAGTTTTATAGGCGTCGAGAAGCCCTTCTGTCTGTTACATACATTTGCATAAAGCCATAATACCCTTTCGACTTATTCGACTTCAATAGATTTCTCCTCAACCTGACTATTGAAAGAGCGCAAATGAATCAGATTTTGGTAAAGACTTCATGTTAACCAAGTTTAATTGAACTAAAACCGAATTTAAATCAAATTCTGTGAAGAATTTCAGGTTTTGTTCAAGTAAATGGATGTCAATTTTAACGAATTTTTCCTTTTTCCCCGTCCGGATGGACTGAAGTATAAATAAGAATAAGAATAATAACTAGGCTTCAATGTATCGCAGATTTTTTTACACGTTGTCAAATATTTATATCATGCAACTTGGACAGTGTAAATTTTCTTACTTTGTTTACAAAGACAGTAAAACTTTGTATGGAGACAACTGCATCGAATTACTAAATCGAATCCCAACTGAATAATTATACCAATACTTTTTAAACAAGTTCTTGTTTTTATAGTAACTTGACCAAACTTTATAAACCAATCAAGAATGTTTGCTATTGACACGACGAAGATTCAATGCCCAATATGGCTTAGAATTTTTATACCATGAACCCATTAAAAATGGGTAAAAAGGGTATTATGTTTTTGTGCAAATGTATGTAACAGGCAGAAGAAAGCATCTCCGACCCCATAAAGTATATATATTCTTGATCAACATCAACAGCCGAGTCGATCTAGCCATGTTCGTCCGTCCGTATGTATGAACTCAAGGATCTCCTATAAGAGCTAGAGCTAGAAATTTTAGCTGCAGGTCCTCCTAGTGCCTACGCAGATCGAGTTTGTTTCCGATATTCGATAACTTGCCCCGTTTCCAAGTAATCGATAAAAATCTATATCGAAATTCTGTTTTTTGAGCAATTTTGGTAAATAATAAGAGCTAGAGACAGCAAACTAGACATGTAGCTTCTCGAATAGTATATATATTTGCATTTGGTGTTGGAAGAAGAGGGTTTAGGGTATCCCCTAGTCGGGTGCTCCCGACAAGAACCTCTTACTTGTTTACGAGACAAGAATCGCCTTTGCAGATGTTGGCAAAACAGTGAAGATTGTAATTGCTGTGTTTGGTCGAGATATCATACAAAAGAGAAGAGTTTTTCAATTAAAATATCAAGTCCCGATATCCACATTTTCAACATTTCCCATGTGTTAGTCGATCTTAAAGCCAAGTTTGGTCAAGTTATATACAAGTTTTTTGTTACAGGAACTTAATTTTTGAAAGTTCGTTCTAATGACAGTTTCATAAAGGATATAGACAATATAACAATAGCTTTAAAACTGGCCGACTAGTTATAGAAATAAACATATGGATATGGCTATATGGATTTGTCTATTAATCCTGGCCAAAGGGAATAAACAAGTATTTCTGCAGCCTGTAGACAAAGCATGCAGTTTTACTTTAGCCTCATACTCGACATACAAATGGACGGATTTGGCTGGATCGAAACGGAGCCCAGCCTCAGCCTGACTTCTTCGTGCCATTTAATTTCGTCGCTCTTGAAGCCAGAGATAATTTCGATAGAATCATATAAAGAACTACAATTATCTTTTTATTTGATTGGCTATATTTATTAAACGCCTTGCCATATGCGCGATTTGTGTATCTTGCACAGGGAAGCCCCGGGTCCCTGTAGAATACGCTGTTGCGCTCGTAAGAAGCAGATCCCGCCATCCTGCGCAGGGTCATGCTCTCTGACCGCAAGATGGGGGTCACAGAACGACTCGACTATTGATGCAATTCATACTTTATCCCCACAAAGAATATCCTTCTTATCCGGGTCCAATCATATACTTCAATTATCCAAACAACAAATTTTTGATCAAACCAGATTTGGTTCAGGTTTAGGTTCGGTTGCAGCTAATCCGGTTTTGGGGTTTAGTTCATGGTAATTATAAGGTTGGAGTCCGGGGTTCAAACCGGTTCGATTCAGAAATCGGTTTGCAGCCTTGCTATGAACAGCTTTCAGGTTGTGCATACACATGTTTGTTTTTGTATGTTAATCAACAAGTTAATTGCTTTTTTAACATTTGGTAACACTTTTACAGAGTTTAATTAGAAAATATTATAACCCTCATCACTGTTTCACAGTTTCCGCAGCAATTATTTTTGACAAATAAGTTTTGTGCTGAATTGGGGGAATTTTTTGCAAGCAGGCTACTAAAATATATATATATATAGATATGTAGCTCAAGCTATATTATTCTCACTTCACAAAAACCATGTTAAATTATTCAGGGCTTTACATATTGGTTTCTCTCCTCTGCTCGCAAAAAAAGAATGCCTGCACAGAAATAACAGTCCGAACTCACACTAACTTAAAATGGTAGGAAAAAGTCCGATCACAGGTATGACAGTTTGTTGTAAATGTTGTCATGTATTTCTATATACCCATACATACATATGCATGTAGCCACATACATACATACATACGCACTTTAAGTTACAAGAACGATGTTAGCTGTGCCCCAGTCGCTGGGCAAGTGCACGGACAGATGTTGCTGTTGCTGGACGAGTTTTGTGCCGGCGATTTCTCTTTGCATCTGTTATATTTCGTTAGGTAAGCACAATTCATTTATTTTTATTAGTTTTAAACTGCATTGAGGCATATCCACGCATTGCATATGTTAGCTTAGCTCAACTTTTTTGTTGTCGAATTCTAAGTTCGGGAGTGGGAATTTAAATTACTTAATTATTACAAATTAAATTTTGAACATCTGATATGGCACACACTTTGTAAATTTAACTGGGTTCACTGTTTACATTGATGCCTTTGATTTTTACATTTTAACACAATTTGTTTTTCACTTGTTCGAAATATTTACAAGCGAACATATGCGTGTCTGTATGTATGCGTATGAATGGTGGGTGAATAATGTTAGCACTCTATCGCGAACGAAGTTAACGATGGTAGATCGGCAGTTATCGATTATTTACCACACACTTCACGATCTTGGCGTTGCCAGACATACAGTTCGGCTTATAAATTACATGTGTATTTTATGAGTTACCACTTAAAAGATATCTGATATTTTCAATTGTGAGCTGTAATCTTTTAATTTTGTTATAGGTTGCCGAATTATTTTAAATATTTACGTATTAAAAACAAGCCATGTGGCGGCGGCTTAGCGTAGCACAACAGAGCTAGCTTGCACACTCACACAAGCAGAGTGTGTCATACATATATATATTAAGTATGTATGTATGTATGTACGTATGAATGAAATTAAAACAAACAAATGGCCCTTGCATGAATAATGAATCAAAATTGTAATGCACTTAACGAAATATGAGAAATAGACTATTTTATTTAGATCACCAAATCGACTCTTTCAAAATATTGGTGCAACACAAATTTGTAATTTATGAACATATACAAACACGTTCACATGCATTCACACATAAGTTTGTATGCACTTTGTAATAAAATTATATATATGTATGTATGTACATATGTACATGTGTATTTTGAACAATATTTTCATACTTTTTAAATATTAATTATTTTCACAGAAACCACGCAAAACACATCGCTGTTGTGATTATTGAAATCAAAGCGCTATTATTATATTTATGTATGTATGTATGTACGCACGCACAGCTCGTTGAATTGCTTTCAAAGCGTCCGCGACGTACGACCGCACGTATGAACTGCGCCAGAGTGTGTAACTGTGGGTTTCTTACTCGATGGTCAAACATGAACGAACAGTATCAATCCCTTTTACCTACTTAACTGCTATTAACAGACCATACCAAAGAGAGCAGTCTTAGAAATATGTGTGCATGTGTGTGTGTGTTATTTTTCTGTTTACGCTCTGTAGTTCAACATTACAACATAACATTTGCATGTTGCAACATCGAGCTTCAGTTAAACTAGTCTTATACCCAAGAATAATGGTTTCACAAGAGGTCTCATATTCGTCTTATATAGGTTCGTGTTCGGGCTTATAATACAAATGGCAAAAATATTGTTACATACTTTAAGGGGAATAAAATAGTACAATAAAGCACAGCTACGAATCCTTAGAATATGCATTTTGAAAGTATTTATTATGTATATATTATATATATATACACATAGTATATTTAATATGTTTTATACTTATATCCGGAATATCCGGCTCGCCCAGCTATTTTATATATTTTCGAGGTAATTAAATAGTATTATTTCTTTGCCAAATGAAATAGAATTAAATACAAATATTCTAAAAAAAATCCTTTTGAATGAATCTTAGTTCCCATTATTCTCTGAAACATGGAGAAATACTGTTTTCGCTCCTTCTTAAGGGAAATACTTTTAGAATGAATTTTTCTTTCCTTTCAGAAAATTGCGGAAATCATAAAAGGACCAATATGAGTCAAGTTTCAGCTTTGTTGCAAACCTTTCAGCGCTCTAAAGGAAAATTTTAGTTTCCTCTCAGAACCATGGGGAAATACTAAAAGGACGAAAGTTAGCCAAGTTTCAGCTTTGTCGCAATCCTTTTACCGGGAAATACTTTTGGAATGAAGTTTAGTTTCCTCTGCCTGTGCTACCCGCGCCACACTATTGGAAATTTGTTGGTTAAGACTTTTATGCTTGTTGGGACGATGGATATGACCTTGTCGTATTAGCTCGTCATCCTGATCAAGGATTTATATACTCGGCATTAAGATTTACTTTGATTCGCGGCCAAGCACCTGTAGCAAACGGGTTGTTGGCAGGAACTTACAGCAAGCCATACCAGGTTTCCGCTTCGCGGGCCATAGCGCGCCTTTCTTACCCAGGATCACTTCAACTAAGCCAAGCTTGCTGCCTCTTCGGTTGATGATTCGGATGACGTTGAATCCGACTCGGATTACGATATAGTGGCCAGTACTGTTGTTCACCATGTCCCAATTGTATGGATTAACGCCTTTAACAGCCAAACAGCACTGTTAACGCTTTAGGGCCTTTAGGCCTTGCCCTCAAACAACGAGCTCTCCCGGCCAACCAAAAGAGAGACAAGCAACAACAACTGTTGGAATCAATCAATATCCGACATCAAAGCCCCAGTGCTCCGCAGGAAGGAGGAATGCCAACGTCCGCTTTCAAGGACATGACCAAGGCAATTGACAGACTGACAGACTCTTTATACATCCTGATCTGGAATGCGATATGATCCTGCGCGACTTCTTGCAGTGTGTGGCCTTTGACCGTAGACGAAGTCCATCCTACTTAGACCGTACCCTTTGTCAAGGACTACCTGATGGTAGAATCTCAGACTCCTAGGAGCTGCATAGCGATGCGGACTTGCCAAACTAAAGGCTGCTCTCCGAACATTCCTCAGTTCCTGTTTTTCAATGAAAGATAGACAAGTCCATCCACCTAAGCATCGATCTGCAAAAGTATCTGGACCTTGACGATGCTGTGGACCTTTTGACTAGAAATATCCAAGAAGCAGCTTAACACCAGGGTCCTAAAGTCACAACGCCCTGTTAATAGATACAGATTAATAAATACAGATTACAGAGAAATCAGCACAAAGGAGTACAAGGTAAAACACCAGAGAGTAGAGCACTTTGAGCAGAAACTGGGAAAGGCTACGGGGTCTCTTAAGTGGCAACCACAATAGCAGGTGCCGATCAAGGACTTGCTGATAAGTGGAAGGCGTGATCGACGTGGTTAAACATTTGCCAAGAAAAAAATCCCCTTCAAGGCTCTACCGAATCGAGCTATCTTTTTTATTGCATTGATTACTCTTCGGTCAGATGTCGGCTGGCGATGATTCTGATGATCCATAAGCTTGGCAAGGAGGAGGGTGAACGATCTCTGACGCAAAAGCAGATTCTACCACAATTAATAAAACAGTATATAAAATATATAAAATGTCATTTTTTCTGCTATTAGACGGACGAAGCAATAGAGTTGTATTTTTCCTCATGTCTTTTCTGTTTTTTTTTGTTCGCCACTTGAGAGAAAATTAACCCTCCAGATAAATAAAAACTGGCGGTTATATCAGACGGTAGCCAAAATGGGATTAAATCACTTTAAAGTTGTTTTCATAGATTCGGCATAATATTTATTCTAAGCTTAATGACAATTTAGAAATGTTAGCAACGCATACAAAGTGTATTCAAAAAATTCTACTTAAATTCGTCACATTTGAGCTGTCAGTAAAAATTTTGTTTTGTTTCCGTTGTTTTCATTTGGTAGCCACATTTACTATCGGAGGATTACATTTTTCTTACCTTGCGTGACCGATGTTTTAGCAACTGAAGCATAACAGATTTTTAGAGTATCGATACTATCGACAGAGTAATCGATTGCTTGGCAGCTTTAGTGTGGTTCATGGAGTAAAAAAATTGCTGCCTAAATATGATTGAAATAAACAAAACTGCAATTGGAATTGCAGCGGGTCTGGCTGGAACACTATTTATTGGTTATTGCATTTATTTTGACAACAAACGCCGCAGCGAACCGGATTACAAAAAAAAAGTTCGCGATCGTAAGTACATTGAGCACCACAATGTGCATTTTGTTATCTATATATATATGTATATAATTATAATATTTAGGCCGTCGGCGCAACCGTAAAGCTGGATCTACCAAGCAAGGAATGCCAAATTTGAATGACCACGAAGCTATAGAAAGGTAATTGTGAAATACTCAATTTCTATATTACATAACGAAGGATGCACGTGCGTGCGTGCGGTCATGTTACATACATACATACACAAATGCGTATGTGTATGTATAAAGTGTTTTTAAGAACTCGCAGGCTAGTTTTTGCATAAATAATTATCAATTATAACGGGTGTGAGACATGCGTGCACAATGTCCACAGCAACCAAATTAGTTTCTAGGTGGATTGAAGTTTACAGTCAAGAGTTTTCATTTAACGGTGTCACAGTTCCGACACATTTGCTAATTGGATTCCTATTTGATTTTTATGTATGATAAAATGTCCTCAATTGATGGGTTAATAATCCAAAGGCATCTCCCAAGCAGTGACTCTCAAACTATACGAATAGGCAATATTATTGGCTCGATCTTTGATACCTGTAATTAACTTGAACGTTTTGATTATTAACTTTGGCGGCTTTTTGTGCAATTAATATGCATAGACATGCCTATATACAAAGATGAATGAAAACCAATTGAACATCTCAAGTTAACAACAATACATTGCTATGCACCACGAAGATAAAGTCAACCTGTAGCAGGTGTGTGGTAAAACCTCCCACGGATTGTTCCTAGAGTAGCTTGAACATCCCAGCAGACATGTACAAATGTGCGACATGTTTCTATATATCTATCGCATCTATTTAGTCTGATGTTGGTTCAATATATTGCTCATATGGTAAGAGCATAAGACAAAAGCCTTACGTGTGTGTGATGATGTCATGGGTATTATGGGTATCAACGTAGACATTCATACTTTAGTTCTGTGACAATGTCAGCATTACCGCGTCTGTTCTGCACGCAGCAAGAATGTCGTATTCAGCCGGATTGGATCGCTTGGCCTTTCGGCTATATCAAATGTTTGTATAGATATGTCCGCCAAGCTCAGCAAAGGCTCAGCAAATCCTTTTCAGCATCATTGGAACAAATATGCCTTTAGCCAGCCAATGAAGAAATCTAAAACTTCCTCAGGCGTTGAGTTGTCTTTTAAGAAATGCTGGTAGTATATTTAGGTTTAAAGCTTCAGTTTCAATTCTGACAGCTGCAATAGTTAAAAAAAGTTGCAAAAGTATTAATTAAATGTGCAATATGTAAAGTATATTAATGTGTGCAGAGTTTCGAGAAAATGTTTGTATATATACATATACTCATACGCTTAGACATATTGTTCGTCGCTTCAGATATATTTGTCTAGCAAAGCGTGAAGTTGTAAGTCTTAAAATTGCTCGTAGTTGACCTATAAAGATCAAGGCAGTAATATTGTGACGACGTTTTAAGAATAATACTTAATTTACCGTTATAAATTGATTAGTATAAGGCTATTTTTCAATTAAAGAAATCAACTAAAAGATGAGTATTCACCCAAAGAGCGAGAAGTTTATAATGTTGTATGGCTTTTGCTTTTAATTTTAAACGGTATGAGAACAATATTTTGTGCTTCGTTTCAGATATTTCCTTCAAGAAATTCAGCTGGGTGAGACCCTGATAGCTCGTGGCGATTTCGAAAGTGGCGTCGAGCATTTAGCAAATGCCATCGTTGTATGTGGCCAGCCTGCACGCCTCCTGCAAGTGCTTCAATCCTCTTTACCGGCTCAAGTGTTTGCAATGTTGATTATCAAAATGCAAGAATTCGGTAATCGGGCCACAGAATCCAGCGATGGATTGGTTTCGGGACCACGCTCGAGCCAAAATGAGACCTCTTCAAATATTTTAGAAACTTCCGGAAATGGAGCAATTGATGATTTAGAGTAATATTTGAAAATAAACAGATGAGCCTGGCATATATATTTGAACAAAAATCGTTAAAGGCTTTATATTATAATTTAATAAAGTTGGATACAAGTGTATTGTATAAATATTGAATTCGAAACGTAACGTATTCATATAATCAAATAATAATCATTTATCGTTATAATAATTCTATTTATTCTGATTTTCCAGACAATACTGAGTCACTCACACAAAATGTGTTATGCACTGAGAAAGGATTCCCCCTCCCCAAACAGATCGGGAGTTTTAGTTATCACGAAGCATAACCAAATTAACAGATTTATTAGAAGGTAGTCCCTCTGGATATATCTTAAAACTTTCTTACTATCCGTAAAGTATCTTTTTACAACTCTGTCGACGAGAGTTTCGCGAAGGTGAAATTCGGCTCTAAATGCGACTTAGGGCATTGATGATTCTTGTGATTCTATCGATCAGAGCTAAGAGCCTAGATATAATACTTGCCAAAACTCTACGAGGCTGCTGAAAGGTTTTCCTTTGAGGAACTGGCGCCAGTTGTGGTAGCCTTTATGTACCGAAAGTCATTCAGATACTTAGTGGCCTTTGATTTACTGTGTGAAGGCAGACCTCTACTACGTAACTTATCGGAAAAGCGAAGCGTATATTCTTATCAATAAAAACGCAAATAGGAGGGAAATTCCTCTACCTTAGCTAAGGTAGCACCCAACTCAGCAGCGAAAACGTCCACTGGGGCCACCTGCGGTCACTAGTATGTGTTTAAACAGAATTGAAAACTCGAGCTCACCTTGGGAGCTAAGTATAGCAACATTGCAGCTTAGCACCCTGCTGGTAGAAGTGGATGGTTAAATGTCAAACACGTATTCTGTCGCAGCTGCCAACTCGCTAAATGTGGTAGGGACAATCGTCAACAAGGTCACTTGCTTCAATTTAGGCTGGCAGAGTTGTACGTAATTTCCTACCGACAATCTAGTCCACGGGCGTGGATGACCTGATATATTGATGATATACTAGGACTGTGATATAGTATTGCCGAATGACCTCACTGAAGGAAAACGAGGCAGCGGTACACCTCCGTTGGAGCTTCAGACTGACTACATGACCAGGGTACACGCTAAAGAATGCACATTAGGCTTACTATAGGCCATGAGGCCTACGTCAAGCGGTCGGTGATGTAAACAGATGGGGTAAGTTTCTCCCAGTCTACTTAGTTCTAGCTCTTCACCAGAAAACATAGAGATGTGATAAAGCAACAACGAAGACGATGGAAGCATTGCTAAACTAGGAAACTAGTATAGGAAATCTCTGGACTTAAGTTGTTGTACAAGTTAAATGATACGGACTGTTAGGTGTTATTATTAATTGTCTGATCCGTCTGGATCGGTCTATTCGTTCTTATAATGTACGCTTCAACAATTATGAAGCCGCGGAGTCATGCACTGGCCGTTGACCGGTCGTAGTGCAGACTTGGCATCTTCTGCCAATTTTGATTTCTGATGCAGTTAATCAGCTTGTCCTGTACAGAGTTCAGGACTAGACTAGTTAGACAATTGTCTTAACTTGTGCTTTCGCATTTAGGATAAAAGATCAAAGTAACCGTTGGGTGAATTGACGAGATAGATTATATAAAATATTTATTTTTCAGAGCACACTTGTTTATAATTTATAAGCTTACAGCGATCGTAAAACATTTCTAAATCGATCCAAAACAATATTTGCATGGGCTTCCTTAAAGATTAAAGCTGGGCGGAATCGAATGGAAACTTCTCCACAGCCACCTGTTTGAATGCCATTCAGCCGTAATGCGCTGACTATCGAGTCCCTTACTTTGGAGTTGGAGCAGTTTACAGCTAAGAATGTTCCACGTCCTCGGGTAGAGTTCAATAGTTGGGGAAATTCGCTTTCTAAGTTTAATAGACCCTGTTTTAAAACTTTGCCAGCGGCTTCAACATTTGCCATTAATTTCTCATCTTTAATAACTTTCAATATTTCTTCCAAAAGAATTACTTTTCCTGGATCACCCATCCATGTGTTGAAAATTCTGTAAGGTTCTTTTGGTGCGAAGTCATCATTATGGAAATATCCTCCAAGTTGCAGTTTTTTACTAAACGTAACCACATCAGGCGGATACTCGAGGTTGAAATGTTCGTGGCACCAAAACTTGCCAGTGCTTCCGCCTCCAGTTTGAACCTCATCAATCAAAAGTGCCACGCCGTTAGTCTTACAAATCTTCTGCAGAGCTCTGAAAAACTCAGGCGAAGCTTCGTTGTCACCGCCCTCACTTTGAATGGGCTCCACAATAACACCAGCAACGGGCTTATCTTTCTTTTTATACTCCTCTATAAGACTTTGTACTTCACTTAAGCACTTCTCATCCTCTTTTTTATTTTCCGCAACGTTATCCTCCAATGGATACTTGTATAGCGGAAATGATGCAATAGGCCAGTCAAAAGAAGGAACATCAATTTTGTGTATATATTTTGAATGTGTTGTAGATAAGGCTCCTAGTGTTCGACCATGAAAAGCTCCTTTGAACGAAAGAATACTGAGGTTCGGGGCGCCAGGTGGCATATTAATCATGCATGAGTTCATCTCTTCTGCAGTGAATCCTTTTTCTCCACGAATTTTAGTTTGGTACCTGAAGAAATTATAACACTACCATTAAATGCATGACAAATAAAATACAAAATTGAATTTTAGTTTATCTATGGTAAAATGTTTCTCAAAATGGGCTTAAAACTTTACATACCACAGGAAAATGCTCTTGAAAGCATTTTCGTTTGAGCATGATCCACACATCATTGTCGTGATTTTATTCAATCCTTTTGGAGCTATATTCAGTAAGATCGAGTTTAGTTTTTCCGGCCATTCCTTTCCAGGAAACACACCAAGTGCTGGTCTATTGATCAGAGCTGAAATATATCAAGAATAATTGTTTTTTGTTTAGTATGAGCCACTTTTATGCGAGGGTTAGTTGTTAACTTATATACATATGCGTATAATAAATAAAAAGTATTCAACTTTAAATGAATGCTCAAGTCCACTTACTTTTCAAATTGTTTTCATCCTTGAATACGTTGAGCAGCCTCGGATGGTTATAGCCAAGAGGTACTGATGAAATTTGAGTGTAAACATCAAGTAAAGCATTACCATCAACATCAAAAATATAGTTTCCAGTCGACTTTTCATAATCGGCAAAGAATTGCACTGTGCCCGTACTCTGTAAAACATTGATTAAGAACTCTATACTAAAATTGTCACAATTGAATTCGTTAAATCCTTAAGCCAAGGTCCTGTCGTAAGTCATTATTGACTTGTTAATAAGGAGCGTCCATCCGATCTCCTTGTAGTCAAGTTTCCTTGACGCAGAGTCAAAAGTTTTCATTGAACTAAAGCAGAGTCAGCAGAGACAGCATCATATCGGCAGGACCTTTGATGTTATTTCTAATAATACCGAGTGCCTATTATTATTATCACTTCGCCATCTGTGAATATTTATACCTTCGGATTCGGTTATTGATGTGTTAGCCAATTTATTTTCCATTTCTCTCAATTTAAGTTCAAACATTTGAGCCTGACCTGGCGATCGGATTCGCTAAACGGCATTTCAATCAGACTTTGGGTTTCAATCAGACTGACAATAAAGTAGACCAATAAATGATGTACATACATAAATTCTTCAATAAATAGCCAAACTGTAGTTAAATTGAATACATATCTACATGCATAAATCATAAAGTTTCAATTAAAATATATGCGTGTACGTACATATAATTTATCGCCCGACTCTTGGCGCGTATCTAGTTAGTTAATGAATATACAAATGTAACTTGATTTATGACTGTCGCTTGGACTTGCCAAGTAATAATGGAATGGATATGTATTATATTCAGCCGACTGTGTCAACAGCTCGAGATAGGCTCAACCAATTTGCCTAATATATGACTATTACTAGTTAGCCCTACTCTATGTCGCCTCCCCGTTCAGCATAATGCTTGCGTCTCGGATAGGTCTCATATTACGCCTCCACTGCCTGGTCACCGCAGTGATATAATGAGGGACCCAATTTAGTTGCTTGTTGTTGACTTATGTTAAATTGAATGTAAGCTTCCGTTCATTTGAGTCTTAATTGCTCGTTTGGGTTCCACTTTTATTGGCTTTATTTACTGAGCAGAAAGCAACACAGCTGATTTTAGTTCTAATTTAAAATTTCCCTTACGTTTTACCGACGCCGTGGCATATATGTAAATATAATACTTTTTAAATCAGGTTTTTCCCGTAAAGATTGGTAGTTTATCCTCTCACCTGAACTGCACTCAATTGACTCTTAAGCTCAGCTGATTTTGGTCCAGGTATTGTCTTTGTACGCACAATTGGTTCCTTGGGCTCCCAATTTGTGGAATACGCTTTCATACAATTTACTCCTAAAATTAACATTAGCCAGTTAATTTTTTAATGCATACGCAAACACATCAGGAATACATTTAAATGCTCATAAAAAAAAAAAGATGAACCTTACCATAAATACTGCATTTACTTCTCGCATACGTGTGAGCCTTTGGCAACACGTTCACCAAAAAACTGCTCATTTTTTGCCTAAATATTCAATACTGAGGTCTCGAAAGGGTCTTACGGATGGACGACGTTTAAAATGGAAGTGAAATACGTAGGTTAACTGGTGGAGCTCTTGTAGATGTATGTACATATAAATGTATGTTGCATAACAATTGGCTACCCGAATTTCAATTTGTACATAATCATGGTTCTGCGTCAAATACATTTTGTCCATGAAATGGGGTCGTCATTTATCAAGACTTATCGTACGCATACATAAATACCTGAAATGAAAAAAATATATATAATAAATAAGAACATTTACTTATATTTTTAATCTAATTGATATTGTTTATCAGCAACATTTTTCCGTTGAGTAAATTACATTGAAAGTAGGCTCTGGTATGTCGCGTTGCTTGACGTTTGTAATTCCCAACCATTTTAAGGTTCGTTAAGCTGAAAAGGCGATTTCAATATTAGGTTGATGTCAGAATTCGTGCGATAAGCTATGTGATAAAATTGATATTATGTTGAATTATTACCTGATCTCGCATTGCCCGAACATGTTTTTTTTTTTTTTTTTTTTTTTTTTTTACTAATTTGAAATATGAGATTGACATCCAAGTAGAATTATAAGGTTGTTATGTTATTTTCCCGCTTTTTTCGCCGCAATTGATAGCTTATGCGATCCGCCAGTTGCTGAAAGCAAGAGAAGAACCATTCCGCCACTGAGGAGTGCCTGACGATAGCGCTGTCAATCGGGAAGCTGCGATGTTACCTCGTAGAGTACGGCTTTGACAATATTACGGATTACCTGGCACTCATGGCTCAACTCAGTTGAGAGCACTTCTGGTAGCATAGGGCAATGTGACTAGCAAAACTGGTGTGTGAACAGGTAGCCCTATAGACATTTGCGACACACGGCGTAATGTCCCCAAGAGAACTCCACTGAGAGAATCAACCGCATGGCAAATACCATGATAGCGATATTTATTGAGGGCCGCCAGAGTTAATTGGATGAGCTCTTGCCTGGCAGTGTCAACCGGGTCCAATCCAGTGCTTGTCACGCAAGCGGAGAACCCTGTTTTCTCTCCGCTTTATACGGTTCGTTTACTCCGGAGTCGGCGACTCGTGCTCTTAACCGAGGGTGATGGTGGATAGGACTTAACTTGCTGCTACTGTGACTGATCCGTCTCTGCTGACGGTTGCTCCACGTGGAAGGCTACATCCTCATCGACTTAGAGAGGACAAAGTACTGTCCTGCAATTGTCTTGTCCTTTCAACACGCCTTTGACAAGGTCCAACATGCAGTCTTATTTAATAAGCTCAAACCCCTGCTCAATGAAGATCTTTAGAAGGAATGGAGTCCGCTATGGAGGTCGGGAAAACCCACTCCCTTAATGTCGAGCAGACAAGACGACTAGGGCGGCCTGTAGCTCATCGCGAGGAGGATCGGACAGGATAACAGGGCCTGCAGTTTAGCTAAATCACTGGGCAAAATGGACTGGCTACCAAGTCGGCTCGGAGCGGGCTTACCCAAGGAACACAGGTGAAGGCCAAAGATATTCCAACGCTCAATTGGAACATGTAATGAACATGAACATGTAACACTCAGACGGATCTGCTCGACCTGAATATATAACTGTTTGCGAAAACATTTCTACCACCTCTGACTGGTACAGGGTCCACCTCTTTGGGCATTCCAACTACCTGACTTGACTAATTGTCAAACCTACACGTGGAGGCGTCTGAAACGGAAGCGCCTAGATCTTTGATCCTGCTCCGGTTGACTTTATAGCCTAGTGAAACTCTGCGGAGCATGTTTGAGTGCGATATCAAATGCGATGCCTTAGTTTGTGTCCCGATTATGTTTTCGATCAATCGATCCAATTCTCCGATTCTCTGTCAATCGTATTTCTACTGCTTCGAAGCTTTAAATATAAAATACGTCTGACAAATAAATCATTTAGCTCAGCTAGAAATGATCCGTCTAAAATTAAGTTTAAATATGAAGAACATAATTGTTAAATAATGTTTCCCAAGCAAAAATAACTTGCGACCTTCGGATGGTCCCCAATTAATGAGTACATTATTAAAAGCAATATATAAGCTTAAAAAATAAATAAGTTAATAAAATATTAATTAATTAATTAAAAAGCAATTACCATTCTAGCATCTAATGCCAATATAAGATAAAAATATATTATAAATATTGACTATAGAAAAAACCAATATTCGAAAAAGTTGTCAAATTAAATGTTAAAGCATATGTATAATTTTTCTTAGTGTAAGGTTTAATATTTATAAACTATTTTTAATTATATAAAAAATATGTTTAATACAATAATAAATGTTGTCAACTATTATATTATTAAAATATCGGTATTATGTTTTAGATATCGATATATCGATACTTATCCAACATCGCTAAAAGCCACCCTAAAAATTATTGTATTGATTGTGTTTTGCTCAAGCTATTGTTTTGCCATTAAGTAAATTATATGTTAATCTGTTTACCTTAAGAGTGTATCACAAATTTAGTTATAGTGTTAAATGTTACAGGTAGGAATTAAACTTGACGTGCTATATTTAATGCTCGTACACGGCGAATAAGTGTGTGCCCAAACATACATTTGTTTATTTGTACACTTAATGTATGTGTGTATATATGTGTGCGCATAAGTATATGTATACTGCATGCAGATATGCTTATGTCCCCGTGTCCCTATATTCGCAGTGTTTATTTATAAGTCATATACATATTGCCATGTTCAAACAAATATCCCTAAATGTGCATAAGAAAAGCTTGTTCCGGCATAACCAGCTTGTTATTATGTTTCACCTTTAATCACCTGCCGTGTTCGAGCTTTCTATTCTCAATTGTATTTATATTTCCATAATTACCGAATTGTTAAATACTACACATGAATCTGGGAATTTTGACCTAGTTATGCTCAGTTAAACGCTGTCCTTATTTCGAATATTGTTTTGAAAATAATTGTACTCAACCAAATTATGTCAACAAAACGTACGGCTTGAAATATTGATTAATGTACGCTATTCTAAAAAATGCTTTATAACATAACTTTTCTGTTCAACGAATATTGTTTAACTAAATGTAATTATATAGTTCACTTTGATTTATCGTGCGGCCAACAAGATAAGAAGAATATGCGCTGGTTAAATGTTATATTGCACAAATGTATAGTTCTCCTTCTGCTACCTTTTAAGAAACGCGCTCTCATACATTCTGTAAGATGTGAACCTGTAATACTTGCATGTGTGTACATAGTTATATATTCCTGATCAGCAAAAATTGTTGAGTCGGCGATGGCCAGTGAACGCATGCAATTAGATTTACTTGGATGCATACATTTGCCTAATACCCTCGGAGAATACGCAATAATAAGTAGATAAACTCTCACAGGAGAAATAGAATGGGTCTAAAACAAAGATGAGTCTTCAACACTTGCACGAAAGAAGGAAGCCGCGATCTGAGCTGGGGAGACAAACTATGCCCAGATGCTTCCTTCTATCCCATTTAATGGTTGGACATTCACAGAGCATGTGCTTTGTCTTGTTTTTGTCTTCCTCCACTCATGTCAGGTAGTTTAAATTTAAAATCTTTATCTCCGAAAGGCTTTGGGATCCAAGATTTTCTACAGACGGACGGACCCACAGAAGGAAAGGGTTATATCGATCCGGCTTCTATTGCACACAAAGGGTAAATGCCTTGTATAGCCGGAGATGGGTATAAAACTTATTTTTCATGGTCGACTCAAAAAATATTGTAGGTCGTAAAAACAGACCTGCGTAGGAGTAGAACGGTTAAACGTAAGATTTACATGCCATTTCAAAGGATCGCGGGCAATATTGGTTGGGTTCGGTTGGAGATGTCTCCGTCAATACACAGCTCGACTAAAATAAATAAGTGGTCTACTCTAGAGCGTCCGATATACTATGAATGAGTTTTCCTGAGAACCTTGTGTGATGATTGTCCGTTTTTTATGAAATATCTAGACTTTTCTAATGCTAATTGTGTGTGTTTTCCAAAAGGCAAAGCTATAACTATGCGATTGTTTATTATTTGGAGGGATTGCTTGGAGGCATCCAGTAAATTTAATGTTCTCGATTTGAGTGCTATAAATCAGAATATGAATGTCAAATTTAATGTTGAAACTGTTTTAAACTGCGAAATATGCTCAAAAAACGTTACTCAACTTATGACAACTTATGATCTACGAAAACTTGTATTCAAAATCGGGGTCTCTAGCTCTTTTTTTCGGAGATCAACGAGATCATGCTGGACTTGGACTTGGACTCAGCTGGTCGTCCTGATGCATAATTTATTTATTTGCACACAACATTGTTCCCCATTTTGTATAAATTAGGAAAAATCGCTTCTTAATATATATGTAAATAAATATATGTGTAAACATAATAGTTTTGGCTCCCCAAAAGCTTTCTAACACCTCGTTAGCAACTGATGCTTTATTGACTCCTTAAGATACAAGGTGCCATTAACTAATTCGATGCTTCCGATGTCAACAGCAGACTTTTTGTAGCATTTGCATTGTTAATAGCTTCTCAAGACAAGAAAACATCTCGAACCGAAGTTTGTATTTGATCTGTCCGTCTGTCTATTTCTTTGTCAACTCGACTCCAATTTTGAAAGGTAGATATGTCGAAACGTCCGAATCGGACTACTATGTTATATAGCCACAGGAAAGATCTGCCAAAAATAAGTTTTTGTGTGAAAAGGATTTTGCGTTTCGAGATATCTAATCCAAACTTGACATTTTCGAGTTCTACCATGCTCCACATATACATATAAACTACTATATCATATAGCTTTATGGGAAGAATCAGCCGAAAAATGAATTTCTCTACTTTGAGACATCGATAGGATAGTTATCTTCTGGATGCCAATTAAATATCATATCAATACCATACCATGCAGAAATATTGCAGATGTGTTCTCTTTTTAAATATCAATTTCCGATCGATTACTCATGTGAGAGCTACGGTATTTCTACGTTCATTTGATATTGCTCATTGCATACAAATTGTTAAGTTGAATTTCATTTTCTACGATCTTCGTTCAAATCCATTTGGGGGGTGTTTCACACATTTTGGTAAATCCATCCCTCATTGGTGGAAATGGGGGGTCGGCGACTTACAAATCGAATTTGAGCTTATAAAAAAAACATCGATTTGTGTGTGAAAATGTAAAGTATGAGGATTTTCTGTTGATTTTATTAACTCTTTTTTTTTATTCTTAAACCATTTTTTAGTAAAGAAATGTGGCTAGATGGAACGCTGGTATGAATCATTCCCTGATATATTCCGTTTGCAAAATTCCTAAATATAATGTATAAGCCGGAACAGACCTGTAAGTAAATTTGTTGGCATAATATCAAAATATTCACATGATTTAGCGAATTAGAATACCACAGTGAAAAATCAAATTGAAGAGATGATCAATTTCTGAGGATAAATTTAAATATGACTCTTATTATGAAAAAAAAAATGGATGGTACTACAAATTATCAAAACTCGTCATTATCGACTGTTTATTTATTAAAAAGGAATGTTTTATAGAAAAAATCAAGATCTGAAAAGAGTATTATACAATTTTAAGCTCAAAGAGAGGCTTTACCGATCCATACTTAAGAACTCATTGGTCTCACAGACTTTAAGGGCTAAGGACCTGAATTTTAAACGTGGGAAAGTTTGAATTTGTTTATCGTTGAGCTTGTGGTATCTCTAAATCCGGCAATCCCGACTCTTAATTTTTTTTAAAACTCAATTGTATTTTGTAATCCAAGAGCTAGAGAGAAAATTGGCATATATGTATACGAACACACACAGATTACATTAAATAAAAAAAAAAAAGCATATTTTTCGATTTTGTTATATGCCATATTGATGCCCCAACACACTGAGAAAGTTTTTCTTGTAGTATGGGGCTAAGGAAAGAAGCAGCAGGGTGTGTAATTGTAATTCTGATTTTTTGACTGTATATGTAGAAGGGAACTAGAACGTTCAAAGAATCGCCTAGTCGCGTACTACCGACGTAGATCTTGATTCATAGTTACAAAATAATATTCTGCTTTTTCTCTCTGCTCTATTTTGGTTGAGACGGTGGTTTTTTTGTCGAGCAAAAAATTTAATGTTAAACTTGAAGAAAACACTGAGAATAAATAAGATAACTAAAACAATCGATCTTATTCGCTTCGCTCAAAGCTTTCGCACTGTTATCTTCCTAGAACGAAATATTATTTTTTCTTGCCTCGAATTGTAATTTGTGTATACTGTAGCCTCAGCTAGTTATTTATCTATGCGCTATATTAAATACCTAATCTAAGTGTCGTCTTCAGTCCCAGGATTCTTAATTTTAATCTTCTTCAAAAATAAATTGACTTGATTTGAGCAGAGATTAACTTAAATCAACTTTATATCAAATGTCGAGCTCTTGACCTATTTCTAGAATTAAATACTTGATTTAAGACAAGTTTGTACGAATCGTACTTGATATGAAAAGAAAAAAATAATTAATATCTCCTCGGTTTTTTGTGTAATAATCGACAAATAATCGATAACAAGCCCCGTTTCCAAGCAATCCATGAGAATGAATATCGAATTCTCGTTTTTGAGCATATCTCGGAGTCAGTCTCGCCAAAATTTGACATGTAGCTTCTCTTATGGCATACACAGTATAATGAATTATTGGGATATCAGTAGATAAAAAAGTCGAAAGAGTGCAATGGCGCGAAAGCATTTTAAAATTGCATCAACCAGGTGTGTATTTATGCGAATTTTCAGTTGATGCAATAAATGCTCTTTTTTAAATATACCCTGACACCATTGGAAAAGGGTAAAAATGGGACAATAGGTAATTCTATGGTCCTTCGAAATTATCGATACTTTGCCTCAGCCTGCCTGCTTGTGTTTTTTTTTTTTAAAGAAATCTTCAGGACAGGTTTATTTGTTTTCTTTTCAAAAAATCAGCTTTGATGTTTGAAACCTACAGTAAAATCAATAAATTATTAGATCTCTACAAAAAGCTGATATTATAATGAAATAATTTTGGTTGCGAATTGAAAAGGAGCCTTATTGTGTTCTGTATTCTCTGAGACTTGCACAAGAAAAGTCAATTCTTCAAAAATATATCACGATATTTTCGAAGATTCGAATACTTTTTGACCTCAAATTTATCTAGTTCGATTATTAAAATATTTTCAAATTATTTTAGCATGTATATTGCAAGAATACTACTTAAATAAATAATAATATTAACAATAGCAAAGTATTGGGCAATAAAAACATGTTGAATTAAAACTTTAGGTTGGCAACCCTATTGACGGTAACAGCAAGTTATTACTGTGTACAGAAAATAAAAATTGGTAACTCAATAATCAGGCTGTATACAGATAATTTTTGCGCATGCGCATAAGTCAATCTGTTTTAGTCCTTCGGTTCACTTAGCGTTAACAACTTACTGGGTAATAGTTTAATAAAAAGTTTTCTAAAGCACTCGAAGTAGAAATGCAATGTAAATACCATATAAAAATTGAATACATATCGTAAACACAATGCAATATTATTAATAAATATTAATATTGATTGAACGTTTAACCACATACTATAAAATACTGAGAAAAACGCGTAATAGATAACGAGTTGAATCATATTGACAAATTAAAAACAAATTTATATCAAATTGTTAAAAGTGAAAATCTACATATTCAATGGGGTGCTTAAGTAGTAAAGATCGCCTAACAAAAGAAGATATGGAGTTTTTGAAAACCCACACCCGTTATGATGAGGCCACTATAAAAGAATGGTACAAAGGATTTAAGGTGAGTTTTGCACAGCCTTTAATATTGAACGTTTTAACTTATGAAAAAAATATGCATTGTTAACTTTCGTGTAGCAAGATTGTCCCAACGGCCGTTTGACTCCTGCTAAATTCGTTGACATGTATAAAATGTTTTTCCCATCTGGAAATGCGGAAGAGTTCTGTGACCATGTTTTTCGTACATTCGATATGGATAAAAATGGCTACATTGACTTTAAGGTAATTACTTGAATAATAGCATTTGCTTTGTGAAATAATTGTTTTATAAGTATTTTGTCTTTTTTCTCTTTTTTTTTTATAATTACAATTTCCTTAAAAATATTACTTTTATTTTGTACAATTACAATTCATCAGCAAGAATATTAATTTCTATTAAGATACTTAATTAGCTTATAAAATAATTAGAAATTATTCACTTTTATCACGATAGCCATATAAAAAATGCACCTTTCTTGTCCCTAAGGTGTGTTACCTGTTACACAGAAGTACTGTAATTTGCGCTCAAGCAATACAACCATGTTTTTCCAGTATACAAGTATTTGTGAATGCAGTCGAGCGACCTTTTTGGCTTAGACGCAAACACAGTTGAAATTTACAACGCACTTTGGGCAGATGTTTTAGTAGGCAGATATATTCAAGATACGTGTCCGAGAGATTATAACCGAGACATTTATAATGCAATTTTAAGTCTCCTAAAATGTCTATTAATCTCTATTTGTTCCTTAAAGCTATGGAAATACCTTCATTTAGTTGCTTTTCTGTTCTAAGTTACAGCACAAAATGGTCGAAAATTTCAAAAAGTTCAAAAGTACTTAGCTTAGTTATTAAGAATTTATTTATTATTATTTAAGAATTAGTAAAAGAGGAGGTGGTAGGGTTATCTGTAAATATTTACATATTATGCAAGGTAATTTGAATAAATTGACTAGTTTTAGCTTTTGCATTGCACGCTTTTACAAAATTCTACTTCAATACCATTTTTTTAACCACTTTCTTTGGCAGGAATTTTTACTCGCAATAGATGTTACTTCTAGCGGCACACCAGAAGAAAAATTAAAATGGGCATTTAGAATGTATGATGTCGATGGAAACGGTGTTATTGACATTCAAGAAATGACAAAAATTGTTCAGGTACATTATATACATTACAAAAATACTTAAATATTACTTTCTTTATAAAACATTCGAAACGAGTGTGTCCGTTCGTATACCCTGGGATCGGGGATTAAAAATGGGTAATAATGAAGGAGAAATCACTGCCTACGTACTAAAATCACCCCCACAAAAGATTTCTTCGATGGGTTGACTATTTTAGGCAGTCTCCATTCTTCGTATATCCTTAGCTCTAGATTGGGAATTAAGTCGTGTGACCACCTGCCTTCGCTCGCCGCGTTTCATCTTTCCTGATAAGATGCTGCTCTCTCCGTTTTTCGGAAGACCCATTGAAACAGCTATTCGGCCTACGTACATTTTTTCATGCTGTGGCTGACTGGTCTGACACCGCCCGGAATCCAGAAATAACACAGAGTACTGCTGACTTACTACTTACTTACTATTACTGGGTATTCCAGATCCTCGTATATTGTATAGCATCCGCGGCAAGGAGCTTATTTGAAACATTTTTAGGCTTGGCTAAGAGTCGTATAAAAATGTTCACACAAAAACTATACTTGCATTGTTTTAATCGCAATCAATTGTTTTGATTTTGATATAACATTTTTTCAGGCAATCTATGACATGCTAGGAGCATGCTCATCAAATCGTCCCGCTGATTCTGCAGAGGAGCGTGCAAAAAATATATTTGCTAAAATGGATGAAAATAACGACGGTCAATTAACTCAAGATGAATTTTTGAAAGGATGTTTGCAGGATGAAGAGTTGTCTAAAATGCTGGCCCCTTAAATATTTATATCCCATAATATGTGTGTATTTGATGAAATCAGTAATGAAATGTATAAATATTTAATTTATATTTCTTATACTAAAATTATATAAAAATATTGAATATCAGGTTACTTGTTTCAATGTCTATTTTACAATTTAAGCCGCGTCTGGAACGAATATGTTGTTTCAGTTCCAGCACTGAAAAAATCTGCGATATATACTTATGAGATGTGCAAAGTGCAAAGTTGTTAACACCTAAGGTCTCTGTCCAATAAGGTTCACATTTTATGCCCTTTGATATTGTAAAATATTATTTTATTTACGGCTTCAGCACGGCATTTACATATATGCGAAAGCAGTTCCACATTATTAATGTTTTTTTTTAAATTTTGCGGAAAAGGGGGAGGGGTGTTTAACCTTATTTTCTCTCAATTTTATCGATAAATATTCGTTTTGAAGAAAATTTTCTCAGGCATAAACCGTGAAGAGTATTTGTATATTTACTATAGTATGTCTTATATTTTTAATTAGTTGCTCTGCTGCGAGTGCTTTGGGTTCTTGACTAGCATTGGTTTCGCAAGGCTAAAACTCAAAATACACCGAAATGTATGTTGTTGTTGTGAGGCTTGCTCTCGAGCTGGCAGCGACCAAGTTGTCTAAGAAGGCACAAGAGGCATGGTTGTTTTTTCAGTTGCAAATATCGTTGACCCTTTCCAAACACATATCTGCTTCGTATCAGCGAATCACAAAAACATTTTGTTTATTACACAAAATAGTAAGGGCAGGTATGTAGTCGGTACTAAAGGAGAGTTACTCAATTCAATGCGAGTGACACATTTAGTATTTGACATTTGAAAGAATCATTTAATTATTTAATATTCCCAGGTAGGGGACTAGCAATTCAATACAAAAATTATTGGTATAATAACTTTACTAAGCGGATTCCTGATCGCTGTGTTAAAGTCAGCATCGGTAAGAAACTCGAGATAAGCTTCTTGCAAGATGGTTAGGGTCCGGTGATAATTTGTGGTGATTGGAATATTCAGTCAATATTCATAGTGTCCCAGTGATAGTTCGCAAGATCTTAGATTGTGCCCGGTGAACTATGTAGCTACTGCTTGCATTCCCCTTAGCTGGGAGGCGTAGGTCTAAATTGGTTTAAGAGTTGAGTTATAGAGGACCTTGTTGACCAAACCAAGGGGATAGCGAGCGTTGTAAAGACTACTGGCTTTAATGTGCTTTGCCAAGTTGAGTCCAATGTGAAGACTAGTTTGAGAGCCGCAGATGAACAGCTAGATTGGCGTATGCTAGCATTCGTCATCTGGACTCTATTGGGAAAAATTACATACATATTACATGTTGTTACGCTTGTTGGAATTTTGATTCGCTGACCTTTTGTGGCATGAAACATACAATTCGTTATGCTCTTGAAGTTCAGGTTTTTATTATGTACCTGTGCTATTTTAATGAATTATATTTATTGATTCTATATTAAGCATTAATAATATAACTTACTTTTATATTTCAAGAAACCACTATAATGAAATCAGCTTCAAAAAATGGGAAAGCAAAATAGTAAACTCAAGCCTGAAGTTTTGGAAGATCTGAAACAAAATACAGAATTCACAGGTAAATTGATGAATTTCTATTAATTTCACGAAACAATATTTAATGGTCATTGAAACATTACATAAGTCCAGGTAATCCAGTTACCCACGTTCGGGTTGACTGAAGATTTTTCTCTTATTAACAAATTGAAATCTTTTTCTAAGACGACTTATCGGTATAAAAGTTAATAATGTACTGTTTCTTTTTTAATTTTCAGATGCTGAAATTCAAGAATGGTATAAAGGTTTTTTAAAAGATTGCCCCAGTGGTCATTTGTCGGTAGAAGAATTTAAAAAGATATATGGAAACTTTTTTCCATATGGCGATGCAAGTAAGGTATATTGACCTTTTTATATAGTGCCTTCTTTTCCATTAATGAATTTACACAGCTCATACACTCAAATCTTTTATTGCAAAAAGTGATGTACGTAGGAGGTGGGTAGTGCTACCAATTGATTATGAGTCCTAAAAGCTTATTTTTTAACAAAACAAGAATGAAGTGTTCTATTAAGGGCTGTTGAAAAGGGCGGAACTATGCCAAGTTTAACCAGGATAACTCAGATTAAGATATATATTTGAAGGTTATTACTACACATAATTTATGGGATCGACGGTGGCAATTTTGTTACTCCCTATAGTATAGGGTATAGTCACATGGTAGTCCGATTACGGTATAGACGTTATTGATTAAAGGTTGTGTCCGGTAAACTTTCAAAATAGAAGACGAATAAGATTGGAGCTCGGTAAAAATGTATTTAAAATCCACAAAGTTTCAAAAGATCGTTTGAAGCACCTATCTCTTAAATAAGATCTGTTTAATTTTGACATAAGCACAGACAGACGCATATGATATTATTTGTGTACGTTAGGCGGATGCCCCACCTTTAATTCGATTACATTGTTTTTATAAGTTTTTGATACCCTCCGCAAAGTTTAAGAACATTTTTAACAAAACTTATATTTAGTTTGCAGAGCATGTTTTTAGAACATTCGACTCAAATGGCGATGGAACTATTGACTTTAGGGAATTTTTATGCGCATTAAGTGTAACATCTCGTGGAAAACTGGAGCAAAAACTGAAATGGGCATTTTCAATGTACGACTTAGATGGAAATGGATACATATCGCGGCAGGAAATGCTTGAAATTGTTACGGTAAATAGTATAAGTATTAAATTCTTCTACGTTTATTTAATCAGTACCTCTCTTATTTTAAAACGACATTTTTTCAGGCAATATATAAAATGGTTGGATCGGTCATGAAAATGCCCGAAGATGAAAGCACACCCGAGAAAAGGACGGATAAAATTTTTCGTCAAATGGATAGAAACAAAGACGGTAAATTAAGCTTGGATGAATTTATAGAAGGAGCAAAAAGTGATCCTTCAATAGTGCGGCTTTTACAGTGTGATCCGCAAGCACATTAGCTTCAAATTGATAAAACACAAGCAATAAACATTCAAACGTGAATTCATTAAATATTGTTTTGCATAAATAATGTATTTTAAGCAAATATAAAACATAAATCAAATCTTAACACTTGATTGATTACACTTCTTAGTCACATCAACCGGATTGCCGCTTGCAACTTTTTATTAAGTCTACTTTTTGTTTCTTAGTTAGAGGCATTTTTGATCTCAGATTTGGTGGGTAAAACTCGAACTCCCGTGAGAACAAAAACAAATTAACCCAAACTAAGAAAAAGGAACGTAACCGGTCCACGCAAAAGACCGGAAGGGTCGAGGATTTGAGCTCGGTGCAGACGCTGCTCGGTATGCCAACGGATCACCCTCCCATAACGGAAGGTGTACACAATAGAAAACTGGTTAGCCAACCAGTCTACGACTGGGATGGCTGCAAGCAAGCCGCGACCTGGCTGCCCTGTTATACGCAAAACAAAAATCCGGCGTATGAAGACCGACGACGGGCCGAGTATATTCTCCAATTAAAATATGTTTATGCCAGGGCTGTTGCCGTACGGACAAATTCCATTGCTCCGCTCAGTTAAAATGTTTTTAGTTGGTGTACTTGTTAAGGATAACAACAAAAAGTAGATCTTCCAGAGCAAATGGGCATTGGTGGAAAATAAGCTGCAAGACCGATTCCTAGCAGAGCAAGAGGAAAAGGGACGGCTACCACCTTAGTCCTCAGATACGGACTGGCAGCAGCGTAGGATTGAGGTTGCCTGAGATGCCAAGCGTTCAGCTAAGGAGCGGTTGTCTCAATGGGAGAGTTATAGCCGGGAGCCAAGCTGAAACCCTTCAACAAGTGCGACTTGCCGCGCAGGTCACGAGCACGAATCTGGGCTTTAGGCAAGCCTGAGGATCCAAAGAGGATTCTTGAAACTCCTTCAGGTCCGCGACCCACACCAAAACACGAATGTCTGCCACGTGGCGAAGGTGGTAGAGGAGAGCGGGCTTACACGCCAAATCATATTCATCCTAAATGATTCGCCGAGGCTGCTGCCAAGTCGGGCGTTACTTGCAAATATAATTACAAGACCGTACCCATTCAGGTGTACCGCTTCGATTCCGTAACTAGCAAGGCCCTTCAAGAGTCTTAGGGCGAGTATGCCAAGTAGGTGATCGCTTTAAGTCGATGAATTGGTGAATAGAGATAAAGACATCCTGAAGACTAATGCTTCCATAACTTCGGAGTTAGACAAAGGGTTTGCCGGACCTTGTCAAAACGGTTATATTCATTCGGACAGTAAAGATTTCTTCCAAGACTTTAGCAAGTTAACGTTTACCACTAAGAGTCAGCACCCGCTGCTCTTGTACTTCGTCTAAGTCGATGGAGTTGAAACTATCCTCATGCCAAAACTTGGGTATACGGTGGCAAGAAATCTTACCCTAGCTTACAATGAAGGTAAAACTAGTACCTGTATTTTTGGATAAAAAAAAACACAGACATTCTTAACATTCTATTTTTAATGGCGACATCACTAACGAATGTTTGTACTTGAATCCAAAGCCAATCAGGCATAATTTTAGATCCAAATGCGAGATGCGGAACGGTTGGAACAGCGAACAGTGGATGGACTAATCGTTTCGATGATCGCCCTTGAACATGGCGACGATCGCCATACCACCTGATAAAATAAAAGTATAGTCTAAAAAGAGTATAGTCTTAAGAGCCGGGCGATATACCTGCTATTGCGCAGGCTGACCTCCTCAATGGTCTCCAGACTCAGTTCTCGGTGCAGATTCGATCCAAGAATGTACCGGTGGCAGCCGGTTTCCAGAGCGAGCCCAGCAGTGGGAGGATTCGGCGATCCTTACGATATTCCAGTGACCCCAGGGCGTATCCTTGGGAGAACCTTCTATGTTTGAATCACGTATGCCCAAATGTGTAATGGAATGTCCCAAACAAGTTTAGTCGACGGCGGAAATATATGTTGTGGCCCACAATTTCATTTTACGAGTTACGCTGCTGAAGGGCATGGCATTGCAGTGGTGTATCGCCATCAAGCGACTTCTTGTGAAACAGTTTTCGCATGTTTCAAAGAATATTTCCAACCGCGGGCTTATATCAAAAATCTCTGAGTCGACATAGGGTTAGCGAAAAAATTGAAATCTACTTATTTATCGGAATGGAAAACAATTATTCAGAGCAACAGTAAAGCTTAAAATAAATATGAGATTTTAAGTATTAGCAAATCCCACTAAAGAAACCTGTTTAATTTTTTTTTAATCCGAATAAAGGTTATTTTGTTACATAGTTAAATGAATTTGAGTACAGAAACAAGAAATACCAAGAGTTAGTGCCAATTCCATTATTTTAAAATCGCCACTATCTTGACTGTGTTGGTTCTTTGTATTTGTAAATGTACCGCGTATTTAAACCATTCGACATTTGTTTACCATTTTAAACAAGCTAAAAGTTTATGTTTATGAGTTGTTAACTATTCTAATGGCATCATGGAGAGCTCCAGCCCACTTAAGCCAACACAAAAGATTGGAAGAATTCAATCTGTGTACTGCAAAGATTTTGTGTAAGTAAATTGGGCGGGCAAGTTATTTTGCCTTGCATATGTGTCCACATAATGTGTGCAATGGAATGTTTATTCAAACATTTTCTTAGATTTGTGTAATAAAGTGAGTGAATATGAGTGCGGGGTCTGCGTCGCATCTGCACATACTTCCATATGCATGTATGTATTTTAATACGCTTGCGGCAACAGCTGATGCATTGTTGCATTTACTACAGAAAGGTCATGAAACGCCGCGCCAATCAAATGCGTCGGGCCTGCTTATACACTACACATATACACATAATCTGGCAATACGCAAACTGTTATAAACAAGGCAGAACAGCTATTTGGGCACGTGGGTCAAAAAATCCCCTGTAAACAATATGCATGGCTTGCGGCTTTTCAGACGTGCGAGGGGCACAGAACCTTTTTTTATATGAAAACTCAATTTTTGTTGCAATGTTGATAAGATTTCCAGATATCTGAAAAAAACACAAAAGTTGTTCATACAAGTACATAATTTTCGACCGATCAGTTCCTATGGCTACTATATCGTGATCTGATCCGACCGATTCTGACATACCTATGTATGTACATATATGCTGCAATATATATGTATATTTAACTGAGTAATATAAAGCAAACATCTGCGTCCTCAACATATGAGTACAAATGCAAACTCGTCTTTATATCATTCTTAATCTTATACAGGTGCAAATTGGCATTTATATCTATTTCTATTTCAGCTCATATTCGGAAATTACATACTACCCGAAGGAGTACCTTAACGTCTTAACGGGACCAAATGGAACGGGCAAGTCAACAATTGTATCGGCCATTATATTGGGACTGGGCGGTGACCCACAGTTGCTGGATCGGTCCTCTAGTATCTCCGATTATATTAAAAGTAGTAAAAGCTCTGCAACAATTATAATCACAATTTATGGAAAGCAAAAGGACTCTGTGGAAGCGTTCAAGCGTACGATAAATCACAATGGAGAATCGCGATATTTTGTTAATTCTAAGGAGTTGTCAAAGACCAAATACCTGGCTATTATTGCAACTTATAATATTCAAGTTAGCAATTTGTGCCAGTTTTTACCACAGGATCGTGTTCAGGTATGAATTCCTTGTCATTCTAAGACCTTAGTACAGTTATAATTAAACAATTTTTACGATTTTAGGACTTTTCAAAAATGAATCCGCAAGAGCTCTTAGTCAACACCATGTCCTCTGTGTGCGACAATCAGTTGATAAAGAACTTTGTCGATCTGAAAAATATGCGAATAAAACAGCTAAGCACTCATGCAGACCGAGAGAGGGAGAACGATAAACTTCTAAAAGAACAAAAGCGATTGGAGCAGTAAGTTCTCATTTCTGAATAACGTACATACAACTTTTTAAATACTGAAAAAACTTCATTACAGCTTACAGATTTCGGTAGATCAATACCAGGAACGCCAAGAAGTATTACAGAAGTTAAACGTTTATAAGGCGAAAAAATTATGGGCTGAAGTAACAATGGCTGAGGAAAAGATCGATAGTTATAAAAGTGAATTGGATAAAGCGAAAGAAAATTGTCAAAGTTTGAAGAACGCGTATGAACTGCAAAAGCGATCACAAGAAGGAATTTCGAGAAAAAATGCAGAACTTAAAGAAAAGACAATTGAACAAGTATGTTTAAAAAACTCTATCTTTGTAAATTTTAACATTATTTAATTTCATTCAGAGTCGGCGAATAAATCAAGCCATGGTTACAAAAAGAGAATTAACTTCCCAGTTAGAAGCCATAAAGAACAAAATTAATGAAAGCAAATGCGATTTAGAGGTTGGTTTATATTATTATATCTATTGCTATGAAATTATCATTATTGTGTGTATTACAGAGAAATATACAGCTGTCGGCCAAAAGTATAAGCGAAGTGGATAAAATAAAGTATCTAGTGGAAACTAAACGACACGAGTTGCAGCAATTCAACAATGACAAATCTGAGGTGTTAAATGAATTGGAGATACAAAAGAAAAAGATACAAAAAACTCGTGAGACGACAATGAACCAATATAATAAGCGAAGAGAACTTGAAACAATGCTGAACGATGAGAAAATTCCTGAAATTACAGCTCTATGTCACAAGATAGAGCGATTGCAGAACATCAAAGCACAAAAGATAGAAGTAGGTAAAGAAAGCTACTTACATTTTAAATACTTACCTTTTTACAAACCAATTTTCAGGAGCTGCGCCTTCGTAATCCGAACTTGGTTAAAGCTATGAATTGGGTAGCCCAAAATAAACATAAATATAAGTGCAATATTTATGATCCCATGGTATTTGAGGTATGTATTTAAGGTTCATTCAGCGCCAAGATGAACATTGCGCAAGACATGTATATTCTTTATTTTTATTAGTAGAGTGAATCATTGTTAATTGCAACTCCGACTACAATAATACTCTTTTGTTTCAGTTGAGCATAAAAAGTGAAGAAGGAGCCATGTATTTAGAAAACGTTGTCAGGCAGCGCGACTTATATGCCTTTGCATGTGAGGACAAAAGTGACATGTCCGATCTCATAAACGAACTATGCGTAAAGCAGAAGCTATCCGTGAATGTTATGTACTGCGCCCCAGCAGACATGTGCATGTTTACGTCTACTGTTCCAATTTCAGAAATTAGGTAAGCATTATTATTCGATAAATATTAATTTTCTAGTAATCACTTTAATGACAGGCAAATGGGATTCGATGCGTATCTTGTTGATCTGGTCTCTGGGCCGATACCACTAATAAACAAGCTTTGTGGAAGCTATCAAATTCATAATATTCCCATTGGCAAAGATGAAGTGAGTAATTTTACTGCGTGCGTTCCCAAATCAATTCGAATATATTTTGGAGGTAAGTAATCGATGATCATAAATTAATAAATTGGGCAGCAAAGGGATATACATATGAAATGTAAATATCTTTAGAAAAGGGAAATCTTAATCATCTCCTTTTTGTTATATTTATTTATGTCAGGCACTAAAAAGTTTACTGTGACGACATCACGATACCGATCTGATCTTATACTAACCGAGAGTACAATTCGAAGGAAAAACCAGCTAATTAGTATTGACTCAAAACAATTGACGTCTCTAAAAGAAAGGCAAGTAAAAATGAACTTAGCTGGAATTTTTATTATATTTTGCACGAATACTTATTATATTATGAAATGTTCAACATAAAACTATTACAGGCACACGAAATCCATATTTGAAAAGGATCAGATTAGAAACACTTTAAGAGAGATCGATAATGAATTCGACCGCCTGCAAATAGTTCTTCGCCAGGAAGGAGAGACAAAAAGAAAAATTGAACAGAAGTTGACGCATTATAGTAATTTGGAGGATGAAGTGAAAAAGCTGCAATTAAAAATCGACACAATCAATAAGTCATTTACTTGTGGGTAAATCAAATATCATGGTTTTCAAGTTTTTGATGCATTTCTTCATTTTAGCTACGGATAAACTCAAAGAAACTTTTCACAAGGCCGTGCTTTCGGATTTAAAAATACTATTCGAAATCGAGAGAAAATTGATAAAGATTCTAGAGTGCGCAGACAAACTACTGCAGATAAAAAAATTGAGCGAAACATTAGAAAGCGCACATAACCAGCAATACGAATCTCAAGTTAATACGCTCAAGGAGAGTGAAGATCAATTTAAGAACGCTTCTGTAAGTGCAATTTAAAAGGGCAAAGGCCGTAACCTAACGTATTTACATTTACAGACTATAGTCGACAAGTTGGCGGCATCGCTGCAAGTCAAAGTTAAAGATATCGCATCAAAAAAAGTGGAAGTGCAGCGCTTATGCAATGGCCAATTGCCCATAAGTAACGACTTTCCATTTAAAAACGATTTTGAACAGTTATCAAACCTAAATGTGGAACAAATTTACGAAGCCATAGTCGAGTTTCAGGCTAGATTAGAATGCATGAAGAATTTAAATTCAGAGGTAATATTGATTTTAAAAGTTTTACTCAACTCTAGAAAAACTTTAATTATTTGCCATTATTACAGGCAATTGCGGATTTTCGTCAGCGCCAAAACGAGGTGGAACAATTAAAGAAACTCATCGAAGGCAAATCAAACGAAGAAAAAAATGTGGAAGCTGAAATATCAATCTTATACAACAAGTGGGAACCACAACTTACCGCATTAATCGAGACAATAAACAAAAAGTTCAGCGAATTCATGGACTCGATAGCATATGTTGGGGAAGTTGTTTTGTCGAGAAATGACAAGGTATGAAATTAAACCGTGCTCAATAACATAAGTATTTAGTGTGCATATTACAATGCATCCGAATGCACAGGCAGTTCCTATACAGTGCCTTATAATAACTATTACGGTGGTGATGATATCATTTATATATACTTTTTCAGAACGATTTTGATTCGTATGGCATACAAATCATGGTGCAGTATAGGAAGGATGCAAAGCTACAGACTCTGGATAAATATGTTCAATCCGGTGGAGAACGTGCCGTGGCCATTGCAATCTATTCTTTGTCATTGCAGCACGTTACACATGTGCCATTCAGGTAAACAACTAACTACACAACAAATTTCGCTTATGTTTAATTAGAATAAATTAGCGGAAGATGTTGACTTCAACTTTTGAGTGTGATGGACCTTTTGTTTAAAGTTCCTGTGAGTAGTGTACATGGTAATCCTTTTAGGCCGATTTCGAAATACCAGGCATGTGTGTTATCCTTTTAATTCATAATTACCACCGTTTTCCACAGCCTCCAAATGGATTGCTTTCATTGATATCTGTATTGGTAGTTTTAGTTTCTGATTATTCATTAAAAAATTTGCTAACTTTCAATACTTGTGTTTTGCAGATGCGTTGATGAGATTAATCAAGGCATGGACGCTAAAAACGAACGCCATATTTTTAATTTACTCTTAAAAGAAGCCACTAAGGAGGGTTCTGCACAATATCTTTTTGTTACGCCCAAGGTAAGTGATATATTTAATAAGAGTTTACGTCTTGACGCTGTCACATTTATCCTATGTTTCTCAGCTGCTTCGTGATTTGAGCTACAACAGCCGCTTATGCGTTTCGGTAGTTCATAACTCTGCATCTATCAAACCTGATGTCAATTTTCCACTGAACTAGATTAAGTATATTAAATTATGTCAATAAAATTGTTTTCAATGTATAACCCTGTTTTCAACATAAAATATTTGTTTGTCTTAGATTGTTAATTTTTCATTTTATTTGTTTTTGTTTGGAACGTATTAACTAAATTATTTAAATGTTTTCAAATCTACTTTGTTGAGCCTCAAGTGAGTTCCATACAGAAGATCACCAAAACAATTCCTAGTTTGGATTGACGTAATTATCTAGCTAAGTGATCGTATTTGCAACCTGATATTAATTGCGCCTTAAACACGGCACAGCCCGCTTCTTCTTGCCTTTGGCTTAGTTTATATAGATTCCATTGGGTTATCCTTTAGTTTATTGATTCAATTTAGTCACACGTAAGTTATACTGAGGTTTTTACTCCCATTATATTGAGACTTAGTAGGCCAGTAGAAGATTTACGATATATATTATATCAATAACTGCTGATCTAAAAAATCCCAACTATAATGAGGGCACACGCTTCCAACCATTTAGGTTTAATGTTATGCCTCGATGTTTAGTTCTTCTCGTATATTGCCGTTCGAGAGACTAACGACTGATAAAAAATATGCTACATCTTTTATATATTGGCGAGACTATATTGTGGTTAATCAAGCGATAACTTTTGCTGTTATTTGTCGCATTCATATCAATTCTATCAAAATATATAATATATATACATAGACGTGTAACTCTTGATCAGTAAGAGAGCAATAGTATTCGAAATTGAGTGCAAGGTCTGTTAAAGATAGTAATTTGATATTGAAACTCAGATGCTGTACCGTATGCATACATTAACTCTTAGTTTAGGACAGTGTGTTAAGAATGCCCCAAGGTGTTCATTACGATATGTGTAAGGCATTGAAAGAGATCTCAAATCCCATATGCTGATTTAAAAGATCCTAGTTTACCTAACTGTCATGGGACGCACCGGTCGACAATAAGGTTTTAATATTTTTAAAGGTATTTTCAGTAGATTTACCAGCTAACAAAAACTTTTCATTTAGCATGTCAAATCAATTATTATTTAATACATCAAAATGCTCTTCTGTATTCATAAACTTTTCAAAATGGTATTTTAATAAATTACAAACAAATTCTTCTCATCAATTGAATTCTTGCTGCATACCATGTTAACAAAGGTGTTAAAGTCGAGTTCGAACTGTAATATGATATCGGAAGGCATATACTAAGGGCAATATGTATAATATAATGCATCGTCAAGCATTGCTGATTTGTATACTCTTACACAGGGTATTATTATTTTTTTTAAGAAGAAGACATCACCTATCTGCGTAAGGGCGTGGCTTGCTTTTGCAGTGGGCAGTTTTCTCAGGATAGTTACTTCTTTGAAACGTATGCTTGACGATTATATTTGATTAGCGGGTATAGCCCGTCCTTTCCCGTGGCACGTATAAAATAAATGTTCTCAAAAAGCTTTGGAAATGATTTTTAAACTGATCGGACGGTAAACAAACTACTTTCATATAAACGTTTTCCGCCCATTTCCCACTGTTGCGGGTGGAATTCCCCAAATCGCTGAAACACGTATTCATTAAGTTCTAATGTAGAGCTTTGAAAATAAGTAAAAACTTAGCCCAAAAATTTTTTGAATCGCATTTCTACCGAAGGAGTTTAGATTTTGCAAAAAATGTGAAACACGCCTCAAATGATTTTTCATATAGATCCTTGAAAGTGAATTTGAGGGCGAAACGTCATCCACCAAATCTTTGACCCCCGTTTCTACCAAGGAGGGATGAATTTTCCAAAAAGTGTGAAACACCCCTCAAATGAATTTTAACAAAGAACCTTGAAGTTAAGTTTGAGGCCGATCGGTTGGTAAACATAAAAGTTTCATACAAAAGTTTTTCGAGATTTTTCCATACTTGCGGGTGGAATTTCCTGAAACCTGCAGTCAGTCAGGACAAACAGTTTTATATATGGAGATTGTGGATAAGAGCTCAGCCCAGGCTCACGGGCTTTCCATATATTTGCATGGTTCCAGTAAACTAGTTAATGTGTTGGTTGATTATATGAGCATCAAAATAAATATCTGCCGTTCGGGGCTACAAATATGCCTAATCTGTACACCATTGGAATTAAAATCATCAGAATTTGATTTATTTGAGAGTTTCACATCTCGTGTTTATAATGATTCCTTCATTTTGAGGAAGAGCAACAAAAAACGAAAAACAAAAATAGAAAAAAATAAACAAAAATAGAAAAAACAATATAAAATAAAAAAATAAATAAAAAATAAATAAAAATAAAAACAATGACGTCTATTATACCATTACCAGTACCACAAAAGGGTGTTCAAGAAAATATTCCAGTATGGGAGAAAATAGATTGGAGTCCGGAAGTGGAGCAGGGAATATACAAGGACTGGGGGAAATACTATTCTCGACGACGCAGGGAGAACATTGCAATGCACTATTATGCTAAGGCACTTCAGCTCTCTCCAAATGATCATGCGACTCTCTACTATCGCAGTCAAAGTAACCGGAAGACTGCACGCATAGAGGGTGCACTGAAAGATTGCCGGCAAGCCCAAAGTAAGTGTTAATTTATACAAGAATAATCGAGTCTCTTATCCATCATCTGTTAATATTTACGTGTGGGGGTAATTTTATCTCAGAAAAAACTGAGGATCTAAGAGGAGTTTTACTTGGACTCTTGTTTGATAATCACGCGATTCTTTAAGATACATTCACTTTAGGCTCGTGTTTCATCCGCTCGACTTCAATCTTATTCAAATTTCTGTATTAAATCTATTTATATACGTGTGGGCAATGTATGAGAGAGTTTTACCATGAATTGGAAGAAAAAACATGTCCTGATACTGTCCAATATAATTGGACTTTTTGAGACTTTATTTTGCCTCGAAAATTATAGGAGCTAATCTGAGAACCCTTTTATTTTATTAAGAACTCTTAAAGGATTTATCTGTGCAAAATGCACCAGTTAATCTGGAAGTTTGCGATGCTTTGTACGAGTTAAACCAGTTTGAAAATGCGAAAGCAGAATTATATAATAATACATGTATCTTTACGGGCAACAAGACCAAGACCTTTGAAAATCGATTGCTTGTGGTATGTAACATATAAAAAGTGTTTACCTTCTTAAGGCTATATAGAAGGATTATTTCTTAGGTTGATGAGAACATAAAAGATGCTTGCGGCGACGGACTGAGCCCATTTATTTTGGAAAATGAAAATATCATGTCCCTCGTGAAGAATCTTCTTAATGAGAAAGCGAAAATTGATAATCGACCGCTCTGGAAAAAATTAAAGGAGCAAGGCATGTGCGATATCTTAAGCATTCCAGAAATAAAAGTTTGTTTCTTATTATACCAAAGTGCCAAACTGTTTCTAATCAATTTATGCATTTAGGAAGAAATACTGTCCCCTCTAGAAATAGCGAGACGAAAGCGAGCATTTGATGTATGTAATCAAGTTTACATAGATAGAACATGGATAGACATTATATTTTTAAAGAGCTTAAGAAAGTAAGTTTTCAAAAAATTTTAATTGCAAACGAAAAGATTTGCGGATTAGCATATTAAATATGGCAAACGTAGAAATGCTCGCATTGTCAAAACCAGCTCGAATAGAAGTATTTATTCAAATTTAAATGCTCGTTTTTTCTAATATACATGCATCTATTATGATTTCAGTAATCCAAACTTACTCTTGGACCAGTGCAAAAATTCCAAGGGCGTCTTAAGATTATTAACTGAGAATAACTATGGAATCATTACGAAGTTTTTGGTATACCTTAATAAAGGATTATCATTGACCCTCAAATCTAATCAGTTTGTATGTATTTCCCTAGAAAATGATACATGCTCGCTCTCCGATATACTACGTGCGGTACAAAAAATATACAAACATGGAACGTTTACGCAAGTTCCAACAAGCCCTGCTCTTTAGAATACAGTACCAGACACGTCGAAATATGGTAACTGCTTTACAAACTGTTAGACGTCTTCGTGCAGAAAAAAATTTGACGGTAAGCTTTGTTCACGAATTATATTTTTATACCCTGAACCCATTAAAAATGGGTAAAAAGGGTATTATGTATTTCTGCAAATGTATGTAACAGGCAGAAGAAAGCATCTCCGACCCCATAAAGTATATCTATTCTTGATCAGCATCAAACGCCGAGTCGATCTAGCCATGTCCGTCCGTCCGTATATATGAACTCAAGGATCTCAGAACCTATAGGAGCTAGGGACTTGAAATTTAGCTGTATGTCCTCATAGTGCCCGCGCAGATAGAGTTTGTTTCCGATATTCTATAACTTGCCCCGTTTCCAAGTAATCGATAAAAATCTATATCGAAATCCTGTTTTTTGAGCAATTTTGGTAAATAATAAGAGCTAGAGTCACCAAACTTGACATGTAGCTTCTTGAATAGTATATATATTTGCATTTGGTGTTGGAAGATGAGGGCTCAGGGTATCCCCTAGTCGGGAGCTCCCGACTAGAACCTTTTACTTGTTTCTGATAGACTAAGAAGGTGCGCAGGAGCCTAGTAAACATAGTTAAAGGCAGTATGCCCAAGCCTGTGCCCTAGGCGGGTCATTCCAAATGCTTGTGCCCTTCGCAGAGCATGACGTCTAGCTTGGCTTTATCTGCATATATTACTTCTTAAAATCCATTATTAATAAATTATTATAATATTTCAGGTTGTTTTGTTGTGTGATATCTGTGTGTACATTAATATCAATACAATTTTCGAACAGAAACTTTTATCAATTCTAACAGTCTTAAACTTGTTGCAAACATTTTGAGCTTTAGTGAGTGATCACGACCGCAAAGTTCTTATGTATTTTATCATATTTTTCAGAGACTTTGTAATTATATCGAGGAGATAATGGGAGATTATGTTGTGCTGAAAACTAATCGCATAATGCCATGGAAGTTTGAGTTCATAAATGAAGTATACAACACTTTGGCTTTGGCCCTAGCCGAGCAGTACTATGTGCCCAAAAACTATAAACCGACAGCTGCAAATCCTCTTCTACAATTATTGCACTTTAACTTGAATAAAACAATGGAAATCTCTAAGTTTGTATTTGGTGACCGATCCACACATCAGGATCAGGATATAGTGGACCCTGCCATCATAAAATCGAGGTAGCTTCAGTTGCATAAAAAACAATCAATTGAATTTCATTTCATTCTTTTTTACAGACAAATGATTGCACGCTTGGAGAAGCGCATGGTATTCGCAAAACACTCAATCGAAAAGTGCTATTTACTTCATCAAATTGCTAGCATTCATCTTGAATCCAATCGCTATGACGAGTGTGGTTTTGTTGCTCGCAAGGCAAATCAAGGTTTGACAAGTCCTTATTAACAATTTTAATATTCTAAAAAACTACAAACAAAAACTATTCTTAGAAACTAAAAATTGTAACAGCTACATATGGAGTTTTCTAAGCACCATTATCATTGCCAAGTCGAATGCAGCTCTTAACAAAACTGAGCGCACAAGCGAAGTTTTGCGAAAAGCTCGCAAAATTGCCGAGAAGCTAGATTCCCAAAAAATAATTGATTTTGTGGATGCGTGTATGGTTTACAATGAGCGACTTGGTATTAAAAGTAGTACAAGTCGTCGGGAAAGCAAAATGTCAGCTCGAGGCTCTATGTAATTTGTTTTCCATCTCCTTTATTTCAGTTGGGGTAGACAAACAAATTTACAGTGAACAAAATTGTACGTACTAAATATATATAAAATAAAACAGGTATGCAAACTCTTTCCATTTATTTAATTAACAATCAAGATGGCACGTCCAAAGTCCCAGGTGCTTTCTGTTTTTGTCTGGGGGTCTGAGGTGTTAACTTGCCTTACAGGTGCACAAAAACCGTCCTTTCCTTTTGACCAAATCAACTCAACTCATAGTTCCGATCAAAAATATATATATCTTTAGAATATGCAAACATTTGCGCAAAACCAATATACCCCTTTTAATCCATTTTGAATGGGAATAGGGTATAATCATTTTTAAAGGTTTTGGTCAAAGAACTATTTACACGGAAACAATTCTTACTAGATCTTATTTAAACTCGAACAGATAGAATAACTATCTATGGGAACAATAAATTTAACAACTTTATAGTCTTTGACTTCGCCTAACTTTTGTATTGTTTTTATTTTGATTCCTTTTATTACATACCACCTTAACAAAATTCATTAACTTATAGCATTATACATTTTTTTTGTAACTTAAAAGTAGGTCATACTGTACATTTGGGATATTCAATATAAGTTAATTAGGTACTCAGGTTTTTACAATATAATATGATAAGTTTTTAAGCAAACAAATGCTTGGCTACAAGCCACTTTGGGTTCGTTGCATATACAATTTTGGGTATTCAACATATATTTATGTACAATTCGGTTAAACCTTGTTCAGCCTCAGGAAAACTGACTACGGTTACGCGATACGCGTCGCCAAGGGGCTAGTATTCGGCGTATGTTCATCTATAAAATAGTCTGAAAAGAAGGAAAGGAGATGATTAATAAGCCACTAAATAATAACAATATAAGGAACTGAATTCGTGTTCATCCAAATTGCCAACAAGTTTCAATATACATAAAAATAAAGCCAATTTACCTTAAATACTCAAATGTTAATAATTTAGTGGTTTGGAAATTGTTACAATGTTCGTTCGAGATGGGCTTTAAAAGGCGACGTCGTGTAATTCAGGTTTCGTTGGCATAATTTGAACTGCAAGATATGTTAGCCAGTATGATTTATTATAATTCTTTGCGATGCAAGTTTTGACTACTAACCCGATTCAATGCCGTTCCATTCACTGATTTCTGGGTTAAAACCCTTCTGATGCGCAACTTCATGATCATCGGCTGAGCCATTATAAACTTGCAAATCGGTAGAGAGTTCATGCTTCGTCATGTCATCAAAATCGAATATTTCGGTCACTTTTATATTGTTGGTATTATTATCTGTGTAATAGTACGCATATAGCGCGTCGTTATGCGCTGTCATCTCAATGACATGCCCGACATCGCTATCTAAAGGTGTAGTATCACTGCGAAAGATTGGAAAGTTAAGGACAATAGATTAATTTGGCGTTTTGCAAACTTAATTACCATTTATCGACAAGAATTGAAACATGTGGGTTATACAAGTGGTTGGAGTGTAGAAGTCCGGTAGCATCAAAGTGTGGCTGATCGTAGAGCTGTGCGGTGTGGGTTAGAAATTAGTTGTATAATCGCACAGGGGCAAAGGTTAATACTTACCGAGAACTTGTTGAGTAAACGAACTGTCATGGCATTATTAAGCTGAACAATAAACTCTTCAGCTATTTGTCGCATTTGCTTTGTCAGTTTTGGCGTTAAGGTGGTGATTCTAAATGATATAAATTAAAGAATATTAATCAAGCTAGCCATAACAGACAATCGGATTAACCTACTTCGATACTGTGGCCAGAAAGAAGTCCATCGGAACTGTGGCTGGCAGCGAAAGCAATTTAATGCCGCGATGCTTAAAGATCCAATTGGCCAATCCCTTGTTGGCCTGCTCCAAATAGTCTTGTATAACGTCCAACACGGTTTGCGGCATGTTTGAGCTCAACGCATCCTGAAACATTTTTTTAAAAATAAGTCATTATTATGGACAGACGGGCTTTTATATATATAACTCGTACCTTTCTATGCTTTTTGCACTCGCGGCACTCTGATTCGATCTCCTGCGATGTGGCAACTGTTTCAGAAACCACAAATGTGGACTGTACAGCTATGCAGCGTCTGCAATTGATTAGGTTATTGCGATGCAGGAATTGCAGTGCATCATCGAATCCCTGCTGGCAGAACTTTGAGAGGAACTCGGCTCTCGGCGGGAACAGAATGCGTACGAATCGGTTGACGTTCTGCCGTGATATCTCGATGCTTGTGTTGGCCCAGTTAAGATGGAATAGCTGCGAGCTTTGGTCGCGTGGACAAATGTCACTCTCGCCACAAAAAGGGCTGACTGTGATGGTGTTTTCGTCCAAGATTGGCAAGTTATCCGAAAACGCACCGTCCATATACCGCACGCCCCGAAAACGCGGTGGCAAAATTCCAGAAAAGCCCGGAATGAAGCAGGCACAAAGTAGTGCTTGCAACACCTCCTCACGGGACGCAAACTCCGAGATTATCACGTTCTTGCCGTCGTACACCCGTGTTAATGAGATGTGCAGACGTCCGCTGACGCGCTTATGTGCGTCATCGGGCAGATGTTTCTGCAGTCCCTCGAGCAGGCAGGTCTGTATATTAAACGACGGACTGAAGGGTCCAAGTGAGTGCCGGCGCGCCTCGTTCACCACGCGGAAGAAATCGGATGTCATGCTACCTTTAATGGGAAATGTGACAAAAATGTGCCATTCAATTAGTGTTCATTTTAAATGATTCAAATCGTATTTAGTATATATGGTCCACGCACTTTAGCATCATTTCTGATGTCAACGATGTCAATTCAAGATTGCTGGCTATCGGCTACCTAGTTGGGCGATAGGAAATGACGTGTGCACCTCGTGCCGATTGGGTTGTATAAGTGTTAGTTTGGCCTCCATCGAGCATTTAACTGATAAGCCACTATAAACACACACTTCTCTCTATATATATATATACATGTATATATATATACGTAGGCAACGATTGTTTTGTTTTTGCACAACATGTTATAGTTTTGCGTGTGGCAGCAGCTGTTTTTTTCTTTCTGAAAACCCAGCTGATAAGGATCCCCTTTTGTTGTTTGTTTAAACACACATATAAATGTATATATATATATGTATATATGTTTGTGACTTGTGAATGCGTTTAATGTTCCGACCCTAATTTAAAGGCAAGCGCATTTCATTAATAGAAATATTAACAAGAGATCTACAAATACTTATTTATTTTGTCATCTCAAGTCAACCCCATTAAAAACTCAAATTGGGATTACGAAAAATCAAAAATATTTATGTATATATGGAAAATTTTCGGCCAATTTGGCTATTTTATGGCACTTTAATGGAACAGCTTATCAGTGTAAGGGTATACGTTATTTCAAGGTTATTCTGCATGTTCTTTCACAATTTGTTGTATGTATATTTTTTGTTGTTGCATTAACAGTGAAGATATGAATCATTTCCCGTCTTCCGATCATGCGATCTATTGTGCGCCGTCTTGAGTTATTGATTAGATAAGTCAGGGGTGGGTGCATTACCCGAAATTTTAATATAAATTGATCGCAAATGAACGTAACAAAATCAGTCAAAGACTGAAGTCAGATTCTGCCTGTAACAAAGGCGCATTAGATCTGTTAATGCCATGCTTCCTAGGATCGAATCTACCTTCTGCAACCTGTATACACTCAAATATATATGTATACAATAGTCAAGAATTACCGCTAGTGCAGCGGGTAGGCTTCGACAGAGCATATAACTGTGAAATGCATATGACTCACGGTGGGGGTAGTTTCGACTTAATGAAGGGGATGTGGTGTGGTGTACTGTACTTTGAAGCCGTTTAATTGGTCGCCCAGACAGCTGGTTACGCCAGCGTTGCTTCAAAAAAGTAGCTGAATCCAATGTTGTAAATGGCTAAAAATAGCTAAAGTCTGTTGCTAAGCACAAATTGGCAGTAGAGGGTTGCCATAGCAGCCTAATTTTAGCTGTTTTCGGCTAATAACCTCTGAGAATGGCCTATTTACGCTAGAAAATAGCTCAGTTGGCAACACTGGCTGGCACACAGGGTCATGCTGTGCAAATGAAACCTTAACTGTAATTCGTACATATAGATGATATTTTTCCAATTTAATTATATTATATTTTTTTGAAGCGTATTTAAATGCATACGTAAATACATGTGTAAATACACAAATGCAGATTTTAATTGAACCGAACTTAAGTACATACATACATACATACGACGTGTGTACATACATATACATACTACATATGCAAAAGTGTAAAAAGACCTCATCAGTCACAATGAAAAACGGGCTGATAAGTCGCGTCACAGCGCAAAGCACAGCTGCTAATTTATTGTAAATAAAAACACTTGTTATAAATCTGTTTATATGTACGCTATTTATGTATGTATGTCGCTATATTCCATATTTGATTATGTCTAATCAAATAGGAAACTCATTCACTTTGTTTCGCTGTGTGGCTAAACTCAGGCCACACTGAATTGACGTCAATTGGAGGGGGGTCTATTCTAAGCACATACATACATGCATACACATACATACATACATACATACATACATACATGCCTATAGCAAACGGTAAAGACCTAATAACTTTTTGACTTACAAAATACACATTGTACACACACACATTCACGCATGCATACATGCATATATACACATGCATACATATACACACATGCTTATGCACATACATACACACACATGTACGCCTGATATATCTGATGACTGATAGCAGTCAAGTAGAAGTTTCGTGTGCCCGTCATTAACTGGTTTCAAAGTTCGAGAGTCATTAATCTAAGGAAAACAAAGCTAATTAAAAGCCTGCAATTGATAATTAAATACACACACACAACATATGCACGAGCCGCATCTTTTCTAACTGGACTGCCGTTAAAAGCGAACTGCAGCAGTTAATCTGGAACAGGTGCGCCATGAATCATTCTACCTGACTGCCCACCGAACTTTCTACTACTATGTGGCAGAAAGCAGAAAGATGCCGCAGCAGCGGCAACAGGTAAATTTACAGATGCACATACATGCACACGTATGTATGTATGTATGTATGTACAACTGATATAATTGTATCTTTGCGCCAAAAAGCAGGAAATTGGGAGAAAGGGTTTCATTTAATGCTTGTTTACAGTGGGCCCTTCGTTATAAACAAAACTCCCTTTTAGCTTTAAAGAAATTTGTGAATATTAAATGAATGCACAAATAATGATTATTTGTACAGTTTTACATGTGTGGGTGTGTGTGTGTGCATCCCTAAATAAACTACGAATCAAAACACGCCCTCACAGATAAGCAAGGTCGACCTTCAGAAAACTCAACAAATAAGCTGTTTGTGTGTGTGTGTGTGTGTGTGCGTGTATTTTTATAAATGTAAACAACATTCTCGTTAGTTTATTTTTAGGGCCCGTCACACTTTACATACATTACACACAAATATACGTACTTACGTACGTGTGAGTTCAAGCTGCGGCGTATTTTTATGTTACGTTTCGACAGCGACGAGCCCCCAAAAAAATGGGAGTGTACGCCACAGCTGGCCACAGTTGGGCGTGTGTGTGTGTGTAAGTTGTAAACATTTACGTACACACATATGTAGCTTGGTATGTCGACAGAAATGTTGTTGAATGTATGGTATGATGGGAGCATGTATTATAAATTGATCAACATCAAAAATCGCATTTAACAAGGCAAACGATCATGGGTCGATGTACGCCCTAATCTAAACAGCCGAGCCATTCAATTTTGCGCTCAATTCGTCTAATAAATATTATATAAAAGTAAGAATATACATACACATATACGCACATACATGAATATGCAAATGTATATGTATATGCACGTACATATATGTATAAGAGTATGACATACCTAGTGGCAAATCGCATAGCAGGCAGCATGCTGCCAGGGAGCCAGCGGAGGCACCTCCGATTTTTTCTAGAAGTAAATGCGGGGCATACTTCTTGAAGGAGACAGCAACGCCGACATGGTATATTCCAAGAAATCCGCAGCCAGCAAAGGATAAATTCATTTTGAGTCTTCGGTGATCAGCACTTCAAATATGTTTTGATAGGAATGTTTTAACTTTCGCGCTTTTGAACTTAACAACGTTTGCCTAAGAAATATGTTCAAATACAGGTGTCCGATGTATATCTATTTCTTTTTTGTTGTATTTTGTATATATTATTTCGTTTAAGCTTTAAGCTTATTTATGTCTTGTTTATTCACTTCCGCTCACAATTAGATTGAACCGTTACGTACAGCTGCTTTAGCAACAATGAATAAATGAAATGGGTTTGCTGCTATCGAAGAATTTTTTAGTATCGATATATACACAAATTTAGTCTTTAGGCGTTTTTTAGGACGTTGCTGCTGCCGACCTATCGATAGCTTTCTTTCTCTAGGCGCGTGCTTGAAACGTAATGAACAGACAAGAAATAATAGTTTAATAAGTTGTAATCAAGACCCATGTGACGATTATGTGAAATTCGTAAATTCAAAAAAATTTATACTTATATATCTAATGGCATGGTTGTCAATAAAAATATCGCTATTGGTATTTTTGAGCCGAATATATCGTGCCATAGGCAACTACGCAATGGCAAGCTAGATAATATTTTGAGCTTGATTCGGTATGTTACTCGATTTATGAACTTCAACAGAATAATATAAATAAATAAGGATATGTTTGAAGACTTTGTATCAGCCAAGACTAAATAAAATTAATTGCTTCATGGAAGCTACTCGATATTGCTAGTACCCGATAGTACTAATACTAGTACTACTAAGCATATCGATTAATACGGCGAAATTGGGGCGCGGCGAAGACAGGCTGCGGTGCGGCGAAATTTGTTAGTTTTGTGCTGTGCTCGCTAATATATATGCATTTATGTATTGTATATTCACGAAAAAATGGAATTGTCAAATAAATTGAAGGCGAGTGGATGGTAAGTAACTCAACCAAGAGGCCAATTACATTTGATATCAACAAAATTACCAGGCACTTTACCGAGGATGGATTAAAGACATTAACTAGCGCCGTCGGCGACAACCCCGACCCAAGCAAAATAATTGATGAAGCTTTAAACGTGAGTATCAGCTTTTGCCGACTGTGACTGACCGGCTTGCAGCTAAACAAAGAGTATTCATCGCTGTTTTGGCCCAATTGCAGCGCGATCTGCGCGACATCGGAGGCGGCGCATTGCCAGCCAAACGCGAGGACAGCTCCGGGGAGCTCGCTGGACGCATTGTGCTGCAGGTACAGAGAGTGCGAAACATTTCTGCCCCGAAGAGCAATGAGGAGTCGAAGGCTGCGCCGCGGCTCTTGCAGCTGGAGCTGAGCGATGGCCAGGCATCGCTACAGGCGCTGGAATTGGAGCCTGTGCCAGCGCTGAACCTGAACGTGGCGCCCGGCACAAAGATTTACTTTCATGCCGAGAAATTGCAGCTTATACAAGGCTATCTACTGCTGCGTCCCAACGATTTCAAGATATTGGGCGGGCGAGTGGAGGCGCTTTACGAAAAGTGGGACTTCGCCCGCACAATGCTGAAATACGCACGCAGTGGACGGCCACTCAGCGGATCGACTGCTCCGCCGCCGTGGGTCGCATTTGGCAAGAGCATCGATGCAAATGCTGATCGCAACTTTAAGAGTCTCGCACCGAATGCGGACAAGGACAAGCCGGCAAAGGAGAACGACGAGTTCAATAGCATGCGAAGCGAAGCCATTGCCGTGGCCAGCAAGGCGGGTGTGAAGAAAGTTTTCGGCGGTGGAGGCCAGAATATTATCGACCACAATATTAAGAAGATTCTCGAAAAGGGCTTTAGCAAGGAGGAGGCAAAGACGGCATTGCAAGCGACACGGAATAACTTGGAACGCGCCCTCTTCAATCTGAAGAGGCGCAAGGATGCGGCTGAGGGATACAGCGAACCTCCAATGAGGGGCGGACGGGGCGAGAGGAACGGCAGGGAGGGAAAACGTGGCGCCAGTCTTAAAGAAGAAGCCGAAGCCGCAAAGCCAGCTGCAAATGCCACACTCTTCGACTTTCTTACCACTAAACTACGCACGACGGACACGACACCGACTACCGAGGCGGCCGCCGGTGAATCCGCAAAACCAATTTCAAATGCCGAGAAAACGCTTGTCAGGCAATATGAAAACGATTATAAAGCCTCGGCTGTAACATTAGCTGAGAGCAAGACTCAAACCTTGGGCGAACGCACGCGATTTGAGAACAATGTCTCAAGCAGCTTTGCTGCGCATCGTGGCGGTCATTCTGGCCGGCCTTCACGAGGCGGGGCACGTAGCCGAACGGGTCGCGACGACCGCTCGTCGCGTGGCGTGGGCAGCAGCTATAACGATCGGGGTGGAGCTGGGGGTGGCGGCAGCGGCAGCATGCGCAAGCATGAGAGCAACTCGCGTCCATCTGAGCCGACACATGCCAAAAGCGCCAATCGCAACGGTCATGACCACAATGCAGCATCTAGCAAAGGCGGCTCCTCGGAGGGCAAGCAGGAGAGTTCTGCAAAAGATCAGGGCAACAACAGGCGCACGAACGAACGCCAGAATCATCGCAATGGAAATACTCGAGCCGAAAATGGGACTGCCAGCAGCAATCACAACAATCGACGTCGTCAACAAGGAAACGGTGGCTCAATTGGAGCTGGAACTGGAGCTGGAGCTGGCGCTGTTGCCCCCGCGGCCAAAGGGGCCAACTCTTATAGCAACAGCAATGATGAATTCAACAATCGCGTGAATAAAGTCGTCGCTGAGACCGCAAACTTGAAGCTCAGCTCCGCCAAGCGTGAGCATAGACGCGGCGGGCGGCAAAGCGGCGGACAGTCCACTCGACAGCAATATGAAGCCCAGGGGACTTTTAGTCAGGCACCAAAATCGCTTGAGAAGAGTCTTCCTGCTCAGCGACAGCCGAAATCGCAGCAAGAGAACGCTCGACAGCCATCGATTGCCAGTTGCACGCAATTGCCGAACGGATATACCTATGATCCCAGCAAGATCATGGGCTTTCAAACCAAGGAGACAAACGAGTTTGCCATGAGCCTGCTGAAGAGCCAGGGACTGACTATTGCGCCCACCAACCACTCTCCGGCACAGACCCAGCCAGCAAATAACTTGCCTCCAGCACAAGCGGGCCCCACATCCTTTATGTCGTCGAATCCGCAGCCAGTTGCAATACCATCGCCCCCAACCAATCTAGACCTGGCTCCGTGCGATGCTTGGCTGTGGAAGAGCAATGACTTGTGTATGGCCAAGTATTGGGATGATGGACGGGTAAGTACACATGGCACAATCGAATGCTCTACGAGTTTTATGAATGTTCTATCTAATGCCCGTAGTACTATGAAGCTGAGATAACTGCAGTCGGGGAGAAAACGTGCGTGGTGTACTTCCTCGGCTATGGAAACCATGAAGAAGTATTAAAATCCGATATTCTGCCGATAACGGACGCCCAAAACAGGCCATTGACCAACATGTCCCAGCCACAGCAGCCACAGACGACGACGCGTCATCGTGGGGATCGCCAGGCTCAGCAGCAGCAGGTTTATGTGCCGCCGCACAAGCGGGAATATTGAGAAAATCGAACCTATTCAAAACTAAATTAAATGTGTCGAACAAACAATTATAAACATTTTTTACATTTACATTCATGTGAACAATGTACATAAACATGTACATATACGTACATCTATTCAAGGTTAAACAGTGTATGCAATTTAATGTTTAATAATATTCATTGGCATTATATGCACGGTATTCAAGCTCAGCAAATTCACGGAATGCCCAATGCAATTATTCTTGTCTTCGTTTCCGTAATTATTTTTACATTCATGCTTATCCCAATGCGTAGGGTTTCACAGCAATTGGATAGTAGGAGACTGATATTATTGTCTATATCCAAAAGTCGATAGCAAAGTGTGCCCATGGTATAACCGGGAATAATTTTGTTGTTATTAATTTTGTCACAATTTCAAATTTGGTTTACTCATTTCCAAAAAAAAAAGTGCAAGTGCAGTTGCATTGTTTGAAAAGTACCCAGAGTGACTTTATTGGTTGAAGAAGAAAATCCCAAAAACGGGCAGTGTTGCAAAACATACTAGGGAAAAATATATAATGGAATACAAAGTTTTAGATATGAATAATAATCCGTTTTATCGTAGTGTCCTCAGAAGTGATACCAATAGGTTTAACACTTCACACCGCTCTTAACAAATAGCTTAAACTAAAATAGATCTACGCCTTGAAGGCATGGGTTGTTATTCAACACTGTGTTTACAAGTATGGTCTTCTTAAATCAAGGCTATTTCAGTTATTACTTAAAATAAAAACTCGGTCACACTAGCTAGCACGTGTTCAGCAGCTAAAGGAACCGCTTGTTTTCGTGTTTTAAAATAAATAAAATAAAATGGTTAAAGTGAAACTGGAGCACACAGAAGATGCGGACGTTTCGATTAAAGTCAGCGATAATGTCACCATCAAAGAAGAGGAGACCTATGATGACAAATTGTTGTTTGTTAACGCCATAGCCAAGCCAATGGCAGGCAAGAAACTAGCCAAAAAATGCTACAAACTGGTCAAGAAGGCCATGAAACATAAAACCTATTTGCGAAATGGTCTGAAGGATGTGCAGACGCGTCTGCGCAAGGGCGAAACCGGGTAAGACTAACTATCCAAATGCATATTACTCTCAATATCACATTATCTCCTTTGTGGCCCCATCACAGCATCTGCATCTTTGCCGGCGATGTGACACCTGTGGACATTATGTGCCACCTGCCCGCTGTTTGCGAGGAGAAGGGCATTCCCTACGCCTACACGCCCAGTCGCGCTGACCTGGGCGCCGCGATGGGCGTTAAGCGGGGCACCGTGGCTCTGCTGGTGCGACAAAACGAGGACTACAAGGATCTGTACGACGAGGTGAAAGACGAATTGGCCAACTTAAATGTTCCAGTTTAAGCTTTTAATAATAATTTTGTATCTTCTATAAGAATTCTGCTCGATAAGTTACAAAGTTTGACAATAGTATAAGCCCATCCAATTGCATTTGCACGCAAAGACGTTCGAACACATCCAGATATAAATCCCAATTTAATATATTTAACATATATAGATCATTTTTGTAAACTATATGCACAAGGGTATTTTACACTGTGTTTTCTTTCCCGTCAAACGTGTCAATGCCTCACTTTATTGCAATTTAAGAAATATAGTCAAACAATTTGAATGAAGCGATGTTTAAATTAAATTGGAAAATTATTGTATATATGTTGAAGCCCGATTTTGTTACTCTGAAAACTGGCGTTGGCATTTGCTTTTGAGCTGGCCGGGAAACTAACTAAATCCAACAATCTTTTCTTCGAAAAAATGCAAATAAATAGTGTAAATGAACTTTGAAGGAAAAAGCAACCAAAATCGTAGATTTCGAAATGATAAATGAATGAAAAAACTCATGTCGTTCGAATTTTGTCGTCTTGGTATCAATTTTTACCATATGTTGTTTTGTATGTAATATACATTAATTATTCATTGTTATTTGTGTACATGGGGTACATCAAATCAAATGGAAGAATTATTCTCCTCCATATAAAGTATTTATGGTACATCCGAGATAGTCTTTCTGGTGTGAGAGCCTTCTATTGTACACAACATCTCCTGGCTGCAAAGATCCCATTTCATAGGTCTGTCTTATATCATATAGATATACATATAGGAACGATCGGTGGAAAAGAAGGTTCCTGTATGGAAAAATATTTTGTTTATCCAGCTATGTTGAACAAATCCGGCTTTCACTAGTTCAAGTTCTTATCAAGATCGCATAACTCTAATGTTTCTCAATAGGAAGAATCGGTCGAAATATTTTGTTTTCCAAGATATTTTGTCTCAAACTTAGCTTCACTATTCTCACATATCTGCAAGGGCATAAGGCAAATGTCTACAAAGGAATTAAATATTTTAGTTTTTCGCTTACGAAGATATAATAAGAACGAGTATAAGACTTTTAAAGAGCTCTTGGCTTTGGCTTAAACATCATTATTATTTGACAGCCCCTAAGGTCCCCCCTAAGAATGTGCTTCCACCCAAATATCGCAGTTATTTCCCGATCAAGATATAGTATTATTATGACATATATTATTATATACACATCGTATTTCGGTAGCACTGGCAAAAAAAAGAGAGGTTTTTGGTGTCCCTTAGGGATTTTTAAAAGTTTTTTTTTATCTGTATGTATTTATATAAATTGTTTTACACAGTTCTTAATTGTGTGTAGTTTGGATGCGTTTCGTGTTTCAAATCAGTATTCAAAGTTATTTGTGCTTAATAAAATGTGTTTAGACAAACCGACATACATAGAATTATAATTTGAATTTTTCGTTACTGTTATTTAATATTAAATATATGTATATATATATTTCCTAGTTTATTTATTTTTTTTTTTTATTATATAAATGATTAGATTTTATATATAATTACATTCTTGCGCCTATGCATATGCATACAAGTCGCTGGCCAAGTACATACATACTACCAAAAATCGAACCCGAGAAAGTTGCTGGGATTTTATATTAAAATCAAACCACATGCTGGGGTTAATCGTGTCAAAGTCAAAGCTTGAAGTGAATTGAGAATTCCAGAGGGGGGGCAGAGTTACATATATACTCATCCAATTTCTACGTCCAATAAGCAACAGATGTGTGGCGCATCGAGTCAAGCAATATTTGCCTATGCCGACAGAAAAAGTATATTCATACATCAGTGAATGACATTTATGTATGCGCGTGTACATAAATACATACAATAGGTGACCCATATAGCCAATATATATATATATATATATATATATATATATATATATTTAAAGTACAATTATGAAGCATTATATTTGTACGGTATAAGTACGTAAATAAATTAAAGATTTGAATAAAGGTAATTAATAATGTATTTGAGTACATGATAAATTTTTCAGTTTCTAATTTTTCGAATGGTCAACTGCTGTACAAAACTCAAGGTACAATAAATGTATGTATTTATAACTCAAGCGCACTAAGGCCAAACCGAACATTCTCGTAGCATATGATCTACGACTAATAGAATGATTATAAAATACAAACTTTCTTGAATTGCCTTAAGAACTAGCTAATTGTTTTCTTTTGTTTTTTTTTTTCTTGATTTTTGTTTGTTTTTTTTTTTTTTTTTTTTGTTTGTTTGTTTTATTTTTAAAGATAGTTTTTCTTTTTAGTTTCAAGGGCTGGGGTGCTCAGAGCTACCCTGCTACATGCGAAATGACAGCGCCAAGGGCGTGCGTGGGGCGGAACGGCCTGCTGCGGCATTTGTAACTACTAAACATATGCATATAATATATAATAATTGTAATAATAATTAAAACTACATATTTAAATTAATTGCGATTAAAAAAGCAAACGGGAGAGCTAAAATTAACAAGCAATTCATTATCTGTTTTTGAGTTTTTCTAATTTTACATTTTTTTTTTGTGTTTTTTGTTGTTGTTTTTTTTTTTTTTGTTTTTTATCGTTTTCTGTTAAGACTCTAAAGTCTTGATTTAAGACGTTGATGCCACGTGCAGCAGGCGGTGGCGTTGGCCGGCGCATTCAACGACGCCAGATGCTCACTGAAAGTAATTGTAAAAGCCTGAAGTTGCTTGCCCCAGTTCTCGTATGGCCGCAAAGGGATCCTTCTCCAGGTCATTGGGCGGCTGGGAGGATTTCGATGCATGCAAGGGCCGTGCTGAGTTCATTGCGGGCTGCTGCTGCTGCTGATGTCCTGCGGCTGCCTGCGGTCCTTGGCTGAGCACAGCCGCATATGTAGTAGCTGAGGACTGCTGATGATTGGCGGTGTCCACAGAGGCCTGGGCAGTCTGCGGTGGCACGGCTGCAAACAAGTCTAAATCATGTCCGCTTTTAAGTGTGTTGTAGTTGTTGTAGAGAAGGCCGTGTCCATGATCGGACTTGCTCGAGTGCTCGGCAACCACATTATTGGCTTGGAACAAGGCCTCAATAAGATTGGTGCCAGTGTCCAAGCCGGCAAACAGACCCGGCATATTGTTGTAGCTGTTGCCCCCGTTGCCGGTCATTGGCTGGCGACGATAGAGCGGCACTGAGCTGCCACTATTGTGAAGGCCATTGCTGTTGTGGCCAGCATTGTTGTGGCTATTGAAGTTGTTGTACGACTTGTCGTTAAGCAAGGGGTTTCCGGCTAGCGAGATAGATACATTGTGTTAATAGGTGAAGATATATTTGTTTACAAGCTAAACGAATTCAGATCGAACTTACTATTGTTCATGAAGTTGGGAACGCCAGCGTTGTTGCTGCTTGTTGCCGGATGGACACCTGTTCCCGGTACCGGACCTGTCATGTGGTTAGGATACATATTTAGCGGCTGCAAAGGTCCAGGGTTGGGGCCGTGTTTTGCCATAGCCAAGGGTGTTTGTTGTGGCTGCTGGTTCTGCATCATTGTAAAGAGACGACTCTGTTGTTGTTGTTGCTGCTGTTGTTGTTGTTGTTGCTGCTGTTGTTGCTGCTGCTGCTGTTGTTGCTGCTGCTGCTGTTGTTGCTGCTGCTGTTGTTGTTGTTGCTGCTGATGCTGCTGTTGTAAATCACCGCCATTCATCATGCCATTGGACAGCTGCATTCCGCCCGTGCCCACTGGCGCTGTTGCTACGCCCACCATGCCGAGCACGTCACGTAAGATGGGCTGCGCAATGTCATTGGCCCCATTCATAATCGAATTGAACACAAGATCAATTTGCTGATTAAAGTTGTCTAGAGGCGGCGACGAATCCACCGACTGCTGGTTCTGCGTCTGCGCCTGTGTTGGGTACATTATCGGGTACTGTGGCCGCTGCGGCTGTGGCCCCATGACAGCATGTGGATTAGACAGCATCTGTGGTCCTTGCACTGCTGGTGGCTGTGGCTTGTGTCCCTGCGGATGGTGCTGTTGCTGGTGACCCTGCTGCTGTAGTGTGGCCATCACCTGGCGCAGCATATCGCCAAACTTGTTGGCTGCCTCTTGACCCACAGACTCCAACAGCTTAATGTACCACTTGTATTGCTCTTCCTTAGAGTTGAATGCCATTTCGTATATGCTCATATTGGGAGGCAGCAGCTCATGTGCAGACGGAAAGCGCAAGGCACTGGGCGACGGCTGCTTTCCGGCCGAATACATATAGGGGGCAGGAGGGGGCTGCTGAGGCGGACCCGCGGACTTTTCGTAGTTGCTATAACCAGACCCAGCGCCATTGTGACGCAGATATGGTGGTGGCCCGTTCTCCATTGGGCTCATCGGGCCGTTGGGCACGCTGCTGCCACGTTGAAGAGGCATCGGTGGCTGGCCATATAAATGATGTTGTGGAGGCAGGGGCTGTTGCGGTGGTGGTGCCTGGCCGTGGTTGTAAAGCGTCTTCTTGGCCAGATACCCCAATTCGCTTGGATTGCGCAGTAATTGTGCCGCAGTCGTCGCGTTGCCTGCAGCTGGTGGCACGCTGCCTCCTCGAAGAGTCTGCTAATACAAAGAATTCGTATAATGCCTAAAGATTTAAGCCTAGATTCTGTCGTTTGCATATACACATATGAGTACTCCTCAATTGAACATAAGCTAAAGGCTTGTCTTAATTAAAACTTTTACTTACGGGTGGGGGCAATGGTCCTGGTCCGCGGCCGGGCGCATTTGGCTGCTGAGGTGGCGGTTGCTTGTTCGGCGGTAAGACGCTCCAGGGATTTGTTTGCGGCGGCGGACCCCAGAGACTGGCATTGGGGTTCTGCTGTTGCTGCTGTGGCTGTTGCGGAGCAACGGGTGGCCGCCAGTGCTGCATAGCTGTATATTGGCCATAAGGTGGCGGCGGAGGTCCTCCACCGCCTGGCTGAGACTGTCGCAGATGTGGCGGTCCGGGCGGCGGCCCGTTAGGTGGCGGACCCCGCATTCCCATATGGCCACGTATATGAGCAGCAGGTCCCGGACCTGGTCCTGGCGACTGTCCGTTGGAAGACTTGCCGCCAGCGGCCACCGCAGCTGCCATCATTGCCGCCATATGAGTTGAATACATATGTGAGAGCTGCTGATTGGCCATTGCTGCAGCCATTTGATTCATCTGATGCGCTGCAGACGGTCCTGGACCCATGCCTGCGGAGGCAGCATAGTGAGGTGGCTGACTGCCGGGTGGCGCGTGCGCTGGAGCATTTAGGTACAGGGCTGCCTGCTCGTGTAAATATGCTTCCGGCTGTAGGGCACGAGGAACAAACTCGGGAGCTAGCGGATTCAGGACATAGCCACGCTTCATCTCGACGCCATCCAACTGGGAGCGCAAGTTTGACCAGGTCAATCCGAACAGCGACTTGTGCTCATCGCATATCTCGATGAAGCGCTCCCAGACCTTGCGGCAGCGTCCTATGGAACAGAGAGCCACCGGATCACCAACAACAGCTACCAGAGATTGGGCTCGCGTAATCGCAGTATTGAGAAGCTTGGAGTTGCTTAGAAAACCATAGTCGGTATCTGTATCGGCTGTGGCAACGGCAGCACCTCCGGCACCCGGGCCGCTCGCCTGGGGCAAGCATGTGCGTCTTGTGCGCACCGTGGACAGGAAAACAGCGCGGAACTGCTTGCCCTGCACATTGAGAACGCGCTCCACGGAGATGCCGCCCATGCGTCGTTTTCGCAGCTCGGACCGGATACGAAACACTTGATCTGCATAAGGTGTCATAATTCCGATGCTGGTATCATTTAGCTTGCCCCAGGCGCTGGGCCAGCGTTTCCGCAGCTCAGAGACGCGTTCGACCACCTCGTAGACCTCAGCATTGTTGTAGAACGCCGTCGAGTTTTTGTCCTGCACATCCTCACCGCGCGTCGTGAAAAACGTGAGCGGATAAAAGCGTTCATGGCGCGGCTGTTTGCCGGACGCTACAAGCTTCTGCTCATAGAAGAGCTCCGAGGTGAAGCGTATGATGGCTTCATGGGCACGATAGTTTTCACACAGCAAAATTTTACACGGAAAATTTGATGGATAGTGATCGTAGAGTCGCTCCAGTAGCGAAATGTGCAATTTGCGCTCCTTTGCAAAGGCGGAGAAGAGCTCGGGACTCATCTGCATGTGGTCACCGGCCAGCACAATGCGCGTGGAATCGTTGGCCAGAGCCAGGGGCATAATCGCCTCGCACTCCATCGCCTGCGCCGCTTCGTCCAGAAATATGTGAGTGAACAGACCCTTGGGCAGGCCGAGCGTGGCCAGCTCCATGCTAATGCTCAGTGTAACGACTATAATGCGATGCCGCATGATGTCCTCAACGCTGGGACGTCGGAAATTGCCGACGCCGTCCGTGATGCAATATTTTTGAACCACACTGTTGACCGTGGCGGACCAACGCTTGTGGTAGTAAACACGAAGCGGCGTCGCTTCCTCGAGACCCTCTTCGATCCACGGATGCAGGTACTCCTTAATATAGAGGTCTGCCGCCGAATTGGAATGCGTGCAGATGAGTATCTTGGCTTCTGGCTGTGCCAGAAGCTGTTTAATTGCCTGCGCCAGCGTGTATGTTTTGCCCGTGCCAAACGGTCCGATCAGCAGGATGGGCGGCAGCTTAATACTTAAAGCCGTTGTGATGGCGTTGACAGCCTCGCGCTGCTTCGCATTTAGCTTGGGCTCGCAAGCATCAGCCCATTGCTTTTTGGGTGTCCAAGGTATAGCCGGCTCCAGCTCGGTCGCGGGAAATATCAAGCGGAAGTCGGTTATCTTGTCCACAGCATTGTGCCACTCGCAGTAGGGCATGCGATTCAGCTGGAACTGTATGTCCACGTCCAGCTCTGTGTCTGCTTGCAGGCCCATTGCTTCCACGCATTTGGACGACAGCTTCAGATATATGACATTTTTGCCCTTGTCCTCAATAAGCGCCTCGTACACAGCGCGCTCGGATTTATCCGATTTGTCCGATTTATCTGATTTAGTTGTGGTCTCCTCGGGCGCTGAGATATACACGCTGCTGCAGTTCGACAGAATAAGCCGACCCGGCGACGTATCCTCTGAAATGTCCTTGCCCAGGCGCATCAGTGCGAACAGCTCACCCGCCAACGAGTACTTGGCCGTACTGGTAGCCATGCCCGCCGGTGTTAATATATAATTGGAGGCCACTGTCAGCCGGGTACGCACGTTATACCGGGCGATTTGCTCGTAGCGGGCAATCTCTTCAACGTAAAGCAGCTCGTGTGTGCGCGATCGGTAGTTGTTTTGCGTCAGTCGTTTCTCCACAATTGTGGACTGTGTTAACGTAAAGGTGGCAGCACGCGGACACGGATATCGCTCTAGTAGCTCGCGCTCGTGCTGCAAGTCGCTGAGATAAGCTTCCGTCTTCAGGTGCGTACCTATCGTGGTCTCAAAGCGAGTTAACTGTGTGTTGCTGACGTCCCATCGTGTGGCCGAGCTGTTAATAATGTCGCGTTTGATTTCCTCGATCTTTTCGGCATCGCTGACGGGCAGCACATCAACGCAGAGGTGACGCACTAGCAGCGGCTCCTGGCCAATGTCGAAACAGATGGATTGCCGGAACGTGCCGTAAATTTCTGTATGAAATTCAACTGTTATTTCGTGTGCGATCTTAGCTGGGGTAGCGGTAGATTCCTGCGCTTCAGGCAATGTAGAAGCCACCCACTCCTGATCAGACTTTAGTTCTACATTTGCCTCTGCCTCAGATTTTGAACTGGCCAGCTTGATGGATTTTATCGCAAAATGATTGCGATGTGCATCCTGTAGCAGGGCAACCGCTTTGAGAGGCCGCAATGTTTCCACCTGGAAGAGCCACTCGCGCTTCGAAGTCTTGGAGCTAATGCTGGTAACCAATTGCTGCTCACACTTAGCTTCCATGTCCGGCACTCGTTCACACATGACGCGCTCCGGGGCCGTGGCCTGGATCCATCGCTCGAGCACCTGTTCCGTGTATGACTTTCCGTACAGTTCCTTTTCACAAGCCTTTTGCACACGCATTCGCCGATATTCGAAGCGCTCCTTCCACTCATTTAGCTCGTCCAAGCCGTGTGCCTCCACACACTGTGCTCCGTAGTGACATGTTCGCGCGAACGCCTCGCAGAGACTGTACGTGTCCAGTGTATAGCCCCGAGGTGGAGGACGCCACTTCCAATCGCGACCTATTAAATATATATTGTTTAAATCGACAAACACCAAATGGCACACTTAGCAATACTCACCCTCATCGCTCATTATCACTTTCTGGTGGCTTTCAGTCTGGCAATGTTGCCTCAACTCGTTCCGTGTTTGGAAGTTGATGGCACAATAACTGCACGTTATTGTTGATGTTGAGTGTGCTGCCTGATCCGCATCCGGCACAAGTTCTACGGGTGAATGCTTAACGCCAGTCAGCTTAATGGCCGACAGCAGCTCTATGTTCTTGGCACTCATGCTGGAGCTGGACATAGTGCTGCTGCTGCCAGTGCTGCTGCTGCTGCTGCTGAAGCTGCCACTACTATTCTGCTGCTGCTGCTGTTGCTGCTGCTGCTGCTGTTGTTGCTGCTGTTGTTGTTGTTGCTCGCGTTTCTTTAGCCCTTTGTTGCTGAGCAGCTTGCTGTACTTGTCCAGGGGCAGATTGTTGGTGGCCCAGTGATCAAGCTTAGTATCCAGTATTGCCATCTCATCCTCGAGGCGTGCATGTGGTATTTTTTGCGATTGCGTCTGCACCTTATTGTGCCCATTCATTATCATCTGTATTATGGACTTGTAGCGCTCGAGCGTCTTCGATATGTCCGAGAAAATTTGCTGGCCGCTCAACTCGTTTATCCACTTGCTCAGAAAATGTTCCGCATCCTGCATTCAAACACATATATACAATATGTTATCAATTAAGGACCACAGCAGGCTGTGTTAGTGTTTAGCAACTCACCGAGTACTTGTGAAGCTTGAAAAGCGCGTGCACCAGCCAACGACGCGCTCGAGACACGCTGGCCAAGCACTCAGTCTGCTCCGCAAGCAGTGTCAGCACTTTGTATGCATCTGCCAGGCAGCCCTCGTATCTGCCCAGCTCCAGGAGGCACTCGCAGCGACCCAGCAGGCACGCGATTTGCTGATCCTTTTGTGCGCGCGTTGTCCCATTTGGCTGCACCTGTGCTTGCGGCTGTGGCGTCGCACTGGCCGCGAGTATTTGATCGTAGAGCGCCACAGCACGTGCCCAGCTCCGTCGTCGCACCATGTCGTGCGCCTGCATCTCCTTTTCGGCGGCCATTGAAGGCAGCCTTCAGTCGGCTTTTCAACGCGTTCGCTTAAGGTTCGATTAATGTTTCGAGCTGGTAGTCTACGCGTCCTGCTGCCTTTGTCTATAGCTGTGCCTTGGGTTCTCGTCTAATTTATAAATATTCCCAGTATATGCGTGTATATATGGGTACTTCCTTAAGCTAACAATTTACACTTGTACAACAGTTTCTGTTAACTGCAAAGATACAAATTTGTCAGAGAGTGGGCAAAATGCAAATGGATAAAGAAAGACACGAATATTTAATTTATATTTTGCAGCATGGCTGCAAGCATCAATTTAACTCAAGTGTCAAGCGCGTGGCTCGGCAAAATGCATTCTCTTTTTTATGATGAGTTTTATTAAGGTTTTTCAGGCATAAGGGAACCGACAGAGCGGGGTATTCTTTGTCAAATTCAAGGTGGCAGCTGTACCTATTAAATAAGTATTATTGCCTTTTGATCTGTTTAGTTTTTGTCTGTGTTTTGCTGAAAGTGCAATATTATTCATTAATACCATGCACACAATGATTATGTATTTGCATGGAGACAAGCGTATTTGGGATATATACGTACGTATATTATATTTATGCATCAGAGACAATTTTGCACCAAATTTGAGAACTAAATATAAAATATGTACTTGAAATCATAACTATAACGATATAAATTTGCCTTTTTTTTTTTTTAAGAGTGTGTTCGTATATTTTCTCTTGAATATTCTGTTTGTGTTTCACTGTTTTATTTATAAGAGCCGACAGTTTGTTGCTATTGTTGTTTCGGATTATTTACACTAAAGTCACACAGATTGCTTTCTGTTAAATTGAACGCATACATGCGTGCGGTCTATTGGGGCCGACGGTTTTTATTTTTTCTTTTTTTTTTTAGTTTAGTTTAGTTTTATTATTGTCGTTTTATGCATTTATGAAAGGCTCAGCTCCAAGCAGCTTTCACAGCCTTAGCCGGACGCGTTTTTTTTTTTTTTTGTCTTATGTGTGCTACATACGCGTAATTTCCTTATTATTCGAAATCGAATTCACAATTTCTTTTGTTTTCGCACAATAAATTGAGTTTTCTTTTTAATTTTCGCTTTCCGCAACAGTTCTGCAACAGTAGACGGTGCTCAACACAAAACGAAATGTCAAATTAGCAGCCTGTGCTTTTTGATACGGCCATACGCAATGATGTTGCCATATAAATGTGCATGTACATATGTGCAAATATGTACATATGTATATATGCTAATCAATTGGATATATTTAATGTGAACTTATTGTGTACATGTTCATTCGTATATGTGTGTGTGTGCAATTTGGATTTTTGCAATATGCTGATATATTTTCGGCAATCCTAGAATTTTATACCTCTACCAACAGAAAATTGCAAAAGGCGCAGCAGCTGTCATTTGGCAATAGAAGGTGTTGGTATACATGTTCGCTGTTATTAGAATAATCCACAAGCGCATTTTAGTTACCTTTGCACTAACTGTTAATAATGCTACACTAATGTCTAATTTAATTTTACATGGTTAAGCACAAACTATGATAGAAAATGCACATCTCACGTCGAAAAATGTTAAAAATAAGCTATGTATGTACTAGTGTTGGATCGCTCATGACTGAGTTTTTAATAAATTTATCAACACTAAATTGTGGTGGTCGGACAATTAACAGTTAATAATCGGACTATCGAAATTACATAACCCAGTTTATACGGGTAAAGAGATGATTTTCTAGAATGTATATAATATTTTTTGTCTCAAGAGCAAAGTATGTCCTGTTACATTATTATTTTTTTGTTGATCTAGCACACCTCTGAAAATAAATGTTCAAAATATCGGTTTCATAACATTGAATTACAATTGATTTCCAATTTGACAAATGAATTTGGAAAAATATCTTTTTAGCTGGCGTGGCAATTGAAGATGAATGTAATCGAATAAAGCTTTTAAATATGTATTTAAATTTATGTTATTGATTACTTGATTATGATTAATAGTAAATAAAATTTGAAATGCATTGCAACCAAAATTCAAACAAATACTGTCAAAGACTGAACAAATGTGGAAAATACTAAAAATACCATGAAAAGTTAAGTCGAAATACAACAATGAGTCTGCTGTTAAAGTGTACTCTGCAGCTACAAGCAAATCAAGCCACAGTTATTGCGAGTTGCCTGCGATAGAAATTATTGGTAAAAGTAGGGTTTTGTTTGAAAAGCCTTTTTACCATTAAGATGCCAAATCAATTCAACAACTGCAAGCTTCATGATGCTCTGCTTGAAGACAATTGAAAAAATCGGTTTGACTGCAGATATTCTAAATATTATACAAGCATTTTCCAACGCAACTTTTTAAGCGCGCGTTTTAGTTAGGTTGGTAAACTTTAGTGCATTCATCTACATATATAATCGCGTAATCCCCTGCCCACCCACCACGGCCCCCCTCTGTTGTCATATATATTTCATATATTGAAGAAATTAACCAGGGACCAAAGAATATCGCTTAAAATGCAACTACGATGCTCAATTGACAGATTCGAGACTTTCAAAAATACATACAGAGTTGACAAAACATTCAAATCAAAATAATTTATAATTATTTATTATTTAACACCCATTTATTTTCGATTTATATATATGTATATAGAAATAGAACAAACAATTAGAACAATTGACAGTTGCTGATGAATTTAAGCCGGCGACTGCTCGCTTATTAGTCCGACGTCTCGTTTGCAAAGCACAGATATATAGCTGTGAGTTATTAGCGCAGTCCACATTTACTGTTTACTCTGACCTAAATGGAAAATAACAGTAAACATTTTGGCTTCGTTGTTTTCAAGGTTAGGGCTGTGCCTAAGATAAACTCTTTTATATACATATATAGATTATGAACATTATTTGACTACTATAGAAAAAGTCGGTCGGCTACTAATGACTGTTTATAGTTATACCTTGCATCCTTTTGTGCAAGGGTATTGAAGGTTATTGAACCTATAGTATCCAAGTTCGTGTTGCTATCAGAGTGCTTTAGTAGACAGTGCCCGACTTAGAGATACCCTGTACCTAGCTTCAGCTGCTGCAACAAACATTCGAACTGTTATACACAAAAATAAACAAGCCCCGTCGCCGACAATTCGGACTTTAGACCGCGGCGTTGCTTATACGTTATAAACAACAATATAAATAGTATTCATTTATGTTTATCAAAAAAGTGCAAACAATATTCGATTTATTTGTAAATCTCAACACATTTCAGGCACAAAAATGACAATTAGTTTTTTTTGCTGTGCAATAGATCAAGTATTTCCAATACCCGAACCGGATGGTTAATAAAAATGTGTGTGACAGACATAAGATAGCATATTCGAACTTCGAATATATATAGCCAAGTCGATCCATGTCCGTTTCTCTGTCGTGAGCCCGTCTGTATGTATGATCGCGTCGATCCTCCTAGTGCCCCGTAGTACGATTTTCTATGCACATATCTAGAATATTTAATTCTTTGGATATCTGTCCCCGTTCTGCATGTTTTGTTCTATTGGACTTATAAAGAATGATAATGCACATGAAATTCTGATTGGTTTCACAAATGATCGACATATGTGTATATTCTGTAAAACAATTATTTCTTATTAATAAATTGGACACATATAAAATGGGGTACAGTAAGGAACATGAAAACACAATTAAAAGAACTTTTTGGCGAATTTGATAACATCAATAGCTAATTTCAATTCCTTGACGCCTCGGACGCCCAGAGACTCCAGATCTTCCAATGTCATCTGTATGAGTACTTGCAGATCGATTTCTTGACGTGTAAACAATTCGGTCAAGTGCTCGTTTCCAGTGCGACTGAGCAGGGTGCTCACACGGGGACTGAGTGTGGGCTGATCCACCGGAGAGCTGCGCTTGAACTGGCGTTTTGAATGGGTTACTGCGGCTGTTCCGCCAGTTTGTTGAGTCGATTGGGAATGGGGCTTTGGCGTGGTTGTAACAGTTAGAGATGCCGTGCTTTGAGCGGATGGCGAAAAAACCGATCGAATACGCATAAAATCCTGTGAGAAGTGTCTTGGGCCCCAATCACCAGTTGAACCTCGTCCTGTTTCCATTGTTTTATGCGGCACGGTCAGATGGCTAAGCCTAGGCCTTCGAAATTTCATTTCGTTTGTTGACCTGCGCAAGTTTGGCCTAGGGGGCGACGGTGTAACATCGAAATTAAACACCCGCGTTGTTAGTGGCGTTAGGGGCGTCAGTGGAGACCTAGGATCTGCGTACAAGTTTTTATCTGAATTAATGTTCACAGATCTATGGCGTTATCATTTACCTCTCCAGGCACGGTTATAGCGATCCATTATACTTTCTTTAAAATAATATTACAAGAGTTCAACAAAAATACGTTCACAAAGGGAAATGCGATGGACAAGCTTAACTGTAAATTACACGCACATATCTTACATACGAACACACACACTTGTACATATACACATACACATGCATGCATTCACACATATGATTTATAAATTAGGAGTTGTACAGTCTGGCAGCCTTTTTCGCTAGTTGGCAACGCTCTCCACGAATTTGCTTACGGACAAAGCCTGTAATGCGATATCACTCTGTGCTTAAGAATTCGTATATAGAGATTTGAGTGAGCCGTTATTTTTTAACAGTTTGGAAACATGCACTTGCATGGACCGTCTAATATATACTTACACTATGCAACGGACTACATAAACTAGGGATATATGAACTTATTATGTTTACAAAAACCTTTGACAATGTATTTAAAGTCTTTCGCATGGTAAAGCTTTCATAAAAATGTTCGCTGTTTATTGTCCGATCTTTATGAAGATTATATGGTTTGGAAATAAAACGTTTGGGCTGTGCCTTGATCAGCAGTTAGTCAGTCATTAACAAATTAACTTGCTATGTGAATTTTATACAAATGTAACGATTAACTCGTACAAGAAATCACACAAGCTTTAGATATGAGCTTCAGTAAATAAACAATTAGGTATCTCAACAAATTTGAATGTTAATCAACGTTTGTATACACATCCATTAAACGTATTTTGAACTGAGTTTTCAAATCGTCAATTTTGCATTACCAAAAATTGAAAAAAAATATATTTTTATTGCGGTTCAATAAACTCAAAACAAAACATTTTTTATTGTAAATATATAGACAGATACTTCGTTTTAAGTTCAGGACTTGCGAATATATAACGTCTAATTAAATCGAGTTTGGCGAGTTTTTTGCTTTTTTTTTATTTGGTCGGTTTAGATACTGCGCAGAAAGCTGTTGTTGTTGCGAAAATTGTTTGTATAGAAACTTGCCAGCTCAGACAGACGGAATATCTGTAGGTGCATATATGGATACATGCATAGCCATACATATATGTACACATAAAAAAGCTCAGAGAAAATTCATGAAAAATATCTAGCTAATTTATTGAAATTATAAATTTTAAATATATAACAGCAATTTCATCGAAAAACAAGTAAAGAACAAAGAATGCAAATACATGCATATATAAATATATATGTTTATATATAGCCTTATACATCAATGCATGTGTTTACAGTGTACCAACAATTTCTGCAATATTTAGCTTAGATATCCGAAAAACTAACATGCAAAACTTTTAATGCAGCTTTTTGTGTGTTTGTTATTTGACAAACAAAAAAAATGCATTTTGTTTATACTAAATTTATGAACTATACATTTAAAACGCTAGCAGATGGGTGAAACCAACCTCATAATACCCCTTCACAGCATAATAACTTTTTAAAAGTTCATTTACAGATTATGTTAAGCTTAACATAACGATCTTCAGCATAGGCACACACACACATGTACGCAGCTTCGTTCGTTTACGACTACTGACGGTTTAATGTAAATGATTCAGTTCTGTACGCATCATTAGAGAAGCAGGTTCGTGTCGATTTGTTGCTTTATTTATACATTAGAAACAGCTATCAGAAAGTCGATTGAATTGCATATTTAAAAATGCCAATTGGCATGCTTACACATATCTTTAAATAAGAGGTATAGTAATGTTGGAAATGCTCGTGTGTGGCAAATGTTTTTGCTATTTAGCGCATTGATTCTGCAATGAGAATTAAGTAACCATAAACTGAGATCTGCCATTGCTGTTGAACTTCAATATTTGCATCGCTCAGTCGTCAGCCAACTAGTCCGCCCAACCAGCCAGCCATTGCCTTACCGAGACTCAGGTCTCAGTCGCGGCTCTTGTTGTTGCCGGCTTTTGCCAAAAACAGCTGAGCGACCGCCAGCTCAGTAGAACGAGAACCAGCTGCTTTGTGTTTATATTTCTGTCTGAAATTCAGCACATGCGCATAGAGATAGACACGAAGCTGAGCTTCGGCTACGGCTACACAGGGCGCTTATAAAATTGTGATTTGGCGCTTGGCGCTTCAGTCGTCTAACGGAGTTCAAACCAGCTGGGCAGAAAAGTTCTGGGGAGCTTTTTGGCAGCAGAGCTGCAGTCGTTTATTGTAAAGTTTGTTGTTTCGAGTTTTTTGCGAATATTTTTGCCCGTCGCCGCAGCAGCAGCCGCAACAGCAGCAGCAGCCGCCAAACATAAACAAGTGCGTTCAAAATCGCTGTGGAAATATATATGACGCATTCGTGCCGTTCTGTTATGCTGAGCTGCACAAAAGAGCCATAATAATTAATAACAACAAAACTATTTTGAAATCAACGGGGCAATCGGCCATTGATTAACCATTCTAAAAGTTTGCCAGCCGTGTTCTGAAACACGAAAATAGCCAGTGAAGTGTTAAAAAACAACAAAAAAAAACAACAAAAAAAAAACAACAACAACAAAATTAATAAAAATTGGAAACATACACATACATATGTACGTGTGCCTATGTGTGTGTGTTGCCAATACATACATAGTACTTGCGAAACACATTGCTACGCCTGAACAAAAGAACTGAGGTAAGTTTTTGCTAGTTTTATTTTTATTTTTATTCATGCAAATTGAATTAAGCAATTAAACAGAAAAAAAAAAAAACAAAATATGCAACTGTGTTTTGTTTACTTAGGTTTGGTTACCTAACCTAACTCTGTTTGCCTGCACACATACATACATGTCGACGTTTATTCGGTCTATTGCTTTGTTGGGCCTTATACGGCAAAGTCGATTGCAAAAATTTCCAATGCGCAACAATTAAAATTTATTAGACCTCAATTCTCTTTAACTTGACACTTGCTTGATAGTTGTCATTATAGGCGTATAGAAAAGTGTTAATAAGCATGTCTGTATGTAATGTTTACAAATGTATTCGTATATCTGTGCATTATCTCCCCATGCCATAAATTGAATTGAATAACAAAAAACGCCAAAGCCGCAGCGACTACACAGCCTCAACAATCAAATGTAGAAGCCAGTTGCATAGAGTGAGATGTGAGCTGCTGTTCGCTGGTCTTTTGATTTGATATTATTTAGGCCTTCAAACGATATACAATGGAACGTAGCCGTAGCCCGGGCTTGGTTCAAGGAAAATTGTGAGAGACGTCTTAAAAATAGAGGCAAGTGTGCATACTACTTATTTTACTTGTGTACAAAGTTTTGCTATGCACACACATATTTGAATATCTCTGTTTGCATAAGTTAATTATTGTGGATATACCGAAGATAATGTACCCTCGCAGATTCGTTAAGCCAATTACTTGTGTGTGCCCAAAATCTGAATACAACCACAATTCAAATTCAAGATCTCTAACACAAAGTTTAGGAAAACAATTTTGTTTTGATAGTTATCTTTTGAGAGAAGGAAGTTAAGAGTTAAGACTTATTAGTTCTCAAAGTTAAGACCTTATAAGTTTGCAAGAGCACTAATCATACCCTCAATCAGAAAAGTCGAGCGACTCTAAATATATTATTATTGTTGTTATCATTATTATTATTATTATTATTATTATTATTATTATTATTATTATTATTATTATTATTATTATTAATATTATTATTATTATACTTATTATAATTATTATTATTATTATTATTATTATTATTATTATTATTATACTTATCATTATTATTATTATTATTATACTTATTATTATCATTTGTATTATTATTATTATCATTATCATTATCATTATCATTATCATTATCATTATCATTATCATTATCATTATCATTATCATTATCATTATCATTATCATTATCATTATCATTATCATTATCATTATCATTATCATTATCATTATCACTATCATTATCATTATCATTATCATTATCATTATCATTATCATTATCATTATCATTATCATTATCATTATCATTATCATTATCATTATCATTATCATTATCATTATCATTATCATTATCATTATCATTATCATTATCATTATCATTATCATTATCATTATCATTATCATTATCATTATCATTATCATTATCATTATCACAATCACTATCATTATCATTATCATTATCATTATCATTATCATTATCATTATCATTATCATTATCATTATTATTATTATTATTATTATTATTATTATTATTATTATTATTATTATTATTATTATTATTATAATTATTGTTATTAATATTAGGTATTGGGCTTGAGCAATTGCCGTCCGTTAGTCCATCCTTCTATATGAACCCACCTATGAAGATAAAGATAAAGATAAGATAACATTGTCTAATATATCACAAAGAGCATGGATGTCAAGGTACTTAAAAGAATTTTAACATACATACCTAGTTAATGCATGGACATGTATTAATGTACATTATTGCTGATTTTGGGCCAGAATAAGTGTAGCGCTGATTGCAGCCAAGGCTAAAAATATTCGACTTGGGTAATTTCTTCAGGCATTCGTTTTCTGATTTAAGCATTGGCGATTGAAAAGTTGATTGGGTCACACAGCACGGAAGTGCACTAAATTTGCAGGAAACATAAAGGATATGACAAATTTGGGACAGAGTTTGATTTTTATTGCACTTTTGGAGCGCCAATTGTCAATTTAATGTGCTTTTTAGCACATTTGGTTTATCTAGGGAAGACCTCCTCCGAAGATCCTGTCATAAGTTATCCCATCACGCCCACTCCCGCTTCCAAATATAAAATATTAATTCATCATGGCATTGCCGGAGATTAAAAACCACTTCAATTGACGCTTCAGCTTATATTCCTCATATATAAATATTTATATTTACAAGTATATAAGGTATACCCATTAAAACCTTTTAAAAGGATGCAGCACATTCTATCCTATATAGACAACCATAGAAACATATTTATGGGGGAAATCCCGACTTGAGTACTCTTACTTGTTATTTCTGTTAAGCACATTTTCATAAATAAGCAAAGCAATAAAGTGCTTAAAAACAAATTGAAGTTCAAAGTAAAGTTGAAACCTGTTAGAATAAGTGGATCCTACATACATAAATTAATCACATTTTGTACATATATATGGTCGAATGTATAAATAGTTGACTAGGCAGTTCGTTTGGAAACAATAGTAAAAATCTGGTAATTATTTTTATGACTGCCTACTGACAAATCACTCAGATACAAACTAACACTTACAGATAAAACAATATGTACCGAAAGACAATTTGTGAACAAGCCGAAAAAACACTGTGAAAAACATGCTTTCAGTAATTTATTTGTTTAGTTAAACACGTAGAATAACAAGTAAAAGTGTTCAGGTCGCGAGTGCCCGCTAGGAGATACCCTGTAACCAGCGCCAGGCTTCCATTACAAGCATTTCAGCTTTTTCCTATAAACATACAAACACACAATCCCCTTGCTGGATGGTTTACGTTGCGGTTACGCTTCGGCTTTAAGGGGAAATTTATTCACGAATTCTTGAAGTTCGGTGCTTATAGTCCGATCCGTATGGAATGTTCAGGGCTTTGATTTGGAATCCAACTGTGTATATATAAGACTTCAAATTTGGGGGAACGGAATGGAATATAGTCTTTGAGATTGATGCGTTCATACAGACGGAACACAGAGAGACACATAAACCCTGATCAAGAACATCCTGCCTGTTACATACATTTGCATATGACCACAAAACATTTTTTGCCCATCAATAGGCACAGGGTATACAAATACATTAAGCTACTTTAAGGCAAATTGTGTCGACCGTAAAGATACGAGAATGAGTAAAGGAAGCCCAAAGCAGAGTATGAGAATAACATTCCAGAAGGCAAACGGGTGACGAATACGCGTACTTTCATGCAGGACGATGACAACTCTGCAGACTTGTCAGTTAAAATAAATGGGTATGGTTTAACTATATGGAATCATGCGCGAAACGGAAGCACTTAATGGATGGATGTTTGGCTGGGCAGCTTGGTAATAGATTGGCTGGGAATAGTCAGAACTAGAGAACTGACGAACAGTACTAGCCTCTGTTATTGGAACAGTTAAGTAATGTACATTTGGAGCTCTATGAGTCGCATGCTCTCAGTCGCCAATCGTCATCTATGTGTAAGTTTAAATGCTAGAAAAAGCTGCAAGAATGTCTCCAAATCGAAAACAGTCAAGTTGATCTAGTCATATCTATTCTATTTGATGTCCGATAAACTTATTTTGCTCAGGGACTATAAGATCGATATTAGATTGCGGATATATGCTATATAGATTAGTATTATTTTCATAAAAAGTATATCGAATTGATCTAACCAAATAAAAAAATTTGTATATATTTCTCTAAGGAATAAAAGGATATATGTATACAAATACTGATACGCACAACTTTTGGGATATTAAATACGTTTTTAGTGACATGTGTGTTATGGGGCTTTACGGCTTAAACCAACTTTTTATCTGCAGTTTCTGTTTGGTTTTTCACATCCATGAACGCCTTTGTTTGGTCAAATCCTTGGTTTGACACATATTTTCAATACTGAAAACAGACAATTCCATTTTAGCAGGCAAATATAGTTGGGTATGATTGTTTTTATGGGCAAATGATTTGTTTTTATACTCGGTTTGTTGTCAAAAGTATATTGAAATTCCGGGTTCAATACAAAACTGGTTTATCTTCTTTGTCATTAACTGAGCATAAAAAAAATGTCACATGCTGCCTGCTTTCTTAGTTCGGATAAAATGCGACCCCTCGCGCTGATCATTAAAAGCAAGCGGTTAGCTCATGGTGAAAAAGAGCAAACACACTATGCAAAATTAGTAACTCGGTGTGAGATTTTCGTTTGCTAACACTTTGTTAAGGGGGCGGCACGAGGGTTTGGCCCAAATGACACTTTTTTCGCGGCCGCTGAGCTTTTCAAATGCATTCTTTCCAGTTGCAACTATTGCACTGGGGAGCCAGCGCCATGTTGCAATTACTATTTCCGGCTCGCAGCGAGACACAAAATGAGCAGGATGGGAATACTCGCCAAAGTACGGCCGTGTAAAAAATGAGGTCCGCATAGCCGAGCCGCAAACGGCACAACCTCAATTCAAGCCCAGAGCCGTCATCAGCACCGAAAAGTGTTCCAGGGCAGCCGGCAGCTACGTTTCCGCTTTTGTTTGTGCGCGACGCATAATTTGCGAGACAAACATGCAAAAATGTCAGCAGTCAAAGCACACACACACACGTATGCACACACACGTACACACTCACACACATTTTCACACACATTTATGCAGACACTTTGGCGCGCATTCCCCCAGCAATTTGAAGTGCAAAGTGGAGTTAAGGCCTGGAGGGGATCATGTGCGCTCCAAGACGAACAGTTTATCTTGCGCTGGGCGTCCGGCGCACTCGTTGCAGCGGAAGAGCAACTGTGCCGGGATCCTGGTTGGGGCGTACGAGGATTGCATATGGCCCTCTCGACTAGTGTGAATGTTTTTTAGGCGTTTCTGGTTTGTTTATGATTATAAGTTTATGTTCAAAATGAAATTTGCATCGAGGATTTGCCGTTGCTGCTTTTGGCCACGGATATAACAGCAAAAACATGGTTACCAAAGTTTACAATCTCCCGTCAAGTAACCAAGCAGGAGTGCAGTGGGCAGTGCCCGACTAGGAGTTACCCTGAACCCAAGTTGCCGTTTAATAGTTGAAACTGTATTTTTTTAAATCCCTTATCGTTATGAAGCCGTATACAGAAACTCTTCAGTACAGTTCGAGATTGGAATAGCTTAAATATAAGTTTAGTAAAATAATTGAAATTACAGGGTATTAGTTGGCAGTGGCTTCTAAGCTGTGGCTTGGGCAGAACCCTTTTTTTTTTTTAAATTGTGGAAACAGTGGAAATTAATTTGCAGCAAAGATTTAGAGACTCATCTATTTCTTAAAGTCTTGTTTGAAAACATTGAAATTCCTATAAACAAAGAGGTTGCTTAGTGCTTTGCCTTTTCTTTCCTTCACTTGACACTTGTAACTTGATCCACTGCGCGCCGCTTCGACAGCCGACGAAAGGGAAAACGTCTAACACATTCCAATGAAAACGTTGTTGTCCGATGTCCACACATTTTTCCGGTGGATAAGAGAAATTGCTAGAAATTAAACTACTGGCTAAAGAACCTTGAACCCAATTTTCCACCCATATCGGTGGATTAGACGAAAGGGAAATGACGGAAAAGTGTTGTTTGAAACCTATCGATCGACGTTCAACACATTTTTGTAAGATTAATGTACAATGTCGGCTGAAACGTGGGGTTCAGGGGTAAAGTGTTAAAAAGCTGCTACAAATTACAGGAAAAAAACAATTGCCTCAGTCAAAACCGCAAATTACCTGCTAGTATTTAAAATGCGGTCTAAGTAAAAAAATAAACAAAAACATAAAACATTTCTATATTGAAGCGGTCGACTTGGGTGAAATATTACCTAGTTGTGTTATTTACTGCTCCACAAATAGTTATTTACATTTTCGACTGACCATCACATTTTTCCATGTGTGTATTTTTAACGAATCCATTTGGAATTTTTGCTCGCTTCACTTCACATTTCGCCGAGATTTAATAGAATTTTCAGGTAATAGTTTGGGCATATACAAATTGAACTACTTTACCATAGGTAAATATTGGGAAAATGAAATTGGAAGCTTCTTTAAGCAATTTCCAGAGAAATGAAATTCTAGTAAGTTTCTACGAATTTTTCGCAGTAAATTAAATTAAATTAAAGTAAAATGAATAATAATAATAATCAAACTAATAATAATTATCATAATAACAAGTAAGAGGTTCTACTCGGGTGCTCCCGACTAGGGGATACCCTGAACCCTCTTCTTCCAACACCAAATGCAAATATTTATACTATTTTAGAAGCTACATATCTAGTTTGGTGACTCTAGCTCTTATTATTTATCAAAAAACCGGATTTCGATATCGATTTTTATCGATTGCTTGCAAACGAAGTAAGTTATCGATTATCGGAAACAAACTCGATCTGCGTAGGCACGAGGAGGACGTACAGCTAAAATTTCAAGTCTCGAGCTCTAATAGGTTCTGAGATCCTTGCGTTCAATCTTATATTTTCTTTATTTATAAAACATCACTTATTTTCTAATAAAAATGTGAATACATTTTCCTCCGTTTCCACCGGGGTTAGCTGTGCTTGGTACGCCAACGCTTGGCTCCCCGCTTTACGTAAGTGATTGGGGTTTTTTTTATATATAAGGGAAAAGCTTAAATAAATTGTAACGGCATCTCGTCAGACTTACTTATTTAACTTATTACTATTGCCTCTTAGCTTGTGAATAACAACAAATTTAACAAACAAATATAAGAATAAACAATTGAACCAGACAACCAGACATTTGTAGGTCCGACGTTTCAAACCACATGACTGACGTCATCAGCAAAGTACACTAATAGTGCTGCTTTGAGGCTAATATTTTTCATTAAAAATTTTGACTTTATGCTAACTTTTGACAAAAAGGGAAGCTCTTGTAAGTATTTTAGCTTTCAGGTGATGACCACTCAGTTAGTCAAGACTATTTGTGCTTCTCAGCTTTGCCCGAGTCAAGTTTGTTTTGTTAAACAATTTTCGAAAATATTTTATTCATCCGAACTATTTCAAGTTATATTTAGCATTGATATTCGAAAATAAGTTTGAAGCCCTTTGAGCTGAGTACTAAAAGTGGGCTGTGCGCTGATCACCAATCAGTCTGTCAGTCAGTCAATCAAACAGTCAGTCAGTCAATCAGTCAGTCAGTCTGTTGGTCAGTCAATTAGTCTTTCAGTCAGTTGGTCAGTCAGGTGGAACAAATAGCTTTATGAACAGATATACTTATATTACTGATAAGCCTAAAAGCTTGGTGTTCTCTATTAGGGATGTTCTCCCTTAACAATTGTTTCTTAAGTGAGGTATGGAGCGTGTCCTTTGTATGTTTGTATAAACATATGCGTGTGTATGTAGGGGCTAAGCATGCTATGCGCGAAAGTGCATTTTTAATGAAACCGTGAACTTTCATTCAAACTTTCAAAGCGTTCCACTTTGTACATATACGTTGCGAAAAAAATTCAACTTTTTACGCTCCATTAAATTTAATTAATTTTCATTTGCGATAAATTTTGTCTTTTGTTATACCCCGTGAAATCTGTTTAAATAGGGTAAAATGGACTTGTTTCAAGGTGTATAACAGAAAGAACCAAAAATATGTATATATTCTCAACGAGTCGAGTCTGATTCGCTGATCTAATGGACTGATATTTATATAAGATATTTTTCAAGGGATCAATATACTCCCAAATTCTAATAATAATTCAGCTAATAAGAAACGGATGTGTGTTACAGAGTATCGCCTCGTCGCATACCCCCGTTCACAGCACGCTTGTGCTTTTGTGAGATGCTGTTGTCAGACAATGTCGTCGGAAGCGGGGGGCATGGCGATAGGGATGAAAACGCGAGCAATGAAAAGTAGCGCTGCGAGTGACATTAGAAAAATTAAATTTAAACAAAAGCTGAGTAACTACTTAGTTAAAGACGTCGAACGCCAAGCAAACTATAACTAGCTTCAACTTTACATCATTTCATACTAGTATTTCACTTTCCAATAAACGAGACAAAGACTGGTATCTGGACAGCAGGAATGTTGCTCCTCGCCGGAGCTCTTACATATTGCAGCACTCATTATATGGGACAGAGGCTCCGGCTTAATGTATATTGCAACTTTGCTTTCTTTGTACTTCTCTGTAGCTTTTCGCAGTATTTTTGTTTTATACAAATTTTTGGAGTAGCTGCTCGCCTATCTTGCAAACTTTTGCTTCGGTACTTCTTTGAGTTGTGTGCCAGCACTTATTTCTTCTCTGATGGTCCGCCCCGAATCCTTGCGTATAGAACATATCTATGCCATCTCAAAGGGTTGGATGTGCTTTTCCCCTGTTATAGCTGCTTTTGTTTTCCGCTGACTGAGACGCTTTACTGTTGCAGTTTTATGTTCAAAGTAAAATTAATTTGCACAGCCGTTTTTCATTTGGTTGGTTGCTTCAATGTAAATTGTTTGTGTTAGGTGTTTGTTTTTCCGGCTGCGTTCCTTGCACATTTTATCAAAATTGCATTGATCCCACTCTCCCAACTCTGATACAGCGAAAAGGCGCAACAATTCGCTTGGAAATATTTGTTTTTTTTACTCCCGTCCAACACCATTAAGGCCATAAAACTACATTCAAATCGTGTGTCTCTTTGCATGTAAAATGTTGCTTGTGTGCTTTGTCTAGCTTTTACATTGCATAGTTTAAGGGATTTGAATCCTTTTATGCTCTGTTCACAAAGTGAAAACGAGTATATGGCTATTACATGGCATAGCTTAGGGGATTGAATCATTTTATACTCTGTTCACAGAGTAAACGCGAGTATATAGCTATTATATTGCATTATTTAAGGGACTTGACTCATTCGTTTTCGTTTGTGTGAGCAGACTATAACAAAGTGAAAACGAGTTTATAGGTTTTGTCAATCTATCCATCTATAATGGTATTGAAGCTAAAACTTTGAAGCTTAGCTGGTTTCAATATGACTTTACAAGGGGTAGCTATATATCCCACATACTTTTATCTGGTGTTCCCAAATTTGGCAGATATCTTACCCATGTTATTCTTTCTATATCGAAAATTGGTAAAATCTTTGATCTAAACGATCGGTAATTAGACTTTGGACAGAGTAATCTGATGTCGATTGGACGTCAATTAATGATTTTCAAGAATTGGAATAGGTAACTGAGGATATTCCATTCAAAACGACGAAGAGGGCATGAAAGCTTTTACAAAAATCAGTCTAATTCTTCTTCGATCTAATGCACGAACACAGAACATGTTAGCTAACCAACTTATCTAGTATATAGTTTATATAGTATATCTAACTGCTTTTAAAGAAAACAAATAAGAATCATAAAGACGATAGAAGGAGCCACACATTAATACGTATTCGCATTTCCTTTCGCTAAATAAACTTCCATGGCGATTATAATATGTATCCATATATTTATTAGCATTGAACCAAACAAAGACGTGGATATTAAAGGAAAATCGCTTGCTTAAGGCAAATTCCAAGTACGTAGATAATATCCAGTCGATATTTTATTTCATGTTGCATCAAAAATAAAACACTCGACCCAAAATTATGCCCCAAAGCGAATTGCAATTGGCATCGGGCTCCTGCTTCTCTTGCTGCCCATTTATAACTCCTTCTGGGAGTGAACCAGGCCGTAAAGTCCTCGCAACAACAACAACAACAACAACAACAACAACAACAACAACAACAACAACAACAACAATAGCAACAAACAATTTATAGACAAAGTTTAGCCCAGCTAAACAGTAGGATGCTTTGCGTTTGCTCGCGATACCTTCCTGGAATACACAAATATAATATTCATAAATTTAATACGAACAAACACTTTTCGCATATTTCGTGCTCCTCAGCTGCTCCTCGGCCTGGTGTCTTCTGCTTCTATCACGTTTATCGCGGAGGTGACGTCAAGTACAACTCTTGGAAAAATGTTTGCATTTCGTTTTGGTTTCAGTTTGCATTCTGTTTCGTTTTTCGGCGCATATATTTTTCGTTTGTGGTGGCAGCTGGAATAGTAAAATAAATAATTCATAATGCAAATAGGCCATAAACTGAGCAAAACTGATGCTAAGGCAACCACGAAATATTCGTACATTTTGACGAAGGAAGAGCACAGACGGCATGGCTACATCCTTTTTATTTTGGGTTAGGCATTTACGTGTCTTCTAACAAACTGAGCATCTAGAATCTATTCTAGCTCCAAAGATCAGAGTAACATTTGACGAGAACATGATTAATGCTAAACAAAGCACTTCTCTTACGTTACAAAGGGAGTTATTCGCACAAGACTAGGGCCTATTTACTGTGTTTAAGCTCTGTTTTTCAACTTTGTGCACTTTATAATTCATGCATATTTAACTTATGTATTTCTTTAAAAATCGTTATAAAACTCTACCCCTATACAAAGTGAGCTAGTTATCTAGTCGGAAATGCCCGACTAGGGGATTGTCTGAATGGAAGATACTTGATCTGTATATACTTTTCTAGAACCTACATGTCGACTTTGGTAACTCTCCCCAATTAAACCGAAAATGGATTTCGATATCGAATTTTATCGATTGGTTAGAAACGGGACAAGTGGTCGATTACGTTATCAAGTCTCTAGCTCTTACAGATTCTGACATCGACAGGCAGACGGACGGACAAATTTCGTGCAATTTTCGTCTTGATGCCCATTCCCGAGAGAGTGCAAATACCTTTCCTCATTAGATACTTGAGTCTAAAAATTTGACTGAATGACTCACACACTGCGGGAAATATTGATTTTAATGATTTACAGGTCGTGGTATTTGAAGATAATTTATAGTCTATTTGTCAAATTGAGTGACTAGCTCCGAAACTTTACGATGCTAGATGCCTGATTATAGTTACATATTATACCTTTTATACCCATTATTAATACTTTGGTATAGGGTATAAAAATGCTAAGCCGTTGGGGTGCGACGGGGCTAAAATAAAATAATCAAATGTATAAAAGGCAAGTAGGAAGAGGAATAAGCAAGCGTAATCGCTGAACAGCACACAACATGGAAAAAAATGCAACTAAATCGGATTAAGAGAGCTCAGGGGCTAAAGCAACTGGGCAAAGCGCAAAGCCAACCGCTGAACTGTTCTTTTGCGAGCTGCTAAAAGAGATACAAATTGCAATAAGACGGCATTTTATAGTTCAACGATGGATTTACGATGTTGCACGACTTTGAACTACATTTGTCGAGGTTGAATAGACCAAAAGACCTGCCGTCGCTTAAGTTCCCCAGCCTTATACTATATATACGGGCACTCAAAAAAAGTCTAGCTTTTTAACAGCTGGATGTTCGGCATGGGGTTGTTGTTGGCGTTGTTTGCCAGGATGCTGCACTTGCTTGTGCGATAGACCGTTGCGAATGCGTCGATAAACTGCGAATGCAAAGTTGCATCTTGGCTGAAAGCGCAGCAGATGAAGTATGTAGATCCAACTGCACAACAGCACCCACAAGCTGCGAGGGCCATCAAAAGGAAGCGAAAGCGCAAAGCAAACTGCGGCCGTAAAAGAAGCGCCGCCAACTGCGGCAACAAAATTGCAGGGTTCTAAAACGTTTTACGCCTTCGCGCAACTTTACCACCGGCCAGCCAAGGAAATTACGGATTCAAATTAGCGGCCCTCAATCTCAATCTAAGTTCTGTCAAAGCGCCTGTCGGTCCTCTCAACCGCCAGCTAATGCCTCCCCACACTCGACCGCTGGGCCCACTTTTATGCAATTTAATCAACTTATCGGGTGGGCGAAATGCACAAGTGTTTTTAACGAACCTCGCTTAAGTGGCCCGTCCCTAGATATTCAATGATTTTTCAAATGTTCTCTCTAATGGAATGCTTCATCCATTGGCTCTGCATATTTAGGGCTAATTTAGTGGGTTTTTTTTTAGCGCTCGCTGTGTTAATGCTGCATAGAAAGTTAATCTTTATTTTCCCTCGATATTAAAGTTCTTTTTTTTTGGCAGTTTTCAAACTTACTTTGAGGGAAATAGTTCAACACAGACTTTTAATTAAAAAGTTACAAATTCAGATAGAAATCCCTAATACAATAAACAAATATTCTTAAAAGATATTTGTTGGTCAGACAGACTAAAAAAATATTCGTAATTTACAAATTAAAACAAGTAAGTGTGCTCTAGTTGGGATTGGCCGACTAGGGAATAACCTGAAACTTCTGCTACCCCCACCAGGAATTGGTAGGAATTGCTACAAAATGATAAATGATGATACTTGATCTGTATATACTATTCTAGAAGATAAATGTCAAGTTTGGTGACTCAAGCCATTAAAACCAAAGAGATTTGTTCAAAAAACAGGATTTCGATATCGCTTTTTATCGATTGGTCGGAAATGGTCGTAGTGCGCGGGAACTAGGAGGAATATATGAAAGATGCTTTCTTCTCCCTGTTACATACATTTTCGCAAAACCCTGTTCCCATTTTCATCTATTTTCAATGGATTCGCAGTATAAAAAGAAGAATGTGCTTGTCTGATATACTTAGTGTTCGACCTTCAAATACATATTGTTTTGATTTTTGTAACTAATAATAGAATACGATAACAGTTTATATATTCAATTCGTAGAATCACAGAATCAATCACAATTAATCGCTTAAAAAAATGCATTTGAAATGAAAACAGCAACTCTTAAAGGCAGATTGCTCGACAATTGAGCACGGCTTATGAATGTATGTAAATATATACATATGCCCGTAGGTAGGGATGTAAATATGTCGGGCAGTGGACCGGTTTCAGTCAAGGTTATTACACATTTCTTTCAAGTACACCTTAGTTTTGCACCCTTTGCTACCCGAACCAAAATGGGTTTCAAACAAGTTTTTGCAAAACTGGCTCGACAGCCGCTTGCATATGATTATAAAATCATTCAAAGCGATAATAAAATCAATACAAATATGTGGTGAAAAACCACAGTTGTGTATTATATATACATTCGCTAAGCGCATCATTTTTCACACCTCACCGAAAATGACCCATGAGTAGTTGGCAGTACCGAGCCACCCGAACGCTGCGCACCTTGCACGTGATGTAGAACTTAAAACAGATACAAGGTCAAGCGCATACAGCACCATAGCAAACCAGTTGGCGGCGAATGAGCCAAGCTAGCTAAATGCTATTCATACTCGGGCCGCTCGTCGAGCCAGTCGAGAATAAATACTCAACACTTAATAATTCACATCTCGAAAAACAGCTGTTTACAATGGACAAATCGACGGTCGAGCGAACAGCAGCGCTTCAAGCCGCAAGTTGATTGCAATCCACCGTACAAGTGTTTGGTACAGCCGGAGCGGATTTATTTGCATGGGTACAAACATTTTCGGATGTTTACCAAAGTGAAGTCAAACAGAAATCTTGGGGCCGGTTATGACAACGACTGTGATTGTCAATTACAAGGCTGCGCTGCCTTGGCAGTTGAATACTGCTGCGCATATTTTTGACTCTAGCTTCAAACAAAATCGTTTGTACCTAATTGAAAATGAAAGCTTTTGATTAAATATAGAGCTTAAGATTCGCTTGTGGGTTTTCTTTAAAATCCATCTGAAGAAACTGTTATAACTGAAAGACCATGCAATTTTTTGTGCAATTCTCTGCGTACTAAAAGACTCGTATGTACATTCATGTATGTACATATGCATATGAATGTCAAATACAAATACATACATACATGCATTCCTTCACACAAGTCTATACAAACAAGTGTAACCCACGATATTTACAAACGCACATACATATGTGATAGTGCTGCTAATTTAGCTATTTCCTGAAATTAGCTATTTTTCTTTAGCTATCTTAAAATGTATGTGATTTACAATAGATTAGGAGCTATTCCTTGCTATGCAGCCCTGCTAATTAGCTACCGATAGCGAAGCTTGACGATTTTGTCATCACTATTCATCGTATATATATGGCACATATATTGCTGAAGTTGCGTCGTGTGTTGCAAAATGTCCAAAAAAAGTAGAGGCAAGAAAACAAAAGTAAAGTTTGGGATGCATTGGAAACTTCTCCGAGACCCGCAAAAGTAACTAAACAGAGGAAGGCAATCCTTTGCCTCTGAGTGCCATAAAATATTGCACATTTTTTTAGGAACCAGTAGAATAGGAGGAATGGATAGTCTAGATATTATATTATCATTTAAATAGGTGTGATAAACTTGTACTAACTACTCGTGGATCCGAGAAAACCCAAGACAAGTTTTGGATGCATTGAAAACCTTTCTAAGCTGCAGAGATAACTATGCAGGGGAAGGCAGTTCTTTGCCTCTTTGTGAGTTGCTTGCTAATGTAATTTAGCTATTTATAGCTATAATATAATATTTAGCTGCTTATCTAAAGCGACAGTTAGCAACACTGTGCGTGTGTGTGTTTGTGTCTGCAAGCATAGGTGTTTGTGTGGACGTGTGGCGTAACAGGCGTAGACAACAGTGCGTATAAGTAATTTATATGCTTACGCCATGTTGTTGCCAGCTTCATGCATTTAGCTTAAAGCTGTTTATCTCCAAATGACAGTTTAGCTTCATTTTGCAGTGGCAACCAGAACGTACGAACTATGTGTCGCCCATTTTACCCATTTATAAATACATGCATGTATTTTCAAATACAGTGGAAGCTCTACTAACGGACAACATCCTTGGGCGGACTTTGGACAGTGTTCCAAGCTCATAAAAAGATGCTCTTTTGACGGGATGCTCTTCTAAATGCAAAGCAACTCTAAAGTTGTGAAAGAAAAGGGATAATTGTAAGAAAATTTGTAAAAAATATATTTTTAAAATTTCATTCATATTTATCATTTACCTTTCGAAGTTTATGAATTTTGTTTGAAAACGTATTCAAGGGTCGCCCACAAAGAGATTTCACTGTATGTATGTATATGTATGAACGATAAAAGAAACATTTTAATTCATGTGGGAATTATTTAAATTTCTCATCCTTAATGCTGTTAATAGCCTGCAATCAGGCGCATATTTGATGAAGTTTCTGTTGTTGTTGTTGTTGTTGTTGTTTTTGTTGCTGTTCTGCTGCCTGTTCATCTACAAGTGATATGTTAATGCAATTTGTAAACTACTGCGGCGCGTTGACACCCTGGCAAGACGGACAGACGAACGAAATGTCAGGCAAATGCTTCGCTTCATTTTACTAAACCTTGCGTCCCTGACGCCCTTCGTCCCCTGTCAAGGCACAGAGGGCCTCCTGGCTGTTTGCTGGCCGACATTTGGGTGTTTAGATTCCGCATTTAGAATGCTGTGAATAGCAACATTTGGGATGTTTTGCTATAAAATATTTATTAGGCAAATTACTTTAATATGCGGTCGAAAGCATTTTGGAGATAGCTTGACGTTTAGCTTGAGACAAGTGTGGTTTCAAGGTATCTGCTATAAATGAGCATAAATACCTGTGGGCGCTTTTGTTCTTTATCAAGTTAATTATGTCTAAAAACAGATGTTTAATAATATTCAGAAAGGTATCTTTATTTTTGCGCATTTAATTCGGCTTTGTTTGACTTTATTTTTACAATTATAAAAACAGCAGAGATTTTGCTTGTGACTGATTTTCTGATTAATTTCGTTGGAGGAGAAACTAATGCCTGGAAGTCTAATTGCATCTCCGCTGCAAATTATACCTTTGGCCAGTAATTTTGTATGTCCGATTGTTTGTTTGTCTGTCTGTTTGTCTGTTTGTTCGGTCTGAGCTCACAGAAGCGGGAACCGGTTTTAAATACGCTTCTGATCGACTGATAGAGCGACGGAGTAATAACGACTATACAAACAGACAGACATACATTCAGCTCGACTTGTCTCTGGGATCGTCTTTTTCTTTGTGCTGAAGCGCAAGCGAGTGTAGTAATTTAAGACACCTAAGTGTACTTATTCAATTAACTTATGTAAGATCTGCTATTTTTGGGGCTACATCAATGGCATTTGTTAGACAATATAAAATATATATGCTAGGCACCTACTTACCTTCTTACCTTCTTAATGAGGTTTGTTTGAATACGCTGTCGAATTAGCTTTTATACTCTCGTATGTGAATTATAATTACGCCAGTTATCAGCCTTGCATTGAGGGTGATAAATACATTCCCGATCGAATCTATATAGTCACGCTCGTATGTCTGCCCTTCAATCTGATAACCGGTCCCTTTGTTATAAACCCATTTTCCCGCACATCCCGATGCAACGTGCATTTCCAGCCGACCGAGGGGCGCAGTTGTGTAACATACGCCATGATTCACAGAGTACTATCACGAATACAAAACGAAGACTATCTACTTGCTTAGAATATTAAATAAGAGGTAGCGAAGACTCTGAACAGAATACTCTGTGAAGCTTACTGTCAGAGTCGTCCCGGTTTAAGCAAGACTTAGGCAATTCAAGAAAATCTAAGAGATGCAGCTGCATAATTATGTGTAGGTAAGCTAGGTACAGTTAAGTGCTTTGGCTAACCGACTTATTGGAGCCAATTTCTCCCGTAATTAACTTATGAGTGAATATTATATCAAGCATGGTTGAACGAATAAAAGGAGATATTAATCATCGGGAGCCCACTTGAAGGCAACCACTTGCAAAGGCAACCGAACCGGATCCCATTTTGGCTTATGTTACTCAGATCAGATTAACCAGTTGAGAAGATTCAATCCTCAATCTTTGAGTTCCGACTGAAGAGCTTTAAATACTCCTGCTTCGATAAGGTAGGCTGGACAGGACCTGTGCATGGGAAGGTATTCGGAACGTGAAAGGTGAAGAGTCTAAGAAGTTTGTGTTTAACCAAGTCTCAGTAAGACTAAGATTAGCAAACAGTAAGTGATCCGACAGAAAGTGATCCAGCGTAGAGGTTAGAAAATTTAGATTTAAGACAACAAACATTTTGATAGGCATGCAGTTTTTTGACATTGCAAATACAGGAGACACTAGAAGAGGGTGATAATAAATATGTACTCTTGTTTCCTTGCTTTATGTGTGTGCTGACTAATAAATGCATAATTTGCCGTAAAAGAAGCGCCTAGTAAGGGAAATAGGAATGCAGCAACGCCCAAAATTACGTATGTATTTATGTCGACACATCTGAAAATATCCTCCGACTGGTTGACAATTCGCATGCCCGATAAAGTTGCCACATGCTGTGAATTGGTGTGGGTGATTTTTGGGGGAATATAGTTCCGGACTGGCTTATATTTCACTTTATATTTACGTTTATGTTAATGTCGTTGTCAGCTCACAGATTTGTGTACATATAATTTTTCAATTATAAATTTATTCACACATACGAAGATATGCACAATAAGCAATTTGGCAGTTAGACATGCTGAACGGAGCGTAACAGACGGCCAGTCAACATGGCTAACAAATACGAAACCAATTTAACTTATTGCCATTTGTTTTATATTCATAAGTAAATTAAGGACAGCTTGCCAGTTAGCTGAGTCGGGGGCTTCCATTTTCATTGTGCATATGCTTTTACGCCTCGATTTTATCCGACTGGTAGAAAACCTGCTGTGACCAAGCCGAACGCTGGATCCTTTTGCTTGGCCATCATTAGCTGCTTTTTGTGTGCTCATTATAGAAACTTGACATTAATTGCATAAGCGACAAAAATAGACTGAGCTATATATGCTTACATATATGTATACATAGAAGTGCGCAAAATATACCTATATACGAAGGCAGGCTGACTGACTGAATGCTCACCAAAGCACAGTCCAATTCGTAAGAGATAGAATGTTGACATTTTTACTAACGATTCCTTTCGGTTCGAAAGTGAGCACTAAGACGGGGTCTTCGCAAGTGGGGGACACAGTGGTCGGAGCTTATGGGCTTTGCAACATTAAAGCCGTGCAGGCGCCTGCGCGGGTACGGTGTCTGCGCGTCGGACTTTCAAGCGAGAAGATGCCGGCTCAAATTCATCAGCAGTTGCCAGTTTGATTGATTTGATTTATGCAACGACAGAAGCTATGAGCTATTTATTTTTCTTTTATTGGGTCGAAGCAATTAGCTCCATCTGAATAAACTAGTGAAAATTTTAGGTGAAAAGATATTCTTGATGTTGTCTATTTCATTTTTAATAGGTGGTTTATTAATAGATTGCTTGGGGGTCGGGAGGGAGCATGGTGAGTGGAGCTGTTTTGTCTGAATTGCCGGGAATTTCACATACAAATTTGGGTACCACTTGCATTTGCAACATTGTTTATTTCACCCCCACAACGACCTTTATTTTTTGTACATTTATGTAATTTATTACATCGGGCACATGGACCCGTTGTTTGAGTTTTATTATTACTATGTACAATACAAAATTGATATGGATGCGCGGGAGTTGCGGGCCAGGGAGGCACACGCAAAAATGCATTGGCTTAACCAAAATGTTGGCGAACAATGTTGCGTCGGAAAATGCTAGTTGAAAAATTTCACATTTTTCATTTTAACACGTTTTTTGTAGTTCATATTTTGTGCCATTTCCCAATTAGAGCTCTCGTTTCTGAAAACAAAAATGGTGTATTGTATATGTCCGGATATAAACTCTTTGAAGCATACATATCTCCAAGTCGGGGTTTACCCAGGATCAAGCTTTGCAAGTCTTTAGCTTTTTTGATTATCAGAAAGTTTTCCAGATTTGAGATTAATAATAATTATCACACTAGGAGCAGAGTATCTTGTTTTTTTCTAATCGTTTGTTGTATTTCAAATATATTTTTCCCAAATGCACGAAAGTTGTGGGACAACATTTCCTTCTAAATCGACCGTAATAATATAAAGCATAACAAAGAAAAATGGGTTGATATTTTGAATAGAGTATTTCTTACATGGGTTTAGTGGAATTGGGAAATATTAAATCCTCTAAATAGTTGATATATCTTTTAATATTTAAGTGATTAATTACCAAATACAACCATTACCATATATATTTTTGAAATGTTAAGCTGAAGTCCATAGCGGCCAGATCCACAAGATAATGTGCTCTAGTTCAGAGTGACGATATCCTGTACTCCATTTTTGTACGTGCTATACACAGATTAAGAATATTTTACTCTTTGGATACCTTCCGCTTGCCTTGGCTATAATATTTAGGACGATTGAACAATGAACACAAAAGTTAATCACGAATATCCGTTTCATAGACCTTTGTGTGTATAACGAAAGTATCTGGATAAAGGGTATATTCCAGTCGGGCACTTTTGCTTATTTTGGCCATTTTTCTCAACTTTGGTTTGGTGTAGCACATATGGCGACTTCTGATGTCTTTCCGTTGATTGTTTACAACAAAAAACTGCGCAAAATCAAATAAGCAACACCAGGCCGCCGACATCTTGTATATAGAGCAGGAAAGCTAAAGTTGAGCAAAGGAGCCGAGCAACCCGTCAGCCAACAAATACATATTGCGAACACAAACTGCAAGCCATCAAAAGCCGGAAACTAAATTTTGTGGCAGAAGTTAAGCCAACGCGCAAAACTTGTCGATTGTGCGTTGGTTGTTGCGGCGGCATCAAAACTTTTTATTTCTTAGTTTTTTTTTTATTGCGAAATTCGTGCCAACAACTGATTTGACTGAGGACTTTTAGCGGGTTGAACGCCTCTTTCCTCGCACGACTATGCGGTATTATGAGTAACAGACGCCAAAATATTTTCCCTCTTTGATAGCACAATATTGCTTGTAGCTTCAAGCTGTTCCTATCAGCTATTTTACACTGAACAAATTATTTGTGTGCCGTACATAACAAATCTTGTGCTGCCGAAATTAATGTAAAATAATTAGTTGTCCCAGAGTTCGCTTTATAGTTGGCAAGTTAAGGTAAAAGGCGTATTATGGTTTGTGCAAATGTATGTAAAAGGCAGAAGAAAGCATCTTTGTGCAAATGTATGTAAAAGGCAGAAGAAAGCATCTTCGACCCCATAAAGTTCATATATTCTTGATCAGCTTAAATAGCCGGGTCAATCCAGCCATGTCCGTCTGTCTAATATGGCCAGCATATGGATTCTGAATTCAAATATAGAGGAAAAGTCAGCATGAAGAAGCAGAATCTATTTTAAAGTCCACATCGATTATTCATATTATTTACGTAGAAAGGAAGACGTCTTTGATCCCTATAAAGTATATTTATTCTGTTTGGCTGTCTATTATCAAAATTGTCGTATTATCAACATTCCATGACTATATTAATGTGACTATATGGCTTTTATTAAGATATCTTAATCGCACTCAGCAATTACTACTCACGTTTTAGATCAAGCAATTATATTATGTGAGCAATCAGTCGGAAGTGAAGCTTAGGTATAAAAGCACTTACTAGCGATATGTATTCAATTTTCTTGTGTACCTTACCTGGCTTAGATATTCTCAAAATTCGTCTAGTCTTTTGAGATATACTCGCACAGCACGTCCCTCTTTGCCCCAGACTTTTCGTACTTTACTTATGCCTTTGTGGTTGGATTCCTTATTATTTGGCATTCAATAAAGTTTCATGTTGATTTTCACTTCTGTTTGGATACATCCATTGTCGGTCTGCATCCCAGGCCGGCAACTTGGCTTGTTGATGGTGCTCCGGCTGTTGGTTAGCCGCCTGACCGAAGCACTTTTGACTTATGTTGGGCATTTTGCAAGTGAGGTTTTCTTTCATGTTTGCTGATGGCAGTTAACAATTTTGTGCTGCAGAAGTTTGTTTACGAATCAACTTTTTTTTTTTTTTGGCACAACAAGCGAACTTTTCTTGCGCATATTTTCATAAAAAGCAACATGTTCCTAGAAGCAATTCTTGCCCCTTAATGTTTATAACTCCTAACATATTCGTTTGCAGATTGTACAGATAACAGATTGGACCTCTGCGTGATGTGAATCGATGCATTAGGTTATGCTTCCCAGCTATCTGGCATTTTTGTAATTTTTGTTTAATTAAAGGTTTACAGGTTAGTTTTTAATATAACTTAGGTTGTTTTCAAGTTGCCAACATTGATTGATGGCTTGAACCGGGTGCTTCCCAGTTAACTTTGACTTGACTAACTTGTTTGTCATCTTCACAGCTTAACTACTTGATTGCTAAATACTCTTATCAAAGTGATAAACAAATTTAAAGAGTTGGAAAGACTGATAAACTGGGCTTAACTACTTTTGGTCGCATTATTAAGTAGAAGAAGTTTAGTACAGAAATTTGAGGCAAATATAGTTATGATCTAATTTTAATAAACTGGCATTTTCTATTGGTCTGACGAAGTTGAATGGCGAATGAGTATGAGTAGGGGCTTAGCAAGCGACTCGTGGATATTCCTACTAAAGCGTCGCATATTTGATGATACAGATGTAATACCCTCAGCTAGGGTATAAGAAAAGAACTAAAGTGAATCTTGTACACATTTTCAACAGACTCACTAAACATAATTGGAAGAAGACGCGTTACTATTTTTCTAATGGCCCTTCTTCTTATTCACAGACGATTTTTTCTTGTTGCTGCTGCCCCTTACTTTTGATTTTGTTAGCTGAAAAACGAGCTAGTCGGTTGAGGCGTCTAGTGATTAATCATTTATAATAGCGGGCTTGAATTAAAAGTTTACAAACTGACGGAAGCTTAAACTTAAAGCCTACGCATAATAAATGTATACAATTTTATTTTATTTATACTCTGTTCGCAAAGTGAGCAAGAAAGAACAGCTGTTTTTGATCGAAAAGCTTTGCGTACATATAGAATACTTACGATGATTACTTTTTATGCCCTTGTAGAGGGTTTTAAAATTTTGTCATAAATTGTGTAACGCATAGGAGACATCTCCGACTCCATGAAGTGTATGTATTCTGTATAAGCATCAAAAGCCGAGTTGATATAACCATGCCCGTCGGCCTGTCTGTTTCTATACGAATTAGTCTCTCAGTCTTAAAGCTATCGTCGGATTGGACTATTATATCATATAGCTGACATAGACGTTCGATGGAAATGTAGGGTTTTTATAATGCAAAATATTTGGTTTTCAAAGAACTTTTCATCAAACTCAGCATCAACGAGCTTCACTATTCTCACATATCTACAAAAGAAAAATGACTACAATAGTAATTGAATTGAATAATTGATCTTCTCACCCGTTGATGCCTAGTATGAATATATGTATATAGTTTACTCTGCTAAACTTGAATATACTTATATATATACTTAACTGTGAAAAGCTTTCGTTTGCTTGTTGCACACATTTCCAGGCAAAGCCAATTAAAAACAATAAAAAATCATTTTAATACTTACATAAATCTGAATCACAAGAAAAGTGTTAAAGTCAAACAAAGTTAACATTATCTTGATAGCCTCTGTCAAATAAAAACACTTTCCTCTATAAGGAACACCTGTGAGTAAATTTTTATACATTTTATCACATATTCTTTCCAATCAGTGTTCAAAATCGAAATCTTGGGTAACTAAAATAGTCTAATAGAAAATCCATAAGCTCTACGTGCGGATGGCTGAGTACCTGCATCAGCCTGATGCACGTTTTGTGTGATAATAATACATAATTCCTTTTAAAGAGGTATATTTATTTATTATGAGCAGTAGATATAATGATTGTGAATTGTGATTGTAAATAATATGTAATAAGAAATAATTTAAAGCCATGACCCAAGAGCAATTAAATTGTGGATATTTTGCTTGTCCGTATATACAAGTATATAGAAAAGCGTTAATAAAATGTAAAAAGTAACTATATAATTTTAAAACATATGATTAAACAAAAAATAAAAAACTATGCGAAAGGAAGAGAGAGTTTAACCAGTAAGAAAACGTTTTTATAGAGAATGTAAAAAAAAATAAAAAAGGGTGGGTAAAAAAAAAAGTAAAAAATGAATAAAGAGACAGAGAGAGAGAGAGAGAGAGGGCGGGAAATCTGGGATCTATGCATAAGGGTAGAAATAAATAGAAATAGGTAGAAGAATAGCAGTAGGCAAGCATAGAATATACCATTTCCAGTTTGACGTGGTATATAAACCTTCCAAAGATTACCTTGAAAATGGAAATGTTTTTAAATAAAAATGGCATATGTCATAGGTTTTTAAATCGTAACTGTTAAGAAGTCGAACCTAGCCGAATAGATCGAGAGTTTTTTAGATATCTCTCCCAGTTCTGTCCCAAATTGAAAAACAGACATTTCTTGGCCTTTGGTAGCTACACACTTTAGGCTGTCATATTTGTGCCCTTCAAATTTTATAAGGATCGGAAAGTAAATACCGAACTAGGTCACGAAAGCATTTGCCATAGGGTGTGGTGGGGTGGCGCGTCGCGGCATGGCACGGCAAGAGAGTGTGTGTGATTTAGTGTAACTATGTGTAGAATCTCCCAGTCGGGCACTCCCGACAAGAGCACTCTTACATGCTGCAATGTTGTTTGTCGTTTAAAAGAGTTTGGTGTCATGTTCAGTGATATATTGGCATTGCCGCCAAAAATTGCTGCAATGTTGCCATCGACAGTGACGCGCTGGCATATGAGTGCCAAAAAGGAGGAACTGTCTCTCTCGCTCTGCCTTTGCTCTGACAAAACTTCACTGGTTGGTTAAGAAATGAAGCAGCCATTGGCTGTTTGGCAATGTTAGCGACCACGCAGTGGCCACCTTCACAAATCGTTGACATGTGAAATTTTAATTAAAACTGAAATGAAAATAATGCAAAGTTGCCTTTCGGCAGCAGTCAACTTACCCAAAGTGCAGCCAACCTGCAACAGCAACAAAAATGTCAAACGAACACGTCAAAAATATCAAGAGCATAAGCGCTGCCTGACATCGCGTTGGCCGTGTCGCAAGGTGTGTGCCTGGCACAAAGCCTTTAAGTGCTGCCAACGAGTGGCAAGCGGCAACAGCATCGAGTTTACAAGCTACAGGAGCAGCAGCAGCAAAGTTGGCAACTGTAAAATAGTTGCCAACTTCCATGTGCATCATCTTCCGCTTCTGCTCCTGCAACTGCAACTGCAGCTCATTAGCGCCACATCGGGCACACCTTCACGCTGTGTTTACTTGGCTTGGCACCGGCTGACTTTACCCCCCGCTGCCCGGTTGCTAAGTAAACTTTGCCTCCAATCCTTGTCTATCGATGCGACATTTTGTTGAAATCGAGTTAACCGCAAACTGAAGATTCTAGTGCTCAAGTTGGATAGTTAAGTGGGTTTCATCTGAACAGATCATAATTCAAAATCTGCTTAATCAAAACTATTAGATTATTTGATGCGCTTGCATATATTTGTATACAAGGTTTTCTTTTCTTCGGTTTTTACAAAAACTTCTCCCTTTTTTCAATCAACGACTCATTCTATATCAATAGCTTATCATAGTGCTGGTCGAAAGAACATCGAAAGAGGGTTGAAATAAATAATAAATATTCCATTTTGATCCCTGCGTGAAACTATTTCGACCTACATGCATGTATCTTTATACATGCAAAAAGTTTTTTAATTTCATAAATAAATATGTATTTGTATGGAGCAGAATTTGAACTATTTATAACTTTCATTTTGTTGCGTAAAGGACCTTAATAAATGTTTTGTAACTTTTGTGATAACAAGTACACAAACCCTTCCAAGTGATTAAGTCGTTGAAAAATATCGAAAAGTAAACTCCCCATTGATTACCTTTATGGCAGACCTTTGCTTGCCCAATTTGGGAAAAGGGCAACGTTCAAGTGTTGCACTTCATGTCTACCTTTCGAACAAGCGAGTCAACAGCCTCAGGAGCAAATTTTATAGTACAACTGGGCATACGAGCAGAGAGAGAGAGAAAGAGCAGGGAAAGAGCTGGGAGAGAGCAGCTAACAGCATTTGTTTTACTTTTCAAAAAGTTGTTGGCACTTTTTAGAGCTTTGAATGGCCCTTTGCTGGGCTGTCGGGAGACTAGTAAATCTAATTTCTAACCGCACAAACTGAGCCCGCGTCTGCGGCGATGTAACTGCAACTTCTACAACTTCGTCAGAGCGTTAACTGCACAGTTTTGACGTCGACAGACGTCAGCCGTCAGTTGTTGCCACTTTTGAGCTGACTGGCTTTTAAGTTGTTGCCACTACGAACTGCATGCAGTTAACGCACATGTACATGTGTGTACAGTACATGCACACATGTGTACATATGTGTGCGTAAGCCGTAAGTCACTTTAGGGATGAGTGGTTGTGCGTGTGGGCGTGCCTTGCATGCTTTGGACTGTTTAGACTGTTTTCATATTTTTATTTTATTTTGTATACATGTAACTACAGCGTAATCATAAACATGCACAAACACACACGCATGCACAGCATGGCTGCTGCTGCTGCTGCAAGTGCGTCCATATGTGGCATATGCAACACAAATGGCTGCCACACCAACTGTTCTTGGCAGCGGTAACAATGGCAGCGGCGGAAGCTAGCAAGCAAAGCGGCGGAAATGTAAAGTCAATGCCGTTGATGTTTTTCTTTTTGTTGTTCTTTTTTTTCACAGTTGACATCGTTCAGTTTTTTTGGTTTGCACTGTATGATGGTTTGTTTAATACCCTGTAACTAATAAAAGTGATGTTGCATAAATTCATATAACTGAGAAGACAAAAGACAACATCGTCGGATCAATAGAGTATAAATATTCTTGGTTATAACCATGTCCGCCTTTTGTTTGTATAAACGATCTTAAACGTTCCAGGAAATCGATTAGTAAGAGTATATCTCAAAGTAAGTGATTCGGTTCTCGATTATAGTATAGATCTCAAATATCTATAAGTAATTTTAGGAGGTATAGCCTTAGGCTTTGGTATATGCAAAATTGTGAATGTCATAAAGGTCGGACTGTAAACAGCGAAGTTAATCAAGAATGTGGCTAAGGGGAGCTTAAATACAAGCTTTGAAACCGGATTTACGGCGCTGAGTACGGGGTATCTTATAGTAGAGCACAACCGACTGAAGCACACATGTTTTTTTTTGTCCATCTCTCGCTAGCGTTGAAAATTGTGAGCCATTGTTGTGACTGTCGTCTGGTGTCTTGTATTCGTATAGTTGCATTTTATCGTTTGCCGGATTCGTGCATCTCTGTTTGCATTGTTGTTAGTATTGTTGTTGTTTTTGGTATTATTGCGCATTTGTGCTTGAAGAGAGTTATGAAAAGTGCGCAAAAGTTTTGCTGCTCTGCCTAGTCAAATAAGCGCACATCCACACATTTTTTTTTAAGCTGTCATACATGCATTTATTCGCAATTATGTCAGACCTATGCTGCGCTTTCTTGGTCACATTCCCGCTTGCATGTCTGAACATATTTAAATGTACAGTGTGTATCTTTTATTATTTGCCCCCAAACGGATATTTATGTTTTCTATCGAATTGACGGGAACATTGCCGGCAGTATAAAGTACTTACTGGTAAAATGAGCCTTGACAGTATTTAAATAATCCTTTTTATCCTGTGACTGAGAACTTATATGCTTATTATTATGAATTACTATAAAAAGAAGCTATTCTCGTCTCCATTTATATACCCTTGTAGATGGTATCATAATTTTGCTTTTTGTATGTGCAACGCCTAGAAGGAGACATCTCCGACCCCATAAAGTATATACATGCTTGATCAACAGCCGAGTCGATATAGCCATGTCCGTCTGTGCGTCAGTCTGTCTGTCTGTTTTTATGCGAACTAGTCTCCCAGTTTTAAAGCTATCGTCATGAAACTTTGCATACGTTTCTCTTTCTGTTGCTCGCAGTACATATGTCATATAACTAGGAACGATCGGTCGAAAATGAGGTTCTTGTATGAGTCACTTTTTGTTTTTTAAGATATCTTAACCATACTCGACAGTAACTATTTTCCCTCAGTTGCTTCGGATCGACTGGGTCAGTTCAAGAGCTAGCTCTCCGATTCATTACTTTATTCAGAATTTATAGCTAGAACCTTAAATGGGGGAAAAGTAAGTTTCTCTGTTATGGCCATCCACACACAGACACGCACACCCTTAATAATTTTTGGAACCTTAACAGTGCAGTTATCATGCGACTAAACTGATATTTACAGCGCCTAACCCATTTAGTAAGCCACTAAACAAACAGGGAACTTAACAACAAACTATGCACCCATTGCACACAACCCACAAATGTCGACTTCAACACGCTGACAAAAAGTTTTCGGGAGCTCAAACAGCAACTTTCATCTAGATGGTTCCATTCACGTTGGCTTATGGGCTAAGTAGGTTGCTTATCGGCTCTAAAAGTTTCTCAGCCCCAACAACTTTGTTTGTGGCATTGACCAAAAGTTGTCACGCAATTTTTTATCATTACATTTCCTTGAAAAATATATATGTTAAACCAAAGGCATGGCCTAGCCCCTGCCTCCAAAGGGTGCATATGCGCATACTATTAAAGTACTTAGAGCGGGCCCTCAGAATAGTTAAAAGACTGTTGCTTACCAGGCACTAAGCTGTAAAAATTTGCTTTGGTTTTGGCTTAGTGTCGCCAGGTGTTTAGCTACACACACACGCACACACACACAAGCCCGCCGGTAAGTATGCAATACTTTGCCGCACTGTGAATTGTTGTGTGCGGAACACACAACAACAGATCCCAGAAAAGCTGCTTAAAAGCACAAACAAAAACATTTGCAAAAAGTAAAGTTTTGTGGTTGTTGTTTCTCTGTGCCATGTCGAAAAATATTTTACACCTTTACACAAGGGTACAATTTACGGAGACTTTTAACAACCGCTCCGACGCGCTCCTTATCTGGGCGTCCAAAAGGGCAAGCCCAGAGCACAAGCAACAAGGTAAACATTTTAGGTAATTAAGAAAAATTACCTCTTTAAAAAAACAACAAAAAATGAAACTAAAAAAGGAGAAAGGGGCAGCAGAAGCCATAAAGTAGCCTCAACCAAATACGGACAAGCCAAAGGACAGGCGGTTAATCGGGACGACCATGGCAACAGGACTGTGAAGCGATTTCTGTCCTGCTCCCCGCCCAAATAGAGCTTCATGACAAGCCGCCGCCCGCCGCTTTCCTGTGCCTAGAAGTTGAAACTTTGAATTAGCCGGAAAGTGGAAAGTGTTGTCGGTTTGCTTTTCAAATGTTTTGCGGTGTATTCCATTTATCAAAAAGGCCATCTTCTGCTGTATACACCATATCTAACTGTCATTTGTCAGTCCTGTGCTACGGTACGGGCTCGAATAGCCGAAAAATAATGCAAAAATATAAAATATTTTATGTGTTTTAGAACGAACTTAAACGACATTTAATACAAAGCTTTGAGTAAGGTAGTTGATCTTTATATGCATCTCGGGCTATCTCGAGTGGTTGCTTCTTTTACCTCTTTTTGCTGCTGCTTATCTGAAATCACACATTTAAAATATATCTTGTTGGCTTAACCAGCATCGGTTGGCATTGAAGATAGTTATTAGGCCTTCAGCTGTGAAGCTAGTCTGATGGGATCGGAATAAAATATAGCCTCCTCGCCAAAAGTATTGTCCCTTGCAATTTGAGCAGATTTATCATATAAATGTTGGTTTTTAGCCGGTAATATTATATTTTGCTTGTATAAACCAATTTTGTTGCCTAATCGTGTACTAATTTATTTTTAAATTGGCACAGCAAGTCGATTACATAAAGTTTAAGACTTTGTAGTTTTCGTTGCAAACACGTGTCATAGAATTAAAATTTAATTAACAATTAGGGAAATGAATGCCACCTAAGCTCATGACTTTAGCCAAGGAATTTTAACTAATGTGGTTAACGATTGAAACGAATTTATCTCACCCTACCGCTTACACAATGAGGAGGGAACTCATGCGGAGGCACTCACATGTTGCAGCTCACGAAGAAGATGCAAGACTTTAGCTGGTATTTTTGACGCTGTGCGCGTATGCTAATAAAATCAAAACTGATTACCACATCATCTTTAGGGGGGCATGCCACTTGGCAGCACAGTGTGCGACATACGGAATCGAAGCATGCATATCGTATTACTCATACGCCACGTTATACAATTTACTTACAACGAGCGGAGCGAGCAGAATGTTGACTGCTCAAACACGGGCCCGGCTAGATGAAGACAAGTAGATGTCAACCATGTTAGGCACGTATGTGTGTGTCTGTGTGTGTGAGTGATGGGTTGGTGTGCGTGTCTGGCTGCTTTCATGGCTGTGCACAATGGCAACAAAGTCAGAATAACTAGAAAGGCAGAGCAACAGCAGCAAAAACAATTAATTGAGTGGCTCTTCGTACGTGTCGTTCCAAGTCAGAGTGCAACTGCGCCAGCGAGCGAAAGATAAAACGCTTTGCAATAGCGCTATAATTTAATCAAATTTGTCACGCTTGCAATTGAGCGAGTCCCGGCGGCTACAGCCACAGAAAGAGCCACAGTCACAGCCACAGCCAGAGTCATCCTCACCATGACGTCGCCATCACCATCCCCATCTCCATCGCATTTTCCATTGTGCGGCACAAGAAAATGCGAGTGAGTTGGCAATCGCAATGGCTGTCGCAACGCTTTCGCTTGAGCAATTTATGAATGGGCTCTGGGTGTCAAAGATCCAACTATAGTGGCGTCTAGGGGCGTCCCAGTCCATCCAGAAGTGGCCCGCCCAGGTGGCATGCGCGTTCACCCTTTGTAAATTCAATTTAAAATGCGTTTAACGTGCATTAAATACCTTTGGCAATGAACAACCAGCCACGCTCTCAACACCATCCGTCCCTCCTATTACTACTATTTTTGTATAACCTGAACCCCTTTATCAAGGCCAGAAAGAGGGTATATTGGTTTTGAAACAATTATATAACTGGCAGAGACAAGCACCTCCGAACCGAAATGATATATATTCTTGCTCAGCCTTAATAGCCTAGTCGATCCAGAATTGAAATATTATATTAACTTTGACTGTACAGGGGCTCTTGCAGTCGAGCACACCCGACTAGAGCGCTCTTACTTGTTTTGTGCATTGTAGTCGTTGACATTGTCATTGGTCAGTGGTAATGATTCGCAGTTGTCGTTTAGCAAATGTGAAACAGACTTTTGATTCCCTATAAGTGCCACTGCCAAAGGCCATGGCGAAACAAACAACATTGCAGCAGATTGGGTAAGGGGGTGCGGCAACAGCGGGTGACGGGCATTGATGTGTCGGGGACGCTGACGGTTGCATGGCAGAACAGGGTGACGATGGCTCGGCAAGGGTGATGCAAATGAAGGTAGCCGCAAAGGCATTACTGATTCTCGGGCTTGGTTAAGTACAATTTATGGTTGCATACAAAAAGTAGATTCTTTATAATGAGCTCTTTAACCACATTATTAATTTGGCCTTCAAAATATTAGACATAACTAGCAATTTAACCAAGTACCTCTTTAATGAATTATTTAAATAAATTTAATAAATATTTAATAACAAGTAAGAGGCTCTAGTCGGTAGTTAGTGTTAATGTTAGTTAATGGGTTCAGGGTATAAAAATCGATAACTACTGTTGTAGTTGAACCGCTGACTTCGCTCATGTTAGGTCGAATTTCCTAGGCACTTGAATGCAATTTGGCTTGATACATTTGTTTAAACAAGGGTCATAAAAAGAGGACCTTGTAAAGGACCCCCCCGTATATAAATTATTAATGAATGCCTGTCTGTCCCACCGTCTATCTGTCTGACCGAGACATAAAGCTTGGAGTATAATTCTATTTATTTTATTTGGTTTTTATTTCCGATCAATAACAATAAATATCTTGTTTCATAATCATATCTCGTGAGCTATATGAGATAGAACTCTCTTAGCTTGCAGGTTTTCATATATCAAACACAACGAAATATTTTGATGTTTATATGTAAATATCGTTTTCATAATACATATTAAAAAGACAATAAACAAAAAAAGGTGCTTCCTTCAGCCTGCTGCAAACTTTTCCACTTAACTATGAAGAAGGTATGCAAACTTTTTCAAATTAATCTTTGCTGTGTTGACTGACAGCAAACTGCTCACCGTTTTTGGTGCTTTGATATTTTCGGTTATATGCCGGACGTAATTTCACGTTTTCATCGATTTACTGGCTGCCCGAGCTAATATCGACGAGCCTGGCGGCTTTCAACGTGTCCGCGTCAAGCGACTGTTGATTGCAGTGCTTAACAATTTTTATCAACAGAAATACAAGCAGTACAGAAAATTAATATTTTCCAAAACGAGGTCAGCTTATTCGCGAGTGCTCGACTAGGAGGTACCCTATACCCAGATCTGCGCTCGCGGAAAGGCAGGCACAAGCATTCAGGCCAAATCCTGCGCAGAATATGCCCATCTTTTGGTTTATCCATTTACCGAGGGTATGTGGTATAAAAATGCACATCAACAAACAGTTAACAAAACGTGCCATCAGCTTGACTACATGCGCCATGGCCAAGTCTATTTGTATACCCTTCCATAGAGCATTTAAGCTCCACATGGGATATGTAACAAATTGCAAAATATATCTTCCTTCCCATAAAGTATTTTGATGTAGGCAAATGTCTTAGTTCATTTAATCTAGTCGATCAGTTTGCCTGTCTGATATTCTATTCATTCTATTTACGGTCTTAAAGCTTTCAACTGGAAGCGGAATTTGCATGAATTTTATTTGTGTTTATCAAGATATCCTCAACAGTTGCGACTTATACTTATATCACTAAACTCGGCTTATTCAATCATATAGCGCCGATGTTTAAATCAAAAGGGTTTTAATTGAAAATATTGTTTGTTTTTATAGCAGACCACTATATTATTGATATATCCCCAATTGGAATGATTGATCTGCAATTTAAATAATTTTATAATTTATTTCTTTGGAAAACTGCAAAAGGGTATCTCAACATCGGCAGCCCGTTTGTTGTTTTTGTAGCCTAACGTCCACGTCAACGCGCTGCCCTCCTCATCCCTGCGGGGGTGTCGGCACCCCGAGGTGGCCCAGCCTGCAAGTGCTTTTACGTTTGTCAGTCCGTTCGTGGGTCGCGATTGCAGTTTGCAATGTTAGTTGGCAGCTGACAGGTGCTTCCGTACGTCCGGGCCAGGGGTTTATGGCCAGCTACAACTTTCCCCGCCCCGAAAAAGCAAAATATGTCTCACATTTTTTAAAATTGATTGCAAAAATATTGATTCACTAGTTTTTTTAAGCTATAACATTTTTCGACAACAAAAATGTATCCACATGTTACAAAAGGGTTTACTCACATGTTTTTCATATTTAAGAAACACATGTGTAACATGTGCATTGAAGGTTCTGTGTCTGACCCCATAAAGCATATATATACATTTTTGAACGGGTAGCTAAACAGTTGATTATATCGTTGGCCTGTTTTTCTATAAGCTAGTATCTTAGTTTTAAAGCTATTGTCATAAGCCTTTGCAAATGTTCTGCCTCTCTCTTGCAGACAGTGTATATGTCAGATCGGGCCACTACATCAGTCAAAAGAATTGGTCGTAGATCTTGACCAAACTTGGAATATATTACATGGCTCCTTCAGGATAAATCTGTCGAAAACTAGGCTCTTTCAGAAAATCTATATATGGTATATATCTATGTATATATTGAAAGATCTAGATGTGAATTTAATTTCCACCGTGCCTTAGATATCCGTTCTTTCTTATTTTTCAAAAACTAATAAGTAAGTTTGCCCTAGTCGAAAGATACCCAGAACCCTCTTTTATCAAAACTAGAAGCAGCTTTGCCTAGATTCTACCTAGCTTTGTTTATGCCCTGAAAACTGCATAGAGATCGGACTATAAGCTTCGAAATGCATCATTCTGGAGTATTTATAAATGGAAGCTGAATTGCTGGTAACAGTAGCTTGGATTATAGTATTAACTTTCGGAAACTCTAATCGAACGTATCTCTTAACTAAGAAGTTTATTTTCCAATTTGAGATTAAATAAATGAAATATTTATTTATATCAACTTCCTTTTTTATTCGCAGGCAATAAAAGGAATAATGCTCAAGCTGTTCGTGTTGCAAATAATATCGATATGTCTATTATTAACGCACGTTAATTCAGGTGTGCCAATTGGTAAGTGCAACTTTATAGCCCAGTAAATGGGGGAGGGGTAGGTCCAATTTCTGCTACTTATAAACGATGATTTAGGAACTGGTGGACCATCGCTCATATACGAAAACAAAGACGCTCTATTAACGTGCGTTGTCTCCGAAAATGCGTCGAATAATACGGTGATATGGAAGAAGGGTGACGAAATCTTGACGGCTGGCACAGTGCGTGTCACCAAGGATCATCGTATTCGGGTTTTGCACGATGAGAGTAAGTGAAATTCAAAAAATTGATTCCGATATTCAGCAGGCGGATAACACTCCATTACACAGATCCAAAGGGGGTAATTTGGAAATGGGAGGAGAGGTTTGGGTGTTGCTCATCCGATCCCTGAAGGCAAGCGATTCGGGCGCCTATATCTGTGAGCTAAACTCCGAGCCCGTCCTGCGCAGCATCCACATACTTACAGGTAAGTTAACTAGCTTTTAACGTTATCGTAACGCTATTAACTCCAATTTAGTTAAGGAGCTATCGCGGGGTTCGCAAATGAATAGCACTGATCCAGTGACGGCAGAATCTAGTGACGTGTTCCTTTTACCGCCGCCCCTCAATGCGCAGGACAATCGCAGCTTTTGGAGCCCGAGTCAGTCGCCACCGCAGCTAACCCATGATTTTACCGAGTGCTGTGAGCGTGCGAATGTCTCCTCGCAGTGCATGGGTTTTTGCAACGTTCACAATATATTGGATGGCACAACTGGCATCGATCCCGAGGCCTGCGAAAAGGACTTTCCGAGCATAGTGAGATGCATGGCCGACGGCCGCAATCATGTGCCGTGCTGTGTGGAAAAGCAAATACCGGATCTGTGTCAAGACATGTGCCGCGGTGAATATACACCCTTTACCGACAAGCTAAAGACGCGGGTCTCCTGTGTGCAGCACACTCTAACAGGGCTGCAGTGCATCCTCAAGGGTATACAGCTGATACCCAGTACGCCCGTCCTAGTTTCGATAGAAGATGTGCGCGAGACCAGCGTCAACATCAGTTGGGCCCCACCCCAAAAGCTAGCCGACCAGGTCGCCCATTACACTGTGAACCTTACCATCCTGCACAGCTTCGACGAGGATGAACTGAGCGGTGAGGTCAGGCACCAAACACAAGGTCCCTCCGATAGGGAGCAGAAACCGGAGCAAGTAATGTTGTACAATGTTACGGCCAATGAAACATTCCTCTCGCTCAACACGCTCATTCCGCTCACCATGTACGCTGTTGTGCTGACAGCCGTCAACGAGTTCGGATCCAGTTTGCCCAGTGAACGGCTTCGTTTCTTTACCCACACTAGCGCTTCGGTGGCCGAGTCACAGGCGGGCAGCGCAGACAAGCAGGTGATGCCCACGTTGCCGGACATACGCAGTTGCTGCGAGTCGAGTGGCATGACGCATCGCTTGTGCATGGATAAGATGTGCGATCCGCAGAAGACTGACCTGGCCACGCTGCCCGACCTTATGGTATGTGCGCCCTGGTCCAACATCACCTTCAGTTGCCTGGCCAATAACATTGATCATACGCCCTGTTGTCGTGCCCGTGGCATACCTTCTGCATGCTTCCCCATTTGCGCCGGGAAGCTGACTTCGCTGGACTTCAGTTTGTTCAAGTAAGTGAGGGGACAAATAAACATTATTTAGATGAATACATTATAATGTTCGGGTTGGAAACTCCCGACTTGTCTTAATGATATAACATATATTTGGTTTTCTGTGTTTTCATACGACAGATGCCTGCGCTTCATGTCCGAGTACAGCAGCTGCCTGTATCAGGGCTATGGTGTGCTAGCCGATCCTCCATCGAAGCTGCGCACAGTTGCAAAAACGGATAATTTTGTCATACTGGATTGGAATAATCCCAAACGGCTGGGCGGCACTGTGGAGACCTTTCACGTCAAGTTCCGGCGTCTCGGCGTTGGCGATGACTATCTGACAGTGGAAAAGGCATGTACAATGGAAGGCTACTCGCCAGATTGCCCAGCTAATTTAATTAACTTTGCAGCGTCAGCCGCCACTCATTCTGGAAGGCTTGGAGCCGGACATCTATTACGAGTTCTATGTGGTATCAATTAATGCGTACGGAAAAAGCGAGCCGTCTCCACGTCTCATCACCCGTACACTGCCCGCTGAGCTGGTCGCAGTGCCCGCAGCCAAATACAACATGACGACGTGTTGCAAGGCCTCCGGCCTGCTGCCACAATGTGCCCCTCTCTGTTCATACAACATACGCCTGTCGGACATTGAAAATCTCGGTCCGGCATGCCGTGCCCAAATGCGTGAGTAGCATCTAAGCCCACTTTTAATGGCATCCGCACAGACATATGTATGTACGTATCTAGCAAACACTAATTAGTGTCAGTTCAGGAGCCTGATTAATTAACTCGCAATCGGGTAATCCTACTCGGATAACTGTGCATTTAATGAGCTCATTTAAATTTGGATTTTGAAAGGTTGCCAGGATAAAGGATATGCGAGGGTTGAGCTTGTGATATGAAAGAGTACCAAAACCTGGATTCATAGAAATGGAAAAGAGGGTTTACGGGGCAAACATTTTCGTTCAAGTCTATTCTGCGATGACTTGCTGCGATTTGAAAAATCACTTTAAATAGACATCAAGACTGTGGCAAATGCCGCTAAATAGGCGCAACTTGCTGAGTCACTTAGTGCTTCATTGGCTGTTTAGAAGTTGATGCAACAATTGTCGAGCTATAAAAATCGCATTGTTAGGTATCTAAATCAGCCGAACACGTGAATAATGAATAGTTTATTAAAATAATAAAAATAATAGAGTAAATTGAGGCATTGTAATTATAATTGCATGCGCATGCTGCTCGTATAGCTATTGCATATGTGCCGCTTATTAAACCCCTCGTTGATTATTTGCAGCCATACTGGCACGCTGTGCAGCTGGCGGACGTGACCACAGCCCCTGCTGCAGCAGACGCAGTGTTATTAACGCATGCATGCCACTTTGCCGCGGCGTCATGCCACTCGCGCTGCCCACCAGATCGACAGCAGCAGGAACAGGAGCAAGCGGCGGCATCTCAACTGCATCTACTTCGGCCAGCAATATGCCCGATTGTTTGTCATACGCTGGCAACATATTGCAGTGCTTCGAGGAAGGTGAGTACTGTCTGCCATGATGCCCCTCAATCCATCTGTCTGGGCATCAGAGTGTCTGTTTGCCTGCGTGTCTGTCTTGTGTTTTTGTTAAATGGCGTGTCTGGGCATGTTGAGCATACGCACTGTTGCACACAATTGTGTGTGTGTGTGTAATTATTTGATCAATGCTGGACTTAACCCACAAATTTGGCAGACAAAACCAATATTGGCCAATTGAATTTGCGTTGCGAAATCTGCTTTTGACCGATTTCACTGTTTTCCAGGCACAAATAATATACCAGGACCACCAGAAGATGTGCACGCAACCTCAGTGACTGGCAACAGCATAAGCATAGCCTGGACTCCACCCAATGTGGATGCCACATCTGCCACGCCCGCCGACATGACAACTGGCGATGAGCTGGCAGCTGCTGCCAGCGTTGTTGCCGGCGATGTTGCAACAGCATCTGACTTCACTGATACTGCAGCTAATACTGCTAATGATACTAATGATCATATTGAATTCGTTGTTCAATACGGCCGAGTCAATAACATGACCATGTACGAGACTATTGCCAAATTGGAAAATGTGAGTACAGCTAAAAATAGTAGTTTGTCTATTCCAAATCAAATTGAAAAGCATCTTAATCTTAAACGAACAAAACACTCTATTTAAAGCCGAGAGGGCCTTTAACTGGCCCCATTTTAATCTAGCACTATATCAAGTAAAGTCCTTTGAAATCAGTTATGAAATATTCGACAATATCCTCGACCACCCAGAAATTCCGACACGTGCTGGGCCATAGCTGAACTTGTGGCTAAAGTTTCAACTGCAGACCGCGGGGCGGCTGCGGCTCATAACTGTCGTTTGGTTCGGGCACGTGACCATAAACTAGTCAAAATAGTTCCCAGCCAAAACTGGCAGGCAAACAATGGAGCCAGAGTTGGCATAATATACATATAAATTGCCATTGGCATTGTTGCAGCCATTGACTGCTGTTGTCACACATCAAAGCTCGGCAGCAGCGCCACCTGCGCCTGCAGCATCAGCCATGGCCATCAGCAGAGTTATTGGCCTCAAAAAAAACAGCAAATGCTAAAAAATGCAAAAACAACTGGCAAATGTTTGTCGCGTGTCGCTGCTGCTGTTGTTCTTGTTGTTGTTGTCGATGTTGTTGATGCGCGCAAAATGTTTTCAATGCGGGCAGGCCCCAACGGCGGCCTGTCGCCGGCGACCTGCCCATGGTGCCAGCATCCAGCACGCAGCGCCAGACACCAACCGAATCGATATTGGAGAAGCGCTTAACAGCGTGCGGCTGCTGTCAGCATTAGATGTAGCCAGTGTTTTTTTATACCCTTCCAGGGGGTATTTGAGGTTGGTCAATAGATTGGTAATGCATGATAAGGGGACTCCATCATATATTCTATGTCATATATCCTCTGGCTAAGAGTTATAAATTCTTTCAGTATTAAAACTATTGTCACAAAACTTTGTATAGATCCAGACTTTTTTTTGCACCCAACACTTATGTCCAAATTGTTCGAATCCGATCACATCGTAGCTTGCTTTGCCATCATGTATGTCTCTTTATCCTATCTACTTTAATATAATTTGAAAATGAACTCAAACAACTCTACATGTATATACGACTTAAAAGCACTTCCAGCCTTCTGTCTTCAAGGGTATCCATTCTTCGCCTTAGCCAAGGCTGCATCTCACGTTTTTCCTTCAGTTCAAAATTCATTCGCCTGTTCACTTTGGTTTTGTTGGCTTGGTCGAGCGAACGCAGCTGTTGTGGAGCTGTTGGCTAAGCTTATTTCATTTTTTTTCCCTGACCGCCTGGTGTCAATTGGTTTAAATGCGCCCCGGTGCTTTGGCTTCAGACTTTTTGGCTGCTAGTTTAGCACTTTTTCATGTATGTGTACATATCAATGTGTTCATCTATGCACGTTGTTGTATCTTAAACTGTTTGTGAGGTCAAGAGTATTATTGACACGTGCACTTGGCAAGTGACCCCATAATAAACTTAATTGCTTTAGAACGAGCCAGATATGTTGTTAACTAGGTTTTAGTATTGATTTATAATTTACATGTATAAAGAGATGCAGCTGGGAGTGCTTAATACTTGACTATAATTTTACACTTGCTTGGAATATTAAATCCAAGTTTTTAGTTGAGTAAAGCAAAATTACCATTACTTTGAGAGCCATCAAAACTTGGAAATCTCTTGCGTTTTCTGAGTAAACAAATCATAGCTAAAGCAATTACCTATGAAATTACATAACATCCATTTGGATTCTCTGCGAACAGTGTTGGGTAGCGCCCAAAGAGCCTAAAAGCTCCCCAAGCCAGATTTTTTGCTTCTATCTTTAAGGATCTTTCGAAACGAGACACAGGATTGGTGTTGGTTGGGGCCATAAACTTGAGTTTTGTAAAGGTAACTTTTGCAATGATTTTTACTGCCAAAAACATGTGAGTTTTTTGTTCGTTATCAAATACAACCTAAATGATGGTCATAAAAACTTTTTAATATGCTTTCTCAAGGAAATGATAAAATTCCTGCACAGACTGCAGTTCACCAATTAGATACATTACACATTCCTATGCATTTCCTACCTGGGATGAGAGATGGCTTGTGGAGAAGGAGATTTTGGTACGTCGACTGTGCTTCAAGTTTCTGACTTTGGAAAAGAGGAAAATGAGCATCTTGGGACGTAATTGTATGGCCAAAAGGACTTTAGTCTGAGCAGTTGATGCGACGCAGCTTCACGCAGCGCTATGCTCTTTGCATATTTATTTGTTTAAGCACTTGCTTTCCTGTTTGGTAATTGCTTCTCGCTCTGCAGCTGGCAGGGCTTCAGCTCCCCTCAGCTCGCCTCACCTCACCTTCCTGCCACACCTTCCCGCACGTGCTTGTGCTCGTATTAATTATTCATTTGGGACTGGCTGGTTCAAGTAATCTAAAAATGCCTCTTGCGGCACATTTCGATTGTGGTTCTTCACATTTTTTGCTTGAAAGAGATACAATAAGTGACTTGAAAGAGGCAATTCTACTATTATACTAATGGCCTGCTAATAATACTCATTTCGTTATAAGAGGCTATATATAGTCTAATCACTTTTTGGCTGACCGTCTGCCACATACGATATCACAATATGATATGATGACATTTGATCCCTCTCCCATTTCCCTACAAAATCCAAACCACATTTTTGAATACTTTAAAATGATTTGAAAATGGATAGCAGAGGCATAAATTGTTTTGTGACAGAATAGGCATCTCTGACCGGACAAAGTATATATATTCATAATCAGAGCGGATTCCTTATAGACATTTCCGCTTGTCCGCCCGTCTGACAGCTCAAATATGACAGGAGCTTGATGAATCAAATTGAGGTACTCGTAAAGTGTGTATACTTTTTATATATACTATAAAGAATATTTAACTTTTTGGATATCTCAGTTCTCTGTTCTCCGTCTAGTGTGTTACACATGACCAAATGAGGGAGGCAACCGTAGACATTCATGCATGCATAAGGCATTCTTACAAATTAAGAGGTGCAACAGCAGGTACAAAAAAAAAAAAAAATAAAGCTGCATCAATGTTAGAGATATCATATGATTAATTGTTTGTTCTTCAGAGGCCTGGCATTGACTTACTTACCAAAATGTCAATGCCTCGTGCGGAGCGGACGTAGATTAAATCGCGTTGAGTGTTTATATCTAGTAAATAGTGGCAGCAACGCGTGAGCACAGATTAATCAAGAAGATGTACCCTAACAATAAACAAGAAAGCACGCCGAATACTAAATACTCTAGCTAACGTGGCATACAATTATGTACAACAGCTTCATCTCCCGATTGTTCTAATATTCTTAATTAAGAAGTTTAAGAATTCTTGAGAAAAAGATGTGTTTTCTTTATCCAGGCTGGATGCTAGATAGTATATATGTTCCATCTGACTTTGAAATATTTACTAACTGTAGCAAAAATACGGAACTATACTTTAATTTATCACAACGGCTGATGTAGAAATGAATACAAATCGAGAATCTAAGTACCTAAAAAATGGTCAATTGGAAAACAAAACGAGCTATTCTGGTTGAGTGCAATAAAGTCAACTGTGACAAAAACAATTTAGCTGGCTTTGTGTTGTTGTGTATCTTAATTTACATAGAAATGCGAGTATTCGCAGTCAGCCGTAGTTTTCCCCGCCCGTTTCTCGACGTGCAACAATACATATAGGTGAGAGTTCGAAAAGCGTTTCATGATTAGCTAATGATTTTTAATGTGGGTCGAATAAGAGTGCTGTATGATACATAGAGTATCGAATGTCGTGCATACTTAGTTTGTGCATCTGTACGTTGAAGCTGTAAATTTTGGCGATGAGTTTGGAAACAATCTGACGCCAGATACGAGCGACAATGGCAATGCCGTCGCATCGCATCGCATCGCGATGCGTTGGCAGCTGCGTTAGTGTTAGCTGGCGGTGTCATTTTGTGGCTAAATACCGCAAATTGCGCTACTTTGCTGCAATTACAAAAACTGCTAAACATGACAACATGCCTCTCAGCGAAATCAAGCTAAACCGCGGCCGCAGCCGCTGCCGCAGAATGCACTGAACAATTTGTTTGACTCCATGTGTGTCTCGCTAATGCGTATTTTGAATAGAATACTCGTTACCCAAAAAAAAAAAAAGTATCATTTTGGCTATGTGTAACGGCTGTCATGGAAGAGCATAGCTGATCCTGATATATTCTGCATCACAATCTAAAATCAAATTCCTATTGTCCAAAGTTTCTACGTGTTCATTCAGTGTATCGTATTTTATATATATTAAAACATAGGCAAGATTCTTATTTGATAACCTATTCTACAATAATATTCCATATCATATAAGAACAGGGCATCTGCCAGTCGAACAGCCTCGAAGAGTGTCGTATTCTATATATAATTTATTAAAAATTATGCTTATATTCGACAATATTTTACCTTGATAACCTTTTCAACAACTGAATATGTTATAAATTTTACAATAATATTCCATATCATATATAAGAGCAGGGCATCTCCCAGTCGAGTTGGCTCGACTAAAGCATTCGCACTGGCTAATCTGCTTTTGTACTACGTATCTACGTAATTTTACACTTAGGAATTGACCACCAACGAGACGAGCATAGATCTGACCAATTTGGAAGAGAATGCCTTATACCGCATTATGGTTGTGGCGCGTGGAAAATTTGGCACATCGCTGCCGGCATCAATGCTGCTGATAAATACGACAAGTGCTGGCGAAAAAGGTAAGTCATTGAGGTCTTTGCATTTGGGGTCAATTCGAACTCGGACTGTCAATGCCGCGAGATTTGCTCGGTTCGTTTTGGTCAGACCAGCTGCTGAACGCATGTTGCATATGCCGCTAAATTGTTGTTGCACCGGCTTGTGTCTCTGCAGCTGAATATCAGAACGGAACCTGGGGCGCGCCATCGCCGCCTCACTCGCTGACCGTGCTTACCCATAGCGCGACCTGGATGCAGCTGACCTGGCAGCCGTCAGAGTATTCGCATCCTCACGAGCGCATTACCTACAGGTGAGCTAGAGTTTTGGTGTGGGGGTAGCTGGGGCGTGTAAGCATTATGTGACCAAGCCGGGTTTTTGCAGAGTTTACCACAAGGCGATGAACGCAGCGGACTTTACCAAAATTGAGACGAAATTAGCCTGGCTGCGCATGACTAATCTGAAGCCCAGCTCGCAGCATGTGCTCTATGTGGAGGCGGTTGGCGAGCGGGCGACCTCGCTGCCCTCGGAGACGCTTGTGGCCTGGACGGATCCCGCGCTGCCTGCCTTCGTGGATGTAACTTGTTTAATTGTTATTTAGCCTAAGAGTTGCCATTGAAAATGCCTTTCCGACAGCCCCCAACAGTGCATCCGGTCGACAACATACCCGAGGGCGGCTCTATGACTATTCTGTGTCTGGCTCTGGGCAACCCGGCGCCCACAATATCGCTGTACGTGGGCGGTCACTTGGTGCGGCAGGACACTTCCCGGCACATGGTGACAGTCATACACAATGTCTCCGCGGACATGGAGCACGTTTCTTGCTACGCGGACAATGGCTATGGTGTGCCTATGCAAGCCACCAGACGCGTTAATATCTGCTGTAAGTTGGGACCGAATCAACACACGAATGAATCAAGCACTTAATGCGGTTGACCCTTTCAACAGATCCACCCAAGATTCAAGCGGCTGGCATAACTGTCGCCTCCATTGGGGATGAGGTGGAGCTGCGTTGCATGGTGGACTCGAAACCGGCACCCAAGACCATTTTCTGGCGCGATCACGACGGGCGTGTGCCCGTACCGCAGGGCGGAAACTACTACGTGTCGGTCACGAATGTTTCCACAATTTACGCAATGTCGTTGCGCATCAGCAAGCTGCAAGCCAACGATGTGGGTGACTATTTCTGCCATGCGGAGAATCCATTTGGCTCGTCCACGACGCCGGTTTCGGTGCGTATACGCAATACGCCCAATCTAAGCCGAAATGTATCGCAATGCTGCGCCGAGCAAAACGTATCGCTGACCTGTCGGGATGCTTGCACGTACTACGTGGACTTTGACGCAATAGCCAACAGACCCGAGTGCATCGTCGACTTTGACAAGTTGATGAAGTGCGCCGCCGATGGGTCGGACCATCGATCTTGTTGCGCCGACGAGCAGGTGCCACGCAAGTGCCTGAACTGGTGCCGTGGCGATTCAGTGCGCTCGAAGGAAATTTGTAGTCTGCAGTATGCCAGGACCATCATTGGCTGCTTCGAGAAGAACCGCGACCGCCTGCCGGGGCCCCCAGAGAATGTTGTGGTGAGCGTGATGTCGGACAGCGAGGTGAACATTAAGTAAGTGGCCAGCCAGAGCGGCAAGTAACAAACTTTCTTCAATTCATTTCATTTCATTACATTTCGTTTAAACCTATCAAATTTAATCTCTTAACTATGTCCGGCCCAGCGAACCCCAAACACACACATTTTCATTGCTTTGCCGGAAGTGAACTCATCCATTTTCCTCACAAGCCAATACATTCATTACGCTCCGATTCTGTATGCCAGAAGTCGCCACCAGTCCGTGCGTGCCAGCTGCTGCTGCTGTTGCTGACTGCACTAATAGACCGCAAAATCCATTAAAGCTGAGATTTTTATCTCACTTTAATACACTTAGTCAACGTCAAAGGTTGCGCACACAAGCTCGGATCGGCTCTTGTGCACAGCGGATGGCGGATGGCGGATGGCAGATGGTGGGTGGTAGCTGGTGGGTGGTGGACGGTGGGCGGTGGGGTGGATGCCAGTCCGCATTAAATTTATTAAAATTCCAGACAAGTTTTGCGCCTGCAACAATATTACCACTCATAATATGGCGCCATGCACACGGTCTGAAAACTATTTCATTACAGATGGGATGCTCCAACAAAGAATCCAAATGCCGTCGACGGCTATAGAATATATTACCATGAGGCCGCCTTGCTGCCGCCATTGTCGGCGGCGCAGCCGAACGAATCTTCGATGGAGCCTGGCCTGGATATACTAGCCTCCATGAATAATGCAACAAGTATGGGCAACAGCAATAACAACAACAGAATAGCTGGCGCTGTGGAAATTCAACGCATCGACGTAAAGGACACAACAATAAGCATTAATGGCCTGAAGAAGGACGTGCTGTACGAGCTGGTGGTAAAGGCTGGCAATACATACGGTGGGTGAACTTTCGAATCAACTCGACTGTTTGCTGTGTATTAAGTCTAGGCTTAATTTGGCGGCTTCTCTCACAGGTGCCAGTGTACTTACCGATCCGATTAGATTCACCCTGGGCGAACAGCAAGTCACCTCGGCCACCAGCAGCTACTCCAGCGCCGTTGGCACCATCAGCGGCATTGTGGCAAGCATTTTGGCCATCCTCTTAGCGGCAGCCGCCATTGTCTTCTATCGTCGCCACCGCTCCCATCATGGCAAGGCCGGCGGCAATGGCAATGTGGCGTTCGAGAATCCTACCTATACACGTGGCCTGGAGCAGGTGCAGGTATGTACATTGTCTATTAACTATTGCTATAATCCCGTCAAAAGCCGCCCGCAAAGACTGTAAAATGTACTTATTTACGCGCCTATTATAACTGCAATGTGTCTCTTTCTCCTCTTGTTGTTTTCAATTGAAATACACACACACACACCCACACACGTACACTTACTAAAGTTACCCACTGTGACATCGGCCATCACAACACAAAATGGAAACAATCACACGCATGGCAGCAGCCTGGGCGCACAGAATGGCGGCAACAGCCACAATCACAATGGCCTTGCAGCCACAATGACGACATCCGCATCCACGACTACGGCCGCGGCGCCTGACACGGGGACCACAGCCAAGGGCGGCAGGCATCAGCGAAATGGTCGCGGTCTCTCGGATGCGGCGCATCATTTTCACAACCCGCTTACGAACACGCAGTGCAATGAAGTGAATCCCTCAATTTATGAAGAGCTCAAACTTGGCCAAGAAGGTGCTGGATTTAGGAAACTTGTGCCATAAATGACAAGCGCGCACAACGCCTACAAGAACCGAAATCCCCAAACATCTCAAGTTTAGCTAGTTAGCTTACATATGTGTCTGTATGCACATACGCATACATATATATGCACATATGTTTGTACATACTTACATTCGTTCGTACAATGTAGACAATGTACAATCGCAAAATGTAGACATAGGCCGTGTTAACAGCGCGAAGCGCAGCCACAATCCCACACTCACACACACGCAAATACGCACAGAACCCATATATATACACACACACACACATAAACAGACACACGCACACACACACGAACAGACACACACGCTGACATCTTTACAGAATGCATTGCGAGAAATACCTGGGTAATATTGTGTAGAAAACGATTGCTAAGATTTGGTTAGTGTAAAGTAACAAATTTGTAGTATGTAACTGTGATTGAAAATTGTGTAAAATAAATTTAATTGGTAACAGTACTAAGCTACTCGTGTAAGCTACAAATTGTTTTCAAACTAAAGTTGCCACTGCTTTTGTTCAGTGTAATTTGAAGTAAACGCGCTGTTTAATATAACAATATTATAAAAGTAATATAAAAGTAACTGGTTGATAATGCAAAAGTAACGCAGACGCCGGCTTACACAATAAATATGTATGTACTAAATATACATATATACATATGCATGCATGTAAATATACATATTCAAAGTGTTGCCAAATGTCGCTTAAAAAAAGTAACTGCATCCAATGTTGATAGCTTAAAATAGATGTATGCATATGCTTTCTGAGCACAAATCATCAAGGCAGTTCATGGTTCGCAATGTTGGGGCACAAAATTCAAAGTGCTGCCTCCTCTTCCATACTTTCCTTTAAAGCAGTTGGGAGGGGAGGGAGGGGGAGGGGGGCGCATTTGGTTGCTTGGGCAATGCATCGCACGTTTGCTTTTAAATCAAGCAACTTTGCGCAGTAGAGACAATCCCTTTTAAATGCAACGCTTAAAGTCTGGATCATCCATTCGAGCATCCCAAAGCTTCTGCTTGTATTATTTTGGCATTATTTAACCGATTACAAATGTGTATGATAAGCAAATTGATAGACGATAAACACGGTTGTTCTTCTCATTGAGATGTCACATAATTAAAACTCATTTGCAAAAAAACACGTTAATAAAAGCTAAATAAGATTAGAAATTGAACGAAATGTGGACACCTACAAATTTGTGCCAGTGACCAACGGACGACCTGTGGAAATAGGCAAAGAACTGGTGAAAAGATAAACCAGTGCCCAGGCCTTATTGTTTGTTGTATTCGGAAGGCTGGTTATTAAAATAATTCGAGTAGGCAGACATGATAAGCCCTAATGTGCTATGATCTTATGCTGATATGGATCACGTGCGCGTATACCAGCTGGGTAAGTAACTTCTTACATCTAACCCTCCCCGACAGCCTGGGCTGCGGAGATTACCATAATTGAGTTATGCATAAGCGGCAACACTTGGGCCTTATCCAACTCCTCACGGTACACATTCAGGGCATAAACAAAGTGGGTTGTGTGACCCTAAGTGGCAACGAGGCAAACAGGCCATATCCATATTCATATCCAATAGCCTTTTGAAATGCTCTCGCTTGATACTTTTATGGTCGGCCTCAATATGCTGCTAAGCAGATGGAGTCGTTTCGGCTTTCGCTCTTGGACTTATCAAAGGCTGCTTTCTGCTTGGCCTGGCTGTGTCCTTTTAGACTTGTGTTTCCGTTTCTAGAATGCTTGCACAGGGCATTGGCTCTGAATAAATGCCGCTTGAATTATGCAACACGTTTAAGTGCCAGTGAATGCATTCTTACATCTCCTGCATGCACTTTTTATACCCTGTTCACCAAGTGAAAACGGCAATACCGGCTCTCGGTGTAAATGCAATCTTATATGCCGCACTCAAAACAAGAGACTTTAGTCTTGAAATATATAATCAAGTATATTATATACATACAAAATTCGTTATTTTGATCATAGTGTCTAAAATATAAGAAGATTCTGATTTATTCTTGAATTACATTGTTAACAGGGTATTGCGAAGTCGGTTTCACAAAACTCGAAACTTTTTACTTTATTTTGCTTTGTTTTCATATGTTGTTTTGTGTTGATTTGTGCATATTTATGAATGCTGCCTGGCTTTTTATATCTTCTCTGAGCTAGACATGAGCGCGAAGCTATTTTTCGTATTAGTATTAGTTTTTGTATGTATGTAACAAGCAAAAATACTGTTTCATGATATATATATACGTATATATTACGTATGTATATCTTGTGATAAGTGCTTCTTGCTTCATTCATATATGTTTTTTTTTGCATATGGCTTCCTGGATTTTTAAAATGTTTAAACGCGGTCTTATCGTCCTTTAAAAATTGATTTAAATTTGCAATGTAAATAAACTCATCTTTAAGTGTACATTACAAGAATATTTGGATATACACGCTCCTAAACCGTATTCTGTTTATCCTGGACAATTCCCAACTTTATTTTTAGTGTTTAAAGTACATTTCATGCCATAATTTGGTGTCTCGCGTCTGTTGCTCAGGGCTTCGCTTTGGGCTATTTATTCAATTTATACAAATTTTTCGTCTGTGTCCAGTTGGTAGTGGGTCCGTCTAAGAGAGGTGCACTGGTTTGAGAAAATTTAAAAAAATATATTTGCTTGAGAGAAACTGTGCATCCAGTTAATAGAATTTTCACCGTATATACTTAACGGGGTCGCAAATGTTTCCTTCAACCGGTTATATACATTTGCACAAAAATATTTGACCCCTTTTACCCATTTTCAATAGGATTAGGGAATAAAAATTAAGTGGGATGCGCCAGGGTGTAGTTGGGCAGGGGAGCACGCGATTGCATAGATGGCTGCTGAACATTTTTACGGCCTAACCAAATGCACAAAACCACATCCATTGAAAATGGGGCCAAAGTGTATGCAACTGTCAGAAGGGGCATATCCGTCCATTTGTCCATTTGTCTGTCTGCTTGTAAGCATGCAAATTGGTCTATTCAATTTAAAAGTTATCTTGTTGCAATTTGGCATATATTCGACTTTTTCCAGCGGGCAATACTTATGTCGAAATGGGCTGAAACGGACCTTATTTCGTTCGAAAAGAGGTTGCTTAAAGAAGCTGCTCAAAAAACCTCTGTTTTTTATATATTCGACCCTCATAAAACGTATCTGTATTCAATAGGTCGAGTTTTTATAAAAATTTGCAGCTATTCGCCTTTATGATATTTTTAACCAAGCTGTTCCTTTGGTTGTTTCCTACAGTTAAATTGGTCTTTAAGTATTAAAGTTATATTGAGGAGATCTAAGAAATATTTTACCAAAAATCGTCTGCTGATTCTTATAGCAGCCATACTCGGGAAGTTCTAATAGATTTTGCTCTCAGTATTTAAGTCTTTTTTCTGGCTTCAAGTCATAGCATGCTATATATACTCTAAAAACCTAGAATATAGTTTTAATAATTTTATTAGTCAGGTTCGGAATACTATAGCTGCTAAAGGATCGTAATGCTGAAAATAGTCTTTGAAAAAATTTTGCACAAATTTCGTTTCGAGGAACCTTTGATCCAGTCGACAAGTTCCTAGTTGATAAAAGCTATATAATTTGGACCACTTTTAATGTATTATAATTCATTAATTTATATGCATAGTATATCTGTACGCTTGACAAATTTATAGCTGAAATACTCAAGCAATTAGTTGATTTATTAAACAGTAATATACAAAATTTAACCAGCCTATACATGTCTAAAGTTGTTCCATGTTGTTAAAACTCGCATAAATAATATTGTTTATGTCATGCTGAGTATGCTCTGAATAGAAAAAACATTGATGTTAGTGTTAAACAAAATTAACAATTTTTTTATTCTTGAATTTATTTATTTCCGGGGACCCAACAATTAACTCAAATCAACTGCAAACAAATAAATAAAAAACCAGACATGCTGCGCGTCAAAGTACAGTGGGTGAGTGCGAATTCGTGATTTGTTGTTAATAAATTTCAGTAAAGGTCGTTAGCTTTTTATGCATATCCAAATAATCTCGAATGTTGTGGCCCATTTCTGTCCTCAGTTTCTTTACATTTCGCATAATTATTACAACATCAGTTGCTTTCATAAAAGTTTTATATGCATTAAGTTTTCACCATCTCCGCTAACCCAAATATCTTTTTACGATTTTCCGTTCCTTTTATGTCTGCTCGCTGCCCATTTCCGGGCCCCGAAAACTTAATATTCTAATCCACAGGCCTACGAATTTTAATTTTCGACGCGGGAACAGGCCATTTGTCGCCTGTCCCTGTCCGGCGAAGTCGTGGCAACAATCTCGCTGTCTGGCCGCCAGCCAAGTGGAACAGCAGCGGCTGCGGCAGCACAAAGTCTGGGTCTAAGTCCGATTAGCGGGATTGCGTGAGTTTTGTGTATTAGAGGACGCACATGTAAAACAATTTTCGAATATTATCGGACTACAATATAAGTAACAACAATAAGTTTATTTTAAAATAAACATGCACACACTGGAACATGTTCAAGGCGAAAACTAACATATATTGCTTGCAGGCTTTACTTTTGCTTGATTCCGTTGTAAGATTGGACCACAAACTGCCCTGGAGGGGGGTACAGTGTGCCCATTTATGTAAAGTTTATGTTAAATATTTATAGATAAACATTTTTCAGGATAATAGTAAATGGGTGTTGAAGGGTAAATATCCTGGCAGACATATGCAAGATTTTGAACACATTTCTGTAATTACATTCTGTCCTATTGTTTCTTGGGAGGAGCTATGTATATAATATATCTCATATGGCAAACATATTTTCAGCTTGTGCATATTTAAAAACACACAAATTTTTCCTGTTAGCTCCCATTTGATTCATGGGTACAATTCTTTCAAAAAATCTAGGTCGACTCAGTTCATCTTTACATATTAATTATAAATATTCTTCTTGGGCTTGGAGATGCCTTGCTTAATTCGGTAATATGTAATTTTGTCATGAAATATGATTAAATTAACATTCCCACTTAACATTTTTAGAGGTGAAAACATGCTTTAAGGGTACTTTTAAACATGTACTATATATATGATTTTGTTCGGTATGAAAATAGATTTTGTGGCGCTGCTTGATTACAATTTTTTGTGTTGATTTTATTATTATGAAGTTAAGCCAACAAATTGGTCCATATCATATTTTTTACACAGCACAATTTTTCATATCCGGGGGTCAAAACTAAATGTATATTTGTTTCATATTTCATTTTACGAAATAAGGTTCTGTGTTAACCGTTGACTTATGGTGTGTATATATTAATATGTAAAATTAAAAAGTGAAAAAATACGATACATATATATTTTAAATTTTTTATTATTGAATATTGATTTATTTATGGTCGACCCTACGAGTTCAACCAAGTAATTACTGATACATTCGAATGAAAACATTAATTGATGAAAATCGAAACAGAAGTAAGCATAAATATATAATAATTCGAGGAAAATTGAATAAATTTAAAGAAACATGAAATAGAAAGGGGAAAAAGGTATATATGATACTATATATATATATATGTATATACATATATATCAGCATAAACCTGAATCCAGTCGATTCAGCCATTTGGGCCTTCAAATGAAACCCAGAAAGTTTCATAACCATAGAAGTTCAAACTCACCTTCGAATTCTGATGCATGATAGAGAGATGCAGGGAATGAAAAACTTGGCCAGCATCATATTAAATTACGAGCACAATAGCGACTGCATTAACTCTGTAATTAACACTAATTATGTATGTTCGGCAATTATAGTGTTTGCTGCAAAATAATACAACAGCAAGGATAAGCGTTGTGTCGAAGAAGAGTATATTAATTTATGCATTATTGAAACAATTAATAGTGCTGTAGCTCCCATGTGGGCATAGACCACAGTGCAAGGCTACAATTCTCTCTTCTATGTAAGGGAGAAAGAAAATTAAAGTAATTAAAGCATGGCATTTAATTGTTAGTCGTAGCTTCTATAGTTTCTGTGCTTACATATTCCACATATTTGGATGTCACATTTAAGACATACAAAATTTCATAAAAAAGCCCTATAGACATCAAGTTGTAGAAGTACATATTTCGTAGATTAGAAAACTCACTTGCAATACCCTTGCTGATGCTATTACAGTTTTACCCGAAACAATTCAAAATCGATAGAAATTGTAATTAATATTTATAAGCTGATCTTTTCAACATGTTCAGGGCATGGCAACCAAATGAGTGAATACCAAAGCTGAAGGTTTTTCTTTTTTTTTGTTTGAGTTTCTTTCGGAAGAGATATCCAAAAATGTACATATTCTACATATGTGTTTACTCAATTTTACTCCAATTAGGGTTAAACTCATTTTCAAATCTCTGAGCCTGAAAATTGGCGATTAATGTAATCATTTTTTTAGGAAATGTAAGATGAGCTCAGGCTCAAACCAAAATCTGGGTTAATGGATGTGGTTAGCAAGGTTCATTACCCGAGTCCACCTTAAGGCGAGGCATCGCTTTTCACTCAAAATCTTATTTCGTGATATTCATTATGACATTTATACAAATCTTTTATGTTAACTGTTGTGCGAAAGAGTGTGTACGTATGTGCGTATGTGAATAGCGTATTCAGCCTTCTCTCGCTTAAAAGTTCACCTTTATTTATTAAAAGTGCTTATTACATTAACACTTGAGCGCGATTTAACACGATTTTCTCAAGTATTTTCGTACGACTTTCCTCGTTTGCCATCGCAAGCAAGCCAGTGCCAAGGAATGCCTGTGACTTTGCCCCGCTCCCCTGGCTGTTTTGTGGGAGAATATCTCTCAACTACCTCCACCCTTCTGCTACTACTTAAGTTGAAGTGGCGGAATCGTGAATACCCGCCTCTGGTGCACTTGTAAGCATTTAGCTCACCTACACCTACACCTGCATCTACACCTACACCTGGAGCAGTTTCATCTATTTCACTTGCACTGCAGCCTTAGCTGCCTCATCATTTTTAGTCCTTTGCCAAGCAGAGCTCCTGCTTGCTAGCGTGTTGCTACGACTGATGCTGCGGCTTATAAGCTGCCGTTAGCTATGCTTTTTGTTGTTCTTGCTGGCTGTTAAACGCCTGACTGTGGGATGTACTTCGGCTTGACTGTCTGCCTTAGCCTGGTGCGGTATCATTGCCAACATTTTTACCTAGGCACGGGGCTAGGTTTGTGACTTGGACTCGGACTGAGGCTGAGGCTGAGCAAGGGCTGTGGCTGTGGCTGGTACTTTGGTTTGTTTCTGGCCCTAATATTGGATTGCCTGTTGTCAACATGCTTAGCCGATTTACTGGCATTTGTTGGTGTTGTTGACCTTAAGTGTGTTGATTTCATACAATTAACTTTTTGCCTGTTTGTTTTGTGTGTTTTCCTGGTGGCTTTCGCAATAATTTCCTGCTCGCCTGTTGCCTTTGGCATTTGTCCTCTCGCCTGTCGAGCCAAAGCTAAGACTTCTTGCCAATTGTCAGCAATGCCAAAAAGTCACTCACATTATTTGACAGCACCAGGGTGAAGAAAACATGACATTTAACAAAAAAATTGTTTATTCTGCGTGATTCCTATGTGTACATGTGGATTCTTGGCGAGCTGTCGAGCTGATATACCTGTGTAGGCTGGTTGGCTCAGCATAGAGTCGGTGCTTAACATAATACAGGTAAAAAATCAAATTTTGTTACTCAATATTTGAGCGAAAAGCTCAAATCTTTGAAGATCTCCGATTATGTCTATATACCAAATTTGGTGACCCCAAGCTGAAAATTGATATTTACCGAAATCAGGGCTAATATTTGAAGTACAATTGTTAAAATTCGATCGGAGTCAGACTTAGTCGGCTGTACGTATATGGGGTATGTACCTTATGGGGTCCTTCTGCCTGTTACATGTATTATTAAGAAGCTATTAAATCGTTTTTTTATTATAATACATTATTATAAACAATTTATCAACTATTGGAAGGTTTCTTCACGAATTTCCCATACCGAGTTAGCGTTTATCTATAATTCTTTGTATACATATATAAAACTATTTGCCCAGTCTGACTGATTGGAGGACTTACAGACTGAGACGCTAAGGAAAACTCCACCTACAAGTGTGGAAAAATCGTTTAAAACGACAGATTAAAAAGGTTTATGATGACCATCCTACAGATGTTTCAAACTCAAGACTGTGCCAAAGTATATTTTTCGGCTTCAAGGTCATTTAATAAGATCTACATTACACAAGAATGTACAAGTATTTAAGGTGCAGAGCACGGAAGTAAAGTGAGCGGAAGACTTTAATTGGAACTATTTGTGTATTTTATATGATCGGCTATATATATAAGACGTGGGTTTCAAGGCACCACGGGTATATTTAAATTATCCTGCGGGTGAATAGAATTTGTCTAGTTTTTTTGAGCCCCTATAAGTCATCTTTTCTCAACTTTAGATATAGTATTCGAGCTTGAAAAACGTTTTAACATATATCACAGCTGGTTGTTAGTCGGAATCCGAAAGCGTCATCAGCACACATGAGCCACTAAATAAATGTGTTGTGGGTGCGCTGAAGTGCTCATTAATTTTGTATATCACGCTGTGTGTGAGTGCGGAAAAATGGCAGGCACAATAATCCAATACATACACAGTTGAACATCCTTTTGGTAAATGGGATGTTGAACTAAGACAAATACACAGATATAAATGATGACAAGTACTTGGTCGTCGTTCCTGGCGCTTTAACGTCGAATCTGTGTGAAATCGGTTTGCAAGGGGTTAATAACAGCAGCAGCAGCTGCACTATCAGAAACAGGCCCACGGCACCTGCGTAAATATTCAGCAGGCCCGAGTCGGTACTCAATTTTGAGCTTGGCAGGCAGCCAGGCAGTCAGGCAGCCAGGCGGCCAGGCAGGCATCACAGTATTCTCCTACTACATAGCTGCGCTCAGCATTATTCCATCCAAGTACTGTCTGCATAGAAGTCAGTCAGCCACTGCAATGGAGCAGGTATTTCAATTGGAATATTTTTGTAGCTCCTATATCTCTCGCTGGTTAATGCAGCATCGTTTAAAGGTGCAAGCTGATTCTGCAGTCTGACTGCTCTCTTACCTTCTGCTTGCTGCTGGCTGCTTGTTGCCGGTATATACAGAAAAACATGATACGGTGAATATAACAACAGTAAACAGGGGGCTATTTAAATGTCAAATAAACCCCTTAATGGATGTCCGGCTGGTATTTAGACCGACTAGTTCTATAGGAAATGTGGGATATAGTGGACATTAATAAACGTATGTATGTATGTATGTATGTATGTGTATGTATCTGAAGAAGTGCATATTTATATAAAGAGCTCAGAAATATCTTTTGCAATGACAAACATTAAACCACTTCCAAAGGGCTTAGGAATCACAAAAACCAGGGTCTAGTCCCAGCCTAAGGTTTTCGACTGGAAAAACACCTAATCTCAGCTTAAATAACAAAATATTAGAAAATTCGGCACGGCGAAGAATAAATACCCTTGCAGATATTAATCAGTTTTGAGTTCCATTTTACATTAATTTTTCCTATGGAATATTTCCTAAATATTTTATAGCTTCAATAACCATAGATGCCTTAATGGAAGCAGACGGTTAGACAAGAAAGAATTTCGGTTAAGAATATATATACTATAATGGGTGGAGAAGTCCCTATATTATAAATTTCGTAACAATTTCGTAAAAATTTCACCAATTTAGCAGATGTACGAAACACATTTTCATGTTATCCATGCAGCAACTTTGCGGGGATGTGGTTCCATTGAAACCTGGAGTTTGCCGATTGCAATAAAGAAAACCTAGAAAATCATTGCCTGCCTGGTAAACTCAATAGAACAATCTGTTCAGATTAGGCAGAGAATTTGAATAGGACGAACTAAGTCTTTGGTCAGTGCAGAAGTCAATTACTCTTCGAATGTCACTGCCTCATGCTGTAATGTTCTTAAGCATTTTCGCTTTAATTAAAATTTCAACATGCTTCGTGTGCAGACATACACATATGTATAAGTCGGAGCCACGCCCGCATAAATTAACTTTGCGTAGGTGACGTTCCCATCCTAATACCGTAGTAAACGTTGCTGTAAGTACCTTATCTTAATGCGCGCCATATCTACCCTAATGCAGATAATAGAACAGGCCGCTGTTTAAAGTCTAACAACCCTTTTTATATGCAAATTGTTGCGCCACGCGCCACGCCCCGACGCCCCGATGCTGCGCCGCCTTCGCTGAGGCAGCTGACTGTCAACAGACAGACTGACTGCCTGCCAGCCAAGTTGCGCACACAACTTGACATTTTTTGTACATATTTCGCAGCAGAGGTGCGCTCTTTTTTATTTTTGTAATTTCCCCCATTTAAACATGCTGTGAAAAGGAAAAGCAATGGACGTATATATATATGTGTGTGTGCTGCGGGTGTGCGAATACCTGCGAAAGTCGCTGGCGTGGGCGGCAGCTCCCCTAAGGTTTTTCCAACGATGCGGTCTTTAGTATATGTGCGCCATGTTCCAATGCTTTACATCTACTGCTTTTAGTCTGCGTGTTCACGTTGGCATTTATTTATATATGTATATATATATATATATGGGTGTGCGTGTGTGTGTTAAAAACTTTACAATAATTTGCAATTTAAATAGTTTTAATTAACTTTTACTAATTTGTCGACGCTCAACTTGCTCAACTTGGCAAACTAATTTTAAAGTGATTTATTATTTAAACGGCTTGGTGATTGACAGCGCCCAAAAAGGGGCCGCTAAATTGCCTGCGGCCTAATTAGGTGTGTTTAGCGCACGGTGGTCGGCGCTTTCAGTGAGGGAAAACTCTGCGGAAGTGGCTTCAAAAGGTGCTCGAAGGGCTATCAGTGCGATTGCGATTGCTCTCTAGCCCGACTAGCTGATATCCTGTACCTGTAAAAAGTGTGTGGCCTAGATGTCTAACCAAGTATCCTAGTCTGGATTCTGTATTTGTCGACTTCCCATAAACCTAAATATGCAAGCTCCTCAAATCTTTATGATCGATAAGCCCAGATTTACCTCGGCAATAACGTTGCCTAAACCAATATCTGGCAATCGTTGTTGGTCCAAAAAATGGTCGCCTTACAGCCGCCAGATCCATAGATAAAAGTCTGATTGTATCGTCGGATGAAGAAGAGGCCCATTCCAAGCAAGATCGACATTGTTACAACAAAAACGACAGCGCCTATTTCTTCGCATCTCATAAAATTAAAACTAAGCACGCAGTCAGTTGGGGTTCAACAGAATTATTTACATTGTTGCGCATACGCACCGTTGTCCCTTCTTCATTAGGTCAAAGTTGCAGCGTCCAATCAAATGGCCACAGTCTCGGCATTTTGATTTGGCTAGCTCCTGGCGCGTTTCGAAATATATTTTTTTTTTATACTTGTTGATTATTTGCGTAATACTCCTGCACGTTCGCTCCACGATGACATGAACTGGGGAGAGCTTCTTTGAGCAGCCAGGTTGACTTGAGCTGGTCATATTCAATCTGTTCAGAGGATTGTATTTACAACTTATAATGGGTTGCTACTGAGAATTTCTTACGTGAGTTTTATTTATTTGAACGAGGAATATGTTGTATATGTTGCCTGCTGTGATCGGGCGTTACAGCTCTAATAGAGGCCTGTATCGAAGCGCTAATTTCAAACATGAAGCAATACACAAGGTTGTGAAAATAAACCAAAAATAAACTGACCTCTTTGAAGTGCCGTTGATTTATTGCCCTTGCCAAAGAAGATATGATTATGTAAAGCCTTGAGTTCTCTTCCAATTTTTGACCATGCCGGAACTATAAGTTATAGTCCTTCGATGTTATTGAGACTGCGTTAGGCTCTAAACTTTTGTATTTGGACAAATAGGAAATAAAGCACATTGAAACTCTTGAATTGATAGCCGAGTCGATATGGATAAGTCCGTCTGTCTATTTTCTATGCAATCTTAGTTTTCAATCTTTCGTCTCGAAATTTTCGCTCGGACTGGACCTCTTTGTCATAAAGCTAGCTAAAGGATGATCGATCGAAATAAATGTTCTTGTGCAAACAACTTTGATGTTATTCAAGATATCTTGATTATACCCGGCATTTAATTGTTCTATTATGCTCCTAAAATATAAACAAAATCGGTCGAAGTTATCTTTTATTTGGAAAGCTGCATTGTGTTAGATTTATTACCTAGAAGGGTATTTAATCTTTGGTGTGTCAAAGATAGCTTCTCTTTATTGTTATTCATTTTGTGGTTTTATGAGTACATTGCACAAACCAATAATGGAAAAACTGACAGTAATCAGGATCCTTAATGAGTTAAACGCAATTCAAACCGTTATGTAGGTAGTTTAATCCCTATTTACGATTAAATCGTAGCTGATTTCAATTAAAGTGGCGCCGCGCCGATTCGATACGATGCCAGATGACCAATCCAATGGCATTAATTTTCAATAAAAATCCGCACTGCAAAAAGTAATTAACAACAAATTACGAAAATGAGGCAAACAACAGCCGCGCCGCAGACGATACACTTAGAGCTAATTACATTTGCCGTGGCTCCGAAATGATGGCCCGCAATAAAAGCAAAAGTTACAAAGACAAGGCAGCATTCACATTCTTAAAGTATTTGTGGGAAAAGTTGTGGTTGCCATTAATGAAAGCGAGCTGCGTTAAATTAAATATATCAAATAAATTAAAAGTGGCGAACATACAATTGAAAGCCACATAATTGATTTACCAATAAATTTCCTCAAGCCTGGACCTAATGAAAAGTCGGCAAAACGACCAAAAAGGGTGGCAGTCTGTAATTTGTAATTGGCCAACTGCAGTCAGCAAAATAATTGACGCTACAGAAAAAAGCATTCGTTTCCCCTTCTCTTTTGCCAATGCTCCCGACATACACAAACCGCTGGCAAAGTAAAAGCGCCGGATTCGAGCCACACAATTTTTGGCAAGTGATGCGAAACTAATGCGCCCAAAAGTAGACTATGGAAAAACGGCAGCCGTTGTTTGTGTTGTAGCTGGTTTGGTTGTATCTGAAGCCAACTCTTTGACTGCCTGTGGTACTGACAACAGCTGGCCACCAAATGCAAGCGCAAATTGCTATCATATTAAAAGCAGTCGCTAACTGAAAGAATTAAAGAGTCAGAAATTAGATGCCCCACCCTCGAAAGAGCATTCAAAATAGTTCAGTTCCTCTGACTGGCCAAAACGGTTGAGCTGCTTATTAAAGTTTTGAACTCTACAGAGGGAATATCAAATGTAAATAAGAAATAATTACAAATATATATAAATATATTTTTGCTTAACTGCGAAATGAAGACGATAAAAGCATTCATTGACAGCAAAAGTGCCTTTCAATACATAATATTTAGCTAATGGTGACGCTGTTATAAGGACAAGACGGAAAACTGTTTCAGACAGGAATTCAAATTTATATTTCACTATAAATTGAATTTGAAACAAACCTAGTTGCTCAACAACATCCGATGTAAAACCCGAACTAAACAGTTTTTCTTTCAAGCTTTTCCATAATATCAAGTTCGTAGCTCTTTTTATCGCCGAGATCAATGGGCGTTTGATTGATTCCAACTTTTGGCTCTTAATTCGATAGAGTTAAGGGATGTGCAAAATCAGGTTCACTAACCAAACATTAAGGCAGGGAGTTGGTTCGAACTGTAAGCTTTACTTTCCACCCTGCTTAGAGTTTATACCCATTTCGAGCTTTGAATTCAAATTTATTTATCACTATAAATTGAAATTTAAACAAACCTAGTTGCTCAACAACATCCGATCTAAAACCCGAACTAAACAGTTTTTCTTTCAATCTTTACCATAATATCAAGTTCTTAGCTCTTTTTATCGCCGAGATTGATGGGCGCTTGATTGATTCCATTAAGGCAGGGAGTTGGTTCGAACTGTAAGCTTTACTTTCCACCCTGCTTAGAGTTTTTACCCATTTCGAGCTTTGATTAACTAGTTAGTCTGGTTATGCGAACGCTCACGTGTCGCCTAGCATTGATGAAACTGCATTGTGGATTACTTCAAATGAATCATCATCATCATCATCATTTGCAACAGACGCAATAACAATTAATTGTACCCACATGCAACAGGAACACAGGCATGGGAAAAACTTAAACAATCACATTCACACATCCTCGGCCGGGGACAATTGAAACTTTTGCCAACAACCGTCGACAGCCCGAACTCATTCACATTTGAGGACACGACTTTCCTTTTGCCGGCCGGCATGACATCGACCAAATTATGTGTTGGCAGACAATGCGAACGACTGCTGACTTTACCCGGGCTACATACACACTAACAATGAGACATATGTGTGTGTGTGCACTGGTATGTGTATTTTTGTGGAGTACTTAAGCCTTCGGCAGGAGTGATGTACGTAGTTGACCGAGAAATAGCTTGTGGTCGTTTTTATGCCGCCCACATTCAATCCATTTTTTTCTCCTTTTTTTTGTCATTTTGTCATGCGTTTCATTCATTTGGACAAAGCAGATGCCATGTCAGCCCCAACTGATGTGGGTTCTCGTATCCATTGGATTTTGTTCTTTGCTCGCATTGCTTGCGGCTCGACCGACCGATATCTGAGAGTAAATGCAACAGCATCCAGATTGTTAGTAGGGGCAGCTGCCGTGCCCAGGAGGAGGCTCTGGCTTGGGCTCGGACTCATTATTGACATTTTCGTAGTGCGAGTGCCCCAGTAAGTAGTTCGCTTTTGTTGTGGTTCATTCAGTTGCATATACCAGTCCCACGTTTCACCAATGTCATCGTCACAGTCTCTGTGTCTCTGAGCCTCCGTTGCCGCAGTTGCATTCTTCAACGTTTTCTTTCAGTAACGTGACGGACATCATACTTTTACTTTGTATTGAAAACTTATCACGCGCGAAAGTTGGCCAAGAGAAGAACTACTTTTATGAACTGGCTGCAACAACCCAACAAGCCATTTTTGCAGCTTAAGCTGTAAGCACATGATTAGCTTAGCATTCGAGCCAAGTCAATCGGATTGCGGGAATGCTTTTAACTCTTTAAATACAGCTTAACAATTTCGTATGAAATCCAAAGATTGGGCTCACTTACAGTCGGGCTTCCCAGTGCTGTGTCGTTTTATAAATCTTCTTAATATTGCTCGCTGGGTAAGCATTGGGCTTTTGTTCGAGCGTTTACTGCAGCTTTGCAGCTACTTGTTGTCTTTGTGTGTGTGCATCCTTTGTCCTTATTGCTATTGTTTAATGGTCACATTAAAACAGCCCCATTGTCGTCGTTCTCGTTGTCGTCGCTGTCGCTGTCGCTGTCGCTGTAGCCGATGCAGTCTTTTGACCACACCCTTTGCACCATTTTTTCTATCGCATTTATTTACAATATTTCAGACAGGGTCTGGGGATCGCGCTCGAAAGTATGCAATAAAATGTGGGCTCGTGTCATTGGACTTTTTAGTGGCTTTTTGGTGCACTCCTGCTCACATGTGCTCACTCACAGTGCATTTGTTCCTTGTACGATGTATATGGCCAGAAGCATATGTATGTGTGCTTGTGTGTGACCCGCAATCGCCATGAACGGGCGATGTGGGCATTTTCTGACATACTCAGTATTGGCTTATGCGCAGAGCCTCCTTCGAGAAACCACAATGTAGACCCTGTTTAAGGTATGTGGATTATTATGTGTGCTTACAACAAACATAGCAACTTCTACGTGCTTCAAGAATGTAAGCTCCTGTCTATTAAGCGCTTCTCACATTCAGCAAGCTCTAGGTGTGGTTTAGTGGGTGGACGTCCTGATTGAGGACTAAATTGAGTAAACCATAGCGGTTCGCTGCCCAAATCAAACTCAATACTTTGGCTTCCCTTAATAATATACTTTAATTTTGAATGAAACTAGTCTAGGATATATTAGTATGTCAGCAATCGGCGACTTACTTGACAGATCTGCATCTAAACACGTTTAAATATTGTTTATTAAGGTGTTTAAATTGCTTAGATCGACGCATACAGATAGGCATATTACAGACGGAATGGCTGTTGATTCCGCTGATGAATATATTAACAATATAACAATAAAAAATTACAAACTAAATAGTCCTTTTATATTTGAGTTTTGGACTTTTTTAGCGCTTGATTTTAGTAATTACAATTGGGCTTAGTACTCTTTACCTTTTTACTTGATGTTTTCAATGTGTACAAATCACGCACTTTCCGGAAATAACATTAAAATAATACATTAACTTCACCAAACGTTGCGTCGCCCACGCGATTGTAAGAACCAAACACAAAATTATTAATAACAAGAAAGAGCTATTGACTTGGCACGTCGCATATTGAATGCTCTTTGTCTAGACTTTCGATATGTTTATATTATTTAACCCAATTCTTAGTTCCTAAAGAACTTTATATGATATATTGTATCGATGTCTATTAAGATTTTCTTATATTTTATGAACATTGTAAAGTTAAAGTACATCTTTAAAATATCGGAATATTGTCGTCAAATCAGCTGTAGTCCGATCCTTTTAATACCCTCTGACCGGGCTGGGCTAAATACAAAGGGAGGAAAAGTGCGTTGGGCCAAATGAATTGCGGGTCTGTCGTGCAGACGCTGAGCGCAAATGGACTCAATCGTCAGCCAAGACTGCCTTGTACATATCACAATCTCTGTTTGCAAATATAACGTAATAAAAACATATTTCCACAAGCATTTGGCCTAATTGTAAGACGAACAAGTCGAAGCGTTCCAATCTAAAGTGCTCGATTAGAAGATACCCTGTACCCAACTGCGGGCTGTTGTAACATGCATTCAACTTTCATTTCATACATTCTAAATTAGAAGAGTCTAGTCTCGAAGAACAACATGCTCAAAAATGTGGATGAATATAACTAGATCAAATAGAAGATTGATGTTGACAAAGAAGATATATATAATTCATGAGGTCCGAGTTGCCTTGTTCTGCCTGTACCAGGCATTCATTCAACCCGGTTTCAACCTTAACGTGGCATAAAAATACCCACTAACAGTTTTTCTTCAATCAGTTCTGGTCGAATAGCGTGACCCAAAACAGAAATTGGAGGACAAAGGTGTGGACTGCACGATGAGACTACCCAAGAAGTTGCAAGTAGTGGTGAGAGGTACGCAGCAGCAAGGGGCAAGGGGGCACATGACACGGCGAAAGGTGCCGTCGCCGCTGACGTATCCCACGACGCCCGACGACAAACCAAGTACACGAGTATAAAACAACGACAAAACGAGCACGATAGCCTCAAGACCAAAACATTGTGATCAAAAATCTTTGACTTCAGTCAAATTTATATCCCATAGACAGAGACACTTTATTGAATACTTCTTTTTACCATAACAAGTCTGATCTGTAATTAAAAACTGATAATTTTGGAAGACTTGGTGACTGATATATTTATTGTAGGTTATATTTTCACCCTTTATTGTGGAAAATCGGCGGAAAACGCTCGTTGAAACTTTTTGGCATACAATGTGGTACAATGTGAGTTTCAAACTAATTTTTAAAGATCTTTCATAATAATCATTGGAGATGTATTGCATGGAAATTGAGGCTCAGAAGTTGCATGAACGACAGTTGAATAAAATTGGGATAAACCGAGTATTCTGGTTTGTAAACGTTAAACCACAGTGCGTCTAAGCCATTAAGTAACAAGTGCTAACGTTTGTGATACCTCAAACTGAGCTCGTGCACTTTGCTCGTAATGTCGCCGAGGAGGTAAAACCTCCCGCTAGTTTGCTCCAGGCAGGTGGTTGGGCGTGAGGGAGGAAGTCGCACAGCAAAATGGTTTAGTGAATGTGGCGAATGGCACAATGCCCGCCATTGGTCCGGGTGACTTATAAGCAGGGCACAATTAGGCGGGCGGGAGCGCTGGTATGGCGGTACCGGAGAAGTCGCGTGGCAGCATTAGCCCATAAGTCAGGCGCCTGCAGCAAAGGCAAAGGCAGAGGCTAAGCAATACAACAACAACTGGCGTAATTCAATGCCCGCGACGCCGACGACGTCGCCACGAGGAGCCCGAGTCGCTCTCTATGAAAATTGGCTCCGTGGACGACTTTAGAGTGGACAGGCACATGAAACACAATTCAAAAACACTTTGACCGGCAAAGTTGCCAGACGGAATTTCTTCTGCATTGTGCACAACACGGCTTGTTGCCAAAGGAAGCCCAGCTCGAAAGTTGCCCAGTTTGTTGTGCCAACTTTCTTGCGAGATATTTTAATAAACTTTTCCCTGGCTGAGTTCATTAAATTCGATTCAAGTAAATGTGTGTGCGTGCCGTCCCCCGATTACCCCAAATAGCTCGAAACAATTGCGCCTGATTGATAGGCAATTAGTGGAAGTGGAACGCCACGGAAGCTGCGGCATCTGAAGAGGCAACAACTGTTTGCACATTAGCAATCAACGTCCCAGTGGCAGGCAACCAAAGTGTCATTAACCTAATTGGCGCAAAAAAGTTCAGAGGACGACGAGCGACCCCAGCCATAAATAAAACCAGAATGGAAGGAAAGAAGTGCAACGTGTTGCAATAAAAACAATTTACATAAACCAGGTAAGCCAATAGTAAAAAAAAAAAAAACAACAGCAGCATTCACAGACTGCCGACGACCGAGCCCACCCACCGCAACCCTTTGCCCAAACAGAAAACCTCGCAATGGTAAATTCCAATGCAGTTGAAATAGTTGCATATGTGCCAGCAGCGACTGTGGGCCAGACACAACAGTTCCACGTCCCTTGAAGCACATTAAGCCCTGAAGTCCGGACCGGGCACCGGACAACGCCTCTGGTCAGCTCCAGAACATATGCGCAAATATAGTTGCATAGATGTATGTAGTTATGTGTTCGGACCCCAAAAAAAAAAAGACCACACAGGCCGCTTGCCAGCTGGCCTGTAATTTCGGTCAAAGTGAAGTGGACTAGCAGCCAGTTCTAAGGCCTTGCCACAGGCGCTGCCCATGTTTGAGAGACTTAAAGTGCGGATGCATGAAACAAGACAAATAGTGCGCGGTATTTCGAGTCAAGAGGCGATGCTAAAGCCCAGCTCTCCAGAGTGGAAAGCAGTGGACGGAGAAGTGGGCTCCTTACACTGTATCTCTGTTTACAGACAAAGGAACTGTGAAGTCGTCGGTCCGACCGTTGTTGAGTTGCGTCTGGAGTGGATCTCAAGAGCCATCGGCAGTGGACATGCCGATAATGGCAAGCTTCCCGACTGCTGAAAGCACCGAAATTCGTACTGGGTGCAAGTACCTCAAAAGGCGAGATTTGTGTGCGTCCGCAAAGCTTGTTGACTGACACTACACAATGCATTGATAGAGATTTAATTTCCAAAAATATTTTTTTTGCTTCCCTCAATTAGTTTTTTTTCTTCCTTTTAAGGTGCTTCTACATATGTGTGTAGCTCAATCCTGTGTTGGTGTACAATAACATGAAAATGTAAGTTGCAACCTGAACCTAACAGGACACGACACTCAGGTCGACTACGGGCAATCAGAAAGTTATACGTGAAATAATCCAACAGCAGCTCCTAAGAACGCTTTGAGTCGACGCGACTTCGACGCTGCTCTAGCGACTTTTGACCACAACAAAGCAGTCACGCAAGGCACCATCACGCTGAGATTGGTGCCGCAACAGAGAGAGGGAGAGAGAGAGTGAGTGAGTGAGAGAGAGAGAGAGAGAGAGAGAGAGTGAGAGGGCAGGCAGGCGGTAGGGGGCTTAGCGACTTAAGAGAGCTTAAGTACACGGACAATGTCCAACGAAGAGAACGACTACTTGGACGGTCCGGGCGCTGTTTCTGTTGCTGGTGCCGGGGCTGGGGCTGGGGCTGGGCCTGGTGCCAGTGCTGGTCATGGTGATGGTGATGACGACGGCGGCGGCCTCGCAGCTGTTAATGGCGAGCCCGTTCTCGGCGGCCAAACAATGCCACAAATTAGTTCGAACTCACAACTCGAGGGAAACGTTTCGCCGACATTCACTCAGACGACAACCCAGTTTGATGATAACGATAACCACATAAATAATAACCATAACAGCAACACGACGCGTCTGGGCCAGAGCAACAGCCACAGCCACAACCACGATAGCAACTGCAACAGCCCTACTAAGAGTCCCACAAACCGACGCGCCGGCGGCTCAGCAAGCTTTCAGATACAGCATCATAATGCCCATTACGACGACGAGGATGATGATCTAGCAGCCGGCGACCTGCACGCTAATAGCGCTGCAGCTGCTGCGGCTGTTGCCGGAGGAGCTGCAGTCCGTTCCGCCGGCGGCGGCTCCTCGCACGTACCCGATTATTGGCAACAGCGCAACGGCGGAGCTGGACCTGGTGTAGGTGCAGGCGCAGGTGGAGTACAGAGCGGGCATCAGAGTCGTGCGCTGAGTCCCAGCTATTTGGAAAACATGAGCGAAAATTCGGAGCAACCGCCTGTTGTGCCGCTTGTCCGTTCAAAATCGCGGCCAGAAATCTCCAGTGCTGCCGCCTCCCGTTACTCGAATCTGTCATACTGGAAGGCACGTCGTGTTGTTTTCTATCGCAATGGCGACCCCTTCTTTCCGGGCGTCGAGCTACGCTACCGGCCCGGCCGAGATGTCACCTCGCTGGACAATCTGCTCGACAAAATCTCACCCAAAATGGATCTGCCGCGCGGTGCACGCTACGTCTTCTCCATGGACGGCGACCGGAAATACCATCTGGATGAACTGGAGGACGGCGCCTTCTATGTGGTCTCCTCCTTCAAGGCCTTCAAGGTAAGTTGTTTTTTTTTTTTCTATTTTATTATAACCTGCATTTGGTCCGCGTGTTTTGTTTTAATTTAATAATTTTTTTTTGTTTTTACCTCGTTGCATTTTGAAATTTAAGTGTTGCTTTTCACGTCAACTTTAGTGCAAAATCAATAGAAATTTGAATATTTTGGTATAATTTTGCATACATATGCAAATAGAAATATACACACCAAGATATACACACATATAAATATATATATATATATATATATATATATACTCATATAAAACTATATACGCTGTGTGTTTTTGCGGTCAGCGTGTCCCATCCCACGGCTTCAGGCCCAACCACCAAATCAGGTCACTTGGCCTAAAAACCCAAGAAACTCTCACTTTCTTTTTTTGTTTTGCTTCATTTTCTTTTTAATATGCTTTTTTTTTTGGTGCTGAGACACATTTTTGCATGCGAACACTTTCGTTTTCTCTGGCCTTTCTCAGTTCCCAGTACTGGGGGCTTGTTTTCGATTTTAGCGCACAACCACACTCCACGTGTGTGTGTGTGTGTGTGTGTGTTCGTGTGTGTGTGCATAGCAACTAACACCAGGTATTGCTCTCTTACCCAAGTTCCTTGGCTGTTGGGCTATTTGTCGAACATTCGTGGGAGTTTAACTACAACACGCCACACACGCAAAATATATTGGCGATTGGAGTGGCGGTTGGACAGAGGGGATTACCAAGAAATTAGGTCTTGCGTTTTATAGCTGTTTTCTAAGAGAGCGCTCCTTGTGGAAAGAGTAGAACAAAGAGTACTTAATAACTAGAGCCTTTGATTTGCCTTACTAACTGCGCTATGGAAAACAAACAATACACTAAGAGAGCTACAAAACTGGCACCCCAAAGTACAAACATTTTAAAAACAATTAACAATATACAAACTATCATCGTTTTTAAACAAAAATTGAACATGATAGTTAAGCTGTCCGTCAGTCGGTGATTCCGTAAGTTTGTATAAGACGTCATGCTCGGAGACTATAAGAGACTAAGGCTTAACAATTTGAAGGTAGGTCCTCCTTTGCAAGATATCGATAGCTCGTTTCCACGATAAGTATCGATTGCTTGGGTTATTGACAATATCTTAGTGCTTATAAGGGCTATACACAAACAATTATATATCCAACCCCGTTTCCATCTAAACTGAGTACATTTGTTCTCGGAGGTATTCGTAAATCAAGTGCGTTTTAAATGATTGATAGCTGGTGCTCACGATAATTATCTATTTTTATAGCAAAGTAGACAGAAAAATTTGAAGATCCAGAAGATATTACATATTGGATACTTACTCCTAGCTCTCATTAAAAATGAACAAATTAATTCTCTTGAAGTTGTTCAAGAATGGGCTTAAACTGATAAACATATTGTATTTGTTGTAGCTGAATAAAATAAAACTCTTGCCAAAATGATCAATTTTTGGGAAAGATATCCCTTGAATCAAATATCTCTTCAACATATTTATATACATTATAATAAATAAGGTGATGCGATCAGGCAAAATCTTTTCCCCCCCGGGGCATAAAATCTTGCCAGACATTTATGTTTAAACAGTTATCATAAGCCATATACTTTAATGCGAGCCCACAACTGACTCTTGACGCAGTGGAACTGCGCAGGAAAGAAGTGAATCGCATCACGTCGAGGTAGATTTTCGATTTGCATGAAGCACAAATTGAAATTTTAGGCAATCATCGGACTGCACTTCCCACACGTCCCAGTGCAGCCATTGAACGAGTCTTTACATCCCTTTGGTAAAGTCTGAGCTAGTGCCGATAGGAATTCATGCATTCGTAATCGATAAAGACAATGGCCGTCCCGTTTTCGCAACGTCTTGGATGTGCTCCTAATGCACTCAGCCGGGCAAGCGTGCCTCAAACTCAGAGCTCAGAGCGTTCGGCCGAGACAAAGGCTCTCGTAAAAGCCAACCAAAAGCCATCTCCGTGCGCCGCCCTCCCCACCCGCCAGGTCCGCAGAGGCAACCGCGTGCACTGCCCATGGCTGGTAAACAAAAGCGCAGCTAGAGTCTTTTGCCAAATCAAAACTTATGAGGAAGGCGCTGTTCGTTCCGCCAGCGGCGCAGTAGCCGCATGGAGTTCGTCGTGCGGCTTGGCCGCACAAAAGGCAACAGAGAACAATACGGAACACGGGAAGCGAGCGGGGCATGGAGCATGAACCATGCCCTGCAGATGGTTAGAGTGCATTGAATGCACTGGTATAGTTTCTTACAGTCAGCCGTAGGTCTCTGTAGGCCCGCTGGGCGCTCTCTGGCGCGAAAAGGGCCAATTTGGAAAGTTGCGGCGTTTCACTTAGGGAAATTAAAAGTGTTTCTATGAAGAGGGCAAAGAGAGCGCGCCTAATCTTGGTACGAAAAGGCGTAAACTGCAGGCGCACCAAGCATGTGTAATAATATAAATTAATCGAGCACCAAATTCGATTCAACAGGAGCCCGAGCACACGGCACGCAAACGCCAGCCGGGTTGGGTTTAAGGCACACACTGTTTACCAAAGCATTTATGATAATTTATTCGTCATGGGGCGTGCGTGACCCGTGGGCGCACTGCAGCTGATGTGATTTTGGGTGCAGCAAATTGCATTCGCCTTGTTAAGTCATAAAAATAATTGGCCGCATGGAAAACCAGCATGAGCAACAAGGCCAATCGAGAATGGTGGGCGTGGAGCTGCTTTCTCCACAAGCCCAAAAAGGACGTACTAAACTGTTTCATTTATACGAATCGTTTCAGTGGGCCAAATGGCCAATTAGCTAGTAGAGAGGGTAACTACGTCAAGGCCATAAACAAAAAATACTCTGACAAAATCTTCTAAGATTCAGTTATTTTGAAGCTCTTTTAAATTGATTGGCCCCCGTATCGTAGGGCTGCCCGTCGAATAAATACCCATTCCAGGTGCAGCCAATTGTGAATGATAACCGACAAGGGCAGCAGCGGATCGCATGTGCGAAATTGCGGGCACTGAAAGGGTGCGTGTGTCTGGGTGTGTGCTGATGCGAGCGTGCTTCGGGGCTTGTGCCCGGTGCTGCGCCCCAAATTGCAAGAAAAATGGACACGAAGGGCTGCTGACTTTTAAGCCAGACCCGAAAGAAATTAAGATTTTTGGCACAAACGTGCGCGGCAAGCTAAAAGCGAAACCTCTGCACCGCGAGTGCTGCACGCAAGGTCAGGCGGCCGTAGTCAGGACCCCAGCGCATTGTAATTAACTGCACAACAAAAGCGCACGAGCGAAGGAGCGAAGGAGTGAGCGGACGAGATTTGACGTCAATTATTATTTTTTGTTCGTTGCTGTGGCCAAAGCAAAAGCCACTAAAATTATGACCATCAAGCTGCTGTGACACATGAGCGAGATTTCCAGCACAAACAGCAGAAGCCCCTGTCTGGGGCCAAAAGGCGTTTGATGAATTTCGCAGCCATTTACGTGATGCATGCGCCCGAGATGTGGACACAAATTGCGCGTTTGCATGTCCTGGCAAGGACAATCTCATCTGATGCCATCTTCTGCCCTCCGCCTGGCGCTGACGTTATTGTTTTGATATGATGACCCTTACAATGAATTGTTGATGATCGCCGGCAGACTCTTGATGAATTCCTGACTGCCACGCCAACAGGACGTTGCATATGCGATGCCCTTTCGGATAAGAGGTGCGGCACTACAATTGAATTGATACAAACGAAATGGTTACTCATTTTAAGTCAAAATGGACAGCTAATTGTAATCATGCTTTAAAAGGGCAACAATTGCTAAAGTGTACAATTCCATGCAGAATCCCATCATCGTTCATACTTGGGCATAAATGCCGGCACACCCGCATACCTACATATATAAATTGTATGTTGGCATGTGTAAGCTTGTTAGCCCGTGTGTGTGTGTGTGAAGGACCTTAAGGCGCTTGCAATTATGTCTAAAGCCACACAAATGACAGCAGCAGGAGCCAAGCACTCCCAGGAAACGTTGCCTATGCAGGCTCAGGCTTAACGCCTATTAATATTACGCATACGCCACGTTGCGAACGCATCGGCTTGGCAAATGTGACCAACGGGCAGCTTTTGTTGTTGTTGTTGTTGTTGTTGCTGTTGTTGTAGCTGCTGCATAATCTCTAAGCGGATTTCGACCAGGTATTAATTGGCACTTTAATAAATTACTGGAACGCCAATTACGAGCCAGTTTCGTATCATAATAGATAAGTTGAACTCAATTTAAAATGCCATTCGGGCATTTCAAATTTTGCGGTCGTCTGTAAATCCGTTGCTTTAATTGAAGCGCAGCAGGCGTTAAGCGACAAGCGTTGATGAAATAAATAATGCAGCGATTTATATGAAAATATGTAGGTGTTGAAATTAAAAACACACAAGAGAAAAAAGCAAGCGCAACCGCCCAGACCAATAATAACAATTATTAAAAGCAATGCAACACAAATTGAAAATAATAAAGCCAGCAACTCACCCACACCATCTTCAGCATCATAATAACAAATCGTCGAATTACAGTGGTCCAATCTCTGCTCACTGTAAGCAAATACTGCACATAACCAAGGTCTGCAAACAGGATATCAAGCTGCTTTAACCGGGTCACGTATTTTACCCTTATGTAGATATTCGAATAGAGCTTGAAGTCTGTCCTGTGAAGAACTCAAAGTTTCCATCCATTTTACTCCCGTCGCTTAAACTTCTTAAGTCAATTTCATTCTTTAATAATATAAATCTTCAAAATGCTTAAAATGCAACTTTCATTCAAAGTGTTTTCCTCTCTAATAAATTTTCAAAGCAATTCTCGGAAATGATTTTGTATCCTGGACAGTATTCAACAATGTCATTAATGCACTGTCTGATTGGATTCGATTCTCGACCATTGTTCAACCGGCCAGCAGCCGCCCACTCAATACGAGCTGTACGACTGGCCGGGAATTGCCGGGGCAGTCCGGCACTTCGGCACTCCGGGCTCTCGACACCCGCCGGACATTGCTGTATAAACATGACAATTTAAAACGCATTACAGTGCGGCAATTAATTAAACTGTCATTGGTCGCAGGATTCAGAATTGCTCGCGTGCAAAGAGTCAAAATAAATTGTGTACAAGGCGCATTCCATTAAATGTAGCGCCCGGGGTAAATGTATGGTCAATCGGACAGACACTCAGATGGTCGGACAGTCAGTCGGTCGGATGCTAGTAAAGCATTGCGTGAATTTATTGAATTGTAAAAAGAACATATATCAGCGTTTTTAATTGCGGCAACAGAATCAGCGACGCGCCACAAACAACAATAAGGAGGGGCCTTAAATAAACATGGGAGGACAGTTTGAAACTCTGCCAGTTGCAGCTATAAACCTACGTTGATTGGCTGATCGCGCTTTATGCCAGACTCGGACATTGTTTCGATTGTCGGATGGAGGCATCCAAGTAGTCAAATATTCAGCTCAATAAATTTGGTGTACTTGGCTCTTTTAATCTGAGATAAACACTCAATTAACAACGGCTGAAAACTGATATATATCGATAAGAAGCTATCAAGAAGTGCTTAAAGTCTTTCAGAGTATTCATATTTATCGACAGATAAACGGACGGACATCTTCTGTATAAATTATCGCTCTTCTATATACTGTCCGAGATGCTTCCTTTTGCCTGTTTCATGTGCACCATTTTACTCCTTAACACACAACCTCGATGGGTAAAGAACTTAAAAAAAGAACACAAATTAACTAAACAAAAACCAGACGCGAAATAAACGTTTTGTGCACAGAGCCCGAGCCAGAGCCAGAGCCAGAGCCAAGTTGTGCGCGTTCAGGCAGCTACAACCACAAATTAGCGAACCGTTGGCATCTTCGTTTTCGCCTGCTGTTTGGCCAGCCACAAAGCCCCAGAACCTAAGCGAGAGCCAAATGACAGTAATTAGAAATTGTAGCTTTTTTTTGCTTGTTTATTGCTCGGCCGGCTGTCGCAGGCTGTTCCAGCAGTTGCGACTGCCAAAAAATAAGTGGCCAACTGGCAACAGCAGCCGAAACAAATGATCACAAATTTTATACAGAGACAAAAGCCAAAGCACCTCAACTATTTATCCAATTTGCAACAATATATAAATTATTCACAGACAGGACCAAGCTGCAACAACAATGGCCCGAACCCATCATGTTTTCATAACTCGCAGCCTGCCGTCAAGGGATTTGTTTAAACTATGCAAAACAACTCAATTCTACGGGCGCGCCGTAAAGTAGGCAACAATTCTCGCCCTGCCCCAATGCGCGCAGCCATAAAACACAGACACTGAAGCGCCATTGGTGTCGCCTGGGTGGGGAAAGGGGCATGGGGAATAGGAGACGTCTTCAAGTTGAATTGATGGCTCAGACAACAAATTCGACTTGTGTGTCGTGTTCCATTGTGCGCTAATGGTGAAAGTTGTCAAGCGGCTCAAACGGGCAGGCCGACGGCGTCTCTCGGGCGCTGGGGTACACTTCCGTTGTTTTTCCCAGAGAGCGTTCGCTCGGACTAGGGACCGATAGCGGGCATTGCATAACGCAAACGAGTTGTTGAATACCAACCGATTGCTCGACTGCCATCCCAGCACATGTGTCAAGCGACACAGATGTACATACATACAATGCATTTGGCACATTCACATGTGCATAACTTATAATATGCAAGTTGAGTCATTTTTGTCAACGACAGTTTGTGTTTCGCCCATTGTGTGACAACATATTGAAAAGTTTTAGAATTTGCAAACAGTTGTGCCGCGCTGTCAACCACAAGATCGTGCGCTGTCCAAGCAGCCGGCTGAGCTGGCAAGGCACAAGTTGGTCACGTCGTCGCCATCGCTGTCGTCGCTGTCGTCAGCGTCGTCAGCGCCGTTGACGTCAACGTCGTCTAAAACTTATGAGTTTTGAAATGAAAACTGGTGCAAGCGGAAATGCAATTGAAACGCCGCCATTGTCGTCCTCCATGTGTGTCGTCGACATTGTTGTTGATGGTTAACGTGTCACCACCACCAGCCCCAGCACCACCCACTCAACCACCAGCACCAGCACCAGCACCACCATCGTCATCGTCACCGTCTTCTTTGGCGGAACCATTGGCGTAACCGTGTGTGTGTGTGTGTTTGTGTACGACGGGGCTGCGGGTTTTATATAAAGTTTCTGAGCTATTCGAAAATGCCATTAGACCATGTCACACACACACAGGAGCTCTTCAGTCAAGGCATTTGGGGCCTGCCCCTTCTCCCACTTTTCCTTTCTGTTTTTCTTTGCTTATGTTTATGTATGTGGTGCAATATTTGCGCCATATTGTCGTCCGTGGTCTGGTAGACTCCAACTTTTTAGCGGACATAGGCGCAAAGAGCCAAATAGCACAAACGGCTCACACAGTCCAAACAGTTGGAGTACGGCAGCGGGTATTGCGGTTGCACGGGTCCGGGTCCGGGTCGAGCAACACAAGAAGCTCTTTAAAAGTTGCCTTCAAAAATCAGTTCCAAAGCGCGGGATAAATTCGTGCAGGCGATTTTCTCAAGGCATGTGATTTATGCTGCAAGTGTAGTGCCAGTGACATTAATTATATTAGCTGTGATAAATGCTTTTTTACACGGTCCATATGGTGTCGTAAGGCAAATTATTCAAATTGCAAAGCAAGAGCCGAACAGAACAGAACATTGCCGCATAAATCAGGTCGCCAACCGGCACGTGCTTTTAATTCATTTATTTAGTTTGCGACTAGTATTCGGCAAATCGAGTCAAGGCACACAGCTTATGCCAAAAATAGCAAATCTAGGCTAAGTAATCCACACAAGAAATTGCTACCAATTGTCGACTACATGTACGCCGAGTCGACCACAACGGAGATGACCACTTACCCGACACGAGAGCCGCCCGAGAAGTCCACACTGCGTGATTTTTGGGCCAAAGAGTCCGCTGTGAATGCCTTCCTACAAACATCCCAAGTAAATATATCCAATTGACCCAACCAAATATCAATTGATTGCGGCTTAAGCCCCAATCTGGCAATTTACCAAATCATCAAAGTGTCAACGCAGTTAGTTAGTTGCGGCAATCCGGAGATATACCTAACATAATACACATGTGCATGTACCTAGAGCTCACACGCACACATATCTTCTAAATAGCTAATGGCTTTTGTGTTGTGAATTTTAAGTAAACTGATTAAATGCACAGGTGATTTAAATGCTTGGGGTATTCTCGGCTGCAGTCATAAATTGAAATTGTTCAACTTTTGCCACATTTGCAACGAATAACTATGGCAGCGGCTGCAGCAGGCGCACGCAAACTTTTCAGTTATAATTTATCAGATTTTGCAAGTTCATGCAATTGCGAACAATGATATGTGCATAGTTATAAGCTTAGGAGGGGATTTACTCACAGGTACAAATATTCACTGCTTTCAAATGAAGTTCAGCCACATTTCAAATATCAAACATGCAGGTCGTATACGTAATGCTATCTCCAAACATCATAACAGCCGGCCGTTTGGGAGGGCCTGAAATGTTTTGGGCATGAATGTGGCATTCAAATGTGCGCAAGCACTAAAGCCCACGATTATATCTCAAAAAATGTATTTTTTGTTCAATTTTTGGGGGAATGGCAAAATATCCTTCGTATTAAAAACGTTTTTTTTTTTTGTATCTGAATATGTCCTGCATTTTTAATTTTGGGTGAATACAGCTCTTAAAGTTTTTAATTTATGCTCAAAAGACCATGCTTTAAATCAAATCAATATCTATTGAAAAACATTATTGACTCATTCTGCCTGGGGTAGAAAATATATATGCCAATTTCAAGACGGATAGATAGACGAACACTCAACTTAGTTCTTCGTCCTGATCAAGAATATTTATGTTTTTTACCCAATTTTCAACTCTGGTTCACTAGACACCAGAAAGTAATTCCTACACGTATGTTGTCCTACTTTATGCTAAAAAATGCTTAATTACAACCTTCACAGTTAATAAAACAATTAGAAACTCAGTATTTTCATATAAAAAATTGGCACAATGTGGAGCAGGTAACATGTTGAACGGAAACGGAAGTCAAATAATTCAGACACGTATGTCCACGCCACTTTAGAATGAAACGTACACAAAACGCAAAAAGAAATATGACTCCGTGCGGAATATTTATGCGGGCTATAGCGCCCACCCACACACACACACACACACACACACACGCACGCATACACACACATTATACAGACTCTAAGTACAATAACGCACTCGTAGTGTTGGAAAGCAAAATATTCGAAACTTTGCATATGCATGAGGATGAGGGGCTGAGACTGTGGAGTGTGGCGCATTACATTCGTAAAATCTGGCACACGAATGCAATAAATCACAACACAGCTACACAGAATACACACCCTGTACTCTAACCAGCATATGTAAATAGACGCACACCCCGACACACACACACTCACGCGCCGCATGCATACATACATATGTATAATGGTTATTATTAGTAATGCAAGCGCATAGTTCGCCACTGACTCAGGCTCTAAGAACTCTGAAAATTATTGGGGTCACATATGTAAAGGGATATTTCCTTATTAACCCAGACGCAGCGTGTGTGAGTGTGTGTGTGCACGTCCTTACGTCAGTGTCCATAAAATCTATTATGGTATTCTGGTCACAAATTATTATGGTGTCAAATAATGAGGCAGAGACTGTCAAATTTGCATTCGCAGTATGTTACAGTAGCAGTTTGTTATTTTCAAGAAATGTACGCATAAATTTAATCGCAATGCATGAAAAATGAATGCGGATCCGTTTTGCGAAACAAAGATGCCAAGTATGCCAGCGAATTTTCATGCTTTTCCCAGCCGTTCATTCAAACATGGCAAATCCAACACTGTCAACTGGGGTACAACTGGGTGCTGGGTGTGTGTGCGTAGATGGTCTTAATGCAAAACGCTGATGCACAGATGATTCTTCTTAGTAACAGATATATGTTTGTATGTGTGGATGTGACGGAAAAAGCGGAAGCTGGGGAAATAAGTGTATACTTTACTGCATACTTAGCTATTTGTCCTGGTCGGCGGCATGTGTGGGCGGGTCGATTCGGACGCATGCAACAGCTAACTTATACATGCCCCTTACGAACACCATCACAATCGCATAATATATTGGTGTCCAAAGCAGCCAGGGCAGACACAGAGGACTCTTGACGGACAGTTGCGGGCCAGCACTCTGAAGCCGCAATGCGAAAACAGTGGAAGCTACTGTTACGTGTTGTGTCGGGCTTCCACTTGCATGTTGACGCGTCGTCTGTCAGACATGATGAAAATAATGGAGCAGAAATGTCACTGGGAATGGTGAAGACATATGTATGCCGGTATGTGCCAGATATATTTATATTTGTATAAACATATATATGCATATAAGTTTGAATTTGTCTTTGTGTGTCATTGGCAGGCGACACTGTGAGAGTACACGTACTCCCACTGCCGCTGTGGCACACGAACATGGTCTAAACGTCAGGCTAACATGCCAGAAATGATTTACTAATGTTGGCATTTCTACGCGCTTTGCTCCCCTCATTAACGTCCCCGTTGAAGACAGGGCTACGGCAGCTACGGCAATTAGGCGAACACGCCTCCGCCTTTGGCGTGTCCTTCTGCTCCGTTCGATCACAGCTGAAAACATGAAACAAACTTATTTAACACATTCATCAACAATTTGTCAGCATTATGAAAAACGGCGGGCGATATTGGTCTCGTCGGCCAAAAGGCAATTTGCATAACGTTTATCGGCGAACAAGCCGGCGCCCCAATGTCAACGGGCGCAAAAAGGACCTTTGTATCGCCTGTGCTCGTAATTAAATTCAAACCAGTTTATGCATTTATGTACATTCTTGTTTAATTTACTCGTGTCGAACGACAAGATTATTAATTAATATTTCGCAGCCCTCGACGGCCGAGGTGTCTAATTTACCCTGTCTTTCGAACAACTGAGCAACAAAAACCCGGGCTCGAATCGCAGGCAAGTGTGTGGACTTAGTTCTGTGTTAGACTTAGTTCAAGTCGCCACTGCTTTACGAAAAGTTAGGTTGACAGCGAAAACTTTATTCTATATTCGGTTAATAATCACAATAAATAATAGTATTTAATATTCCTGGTTAACTTGAAAAGGTAAGACACAATTGGTGCCTCTCACCCTAGCAAATGTGAAAATTATGACTTATGTGAAGCTGTGCGCTTTTAAAGTGTATATGTTCTTGCTCAGCAACCGAGCTGATATGGCTAGATAGTCCATAATCCGAGTTTATGAACGCGACAATCTCAGACCTTACACAAGCTTCACACATGTTTCTCTGTGCAGATCGGGCTATAAACACCGAGTTTATTAAAAAATACATTTCGAACATTTTGGGCAAAGGAAACATGTAGTACAGCAGCTGTGTAATGTGTTTAGGGTATCTCCTAGCATGGCATTCACTTTTTGTGTGTGTTTTCTCATAAATTACAGACCTCCTCACAAAATGAATAAAACCAAATGCAGACCCATTTTCAAAGAGAAAGTTTTGATTTTTGCATGGCATGTAAACAATTTACACATATTTTCCTTTAACCTTTAAATTTTAGATCGCTTTGACAACAGGCCAAGCAACTATTCAACCAAATTGTTTTCAATTTTGTGGAGCAGAGGGATGCAGTAGCGAATTTATAGTGTCTGATTTCATCTAGGTAGCATGGCCTTTGGTTTTACTTGAATAGTCTTTAAGTCAAATAAGAAATTACCAATAACAATTTAAAAGTTAAATTCAAAAAGATTGCATAGCAGATATGTCAAAGGATTGCTTGGGTCGTTACCCAGACTGGAATATATAGAAGAAGCATCGTAGAATACAGGGTATCATCTTCATGGGTATGCTCGGTTAGAGCACGCTTACATGTGTTTATGACAATCTTGACCTCCAGAATAAATTTAAGTTAAAATGCGAACGTTTCACTCAATGCTGAAGCCAGTGCTGATGTGGCCATTAATTAAAGGCGCACATGAAGGAAATAATTAAGCAAAAATACACCACGCTAAAGGTTTTATAAATCATAAAAAAATTATGTGCTATATGCGTGTGCAAAGAAATATATACAAAATCAGAAGCAAAAAATAAGAAAAAATAAAAACCCAGGCATAAACTGTGCCAAACGAGCGGCTCACAGGTTGAACACAGTTGAACATGGCTTGGTCTTTAGCAATCATTTCTTAGGTCATAAGCACAATAAAAAGGGGTACCCACCCGCCACAGAAACAGCGCCGGCACAAAAGGACCAAGGACCAGAGGGCAGCCCGTTTCATGCATGGGAATAATTAAGCCATAAGCCTCGACCTCTTTCTTGCTCTCGCTGCGAGCTACAACTTTCTTTCATTTTTTTTTTTTCGGCCGGCCGACTTGTGAGCTTGAAATATTTACACCTAAAACCAAATAATAAAGACCCCGAAATTATTTATACCCGCACGCACGCTCAGACGTAGGAGCCCGGCGCTGACAATAGGCGACGAATGGACCCACGTCGATGGCCGGCGCAATGGCGGCGATAAGTCACCAGCCATGCCACTTTCGCACGAATGTTGCATAAAAATATTTAGAGCCTGGTGGAGCTATCAAGCGGGAGGAGAGGGGCGGCGGGCACATAGAGATTGCGGCCAGACAGAGGCGGGGTTGGGCACCCAGTACTCGCCTTTATGTACGTGTTTACTCGTATTTAGTGGTAATGAACGGCAAAGAGAGGCGGGCGAAATAATAATAATAATAATAAAACTATGAAGGACACATAAATGAGGCAAAAATATACCAATTGAAACTATTTAAATCAAAGGCAGCGCATGCGAGCCGCATGGCAGGGCATCAGGGTATCCAAGTATCAAGGGAGCGGGCGAGCTGGCGACTGGATAACAGCATCTAACGAGCCGAAGGAGTTTGCTCTACCCCAGTTTTTTTTTTTTACTGGAAATATTCTCGAGTATGCTCGTAGCTCAAATATGCAAAAAGCTTGTGTCGAAAAGTGGGCAGGGCAAAGGAAATTGCGAGTATTATTATGACTTTTATTAATTTTCCTTGCCATACTGGTTTTTGTTTTTTACTTGCTCGCTTTTCCTTGCTCTACCTCGCTCCCTCTTTCTCTCTCTTTCACTCTCCTTCTCTCTCTCTCTCTCGCTCTGTCTACCTCTATCGTTCGCTGTTGCTGCCCCCTCACCTATCCTTTGGGTCTTTTGTTTCAACTCTACATAGTGCTCTGCTATTTTTTTCTGGCCCACCACGAGAATAATGGCAACGGCTGTGTCCAGTTCAAGTTTTTCACTAAACAACTTTGCACGCACGCGTTGGCCAGCACCAGGAACAGAAGCAGAAGCAGAACCAGAAGCAGAACCAGAACCAGAACCAGAGCTGGGAGCACTAGAGACCGTCTTCAGCAGAGATTGTGGGCTTGCGGTTCGGCTTTGGATTTTTGATTTATGTGCGCTAAAAAGTTTAAATTGTGTGCTCCGCAGTAATCATTTCGCCAAGGCATAAAATCGGTAAAGTTTTATTAACAAGTTGTGTGCAACGAGTGCGACATCCGACGACACACAACAGAGCCAGACAAAGCGTTCCGGCCGTAGTATGGACCAACACAATGGCAATGGAAATTGAAAATATGGTCATAAGTTGCCACCGCTCACAGAACTATGCAGCACCAAGCCAGCCAAAGACCAGACCACTGCCATAGTTTAGGCGGCCAACAATGAGAATATTTTGGTCGAATGTTTTGCTTTCATACCAACTCGACACATGCAACGGCCACAGAGCACAGAAACGTGTATGGGAATGTATCTGTTGCACCTTTAATTGGAGCGGTCAACAGGCCAATATATAAATATAAAAAATACGAGTTTGTTTCGAATCACTCGATTCGGCTATATTTTTATATGTGTATGTTGTGTATTGTGTGTTTAGTTCGCTGGTCATCGCTTTTGAGTACGCATTGCAAATTGCAGCGCCTGTTTAGCTGCCAAAAAGCTAAATTCAATTTTAAGAGTAGCTTAAAATATTGAATCCAATAGTCAAGGCGGTTGTATCTCAAAATTGCAAAGAGCTGCATTTGCGCTCTTTTTTTAAAGCCCTTAAAATGCATTTCATACTTGTTTATCCAGTTCATCCAAAATTTGATTCATTTGCGTCCAAGTGTTTAAATGATTATTTTTATTGTGCTGAATGAATTTATTGGTTCGGTCCCACCTTATTTTTAATGCAGTGCTTTAAGTCTGGATTATCCATGTAAGCATTCGAAAGCTATTCTTTTGGCCTTATTTCACAAATTAAGTCAACCAAGACCTCGGAAAATCGCCAAATTTAGCTAGAAAATAGCCGAATTGGCATCACTCGTGCGCACAACCATATATGTATTTATGTTTTCACAAAATGTATCTAACAGAGCACAAGTATCTGTGTGCACACACATTTCCAAATATTGCCTATATGTGAATGTTTGTTGATTGAAACATAGCATCTCAGCTCAAAAGCGAATTAATTTTTACACGTTATTCAATCCGGTTAGATTGGGGCCAAAATTGATTGCAAACACATAACAATACTTTCAGATATGAGTTTTACTTTCTCAGAGCGTATGCTTGTCTAAGAAAAGTCAATAATAAAACTCATATGCGCAGTGCGGCACCTTCAAGATTGAAAATTCCATGTAGACCATGATCCGAATCAAAAAAAAAAAATTATATGTTTTATTATATTATATTAAACAGACAGAAACCGTTTCTTCCAAAGTTTGCTTCTTTATTCGATGGACTTGAAAAACTTTTTCAAATATCTGTGGAAAATAAAACTAAAGACGTGGAGTTCAAGATAGAACAGGTAGATTTATATTGCCACGAGTGGGAAATAGGTAAAACTTTCCAAAAATTTGCTGCATAAAAACTTGGACCGGGCAAAGCCGGAAAATAACAGCTTGCCTGTTAAAGCAGTTCGATACTTTATGGTGTTGCTTACATGTCAAAAACACTGTTATTAAGATATCATGGATATTGTGGAACTCGATTTCGGTAGAGTCCGAGCTGTCTTTTCCAAATGTGTTACACATTTCAACACAAAGTGCTAATACCCTTGCAAGGGCATTAAATAACAGCACATACTAGCATTGTGGACGTTGAAGAAAAAGCGTTGGCAACGGTATCAAAGCGAAAAACTTGTGAAAGCTCGAGGTCGCATTTGCTTTTTCCTTTTTAATAAGCTTCAGGAGTATGGGAGTTGATAAGAGTGCGTGCTACTTGCAAATGAAACACAAATGCTACCAACATGGTAATAAATATCCATACAAGCCACTTCAAAGTGAAAAGCAATAACCCAACTACTACAACAACTTACTGAGAGCGGAGACCAGCAGTCAGTGCCGCAATAGTTGGCAAATACAACTGCACGTTCCGGACAAAATGGCTTAGTATGCATAGCAATACCAATACCAATGCCAATACCAATACCAATACCATGGCCAATACCAACAGTACGGCCAATAGCTATAGCCTTTCCCTTACCTATGTCAATACCCAAAGTACAAGCAACAAACCAAAGGAAACATACCATAACCAATACCAATGAAAAGCCAAACACAAAGAGCGAAAGTGCCAAATTTGATAGTGTGCGTGGGAAAAACCAAGAGTTTTCCCTTTTCAAAGCGCACAGTGTAGCCGTAGCTCGCGAATAGTCGAAGTTGTTTAGCGTCAAGTGAAAGTTTTATCTGCCATATATATTACACTAGATTCAGTTACATTCAACTATATGTTAATTATTAAAGACAGTTATTATGTTCATATAGCCGCATCTATGCTCAATCCCAGACATAACTTCCTAAGACTCTGACTAGACCTTGGCATCCTTTAGCGCTGTTGACTTGGGTAGAGCGCCACTCAACGACAAGTAGCGGCACTACTGAGCAATTGAACACTGAAGCAGCTACTACTATTGCCACAGCTAATACTAATTTTAGCACTACTGCTACTACTTTTACTACTACTAAAACAGAGAGGGTACGCAACAAAATGGCAGCTAATGCTGGCGGCTCGAGATCAGTGTTGCTGATTTGGCTAAACAATAAATGAATAGGAGTATACACTATTTAAACTCGCTGCCAAAGGTGTAAAAGTGTGCGAGTGTGTGTCTGTGTGAGTGTGTCAGTGTGCAAACTGGGCTCGCCATGAAATACGATTGAGCGTCAAGTTGGTAATTTGAATATGCTTTATGTATACGACACGTGTATTATACACGCTATTGCCATATATATGTGTATATATATAAATATGGTCAGTTCTCGGTGGATAGCGTAACGTAAGGTAACGTAACGTCGCGTAGCGTGACGTCGCGTGGCATGGCGTGGCTTGGCCTGGCGTTCCGAGCACGGGCGCCTTTCGATTTTGAAAATTTAGCCACTTAACTGCAGTCGTTAGGTGAACGCCAAGGAAACCAAAGCTAAGTGCGAGCCAAGGAGCTGACGGATAAAACAAAAAGTTAAAATAAACTACGCGCCGTGACTCTCAACGTGGCGATAAACAGTGTGACCCGCGCTGATGACTATGTAGCATCCAGTGTTGCATAAGCGCGATCTGGCTTGAACCGCGCACTGCTTGCACTGAGCAGGCAATCAACTAATTTAAAGTGCTATTAAATTAAAATGGTTTCAATTAACACATTTTAAAACGGCAAGCAGACACAGTGAACATTTAAGCCATACTACACTTGGCGGGCGAGAAAACTACGTTTATTTATTATTAACTTAATGCTGTGCGCTGTTGTTGTTATTGTTATTGTAAAGAAAAACTGCAACTGCAAGTGAATTAAAAGCAAAGAGCCAACTAAAGTGCGCAAACAGCCGCGCCCACTGGGCTCAGAACGCCCAACACTCAACAGCCAACAGCCAACAACCAACAACCGACAACCAACTCAACCGACTCATCAACGGGCAGAGAAAACTTTCGCTCAAATGTACATCGACGAGGATAGCGAGGAAAGTTCGCCCTTTGTGATGCTCACATCGCCGACCAAGTCTTGGGTCAGTGTTCACTGTAAACAATGAGGCCACTCACCCACCAACCCACCAACCCACCAATCCGCCAGTCCACCAGCCCATCTACCCAGCAGTCCACCATCCACCGGCACACATCTCTTAATTTCACATTTTTTTGCTGCCATTTGACGTATACAGAGTCAAGCTGAAAAAAAAAAACTGGAAAAAGTTTAAATGACTTTTGTTGTTTTTCTAAGTGTTTTTTAATGGTCTACGTGTGCAGGCTGTGCTGTGCGACTGCTATGCTTTTTTTCTTTCAACCAGCGTATGCGCAATTTTGAATATTTGACTTAAGGTCCTTGTGTATGTCCACAAAAGAAAATATCGTTTTATATGCAGTCCTGCAGTCCTATAGTTTGTGGGATCTCCAATTTAATTTGCTTGAACAAAAACTTCATGTATTTCATTGAAAAAGGTCGGGGAAAAAATTCAAGGGTGATAAATTTATCTGGCAGCCCTATAAGCCAGGTTCTAACTACGTAAGGTGAATTTTCTGAAAAGGATAAAAGACGTATTCATGTATAAACATGAAGAGCTCAGAAGAAATGTGTGAAGCTGGAGGCATGAACGAATAATACGTTTCATACAATAGTTTTCCACCAATTTTGAACCCCGGCAGAAACAATTTTCCAAATAAATTAATGACACAGAAGGGAACTGTGCAAAACCATAACAAACAGAACTTCGCCAATAAACAAACAACAGTCAAGTTTTGCCATATATTTGAGCATCGCTTTCTCAAACACAGATTTAATCCACTGACAATAATAATAATAACAATAATAATCCACACGAACTATCGGCTCGACTGTATCACACTCTGAGAAAAGGCCAAGTGTTGATTTATTAGCCGAATGCCAGAAAAGAGTCTTGACCTCATATGAACAAGTATTTATTTGTTTACAAGATATTTGTCAGACAATTGTTTTGTTTACGGCAATAAAATGCAATATCCCCGAGCAAGAATAATCACAACAATAAAGTGGCTCATCCCAAGTGGGCGGATGGCCGGGACTCCGTTTGGGATCCCCTGCTGCTGTTTACCACGAAGTCCTTGTCGATTGCTTCAATGAATTTTCTGCGAGGCTGCACCTCAAACGAAGGGCTTTGAAGTTGCGCTTACATTTCGCCTTCGTACTGCTGGCTTTTCCGAGTTGCTCAAAGTTTAATTGAGCGCGTAATTTAAGCTTTTGCTAAGCTATTTGCTTAGTGCCACAGCTATAAGTGCGTTAGTTAAAGTGTGCTCTCATACCATTGTAGAAGGTACTATAATTTAGTTGACGAAATGTGGATTGCCCGGGAGAACCCACAAAATATATGTGCTCTTAATCAGGAGAACGTGCAGGATGATTGCTTTAACTAAGCTGTCTGACTGTTTTTAGTCCCTTTACCCCAGTATAGTTATATATTGGATTTGTTCAGATTGGATCATTTTGTCATAGAAACTAATGATTGAAAATAACATTGATGGCTTTTTTATTTGCTTTTATACACTGGGTCCTGTGTCTTAATACTAGAGACATCAAGTATAGTATACAGGCTCTCTTATAGTCTACGCCAACATAGAACTACACAGGCACAAAACTCAAAAGAATCTAATTTTTAGAAGGTTGATAGTATCACTAACCATAGAACCATGTGTTCATAGATAGTATCTATATGAACGTACACCACATAGATTTCCTATGCCATAAAGCTCTAGTTAAGGTATCCACATTGTCAGTCAACCGGCAAACATTGTTCTTTAGCTAATCTGACATCGGTTTTGCCATAGAGCTTACTCTAAGAGACAACCTCTATGTGCGTCAGTATTAGCTCGTTAAATATACAAAAAACAGGCTGGACTTCAACTTCAATATCTGAGTTTTAAATAAATAAATTTTAACAATACATAATCATATTGAATTAAAATATGTCAAAACTGGCATACAATGTAATAATTATCTGTATACTACATCGGACTGTTATTTTAATATCTAGCTCCTATATGCATATGCCTTTGTTCATTTAACAAACCTAGCTTATGTTCAACATTGTGAATTATAAAATGATTACACAGCGCATGTTAGCCAGCCATTGTTCGGTTGAAAAGGCATTATCGGCACTGACCATATATATGTATATTCTATTGAAGTTCACATATACGATTATTTGATAAAAGGCATTAAGGTGGCTACGAATCCCATTTAACACCCAAAGTCAACGCTGTCGCCCTCACATCATTCTGTTGAATTTCAATTAAAAAGTTTGATTTTGATTGTAGCCCTGTAACCCGTGTGCGCGCTGTGCCTGGATATACATATATGTATATACATATATATTTATATATATGCCTATTTGATATGTAGGAACGTGCGTATATTCACATTTTTATGGTTATTTATTTAAAGTATATTCCGACTCGACAGGCTTTGCTGCGTAATTGGGGTCAGGCTGGTTGCCTGATGCCGTCACAAAGGCATGCACAAATGTTGGTTGAAGAATTGTGTTTTAAATGAATTTGGATTAATTACAATTTGGGTTTTTGTGTCTTGAGCTCCTGCGGCATTTTATTTTTAACACTTTTGTGTATGAAATTTAATTGAAAAGCCACACACGAATCAAATTGGATTTTTCAACTCTAAATCAAGCTCAGCAAACTAACACAATTTAAGCAACTAGGAATTCGCTAGTCGGGAATGCCCGACACGGAGATACCCTAAACCTTATATCGGTGATTTGAAATAAACCTGATCTGCACGTGCTTTTCATACACTGCCGTCCCTTTTCCAATGATAATTAGGAAAAAGCATCGATTACATCAACTTGTGTCCGCTGAAAAATTCATTTTTTTGAGAACATCAACTGATTTTTTGCATAAATTTTGCTTTTTTATTTCGAAAATGCATTTGTATTTATGTTTATTTACTCAAAGTAACACAAACAGACAGATTAACTTAGTTACCCACAAAGTAGAGAATAGCTGCCGCTGTGAAATTTCAATGTTAAGCATATTATATAGTATTTACTTACTTATCTACTGATCTACTCTGTGGATCTTAGTGTCCGTAATGTAATAAGCTGGAAAAGGGAATAAACTATTTATCATAGAAACAGACAGATTAAGTGGGCTATCCGGAAAATATAGAGTAGTTACCGCAAAAGTTACTTCAGTAGGAAATTTGAAATATCTATCTATCCTCTGACTCATATATCTACTACTGTGTCGATCCGCTCAACCCTTGTATATAAGCCTTTTTAAAAGAAGCAACAAGGAAATACCCTGCAAATAAACAGTAGCTACCACAAAAGTGAGTTGAGTGGTAAATGCAATTTCAGCAACTCACAAGTACGCGTGACAAGTTTCAGTATTTGGACCGGGCTGTTGCCCACGACTGTGTCCATGAGTCCATGGGTGGCGCGTCCCGCGAAACAATTTCATTAATTCCAGATTTGCGCGAAATTTTCACAAAAGACATTGGCCAAACGATGGCAGCGCCTACCTACAAACAATATATTCACATACATATACATATATATAGCATATATATATTGTCGCTGGCGGACTTTCAGAAAATTTACGTATTTTCCTATTTGTTTATTTCTCTTTCCGTGCACAGCCCGCTAGCTACGGTAAAAAGAACGGCATGTGGTACGCTTCGCCCGGAAATCAGGGCTGGGGCTCCAAGCCCGCCAGTCGAAAGCCTTCAATAATGGAAGCGGATTTGGGCACATTATCGACCACATCGGGCTCGATAAAGCGCAGCGCTGGTCGGGTGATACGCATCATCAATAATTTGGATCATTCCGTTCAGGTGAGTGCCGGGGCGCCCAGTTCCCCACAAAAATACATACACACACACACACACACACACACATGCATATCCATAAATACACAAACCTATGCAAGTATTGTATAAGCGATATTTATTGTTTCGTGCATCCATCAGGTCGTAATAATGAATGCAAAATTTAAATTTAAATGAAAAAACAAATGGCAAGGGGAAATCCCCTTTGCCACATTTTCGCTTTCCAAATTTGGTTGGCTTTCGAATTTGTTATTCTACCGTAGAACTGATTGATTTATTTACTGCGTTTAAAGTGCATATTGCTCTGAAATGTTTGTTTGCCCCTATAAACATATACTATATACATATATTGGCCGACTAAATTGTCCGATTAGAATCCGCTACGGCATTGCACTAAAAGAATTGACAAATCGTCCGACAACATTAACTGCATTGTACAAAATAATTAAAGTACTGCGTAAATTATATCAATAAATAATATTGTTGAAACTGAAACAAGGTACATATGCTCTGTGTGATAAAATGTGTCAAATGTCATTGATATTTAAATGTAAAATGCACATTCGCATGCATTTGGCTTCAGTCTGCAAACAAAGTTTAGCTATTTTACGCATAAACTTCAAAAAAATGTTGAATATTCAACAGCGAAAATGTGCAAATAATACTATTTATGCATTGATATACATACATTTACATACACATATGTGGGTACATACCACAGTTGCCACATACATATCTCTATGCCACAAGGTGTTCACCTGGGCGAAAAATTCAAATGTATTTTTAACCAATTCGCTTTTGAACTTGGATTGTTTGCGTTTTAAATGTTCAATTGATAAATCTTATTTGCTTGGCAATTTGTACCGCCTGTTCGCTTACCTACTTACCAATTTGTGCAAATATGCTTTAGGGCTTTCGATAAATAGTTTATGCTCGCATATTTATTTATTTTCGTGTGCATCATTGATTTGTTGCCATTTCTCCTTTCATATACCCTTGCAGTGAGCTATCGAATAAGCATATTGTTTTAGAAGATCAAGTACGATTTTTCTGGCAAACGATTTGTCGTTGCGACCAAAATCAGTTTTTTTACAATTTGTTACTCATGGAATGGATTTCGTCCTAGTTTTGGTTCGATTGTTTTTCAAGCAGCTCTTTTGGCTTAACGAGACTTGTTTAAGCTCCTGACGAGTGCCCAACCTCAACAGCTTTACACACATAAGAAAGGATTTGATGATGCAATTCCCTTAAATGCTGATCAATAATATACTTATTTATTCTTTTTGGGGTCGGAGATGCTCTCTGTTGCCTGTCACATACATTTACACAAAACCAATATACCCGTTCTAATCAATTTCAATGGATTCAGTGGATAAAACGTGTTAATTGATGATATGATAATTAGATAATTATTTTACGTAATTAATCTTGAAATGCCCCGACTTTTCCTCTTTGATCTAATTGTAATATAATGTAAAAATCGAAGAACGGCGACTGTTCGACAAATAAATAACATTTTTAACCATTTTCTGTATTTTCCAGTTGTGGAAAGCTCCTCAAACAAGATTTCAGAATAGAACATATTAAATCGGACACTAACATCTCTACAAGAACTCGGTTATTTGTTCAGTCACGAAAGTTAGAAACTTTCGTCTATACAACTTTAGACCTCTATATTCCGAAAATTGTGAAACATCCTCTGCAACGTCATTCAACCCGAAACAATATCCGTCAAATCTTTGCCCTAATTCCCATCATGTAGGAATGCATTTTTCGTAAAGTGTGAAGCAGCTCTTGAAATGAATTTGAGCAAACATCCTTGATGTCGATTTCTTCACAATTGCTAGTTGAATTTTTTAAAAAACCTCCCTAGTGTGCAAATCCTTAGCATAAGGTAACTACAGAAAGGTAGCTTGTCATGTCATTAGTCGATGCATTTTACATTTCGCGAAAATTCCCCTGCTCTCCCCAAAATCTGCTATTTGGGCACACCCAACGAGAACACTCTTACTTAGTTTTAAAAGCATTTGATGTGCGTCACAAAGGTCAATAGCTGCATTTCACTTTGACATTCAAATGGATTGTGGGTGGGCGTACAAGGCAAGCATGGTGCAATTAACCTTTGCCTACTTTCGGCACACACCCAGAAGAATGCGGCAATCATATGGAAAATCAATTGTCTGCAATTTGTATTTTATTATATGCATGCAATGCCGGCCCCAGAAGCAAATTGAAGCCACGGCCAATTTGGGTGGTCGCGCCGAAATACGAAAATCCAGACCGTGTCTGGCGGCTCACACCTAGGTGTGCAGCAGGGAAACTCCGTTGGGTCTGGCGCCGCAAATGTAAATCCTCCCAAAATCTCCTCTCGTCCCTGTGCCGGGGTAATATTTGCTACTTCCATAACCAAAGTGGCCCCAAATATGAATTGGCATGCGACTTCTACTACGCTTCTCGGACTATCCTCGCTTGGCTGCCAATGGGCTTGGGTCTGCGTCTGGTTCTGTTGCTGGGTCTGGTGTCGGTTTCGGATAGGTTGGTTTCGTGGTCGAGGCAGTAATAATGTTTTATGGTAATTTCGCTAAGTGCAACTCAATTTTTTAGCACTCTTTGGGTAGCGCGAGAGGCGCGTGATGTTTTATGAATAAAAATACGTTAAATTGTGGGCGTTGAGCGTACAGACTGAGCTCTAGTATATACAAATTTTTACCAAACACTTTGCACGTGAATACGGGTACATTATACAGGTTATTTTTTTGTCAAGGTTATTTAACTATGCATCTTGCCGACAAAACTATTTGTCGAGGTCAGCAGGATTCTAAACGGATGACTCACGAAAACTTGTATAAAATTAAAGCGACTTGTTAAAGAGTGCTTAGTACGAAAATGTCACAGACATTGGAGGTGAGAAATTAAACCCATTCATGTTATTCTCGTTTATGTGTAATGAAAACATAAAACTAATAAATGTGCAGAACAAATAGAAGTCGCATTGAGGGCAAAAAGCTATCAAACAATAACCACAGAATCGACCATAACGACTCAGGCGCACTCGTTGAGGTTAGCAATGCAAATTTCACCAAAACACATACTTCCAGCAACAACAGAAGCAAAAGCAACAACAGAAGCAAAAGCAACAAGAACGACAAAAGGAAATTGTAGTACTTTGAAGTTTCTGTTGTTGCAGATGCTTGTTTCCCGCACGGACTCGCTCCATGGCCAACCAAGGCCAAGGACATGTCCCGTCGTCTACAAATGAAACAGGGAACATTGCCAAATACTTTGCAAACCAACAACAACAACTGCAACAACAACAACAACAACAACATCAACAACAACATGGACAAACAGCTCGAGAATATGAGATTGGACGTGCATATGCACATAGAAGCCGCCATTTGGCGATTGCATTACCCGTGCCATGGATTGCGTACTCTCGCACTTGGCCACTATTCCAATTGTGCCCGGCACTGCGGCTGTATTTGTTTACCTCTCCACTTCTGGCCATTGTGCGTCTGCCACTCTTGTGCCGCCCCTGCCACAGCAAATGGCGTGCTGCAGTCTCTTGGCCTAGCCTGGTGCTAAATAATATTTGGCAGCCCAAAGTACCACGTGCAACGTGCCGCATTGCATTTTGATTCTACTTTCAACTTTGTCGTGGAAAGTTTCGTGCTGACGTATGATCAACTTTGCATTCACTTATTATTTCGGCACACACATGGAAACTTGTTCTGTTTTCCATATGCACATGTCGGAGCCTCGCAGGCGTATTGAACAGTCAACAAAGCCAGGCGAGCAAAAATGGCAACAACACCTGACGTCCATGTACATACGTTAAATGACGGCAAACATAAAAAGTGCTGGGCCCTGGAAAAAACACGCAAAAATCCTGCAAAGACCAAAAAGCCCCGCCTAGCTGAGAATGTACTGCAAGAGTGGCATGTCCATCGAGTCACCCATCAAGCGGCTTCGAGGAATGACAAGAGCTACCATAATTGCCAAAATTATAGTACCTATAATTGTTGATTTAGTCAATTAAAAATTTAAGCAGAATAAACACCAAGAAAATGAAAAGCTAAGAACTAACAAGAGGATACCCAGCTTTGTCTCCTTTGCTTATTGATCTTTTTATCCTCGCAGAGGGTAGGCAATTACAGCCATGTTAGGTCCTTCTTCTTATTGCAGGCAGTGTCTCTTCTAGAAGAATAATAATATAATAAATAGCAAGAATCTTATCCAGTTTATCTATCTTAACTCAGCGATAAGGAAACTCAGGAGGAGAATTATCCTAGAAATGTCAGCCCCTTACATGTTATATAGTACTTGCGGGTATTTCCCGGCCTTGCCCTTGGCGAGTTTTGTGCTTTACATTTTATTTAAACATTTTTCACCTGTCCGTAAAAATCTTTCCGAATAATCGATAACGCCTTCTGTTACTTAAATTAAATATAATCCCTGTTGTTTTATGCTAGACTCTTTGCCTTGAAAACAAATATACCCCTGTAAACTATTTTCAAAGGGCATAGGGTATAACAACGAATGTTGTGGATGACGGTACCATCTAATATTTCCGACTATTCGAGATTAATAAACATCGATTTTCTGATTTGTTTTTTGTGCCAGAGCCACCAAAGTCGCAAACTTTTAAACTTCGCATATTAAACAAAGATTAGGAATTTTTCACTACGAATAAATTTTCCATTTTGTAGGGCTGTGGGAAGAAGATTCACAGCCGCTGCATGAAGTGCGAGCCATGTGGTGTGCGTGCTTATGTGTGTGTGTGTGTGTGGGGTGTGATGTGTGTATTGAAGTATGCTCGAATGAATGATATGGCCATAGTTGCCAGGATACATAAAAAGTTGGGTTGAAAGCTTATAACTATTTTGCATAATAATAATCATATTAAAAATAATGATGTTATAATAATATCAATAATATTTATAGTATTAAACATTCATAGCCAAACTAATAATAATATTAATAGTAATTATAATAATAAAATTCATTAGCTGCTGGTCAGCTGTGAATGATCTTTGCTAGTTACTCATCACTAGCTTGCCAGTGTTGAGAAAGGGTGGAGGAGTCACTTTTTGGCCAGAGTTGACAAAAGAGGGATGTGTGTGAATGTGCTCTATTGATTAGTTGTAAATTAAAGAAAGATACAGATTTAAGTAAAAGCCTATTAGTCGGGAAATATTGAAACAATTATTTGACACAATTTGGATAATGAGGACTTTCTTTACAAACCCAGCCGAATAAAAAGACTTCGTGGTTGTATTCTTAGAGTTATTAACATTTTAATCAAGTAGACTCTTGTGAATACAATCTAAACTAGAAACAGGGTATTGCGCAGTCGTTTGCAGCCGACCGTAACGTTCTTACCCATTTTTTTTCTGCAACAAGGCATCCCCTCCTTTGGCAGTATAGCGGTCCTTTGTTTTATGCAGATATTTCAGTATTTTATTGAATTCTTTTGTGTCAACCGGATGAAGGAGTCGCACAAGTTATTTAAAAAAAAAAAAATCCGTGATTTAACGTCACAGAAATGAAACGAACCATGAGATGGTCCGAGCCGGCATCGATTGGCATGGGACTTGGACAAGTGTTGGTAGTACACAATGGAGCCCATAAAAAAATTGTTAAAATTTTAACTCATGCAGCTGTTGCCTGCTGCACATTCAATAACTACGAATATGTGATGCGCCTGGGTATGCGGGAGTACGGCAGTACGGAAGTACGGGGGTACGGGCAAGGGTAAATACGGCTTCCTCTTTCCGGCAGCTGTTGGTTGGCAACCGCACCCATCCCTTCGCCAAAAGTGCACGTAATTGGCTTAACAAATGCCATTTGTTTGGGGTTCGCCTGATTGGAGCTGCAAGCGTAATGTAATTATTTGCGCACATCATTATATTTGTTTATACTGCAGCGTCAGCCATCTTGAGTGCAGCTGGGCGTGTGTCTCCGGGTGAATCCATGTAATTTGGGAGCTTACACCTACGCACACACACGCACACAGGCAATGAGAGAGACATTTCAAATATGTGGCACTCATGCATAATTTGTGTACAGTTTGCAAGTTGCCGAGAATAACACATCGAAGTGAGGTTTCAAAATAATACAATAGCTCATAGTTGCATAGCTTGCTCGGGTCTATTGGCTCAATCAGCTGAAGGAACTCTTCACCAAAGTTAACAGCATAACAGACCAAGGACCTCGTGTGCCTTAAATACCGCGCCATTCCTCCTGCCTTGGCCCACATATCATAGCTTCTGTGCTAACATCAATGTATGCCTCAGGTGTTTCGATTTGATAAACAATCAACAAATCGTGATTAATAGTGGTTTGGCGGGTAGGCATACAGCCAGCACCTAGCCCGGCCCACGAGTCCACTAACGACCATTAAAGCCAGCTGGTCTAAATGGTTTAGTCGAACTGTTTGTGCACAAATGTTTCAAAGTCAAATTGATGGCCGTCAAAGTCGAAAAAGCCAAAAAATGTTGGGACGTGCAAGTTATAGTAAAGTAAAATGTAAGGGCGAGGGCTTATATTCTAGAAATAAGGAACGCATTTGCAATTTTTAAATGTTTATTGCCTAAAAGCTCCCAAGTTTGCTTTAGTCTTTTTATAACCTGAACCTGTATCCTTAAGGTACATATGCAAGCTTCCAAAAAGGAATTGTTCTGAACCAAACTATTTTGTTTCCAAAGCCCTTTCAGAGTGTAACATACCTTTGGCACGTGTGTAAATATTCTCTTTCTTTACAAAACTTTTGCTTAGGTCTGCCTTTTTTTGTAGGCAGTACATATGCCATGGGATGAGTCTTATTTGTTCAACATATCTTGACCAACTCCAGCATTTACGAGCTGCAACATTCGCAATATCTGATTAACATCGGATTAATACAAATATAAAAACATTTTAATTTATTGCTTGAACAGCTTATTTGGTTTTCACAATATCTTTAACATATTTGGCAGACAAGTTCTTCAGGGATTTAGAAAAACCAGAAGAGAACACAAATCAGAAGAAAAATTGGAATAAAAAGTGTTTGGTGTCTTGTTTAAAGTCTTTTAACGTTTATTAATCTACAAGTATACAATTTATGCAAAAGTTCTGAAATTTATGATTCAAAAGTAACCAGATAAAAAATGCCCTCAAACAGAAAACTGTTCATAATTTCAGTGGCAGCTAAATGAATCATCAGCCAGCTCTCAACACGGATATAAAGCCATTAGACGCATTTCCAACGAATATTAACTGAATACATAAATTAGATTCAGTTCATACAAACTGCCAAAGTTAGTCCTGTTCGCAATTGTCGTCGCCGTGACCAGTGCAGATAAAGTTGATGCCAGATGCTTTAATTTCTGCTTTTTTTTTTTTTTGTTTTTTGTGCGCAACGTGGACTCGCGTGTCTAGCTGATATCAAGGCCTGGAGGTCATTAAAACCCAAGATGCACACTTCACACAAGCACCGAGAGCAGAAAGCTACAGCTAAGCAGCAGCTGGCCTAGCCAGCAGACAGCAAATGCAACAATGCGTATCGCTCATCTGGGTGCGGGAGCCTGTGGTGTGTACATCCAATTATGAGCGCAAAAGTTTAAGTGCAACAACAATAGCAACAGCAACAGCAACAACAAGAAGAACGGCAACCGAAACGGCAAGAACAAGCACAAGTAGATGGCAAACAATGCTGGAATAGCCCGACGACCCCTAACAACTACAAATAATACCATTAAGCAGTGAAATAAAACGCAAAGTGGGTCACAGCCTCGGCTTGTGGAGCGACCAAGGAGCACACGAGGATGTTGGTGTCGCCATATAAGCATGCCCATATCTGTATATACAAGCGCATAAATATGAACATGAGTGTGCGTGTGTGTATGTGTGTGGGCACGTAATTATAAATATTTGTTGCTAGAAACTTTGGTTACAAACTTGAAGTGTCATGGCCGGGGCAGCGGAAGCGGAAGTAGCGTGTCACGGCTAAGTTCCTGCCGCAGGCCAAGTGTTGAAAAGTCAACGCGCGCAGTCAATGCTACACAACATATTTGCTAAGCCCCTATGTGTGTGTGTGTGTGTGTGTGTGCGTATGTACATATGTATTTTACACAGCCCAATAATTCACATTTTATGGCTCGGACTAATTACACAGCCATAACTCCATAAATCGCCCTCTGGCACCTTGCCTATTAGATTAAACACGTCATTTTATATACTCACATCTACATATATAAATCATATACTTTCGTTTCTTTCTAGTGCCGCGTCCTACTGAACCTACGCACCTCGCAGCCGTTTGAGGAAGTGCTCGAGGATTTGGGTCAAGTGCTGAAAATTAACGGCGCCAAGAAAATGTACACAGGCACCGGGCAGGAGGTAAGCGCAGCCTTCTGTTCTGTTCCTTATTCTTTTCAAGCAAGTTGCGGCACAACAGCTTAATTAACATAGACATACACATACTATATATAAATAAATAAAATCCCTGCTAAATATCACACATTTGCAGGTACGTAGCTTTTCACAGCTGCGCAACGAGTTTGCCGACGTGGACACATTCTATTTGGCGACTGGGACGGCATTGATCGCCGGTTCGCCAATTCGACGCTCGCGCTCACGCCCCTCGGTGGTAGCCGCTGCTCCCATCCTGCCCACGGAGGAGCTGCCGAAGGTTCCATTGCGTGGCACGCGGCCACGCAGCAAGAGCCGGCCGCGCATACTCTATGCGCCGGAGAGCGAGATTCTGAGGCCGAATGGAGAGTACACCATGCTGGACATCATGAAAGAGGAGCCCACAAAAGTTACCATACGCGGCTTGCGGCGCACTTTCTATCCCCCTGTGCACCATGCGCCGGCAGAGAATTCGCCTCCAGACAAGAAATTACAACTCCAGTGGGTGTAAGTAGTTAATTACCCACGACAAAGCATGAATACTGATTCCTCTCCTGCCCAAACTCTATCAGCCACGGCTACCGAGGCATCGATGCGCGACGCAACTTGTGGGTGTTGCCCACGGGAGAGCTCCTCTACTACGTGGCAGCTGTGGCGGTGCTATTCGATCGCGACGAAGATGCGCAGCGGCACTACACAGGGCACACCGAGGACATAATGTGGTAAGTGGGGGTTGGCAAATATTCAATTCGGATCTCAGATAATGCCTACCCAAACCACAAAGCATGGATGTGCATCCCTCTCGCGAATTGGTGGCATCGGGACAGAAGGCCGGTCGGGATCGCAAGTCGCAGGCGCATGTCCGGATTTGGAGCACCGAGTCGCTGCAGACGCTCTACGTCTTTGGAATGGGCGAGCTGGACACTGGAGTAACCGCAGTGGCTTTCTCGCAACTGGTAAGGCTCTCCAAATTGAAATCAACTGACCAACAAGACTTACACAAAACACTTTTCAGAACGGCGGCAGCTATATTCTTGCCGTGGACAGCGGCCGGGAGAGCATCCTGTCCGTTTGGCAGTGGCAATGGGGCCACCTGTTGGGAAAAGTTGCCGTAAGTTGCCTTTCATATACCTTCCCCTTCAACTTCAGGGTATAATTTGTATGTCCATGCTGCAGACTCTGCAGGAGGGCTTGTCCGGCGCCGCTTTCCATCCCTTGGATGATAATCTAATCATCACTCACGGACGTGGTCATTTGGCCTTCTGGCATCGTCGCAAAGATGGTTTCTTTGAGCGCACAGACATTGTCAAGCAGCCGTCACGCTCACACGTTACCAGCGTTCAGTTCGAGCCAGATGGCGATGTGATTACCGCCGACTCCGACGGCTTCATCACCATATATTCTGTGGACTCTGATGGCGCCTACTTTGTGCGCACTGAGTTCGAGGCCCACAACAAGGGCATCGGCTGCCTGATTATGTTGGGCGAGGGCACTTTGCTGTCGGGTGGCGAAAAGGATCGCAAAATTGCTGCCTGGGACTCGCTGCAAAATTACAAGAAAATTGCGGACACAAAGGTAGGAAATGTGCTTCATTGTTTTAACATTTATGGACTATAATCGTGGTGGTGCCCTAGCTTCCCGAAGCGGCCGGTGGTGTGCGGACAATTTACCCACAGCGGCCAGGCCGCAACGATGGCAACATCTACGTGGGTACGACGCGAAACAACATCTTGGAGGGGTCGCTGCAGCGCCGCTTTACGCAAGTCGTCTTCGGTCACGGCAGACAGCTGTGGGGCCTCGCCGCGCATCCCGAGGATGAGCTGTATGCCACGGCTGGCCATGACAAGCATGTCGCGCTCTGGCGCAAAAACAAACTCATTTGGACCATACAAACGGGCTACGAGTGCGTGGCATTGGCCTTCCATCCGTTTGGCACGGCATTAGCTGCTGGCAGCACCGAGGGCCACTTGCTGGTCATCAACTGTGACAACGGGGCGGTGATGCTGACGCTGCGTGTATGCGGCTCACCTCTGAACTGTGTGTCTTTTAATCAGGGTATGCATGAGGATACAATATACTATATTCTGTCTCGCTCTATCTAACTGCCGCTATCTCCTTTGCAGTCGGCGATATGATTGCCATGGGCTCGCAAAACGGAAGCATTTACCTTTTCCGTGTCTCGCGCGACGGTTTCTCCTACAAGAAGGTCAACAAGATACGCGGCTCACAGCCACTGACACACCTGGACTGGAGCATGGACGGCAATTTTGTCCAGACCGTGACCATTGATTTTGACTTACTGTTCTGGGACGCCAAGTCGCTGTCGCCGGAGCGCAGTCCCATTGCAATGAAAGACGTCAAGTGGCTGACCAACAACTGCACAGTGGGTTTCCTGGTTGCCGGCCAGTGGAGCAATCGCTACTACAGCAGCGCTAACACCATCATAGCCACCTGCAGTCGCTCCGCGGCACACGATATGCTCGCATCAGGTGACGCGGAGGGGTATTTACGTTTGTTCAGGTAAGCCGAGAGCCCCTCAGAGCCAATTATCAATAATGATAACCCTTACGCCTTCGTCATTGACAGATATCCCTGCATCTCGCCCCGTGCCGAATTCCACGAGTCCAAGGTCTACTCGGGCATGCTGGCCTGTGTGCGCTTCTTATGCGGAGATCACACACTCATCACTGTGGGTGGAACAGACGCTTCGCTGATGGTGTGGGACATTGTCGAGGAATAGCTGAAATGGCCACCGTGGCGCTCTGCTGCACAACACGATGCGAGCTATCAGGACTACTGGCATCGGCGCATCTCGCAGGTATCTTCAACGGTGCTGGACAGTGACTCCGTCGATTATCAGTAGAGATTCTCCCACGGGCATTCGGGTTGTGCAGCCTCGCTTGCTTTTTTAACACAATATCAATTGGCCAGCATCCCATTGGCTTATTATATTAGATAACCCAAGAATTGATCGATGACTTTAGCTATAACAAAACTAGAACAAATTTACGTTTCACTGGTAAATTCAAACCAAATTATTATGATATAAAAGAGAACACCCATAGATAACTATGTGTGTGCGCAGTTCCGTTGCACCCAACTTGGCTTCCATTCCCCAATCTTCCGTTAATGTTGTGTTCCGCATTTGTCCTCCGTTTATACTATATATACATATGTTTTTTTGATGGATATTAAGTTGGTAACTAGAAATAGACTTAAATGCCACTGGTGGTTACTGTAACTATACTATACAATATGAATGCATTCACGAATCTAAAGCTCTTATACAGACTTCCTACATATCATCTTCCAATTGCGCTCTCATCGAAGTCCCATATTTTTCAAGAATCGCGGTAATAGACAGGAACTTTAAAACACCCACACGACACATAAATATTGAAAACTAAGTGCACTTAAACATATATTGAATATAAAGCATTACTTATAAATAATTATATTCAATATATATTGTTAATGCAATTTTTAATGTAAGCGTTGAAAAAAATAAACCGTTTTAACAAACCATTCAATATTTCAATTTTCGGTCAACTTGTTTGTAATATTTATTACTGCGCATACGAAGTTTTCACTTTTATTTTTTCTCAAGTTACTTCGCAACAGGACTTTCTTTGGCCACCCCAAATGTTAGCAAATTAAATATGTTCAATATTTTCTGCGGCAGTCAAGGTACTAAAAATTCACAGCATGAGAGCGGCTCTTTAAATAACTTTCTCTCTTTGACGTGTACTTTACTTTAATTACATTTTTTTAATACTTCTGGGTACTATAATTATTTCATCTAATGTGTAACGCGTGGAAGAAGACATCTCCCTCCGGCTATTGATGCTGATCAAGAATACATGAATACATGAATATGTATTCTTGATCGGGATCAACATCCGATATAACCGTTGCCCATTGCCCATCAATAGCTCTGTCGCAACAATTGCTGAAAAATAAGGTTATTGTATGAACAACTTTGTTGCTTTTCAGGAAATCTTGACTATGCTGGGCATTTGTTAGTTTCACAATGCTTCTTATATATGAGTCCAATCTTATCAACATTTTACTGAAAGTTAAAAGAGCTACATACTTTAAAATGCAGCTACATAGTTTATCATGTTTAGGTTTCAGTATGGCAAAATATTATTTTTTTTAAGATATCTTCACGAATCTCAACAAATACGAGCTTAACTAATGTATATGTTATTCAAAATTAAGCCTAGTCATAAATATTGCATCAAATAAGAACGTAAACAGTTGAAAATAAGTTTCTTGGTCGAGAGTTTCGTTTTGAAATTTAACGTTTGGCGCAAAATACACATTTGAAAAGTTGTCTCGCAGGTTGGCAGACCGAAAAAATAATTTTACTATCGATTGTTCAACGATATTTTGCGATGCTCTAAACGATACTTAAGTGTGACCAATCCTACCATATAACACTTTTATTTCAGTTGGCATCCCGATTAAAGTTGGCGGTGTTTTGAAATACACGGATGAGGGTTATTACGCCAACATGTTGAAGTGCTTTAGTTGAAGATGAAGTTTTGTTGCATCAATTTCGACATATTTTCGCAAAAATATTCAAATCACGAGTGCTGTCGAATCAGTTGGAAGGTGTCCAGCTCCGTTACACAGATTAACACACTCCGCAAAGTATACTCTATTCTGAGCTCAACAATATGCTACACTTATTTTTAATTACCTTCTGTATTTGTTTGAGGCTGAATTATTATTGATTTCGGGTAAGCCATGTATAATATAATACGTAATAATCTTAATCTGCTTTTGCTATATGGTAAATTTCACTCTCTTCTACTCTGATAACTATGAGCTCAAATAGGCAGGCAGGCATATGGTTTAGTCCGGTTGACTCAGTTGAAGCTGAAAAGAAATATATATAATCTCAGGGGTCAAAATATTCATTTAGTAACCACATGGATCTAATTCCAAATACAGTTTCTCTAAAGCAAAACAACAAACATATTTTTTTGTCAATATATGATTTTATTCATGAAGACAATTTCTTAAAGCTGATGGAAGACAATGATCAGGTACTTAGGCTAATTAAAGAACTATTAATATTGTATAAATGGCAAGAGCCATGATTTCGAAGTGCTTTCGAGGCATCTCTAAATCTATCAGTCTCGTACTCTCGCTATCACAGAACTTATTTAAAGCCTTTCGCCGATTGGAATCGTGCCGAAACACAAGTCCCATCACAGGTTGTCCGGAACTTCTGCAGATTTTCATTAGCGTAGCGACATCTTTTTGAGTTCGAGCTGTTCGTTGAACCAATTTTGAAGTTCCTCTTCTGTCGCAAATGCAGAAGGTTTCATGCCGGTCTCATCCGTTGCCATGTTTTTGGGCTTTGACAGATTGAAAATGCGTGTAACCGTCCTCAATAGCTTCTTCAGGTTCACAACAGCACCCGTAGAAGATCTTTTTTCGGCAAACTCGACGGTGTTTCCGTGTTGAATGTTTTCGCCAATCATTTTTGAACAAATATATTTTTACTGATCCGGCCTGTATAAGAGCTGTAGTAAGAATGATAGATCTTTGCTGCCGAACTCGCCTTTTATACCATTTCTGTGCACAGTGCGTACGCAATTGCGGGAGTTTTCATCCCTCATTTTGTGTTCCGGCAGGTAAGAAAAATTTACCTGGTTGTGGGTCAGGGGCTCGCTCAAATACTACATATAAATTACTGATCTTTTATACATGTGTACATACATAAGTAACATGGAAGAAATGCTATCGAGGCAATCTGATTTATAAATATTTATGGATTGTACACTTCCATATGTAGATGAGGACTATTTTCTCTGATTTATGTTTGCTGACGCAGAATGTTCTCTTGTATCACACTCATACCAAGCTTGACCAACTATTGACCCTCTACTACTCCCGCAACGCATATTTACAAAACCTATGAAGGCAACTGAACTGAACTTATATCTATTGGCTCACCGGATATTAAATACTCTTGCAGAAACTTAGTAGATGTGCTTCATATTGTCCTAGGCAGAAATGTTTACATATAAAAGACTTCAACCAACGGTAATGTATCTTGTAATTGCTTAGTTTGCTTAAGATATTTTGATAGTGATACAGTGATCCGTGATACAGTGATCCGTATCAACCGGCAAAAAAAACCGATTTACGAATTTTTTAGCGATGAGCAACTATGATAACTATAGATAGACGGGTCAATACCCGTCTTTTGATCCAATTTCTGATACTGATCAAGCATACATAATTGTGGGATTTGAAGGTATTTCTTTCGATGTATTGCGATCTGACGAAGATTATTTGGCCTTTCGTTCAGAAGATTCTGCAAAATCACGAATCTCTTAATGATTCTGTTTATGATATGTGTTTTCTATTTCAATGACTTTTTTATGAACTCAAAAAACTAGTAAGCAATAAACACTATCATTTTTGACAAGCATTACTTAACGACCGTCTATAGAGCGAAGATTGCAGCTTATATAAATTTAAACATCACCTACAGCATAGTGTATATATATTCATCGAATTGATAAATTAAAGGAATCATTGCTATATAAAATATATATATATAAGTTAGTTTGAATCAAGTTTCTATATTGTTAGAAGCCCGCCGACTCTTAACTAAAGACACATAAATGGCACATAAGGCAGCACCGACCTTAAAGGCCATTTAACTAATATAATAATTAATCAATTAATCTCTTAGTTTTGAAATTGATAAATAAAGATCTAAGCACCAATTAGGATCTTCTTTGTGCTTCTGACCTGTGAAAAACCAGCTTCGATAAAATCAATCAAAAGAAAATTAATGTATAATATGATATTATAGCGACGCATAGAAATTCTTCGGACTTGATCGAAAGTCAAGTTGATATAGCTTTACGCTTCAGTCTGATTGTTTATATCCAAACTAGAGTCTCAAAATTAAACAAAAATTGATTAAAATTAATCCTATTTGCGACAATCAGTGCAATTATATCAAAGTTGACTTGCTATAAAAACCCTTTGTTTTGTAAATATCCCACTCAAACTACGCAATTACACATTTTTGTAAATATGGGGCGCTTAATTAGATAGATCCAATAGAAACAATAGTTAACTTCTTCTCTTGATATATTACAATCATCAAAATAACCTATAGGAATAGAAGCGTAAATATGTCATTGTAAAGAGTGTAAATTGGGCAATTGAAGAAAGAAGGGAAATTAAAATAATCGTGAAAATTGCAATTTTCTCGGTAACATTTTAAATAAGCGCGCCAGTATTTTACTTAAATCTCTATTTGAGGTAAGCCCGTAGTAAAAGGAGCGTAAAATACGAAATAGTTCGTGTCGAACAGCTGAAACGAAACTGACTTCGCAATTGAATTTCAACGATTTGGAACCAATTGATTTAACATAGGTTTATTTCTAAGAAATAAAATGAATAACTGTCAAAAAGTCCAGCCAGCAAACGCATTGACAAGTCCCAAAATCCCATAAACAACTGCATATACGAATAGGAATCACAAATCTCCGAGCTATGTGGCGTGTACCTCCTTTATGCTCAGGCTACCATTGTGCACACTATGAAAGGAGATACCTAGGCCGGCGTGCACCCATGCCAACTGGGATGTTTTGTTTCAAGTTCCAATTTGCAACGCATGAGCCTTCGTATTCTTAATTATGGTACAAAGATCACGTACCCCGAAACTGTGCACAATATCTTCTGTAAACGACTTTGTCGCCCGTTCAAGAAAATCAATTTGTTCCAAATGGGTGACGATGTATTGCTCGCATCCGATAATATTGTGTTCTACTTATGTGTACGCACTTTCCAGTGTATGGTCGTAAGGTAACCAAAGATAAACTATTCAAAGTCGAACCATACGAAATGGAACTTGGCACGAACGAAGTGCACACTGTGAAAATTTTAATTTAAACGCTTACCTAAATTTGTCATCCAATTCCAATAGAATTGTTCATAGCACTTGGGCTCGAGAACGAATAATATTAGCGTAAAATTGATTTAGTTTCTCGATACTTGCAATGTGTAGTTACGACAAGCCCCTTAATTCACGACAGACTTTGCCAGTTTCTACACAGCATATTTAATTCGTATTCTAAATAATTGGAATTATAGAATTAAACTGCATCTGCAGGGAGACAGACAGACATAGCCACGAGCTGATAATGTTGATCAATCTAAAAATCATTTTTAATAACTTTTTGTACATTTATTTCTATTAAAATGCGATAATGTTTTTGTATAAGCGGACGTAACTGGCAGAGGAAAGCGTCTTCGACTCCATTACCATCAGACCGTGGAGCAAGGAGATCCAGCTTTGTTAGTCTATATGAATGCTTCGATCTTTGAAACTATAAGAGCTAGTAATCAATATTTACTCAATATATCTATTCATTTTCATAAGATTGTTGAGAATTGATAAAAAAAAAAGTATAGGTACAAACAAATTGAATAAAAATCTAATTTTTAATGGTAAAGCCTTGCAATGTTGTATAAAAAAACACTAAAACTGTTATGAAGATCGGACTTTAAGCACCTGAGTTAATATCTCCTATAGTCGGTGGCTAAGAAAGAAGAAGCAGAGCCGTATATGTGGGTTTTTGGGTGTTTAAATATAAAAGGAAATTAGAATTCTTGTAACAGCTTCTCAATATTGGCCTTAGGATATCTACTAGTCGGTTACTTCCAATTGCTGTAATATTTTCTCTTCATTAGGTAGATTTTTCTCCAGGAAGTAAACATAACAACGAGGCTTATCAATTTATTCATAATCGAGTAACAAATAATTTAGCCAAAAATGTACATTTTTATTTTTTAAGTTTGTCATTAAGAAATTCTCTTCACGATCAATATGTAATATAATTATGAAAACTGTTTTCAGGTTCTCTGGCCCTAAGCTTGTGCACGTGATATCACAAGTCTCTCAATGCTCGCATACAAAATACTTTTCCAGGATATTTTATATCTGATTGCTCTTCACTTGCTTGTTAAACATTTAAGTCACCTTTTGAATGGATGCAATCTATAAACAGGAGACAACTACCTTAATTGATTGAAAAGAAATGACAAGACAAGAATACTAGCGGAAAAATTGAAATTTCTTGCTCAAACACCTGGAACATTGGCAAATCAAACAAACGACTTGACTACGATTTGGCTATGTGCAGATGAGCTCATTATTGAATCTTAACCAACTGAAACGAATCAATTTAAAAGCAAAATGCAGCCAGGATTAGTCCTATTAGAAAACCAATCAACCGTTTCAAATGGGCCACAGCTGTCGACATCGCCGCACACGCATCTAGGTAGTTATGTATGAAGTGTACATACATGTGTATATGGGATGTATTCAGTGTGTCGGAGTAAAAATATGAGAAGCGAAACAATGAGGATGGATGGCAGAATGGCAAAATGTCCAAAATCTAAATTATAATCGTACAATAATAAGCATATTTTATGAATATATTTTGAGTAAGAGAGTAAGAGTAAGGTTATAGAGAGAGTTTTAGGATCAGATATATCAAATATCACAAATACAGCTTATCTGCCAAATATGCTTTCATCACACTCAGATTTAGTTGAGACTTAGAAGCTATAAAAAAGACGGCTAAAAATAATCAAGGATAGAAGTTGAAGATATTCGAAAAAAAAATGTGTTCAGGTATCATCTATAATGCTAAAAGCGTGACTGGTGGTCCCAGCTCTACTAAATTCGACGGCACTTTAAAAGCAAATCAGGGGCTGCCTTGTTTTGCCCATCGCAAACAGAGGTGCAACACGTATCCCAAAATGTTCGAACAACCGAAATCACAAAGGCAGGCGAAAAGGAGGAAGCTGCTACTTTTCTCACAATGCGCGGCGTACGAAAAGAGACACCTCAAAACTATTCTCTTGTCACTTCGGGTACGCCGCCGGAGCACTATTTTCTGTCAAGCCGACGCATCCGTCACCTGGTGCGATTAGCAACTACAATGAGGGTCCTCGATACGGCGGGATCAAAGTGGAAAATTCATTTGGCTTGGTGGTCTTCGCCATGGTTTCTTTGATGTTCGCACAAATTACCGTTTGTATAGAACAAAATTAACAGCATAAATAGGCAATTGAAAGGCCCATTTTATAACAAATCTATATTATGTACCTAAAACTCTTTCCTAAGCCGACTCATCAACGCAGAATCCAACCAAGTAAACAATTTTTACCAGGGATATAGGCGCGAAATAAGAAAGGATTTTGATGATTCAAGTGGATTAAATTGGGGTTTTTTCGCATGTTGAGCATTTTGATTAGACAAGTTTCTATGTCTCTATAGACAAAGTTGACATCGGTAGACTCTGTACCTGAACTTTGGGTAGAGTATTTGACTCCCATAGAGGAGCTCATATTTATATTAAATTTTTTCCATTTATGCATTTGTCTAATTATCATTCTAAATATTACATCATAGTTACGTGAATGCTTGCTTTTTGTTCTATATAAGACGAATCATTGTAGAAAGTTGTAAGTACGAGAACCATATCTATATCTAAAGCTATATTGTTATATTGTATCGGGGAAGACATCGGATTTAGGATATATTTCAGCTCAGGGCAGACATGAAGACATATACTTTATGGTGTCGGCGAGACTTTTTTCAGCCTGTTCGCACACATTCGCACAACTTGAAACCCTTTCACCCATTACACTATGCTAAAAATTCAGCCCTTTTTTAGGACTTGGCTTTATAGAGTCATTTTTTGCCTGTTACAGCTGCAATGAAAGTTATTTTACTCCCTTTCAAAAAGTCACGTCTATAAAAATAGATAAAGCTCGGCAGACCATATTTTATAGTTTATTAACCGTTCACTACGTCAGAAAATAGTCCAGTTCACATTTGATTAATTGTTGTTGCCAAAGGAAGTATTGTCCCAAAATTAAATATGTGCAAACATTTAAACTGTGCTCTGCATCTAACGTGGAAATGTGGTTTCTAAAAACACATATGTGACTTAAAAAATCGTTTAAGCAATATCTTCCATGTGGCTTTCCTTGAGGATAACTATTTTCGTACTTCAGGGATGCAAAGCATGTGTTTGGTAGACCCGCTGATCTTTGAATGTACGCATTGAGTATTTGTGTCTTTGACTGTGCTTGAAAACTGGACATTGGTTACGCATGTGCAGATAAATTTCTATTGTACGAAAAACTGAATGGGTATGCCTACTCCAGAGACAATGGCGGTACCCTCTTCTGTCGAGTGTGAGTACCCGCAGAGCTATAGCAAAGCAAATCTTGCCATTTACTTTATTGACGAGCACTCGTGCATAGCTCCGCACGACTTCTTACAAATACGTTGCATTTTAAATGCCAATTCAACATCTCGAACGGAAGTGAATGAACAAACGCCTAAATGGGAATCTTTTTATGGCAACTTATGCGTTGTTCTTTTGCTATTGCCTTGACCAATTGCAATACTCAACTGTGCAACATACAAAACACTGTAAAATGGCTAACAGATCCTTTCTAAAATTGTAACGGCTACTTAGATTGTACATAGTGATAACTTTCTAGGTGATGTTACCAGACATTTTCCCAGTTCAAATAGTACTTACTAAAAGTGCACGCTAAGGCGGGGTTTTGGGAAACTGAACTCGCAAAAATAGAAAAATTGCAAAAACAGCTGTATGAAACATTATGGTTTATCATCCGTTCGGTTTCAAATTCATTTCCAAATTATTTATTAGAATTTCTTTGATGTTTTTTGCAAAATGTATATGTGAAATTGTGTATGTATGTATGTATGTATGTATGAATGTATGTACGTATGTATGTATGTATGTATGTATGTATGTATGTATGTATGTATGTATGTATGTATGTATGTATGTATGGATGTATGTATGTATGTATGTATGTATGAATGTATGTATGTATGAATGTATGTATATGTGTGGGTATGTATACACATATGTATTCATGCATGTTTGAATGTATGTATATGTGTATGTGTAGGTATGTATTTGCGTATGCATGTCCTTATGTATGTATATAATTAATAATAATGCATGTATATATTATGTATGCTTATATGCAAGACCAAGTTTACCTCTCGCTGCGCTGTTAAGTAAAATTTACGTATTCTTCACTAGTGCCCTGTTACGCGATAAATTCTCATAAATTCAAGTAAGTTTCATAGTCTTCACTTCAAGAGGAGAAGACGGGTTAAGGTGGCTTCCACTAAGAGGCTTACAGGCTTAACTATAAAGGAAACGGCTTCAACTATGGGGGCGGCGGCAGCTTGAGTATAGAGGATGGCTATGGCTATGGCGAAGTCTATTAAGAAAACTGGTAAAAACAAATCTATGTCTTATTAAACTTAAAATAAAAGTAGCAAATATTACATGCTGGTTTGTATGTATTTGAATACAAACATGTACATATGTATGTAAGTAAGTGATCCACATACATTCTCACTAATTCAAGTAAGGTTTACCAAGCCGCAGTTTTTGGTTGTTTATTTGATGGTCTTTAACTGGGTGAAGAATACAATCTAAAATATTATGCCCAGAATTTGTCGCATGCAAAGCCGGGGAATGCTCGCTGGTATATGCATATATATATATTTTCATATATTATTATTTTCTGTCAATATGTAAACATGTTTCTTTGGCTGAGTTTTTGAACACAATCCGGCGTGTAAGTTAAAAAAATAGTCTGGAGTTCGGCTTGGACTCATCTTTAACAAAAGTATGTTATTTGCTGCCTATAATCAGTTGAAGAATGCTAATGGTTGGGATATTTATTGAGACAACACACAAGAGTTTGCTTGTAATTTGATGCTTGGTCTATTGTTTATCTTATCAGCACAAACATATCTAAAAGAATGAAAAGAAAATAGGAAAAACTCTTAAAATATTTACGCTCTTAGTTGAAAACAAAATAAATTCAAGTAGGTCTCCTCGGTTCGTCTCGTCTCGTCTCGGCTCGTCCCGTCTCGCCTCGTCTAGTCTTGATGCCGATAATCCGGGCACTTAGCTCCGAGAATGAATACGAGTCCCGGTGTCAACAGCGAATTACAAGATTGCACACGAGAGATAAAAACTGAGTAAGTAGCTCAGTTCTGCATAAAAATGTGATACATATGCATGGGTGTAGCATGGCGTCGACGACTTGAAGTGTTTGTTGATATCTCCTGAGATAGGAGCTGCGATTTGGATGCAGTTTTAAATAACTGTGCCTATCTCATCAGTTGTTAATGCGTACCACAGATACACTTTTTAACCAAATTTGGTAAACCAGATCACTTTATCTGAGATCGTTCGAGAGCTTACTTCATTTAGATTAAATCAAACAAATGTAAATTTCTACATGTGTAGATCACATATTTAGATAAATTAACATCTTACTTTTGGCTATTTACCTATTTGAGTGCATCTTTACCTTTACGTCGGTCTGCGAATTAACCGGGACGCTTACAAATTATCTCTTATTTTTGTTCAAATTTATCACAGCTTTTCTCTTTGTATTGCCTTGTCATGATCAAACCAAATCTCTTGTTGTTTTTTGTAATAACAAACAACAATTACCTTGCAAATAATTAAAATATTGTGCACCAAATCTAAAATAATATAAATTATTTGTCATAATTGGGTGATTGATGTTCAACTCACAGCCCAAACTAGGAAAATGAAACGAGCTACTCGCTCAGACGTGGCTTAGGGATATTCCACCCGCAAGTGTGGAAAATCGCGAAAAACGTTAGTATGAAATATGTTTGTTTACTATTTGAACGGCTTGGCCTTATTTATAAGAACTTAGTGAATACGTGTTTAAGCGAAATTCCACCCATAACTGTGGAAATGCGGAGAAAAATTTACAACTTTTGGGCTTTATTTCCCAAAGATCTTTGCGAAAGTAAATTTGCGATTTGGTATATACAGACATTGAAGTGACACATTTATGTCCTCAAAACTTCATAAAGATCGGACTATGAGCACCGACACCATCCAGGAATAAATTCCTTATGGTGTGGTACGTGGTGTGTTTGTTTTTGTAAGAACGTATAGAAGGAAGCTAAAATGGGAAGAAAAGGGAAGCTCGGCGAAGTGTGGTCGAATGATCTAGACCCTTTTACTTCTTTTATATCTGACCATTTCTTTCAGGCAATGCCTATGAAAGTCACGGAAATAGTCGGATCGAAATACTATTTAATTTAGCTAAAAATAGCTGTTCTTTCTTGTTACAGATTTGCTTATCTTATAATTATATTGTAAATAATCCAAGTAAGTTTCAATTACGACCCCTATTTCCACAACATATTTATAAATTTGAAGCATGTCAAGCTCAGTATTTAATTGATATATATCTAAACATATAAGTCAGATGATAGACCAATGAGCTCGTAGCTCGTAAACAAACAAGGAAAATATGTGTGTGTATTTGAAAGGAATTGGCTACCCAAAAGAATCCTCATATAACCGAGGGCCAGGATACATTCACACAAACAGCCCTCAGTGGTAAGCCGAAGCAGTGGTTGCCCATTGAAATTGAAGGTTTACTTTTCGATTGTTCATATGTGCTATTCTATTGAGACATGCTATTGTCTGTGGGTTGTTTGTAGCAATCTTTCAATCAGTTTCAGAGAAAAAGAACACATAATCTAACAATAACATATTATTATATTTGAGCTCCTTTTTAGTTTTACATTCATATGTACTTCGTTATCAATAGACCAAATCTATCGAGAAGAGCACGAATGTATTATTTCAACAAAACTTAAAATAACAGAAGCACGTCCGTTTAAAAGACAACGGTCGGAAAATTAAGCAGAAAATGCCAAAAGGTTTTGCATAAGTTAAGGAGGAGTCTTAGACTCACTTTTGAAAGCAGACCTCAAAACATATAGATATATAACTTGTGTGGATTTGCACAATATATATACTACTTATATATTATAGAGATAATATAAGAATAAATACTTAACAAGTTACCGATTATCGGACCTACGTTCAAAATTGGTAGCTCATATAAGTTCTGAGATTCTTTGCGTTTATACATACCGACAGACGAACGGACGGATATGGCTAGATCGATTCGGTTATTTGTGCTGATCAAGAATATATGTATGTATATACTTTATGGGGACGGAGATGCTTCCTTCTGCCTGCTGCATACATTTGTACAAAAGCATTTTACCCTTTTTACCCATTCAAATAGGTTCAGGGCATAAAAATGTATACTTTTCGCAATTATGCAATATGAATCGACAGCATGGATCTGGCTAAGTAATTGATATAGGGGTTAGGCGATCGCGAACTGCTGCTCAGTTTGTACTTTACCAACACTGAAACATTGAAAAGGCAACACTGCAAAAAATCAACATGAGACATCAGTCGGTGGTACAGAAAGTCATGCATTCGTAACAATAGTTTGTAGGCCCTTTGTTTACCTCGCCTTGAAAATATTTGTAAACACGTTTTTGGATGTTTTCAATGTTTTCATCGGTTTTGTGCATCGGAGGGTTGGAGGTAGGTATGGCCAACATAGTGAGACGTCATGGAGTTTCACGTGTTGTCACCAGCCACCAACCACCAGGCTTATTAATGGCCAGAAAAATGCCAGCAAGAGTCCAGTAGAATCTGTTGAAACGTGATCCGTTCAAGCCGTACAAAGGGGATTACTGCAGCCAACGGGGGCGATCAGGAAAAAAAGTGTGCCTTTTAACGAGCTCTAATTTGCTGCTGCAGCAATTCGTATACATGTACAGCGTCAGAAAGATATTCCTTGTTTACAACAGTTTTCTCTAGAATACAGATTCTGGCCAAATAATGGCCTACTCAACCGAACTCGAATGCGAGGCACAAAGCCGAGAGGATAAAGCAATTCTACAGATACAACGCACGTTTGCACAAAGACCGCCAAACAAAGTCCTGGCCAAGTCCAATTGAAATGCCTTTTTCAGCAGCGATAAAAATACAAAAAAATAGGCCCTAACGTGATAATCTCTTAAATTCTCCCCCATTGCTGATCTCTCTTTACAAAATTAATAAATAAGATCTTGTTATATGGTACTATTTTATTGTGATTGAATGCTGCTCATTCCCGAATATGCCATAATTGGGGCTCGATTATTGTAAATGTTGCCCAATCTTATGTAAATACAATTTGAAAATATATTATACATAATGTCACCCAGTGAGCAGTTTTCTATTGCTCAACATAGTACAATTTTGTTCTTCAAGAATTGGGTGCAATAAATAATTGTCATTGCAAACATAAATCTTATGTGCGATACATTTCGGTTTCCATTCGCTTATATAGAAAGCACAGTTTCTTTTGTATATATAGTAAATTGTTTTACCAACTATCCTTCTAATTCCATATATCGAATCTTCCAAATGATAATCAGTTGCTAATTGAGTTGTTGTTGTGCCCTCTAAATGATTGCCAAGAAATTTAATCTTTGAAATCTTGCTTTCGAATTTGCAAAGAAATGTTTAAAAATAAACATTTGTAAATAATAAACAATAGTAAATAATGCACTGTGCTGGTACGATCGCAATACGTTCAAAAGGATTTAACATAAAATAAAAAATCTAAAATGGTTTTCATAAGAGGAACAATTATGTTTATTTTTAAAATGTATATATACAAAACTAGTGCACTATTTTTGAATAAAACTGATTTTTATTTCTAGTTTGCCATTTTAAAAACAAATTGGATATTATTTAATATTAAAAAAAATTATTTTAGCCGCGTTCTTATTATGTAAAGAGACACTTAAACGCAGACATGTCTGAGAGATACTTGAAAAATAATACATTTTTAATTAGACATAATAGATGTTATCTTAATAACCTGTCATCGGTAGATGAGCGGTGTACATGTATCGATTCGCAGGCAAGTTAATGGATATAATCTAGACCCAACCGAAAGACAAATTTGGGCGATAATTAGGTTGATAGCCTGTAACATTGTAATAAAAATAATAATAATATTAATAGTCCTAAAAAATATTAAGTAAATACACTGAAACTGTTTATTCTACATTTTCAAGTCAAACGTATTGATGCTCTACTCCCTCATCCGATCACTTTAACCTCTAATTCGGTGGTCAGCGTAGAATCAGTTACACACATACATAAGCGTAAAATATAACAATATACACATGCATATATTGTCTGGTGTATATATTTTTAGGTGCATGTATATAACACAAAACACATAGAAATCGTAATGCCCTTCAATAGGAACACACACACACACACACACTGACAACTCAGAGCTGTCCGAAAATTTCAGTAAACAATGAAAAACCCAAATCAATAAAACTCGGCACCGCAGGGGACATAACTTAGGATTAGGAGCAGAAGAAAAAAAAATAGAAGACCCTTGCACACGTGTTCACAAAGGAAAGTGGCCGACGCATAGGGATGTTTTATTCCAAAAATGCCATCAATTTAGTTAAAATTTGTTTCTTTTTTTCGAACACTAACTATTTTGGTGGCTTAAGGCTTGGTACTTATTGATTATGTCGATTTTGCTTATACAAAATACCCTGTAATAAAGGAACATGAGTAAAAGAATAGGATATATCGCATGCCCGGACATGAGGTGCAATGGATACATATATATATTCCTGATCAGCAACAACAGCCCTAACGGCCCTTGTATGTTCAATCTGTCTGTCTGAATGTACTCAATCAAGCGAGTTTTGACAATAAGGTTTTCGTATACCACATGCGAATCATATTTAAACAGACTTCTTTACTTCTGGAATATTTATATATATTTTATTTTCCAGAATATAAACTTTCGCCGAATTTGATGTATGATTTGTTTGCTGTACACATTTGCGGATTGGAGCTTAGTACAGAGCATCGCCTAGTCGGTCCTTTTTGAGTACATAACTCTTGTCTTATATTGACAAATGGGTTCTAGATAGAAGCCAAGTTTTTCACAAATCGTAGACGTAACAGAAACCCAAAGAATTTTCATTGCCAGCAATGCAATTTGATCACTTTACGCGACCTGCGGCAGCACTTGACAATTAGGATAGTCGGTCGACGGCGACAGATTGAAGTGAAATGTACATTCGTAAATATCACTTTACAAGAACGACAGCCGAGATCTGGTGTCCCGACCGCTGTTATATTTGACAACAGGCGTCTGGGGCTGTGATCTCGAGTGCAGCTCATAACACAAACCTCAGCAACCCCAGGCGAGGGATGTGGCTCCAGTTTCTTAAATTAAGTGCCGCTAAATGGAAAGTGAACACTATTTTGCATCGCATTGGTATTCATTACATATCAGTTTTTTTAGCTCAGCCGTTTCAAGTGCCCACATCTTGAAGGCCTCAGAGCGGAGGTGCAAGTGTTTGCCATGCCCCAATAATCTTTACTAATCAGCAATGAAAGCAATTCCATATGCTAGTTCAATGCACATTAAATACTTGTAAAATACTTGTGCGCCAATAGATGCATGATAAGTGCAGATGGAAATACAAATGAAGTAAAGTCCTATCCCATGTAAATCATATGTAGGATAGCTAACGAGTCTTAAAGTGTTGATTGAATCGAAAACATTATCAACATGATTTTGCTTTTAGGTCGCACACGAGTTACGAGTCTGAAAGTATCTTTGACTGTACTTATCGTTTCGGACACATAGCCCTTAAAAGGTACGTGAGTTGCACCAATTACTCTTTTACCTACGAGTCTTTACTTAAACAGGTAATTTCGACACGTTTGCACGTACAGCCCAGAGTCTGTTAGACGTTTGGGTAGAATAATCAGCAGGACGCCGGCGCCAGTGCATTTTTGATTTAATTTCTTTCCTTTTGTTTGACATTCTTAGAATGGCAGAAATTTTCTTGAATTTTCCTGAATTTTTTAGATCTTGGGTGCGATTTGTCACACTTGTTCGGCAAAGAGTAGCTGACTTACCTGGGCATAAGTCGATCTGTCTGGGCGTATCCAGAAAAAAAAGAGAAGTACGCAGTGGGGTGCAGCCGACTGCGCAAAATTCTGTCCACAATAACGGTTTGATAAAGTCGAAAAGATACTTTGGAAATGTATCTCAAGCAGTGAATTTCAAACTGTATTGCTTTTAGGTTGCGATTCTTGTGGACGCGACTATTTGGAGCGATCTTTAAAGAAGTTCTCGAAGGCAGTTCTCGGATAGATGAATTATATTATATTATAGCCAGTATTTAATCGCTGTAAAAGTTTATATAAATAACTATATAAGGACTCTTGATTTGTCTGCGAGGTATTGCAATTTTGACTTATCTGTTTATGTTGATCTGGAAAACAGAATCAAACCAGTTACAAATAGACATTTTATAAACATTTAAAGCCCAAAAAGGTACAGTGAAAATATGTTTCAAAATAACGTCAGGGAAAAGGTATTTTAATCCGTTTCCGGAAGGCTACTATTACGCTGCATTGGATACGATTTTATTTTCTGTTGAATTGCCCTTTTCTAATGCATTCTCTTATATGTATTTGCTGCGATTGTGTATTGTTGGATTTGGTGGCACTAGGTTGCACACGTGCAAGGGTAGCCGTAAACGCGCAGGTAAAAACACCAAACTCTTAAAAAAGATAAAAGAGGAATTAATGAAACGAACCCTAAAATGACCCAAAACGAATGCAACTCGGTAAAGAAGGGATAACTGCCATCACTTGAATCTTTTACGGAGCGCTCCTCAGGGAGATGGCATGATAGATAGGCGAAATTGAACCCACAGCCAAATGATTATAAAAACGGACAATACTCGAGAGTTCGCGATATAAAGAAACTATAGAAAAAACACTTTTCTGAAAAAGAAGGGAGTGTGCATGCCGAAAACGAAAAAGTGCTCTACTCGATATTGCCCGACTAGCAGGTATCCTGTAGCCAGCAGCCTCCTTCCACACTATGAAGATCTGTACCTTGATCAACTTTTGTGGGAACTATCCAATTCAAATAAAATGCTCAGGACTTTATTACGACGTATAAACATAGATTGTGCTATTTTCGGGAAATTGCTGGAGGAATCTGAGGAGCAAAATATTCGGAGTTTATTGTGCTTTGATAATATTTGACAAGATTTGCTTAAAAACCGAAGTAAGATCTTTATATTGAAACAAGTAAGAGGTTCTAGTCGGTAGCTCCCGACTAGGGAATACCCTGAACCCTCTTTGAGGTGGTAGCGGGGAGGTGACGATATGTATAAAATGAAAGATACTTGACATATATATAATATTCTAGAAGCAACAAATCATGTTTTGTGACTCTAGCTCTTATTATTTACCCAATTTGCTCAAAAAACAGGATGTCGATATCGATTTTATCGATTGCTTGAAAACGGAGTGAGTTATCGATTATCGGAAACAAACTCAATCTGCGCAGGCCCTAGGAGCACCTACATCTAAAATTTCAAGTCTTTAGCTCTTATAGGTTCTGAGATCCTTGCGTTCATACATACGGACGGACAGACAGACGGACATGGCTAGATCGACTCGGCTATTGATGCTGATCAAGAATATATATACTTTATGGGGTCGGAGATGCTTCCTTCTGCCTGTTACATACATTTGCATTTTGCACAAATACAATATACCCTTTTTACCCATTTTTAATGGGTTCAGGGTATAAAAAAGACTATCTTCGTATTTTTATTATTATTAGAAGCCTTTGTATATATATACTCTAAGATGTACCCGCGCGTACGGGCAGGGACATATTGACTGATGGAAACCCCTTTAAGGTTGGGCATGCCGCTTTCTGTATATACATACATATATATTGTATATATATATATGTATATCATTTCTTAATATTAAATAATTTAATTCTATATTAATTGTTTCCAAAATATAAAGTATGAGTATATTGATTATTTGGGTTCGCTAAAACTTAATGAGCCTAAGCCAATGGGCTGTATAGGTGCTGAAATACGTTTTTACCGATTGTCGCTAACTCGGCGTGGAACAATCCAAACAATAATCAAACTTTATTTGCATGTGAGGATGCTTATATTAACTCCTGTATGTACATACATATATACACACAGCCACACAAATTGAGTGTACCCTTCTTCCCCATTTGAAGGATGCTTGGTGTAAAACCGTTAAAAAATAAAAAAAAAAAGTAATGTTTCCGAAGGGGATGCTCAAATAACAATTCGAAGACTCAAAAATAATTTGCCGACAAAATTCCTGTAAATTTGAGCATCGAGAATGCATCACCCGCGTCGTAAATTGTTTACGCACCAACAACAGACAGATCCTAAAAACAACAATGACAAACAAATATATATGTACAGTGTATGCAAACGGTTGGGTTTGCCCAGTACCTGCCACGCCGACATCGCGGCATCTCCTTCCCAAATAGCGCGTTAATTCGTTTTGACTAACCTTCAGAACTCACATTAAGTCCGGAACACCGAAAATACGTTACTTTCTACCTACAGGTTGGGCACGACGAGGAATTGGGATTTCGTGCTGTCTCAATGAAATGACCAACAAGTTGGGTTTTCCAGCACAGAGATTGCCTTTGCGATACGCAAACTATTGTGTTTCTCGTTCCCTGCCATTTTCGGATAGTGTGTCGAATTTTAAAATCCTCAGCACTTAGGGTCGGGTATTTACGGACTTGTTTCGACTTGTCCGTTCGTGTCGGGCAAGGGAGTTTGGAATGTGATTTTGGGATTTCGTGTTTGGCAGGTAACGAGCGAAAGAGACGGGGCAACAAGAAAGCAGTTTTTGTGAAACAACAAATGCCAACCAAAAATCCACTTTAAAAATCTGGGAAATGCACCAACGGAGATTCTCATTCTCTCATCCGATGCGCAACCAACCACCTGCCTCAAGGGCGCATTCTCATTGGCTGACAGCAGAGAGAGAGCATTGCGAGCGCAGCGGCCTCTGAGCGCCGAGATCGTATAAAAGCAGAGCCTCCGGCTGGCGAAAGAGCAGAACAGTTCGAACCAGCAACGTGGCAAGAAGTCCGCCTGTTGCAACAATTTCAACAATTTTGTGTCGCTTACAATGTCTTTCATCATGCGGGAATACAAGTTCGAGACCAGCACGACGATGCAGCGAAAATCAGATCAGCATACAATGGCTATGCTTAGCCTCAAGAAACTTGTCAAACCACTGCTGAGGTTGATCAAGAAGAAGCAGCTCATACGCAAAACCCTCGCCGAAGTGCAATCGCAGAACGAGATCAACTCATCATTGGAGGACATGCGCAAAGACTCAGTTGCCAGCTGTGACAACATGGCAAATGAGCTACTGGAGCAGCGCCTCTTCAACGATCTGCGCGAATGCCCCAACAATGCGGCCATTATCGTCCAGCAAGATGAGCAGCAAAGCGTTGTGCCTGTGCAGCCCGATCAGACTTTCATACCGGTGCACTTTGCGCGCACGACCAGCGGCACCTTCTTCTGGACCTCCGCCGATGGAACATGCCTGCAGCAGCAGGAGCAGCAAATGCGCGAGAGATTCGACCGTTGGGTTCAGGCTTAACCCTTCTCGCCGAGCCGCCAACTTTGATGTCAGCTTTAAGACCAAGTGTCACTTGCTCCAGTCAAGTGTGGGGCATAGTGATCCACTTGGCACGACCGCAATCTCAGGGTGATATTAGCATAGATTGTGTGCTTGTGCACAATCATTTAACACTACTAGCATACATTTGTAAATTATTGTGATTTTATGATAGGGTATCTTTAGTTTTTATAAAAAAATCATTGTCTTCCATGTTTGTTTGTTAGGTAACTTTTAGGCTAAGAATCATTGTCTTCCATGTAAAATATTTAATTTAAGCAAATAAATAATTAGAGCTAGAAGAAAAACTGTTCCTTATTTTTTCGCATAACTTGCATTTATTACACTGATCATTTATTGGATTCGTTATGCTGATGCTATACGAGCCAAATCTTATCAAGCTCTATGGGAAGAAGAGTTGGGCAAAATATTCTGTTTTCCTAGATATTCTCTTACATGTCTGCAAAGCAATCTTCTACGTGCCAAAAATAGAACTTCTTCCAATCCATTTCCTAAAAGCGTTCTATTTGAATTGAGTCTAAGATTGATACGTTCACATAGACGGATACGATTAACTGAATTTAGCTCGTTGTCTATTAATAAGTAATACTTTAACACTTACTTATTGGGTCGTTCGCCTACCTCTTATACAAATTGGCAAACAACTCATAACACGCATTTTAAGCACAGGCTATAAAACATGAATATTTGAAGAATTCAGCGCGTGGTGCCTAAAGCCAGAATATTGTATTGATTGTAGGGTACAGGGGATTTTGTAGTCGAGCACACTCGACTGCAGCGTTCTCACTTGTTAAATATTGTAAATTTTGCATAATAATCAATAATCAACCCATTTATCAAATAATATAATATGTTCTATATATAAATATGCAAGTGCGTGTAGCATAGAAAACAGCATTCCGGATTTGGTATGAGTTGAACCGTAATGAACTTGAACTGATATGCAGAGGGACATATCTGCAGCCCATATTTTAGGGGGTAAAGACTATAAAAACATTCTCTAAAGTTGTCATCCAAAAAGACATGGAAAATACTTTGTAACAGGCTTGGAGATAGGCTGAAATCTGAACACAATGCATTAACCCATAAGCCACAATGGTCTCCACAGTCGTATATTCAAACAACTTGTCATTATCAAATAGCTGCATTTCGAATACTTTTCAGACAGCATATGTTTAACGAGGGTTTTGGGCTACATGCTCCGCTGTCAATCTATTAACCATGAAATGATTAATAAACGCGGAGAGTCCGTAAAGTAAACTCCTCCGCAAGCAAACCATACAAATAAAAGAAATGAAAAGAATATAAATATATTCAACCGAAGTTAGGAGCGGACGAACGAGCCCGACACACGTGCATTTAAAGGAGCCTCGTCTACCTGTAACTCTGAGAAGTGGAATGCGTGAACCCTTAGGAAAAAAAACTTGCCTCAAGCGAAGTGACTGGTGATTGGCTGATCAAACAGACATGAGGGATGATTGTTGAGGCTGACACCATAAATACGCACAGATTCGGTAAGGTGAACATCATATTAAATCCACACTTTGTAAAGTTGAGTCAGCACAATGGTCTATGAATCGCTCCTGAATGCTACGAGCAGTCCATTATATGTTGACGCTAGGAAGCACAGCCTCAGGCCCCTCAGGAGTATCCAAAATGTATTCAAAGTGGCCTGCAAAGCTTTCCAGTGGAAAAAACAAAACAATGCGACTGGCATGGACATCAAGGAGCTCGAACTCATCAAGCCTTAACACCAAGGAATCAACAAAATTGTACCTTTTAAAAGTGTTACAAAACACACTTCTTATAACTTTATAACATTTGAAAGCTTTATGTATTATAATTAAATATTCTTAGACTAACTCAAGCTGGTGTCGCATTATTTTCTGAAAATATGGGGAGCTCGCAACCATGATATTTGAATATGTGTTATAAGGCATGTATATAAATTTGCTTTTTGGTCGATTTGGGTCAAAATTTAGATTTTAACTTTTTTAATGCCAATCGTCCTCATGGAATTTCCGAAAGGAAATTAAATTGACCACCAGGGCCATTCTAATGTCCTTTGGAGAACAGGTAGTCATTATCCTGCTATCTTAGAATATGTAATAAAAATCCTTCAAGAAGCTGAGAAAAAGATATTTTTGTCTGTGCAGATAAAAGGCTGTAGATCGGCCTTATCCTTACCGATCATGATGTCCATTTGCCAACGGATAGTTCTCATCCTCCCAATTCAGTATGTATAATGAAAAGCACGAAAGTCCTTTAGACAGCATACATTCGAAATAATTTATCGTATTGAACTCGTGGGGAGCAAGACTATCGATTGGCATTCAAGGATTTCCAGAAATTCAAAAAATGTCGTCAAAATTTATCTTTGGGGGTTAGTCGCAAAATTGGCCAAGATGCCATTGCCATTTAAAGGACTATCGGGATGTCATTTGGCCAGCAGATTGTTCTCACCCTCTCATTTAAGAATTTACAACCCAAAGGACGAAAGTCCTTCAGACAAAAAAGTTGTAAGGACAAATTTGTTAACAAAAAATAAGCTATAGCTCTACCGTATCCTTGCATATCCTGGCAAGTCATGTGTCCAAATTGTATAAACTAGGACTACCACCTGGACAAATTTCATTAAGCTTGTCCTTGTAGTATGGGAGATATTCAAGGATATGTGTTTCCTGCCCATTTCCAGAAATTTTACTAGTCAAAAATCGATCTTTGAAAATCTGCAAGGATATGGCCGAGTTATGTCCTTTTTTTTAAATGAAATGCATTTATTTATTTTTTGCCTTCTACAATTTAAATGTGTTTTTATATTTTCAGGCTGACAAATTATGTACTACAATGAATTGAAGCACCTTTTCCAGGGTCGGACTTTAATTAAGCCAGATATAGTTTTTTTAGTTTCAATAAGCCAAAATTATAATTTATGCTTGATATGTATAATTTTAAGAGAAATAATTTTAAAAAAATGCATAAAAACCAACATTTTTGTAAATTTAAACATAAATAAATTAATTGTTTCGAATAAAAAAGAGATTCTAGTCGGGAGCTCCCGACTAGGGAATACCCCGCACCCTCTTATTCCAGCACCAAATGCAGCTCGTTTGAATTAATTAAGATAAATTAAACGAGAAAGAAAGGCTATCTTCGGCACTAATAAAGTTTGGTCAAGATATCTTGATAAACAACATTTTTTTCATACAACAACTAAATTTTCGACCGATCATACATTCAAGATCCTACTTTTCGACCGATCGTTCCCATGGCAGCTATATGATATAGTGGTCCGATCCAGCTGGTTTTGACATATGTGCTGCGTGCAGAGGAAAAATGGACTTCTGCACAGTTTCATAAAGATAGCTTTAAAACTGAGAGACTAGTTCGCATAGAAACAGACAGACGGACATGGCTATATCGACTCGGCTGTTGATACTGATCAAGAAAATATATACTTTATGGGGTCGGAGATGCTTCCTTCTGCCTTTCAATGGGTGCAAAGTATAAAAATTCAAAAATCAACGGTTTTTAGGAATCCATTGCATACCCGCCAGGGTCGTCTGTTTGCAAACGCTGGCTGCCCAGATTCTTCTTAAAATCTGCCTAAATACCAGACGAACAGAAATGCCCAAAAGGTCGACAATAAATATTTTTAGCTGCCGAACAAATGTCATTGTATATCCAAATAACCTTTCTTTCTCGTTTTTATTAGTTTTGTTTTATTACCTTAGGTAAACTTAGGAATTATGGAATGATATACCTTTTTGAACTTCTACGATTGCCATGCAATCAAATTAAAAATCAATGGGTTAATTTGAAGTTTTTGATACAATGTGAGCACTATTAAATGGTAGAAAACGTGATGTAACCCAATGCTTTCTTATCTAATTCAGATTTTCATTAATTTAATGCCAATCGATCGAACTGATCCGTACGAGTACAAAATGGTATGCCATTCCAAAATCGGACAGCATTTGGCCGCGATATTCCAAAATATCATCAAAAATGGTTGAATTTACAAACGAATCGTTTTTCGGTAAACAACTATTTTTAAGCCATAGATTTTCAATTTGTTTGAATGCCAATTTATAGTAGGGATCCGTATGAATACTGACGATATTTACCCGAAATATTAAAGAAAAAACTCATCAAAAAAGTTTTGATTTTCGAACGTGTTTTGAAAAAACGTGATGTAACCCATTGATTTTGTTGCTTTTCAACCGGCATATCTCCGAGTTTGATCTAGAAGTGACATACCTCCGTACAATATTAATCCGTTTTGAAACGTCAAAATCTCGCGATGATTAACGGCGGAGCTATGTCGTGTAGAAAAGAGAGACAGCTCGTATATTGATGCTGTTCAAGAATATACATACTTTGTTTGACTTTGTGGAGTCAGGAGAAGAGAAATGCTTTCTGTTACATACATTTGCACAAAACCAATATGCCCAATTCCCCAGTTTAAGAATATTAAAACAACCCGAACATTCCATATCAGAATAACAAATAGAGCCAATACTGCGACTACCTGTTCCTCAGCCCTTGGGTTCAAAACCTGTTCTCACTCAAAAACATGTTGCTGCCAGTGCTTCTTTATTTTTGTTTTCTTTGATCGCTCTTGAGCTGTGCACGAAAATCTCATGTTTCATTAAAGCAGGTAGGGATCATAAATAAGACCATAAGCAAAGCCCTAATGTGCGTACTGCGATCGACTGGTCTAATATTACATTGAACCCCTTTTTCACTAATTTATGTTGCTTATTTATTACTTATTTTTTATGATCATAAAAAATGACATTTCAAAAAAATGCACTTGTTATTCGCGAGGCAAACTTATGCATGTTCTGCGCAATGCCTTCATTAAACTAACGAAAACAATCTCAGATCTTATAAACTAGTTTATTAACAAGTTTGTGGATAATGTATCGAAACAAATTGCACACTTGATTCTCCACATTTTGTAATAGAACTCAATAGAAATGTCTTATAAACTTTATTTATTATCTATATATATAAAAGAGTCTGACCTGACTATATTACGCAAGAGCTATTAGGGTTTGTGTGAAAAACTCAACGTTTTTTTTTTCTAAACAAATTTGGGAGACGGTGGGATGAGATGGATCATAAATAGGAACTCAAACTATTCTGAACGCAACGTCAAAATCGTAAGAAGTCTTCTGATTCTAGCTTGGATTCGGCTGAATACGAAACAGGAGCTCGGAGCTTAAATCGGTTCAGCTCAAAACTGGTTTGCAGCCTTAATCACAAACCGTAAAAATTACAATTATTGCATACCAACAATTATTGGTAACGCACTTAAAAGAATCTAAATTCTCGTTACCAAAAATGGCAGAACATGACATTGCTGAAAATAGTAAAGCAAAAAGTATCTAATTATTGTATTGAAAAGAAAATTTGAAAGGTTTGGTTCCCACGTCGAAGGTGCTGCCAGGATAATTGCCATGAAAGGCAAAGGCATGGGTTTCCCACGCTTCAGGCAGCATTTGATTCGGAGCTAGCTGCCAGGACACCAACCTGTTAGTGTTGTGCATCTCACAAGACTCCTTAAACGTGAGAAATTTGGAATCCACCACCTGCCAAGTTTCGGCATCTGTGATTGGCTGAGATGCTGCTGCAGCAACTCTCAGAGCCAGTCTCTCAGTCAGGGTTGAGGGAGTGTATAAATAGGGTAGGCACGCTAGAGAGAGCATCAGATACAGTTTGACTCCCGCACCGGCAGCATCAATATTTACTCAATATTCAACAAGTAGAATGTCGAAGATATCAGCTAAAAATAACAAACAGTTCATCAGCAATAACAAGAAGAAGTTCACGATGTACTCCTACAAATCGAAAGTGTCACCAACTCGTCGGCTTACAAATATTCTCAAGCCGCTGCTTGGCCACTTATTCAAGCTAAAGGCAAAGCAGCCGAAGCGTAGCTCCTACATCGCTTCAGATGAGAAGGAATCTGAGTTCGACTGGCTAAACAACGATATGGATAATATGTCAAACGAGCACCTCGAAAATCGGCTCATCGAGGAGATCAGGCAATGCGCCAAAGAGGAGGCGATCATTGTGTACAACGAGGACGGATCCGGCGAACTACAAACCTTTGAGCAAGGAGACTACTACGTGCCCGTACACTTTGCACGCACCAATGGCGGCACTTTCTTCTGGACCTCTCTGCAACCCAAGTCGGCGAAGCCCTATGACATCGAGTGGAACTTCCACGATCGCTGGGCACAAGCTTGAAGGACGCACTTAAGCAAATATGGGTTCTAAATTCTTCAAGTCTGGGCATGGCTTCAGTAGGATGGGTAGATAGGCCTGTGGTCTTCAAATCAAAGCTCGAATCAGGTTCGCACTTCGACTTTAAGCTCATCAGCGGGGCAGACGGTAAACTATGGCAGTATATCACTGAAACCAATGTATTGGCTTTGCATTATAAATGATTGTTTATAATGTTTAAGGCGCTAGCAACACATTAAACGTAGCACAGTTGAACGATTCATTCTTTTGCCTATGGTAAAAGTATAGAATTACAACAGGGCGGGGTGTCGACATGTTTGTAAACAAGAGTCAAATGAAATAAAAATAAATAAAAAATTTTAAAAATATGTCTGAGATCTTTTACTTTTTGGATTCTTCATTATTTTTCACTTTCTAGCTTGGTAAACTTATCAATACCAAAAATCGATTTTCATCGACATGAAAGTGTGCCGCATCCATAATTGCGGTTTGCCATATACAATATATGTACATAGTGCATGCATAAAATATATGACGGACTCGCTGTTATTCTATAAGCAAGTTAGAATGGTCTAGTCGGAATTATTATGCCAAAGGTGAAAATTGGCGTCAGAGATTACGTGGATGTGATTTCAGGTTTGAGCTCTTTATGAAAAGATCTTTATGCAAATTCATTTGAGATCTGGTCACTTTTCGCTTGGTTTAATTATATTTTTAAGGAATAGGCTTAAGAACTGCTTCAATATATTACAAATCTCAAGCATAGACTTAATTTTCAATAAACAAATAATTTGTACTTTATAACATTTATTTTTATTTACATTTAATGGAAGACTTGGAAGATGTTGTTACTTGACTTGGTAATTTGATCTACCCTGGTCAAAGTAATACGCTCTATCTTAAAAACAAAAACAACAAATCAGCTATAACTAAAATAACAATAGGTGGTCGTTACATTGTATAAGAACTGACGATGTAAGGCCTTTGCACATGTGTCCTTACAGCTAAATTGCACTTTTCCCATTCACGGTCCTTTTGTAAGCTGCTGTCATTTGCCGAATATCCTGCCTACTGACAGCTAACTGTTTTTAAAGCTGATCACCAACCAAAATCTGATGGGCTGCGCTCAAAGCGCCTTAAAGCTCCATCCCTCATGCTAGGCCTCGGGGATGTCCTTCACAGTTCAGAGTGCATCCAATCGCCATGGCATCATTTCCAATGCTTCCTTCTTAAATGTGCTTTTGGGAGCGTGCCTGGAGCCATGCTGCCGTTGTAGGTTGTCGCTCAGAACTGACTGCCTTGCCAGAAGGGCACACAATTTATATGCGGACCGCGACGGCCGTGACCGACCTGCCCCCTGTATGCACCATAAAAGCAGATAGGAAGTATACAAAACAAACGAATACATAATGTAGGTACATAAATATGTTAAACGGGTATTGTTATCTGAAACGACTGCACACATATGTACAGTCACAGATGCATATACAGAAGAATGAACCCATATGAGCAGCAGCCCGGCGCAAGTCGAGGCAGGGTCACTGAAATCGTGGCTACCTAACAACATTCATATGTATAGGTATGTACATATAGTATACATAGAAGTTATGTATGTGTGTACGCATGCATGCTCTTATCATAAGACCCTTGACCCACGATTGTGTTTATCGCCTTTTCCTTTCTATTGCTGACTGTAGTCACTGTACCCTTGCTTAGGCTATTCAATTTTTATCACTTAGTGTGTAACGCATAGAAAAAGACCTTCCTGATTCACCATATCCGCCCGCTTTACACTCCTATCTAGATAAATATAGCTATTTATATATATATAGCTCATAGAATAGAAAGTTGAAGTTCAGAAAACAAATTTTGTATGGTAAAATTTCCATCCTCTATATCTGTAAGGGTGTTTAATCTTCGGCCTGCGGAAAATTGAACATTTATCTTTGAACAGAATTTATTGGTTTTGCTTCGTCGTTCGCCTCTTCGTCTGCTCGCATGAATGCACTTGATGCACTTCATATTGAAGTTACAGAGTCTGAACTTGGAATATATATTCCGACACAGTGTCGAGATGTTTTGGCAATACACACAGTTTCGTATCTTGCATTTATCTCTAGACGCCAATGTTGTCTGGTAGCCTACTCAAGTCTCTCTCGAATTGTCGAGGGAATCAATAACCCAATGGGGAAAGATTTTACTTAAATGCTAATTCAAAATTGCTAAATCAGTTTAAGGTTCTTATTGTCGAAACAGAATACCTATTATTATTAATATTAAAAGCACATAAAAATATTATAAGCTATCAACCTGTCGAGCACATTACAAAAATAGGATTATGTTTAAGTATATTTATTGTAAAAATGTTTATTAGCTAGTTTGTTCGGTTTTCTCACAGTACATCAAAATGATGCATTTGGTGATAATACCAGTAGCCTCTATATATTGAATAATGAATTATTTCTGGTGTAATCAATTATAAAAAAGCGAGCAATGAACAAACAATGAGCCAACTGCGACCAGTGCACAGTGCGAAGGGAGCAATTGCAGTTGTATATTAAGAATTAGAAGCCAAATATGGTAACTAAAGCTGGATCATATGAAATAAGTGGCTTAATAACAATTTACTATTATTGTGTGCAATTTAATTATAGGTGAAAACATTTCAGTTAGTTGTAGTTGTTGTCTTAACACTGACAAAAATTGTCTATCAACTCAAAGCGTCCAATGATTATATAGATGGCGACTTCGAAATGGCTCGAATGAAGAAATATAAATATTGTATTAAAATATTAATGGTTTGTTATGCTGTTATTGATTCTCCGCCTGATTATGAAGATGAATATAACGCGTCGCCGACAAGAGTCAGTGACGCAATGAATGAAAAATTGAAGAGAACCAGATGCGTTCCAAAAAATCTCAACTATGCAGAGAATAAAACGTTTTGGGAAAACGTGCGTCGTTGGCAAAGCGAAGTTGATGAACAGCTCTTAAGTACGAACATATTTACAATTAAAGAGGAATTTGATAACGGCAGGGCAATTAAAATAAACCTATGGAACATTTTCAAAATTCGCAAAGTGGTCATCTGCAATCGAACCAAAATCCTTGATGAGCAAGCAACCACGAGAGCTCCATCCACAATCGAGACCAGCACGGCCCTGACGACTACGGAAAACCCAGGTGACCAGGAAAAAAGCTGTGATGAGCGCCAGGAAATCGGCATTTGGATGAACGAGCAGATGCAAATGGAAGACCGGCTGGGAAATTTGATCAAAATGCTACCAAATATTTTATCAAAACTGGATTTTCACATCAACCGCAACTGTTGTCCCTATGCCATACTTCGAGACCGAGTTGAAGTTATCAATGATAACGTCGACGCCATAATGCAGCTGAAGGCCTTGGAGGTATATGCACGGGCAAAATCGACTGGTTTCGTCCTCTTGGACATTCGCAATTTGATGATAAGACTGGAATACCTGAATCAAAAAATCATCAAAGGTAACAACTCTGGCGGCAACTGCTGCATCAATTGGGAGCCAGAAGTGAAAGGTGTCCAGTCTAGGTTTCAATTAAAGAAAGATTCCATTCAAAGCTACTCGCCAAACACATCCATTTACAGTCCATTGACTGAGCTTCAAAATAGCTTGGCCCAAACAATTAACCGCCAAGAAGACCGCCTGCTCATAACGGCAGCAATGTATAAAAAAGGCCCGGCTAGCAGGACTTTAAAGGCGCAATGCTGCATTATTAACAATAATAATAATAATAAAAGTTTTCCACTAATGGATGATATACAATTATATGATTTCGCGAATCATTCAAGTAAGGAACTACAACAAAGTGCTGAAAACTTATCTAATACTATTCAAAATACACAAATGCTTATCAACAACGAGCAAACAAAAGCTGATAGCTTGATTTCACTTTGTACTGAAATGTGGATGGAAAAGCAGGAAGCTGATAATCAGAATATAATAATGTATTCTAGGTTAAGCCGATTGCATCAGGATGTCCAGCAAAATTCAGAGAAGTTGAATGCCAAGGCTCCAGAAATCCAGAATACTTATGAAATTGTCGACAAAGGGAATAAAACTCTGGATATCATAAGGGACAAGCTAGATAAAGCGTTAAGCAAACAGATGATGGAAAATAAACATCGTGCTCATGAAACTGAACATGTTATAAATTCGATGAAAGCATTTGATTTGATCAAAGAACATTTGTTTAGTGATTGCTTAGTTATAGTAGGTAAATTGAAGGTCGTGCAAAAACTGAACTTAGACATCGATTCAAATAAATATGCCTTCAAATTCGATACCCTAAGGGCAGACGCCACTCTAAAAGAACTTTATGATAAACTTGACGTTTTCGCTAAATACCTTTCAATGCATATTGCAAATATTGGCTCAGAGTCTAAGGCGCCAAAGGAAAATGGGCAATATAAGCTTCTCAGTTCAATAGGCAAGCAAATTCAGGGCTTAGCGCCCATTGCAAGAGATCACAGCAAAACAGAAGATGACCAATCCCAAAATATATACACAGCTAAAAGTAAATTGAAAGCAAAGTTTGCAGGTCAGCCGGAGCAGGTCGAACTAGCCGATTCTTTAGATGCGAAAATTAAAAAATTTGTTGAAAGAGGTCTTAACGAGCTCGAACTTAAGTTGAATGCATCTAATTCCAGTCCAATTGGGAACCCAGCGCATAGACCCGACATATTTAAGAAATTAGACGACCTGGAAGCAGATTTCGACAACTTGCGGGAACAACGAAACGGCAAGGAACAAGACTTGTTGAACAAAATTGCCGATTTGAAAAGTCGTCTCAAAGAGGTTAATGATAAAATATTTAATGCTGATGCGGCGAATAAAAAATGCCTAGCGGAATGTGATTTTGGAGAATTACCCTCCATTGAAGAGTTACTGTCTAGATTGCACACATTGAAAATATACTTAAGAAAACGTAAACAAGCAACTAAAAGAAGAAGTCCTTAATTACTATTCGTGCATATCCGAACTAATAAAGCAAATAATTATATATTAAGCTATTACCCGGCTTTAGACGGTCCAAGTGTTTTTCATTTATTTGCACCTGTTGGACGATTTATTTATTTCGCATGTTACCTAGCTGAATGGATTTTTTCCTCAGTTCAAATTGCAAATGAAGCTAAGATTTTACTTTGCTTGATTTGTGCACTGCTTATTCAGCAGAGCAATAATTTATAAACAGAACATGTCTTTCCTGAACAACCCATATACTCTGGGTACATTTAAAGTTTTGCCAATATTGGCATATATGTATATCTCAATTTTAAAGCTATCGACTTAGCTTTTCTTTCTTCCCCTAAATATTTTTGACAAATAGAATAAGTACCAATCGTAAAATAAACATTATTGGTTTAAAAAACAACTAATTGTCAATGTATATGGCCAGGGAAGAAGAAGCGAAGAATTATTAAGAAGAAAACCTCAATTATGTACACGCATACTTATACATTTTGTGGACGGAGCGTGTGAGATGTTCATCCATCTGTATCTGCATAAATTTAATAAAAGCCCTTTACATTTTATGTATGTGTAAGTATTCACACATGATCTTTACAGACAATTTACCTAGCACATTCTTATCCACTTTTAGTTTATTTAGTTGTTCCATTTCATGACACTCATTATTTTAAATTTGTTCATACAAACGTTTCAAAACAAGCGCCAAATTTATAACGCGTTTTGCCGTTTTAAAATTTGAACAAGTTGGCAGCCCTGCCTATAAAATCAGCTGTGCGGCCCAACACGTGCATGTGTGTGCTTGGCTGTACAGCTCTTGTGTTGAAAATTCCACAAGCTTAGAACGTAAAAACTAAAACAGCACACAATGCGTCAGAATACACCTCCGCACCGGCCCGACTTCGATTACGCAGATGACGAAATCCTGGAGGAAATCGAACTGGATGGCGATCCGCCGCTTGACGATGAAATCGACGAGCTAGAAATGGAGGAGGTGACGTTGGCGCAGCTGGAAGCCCGCTTGGGCATGAACAACGATTCCGACGACGCCATGGACAATGAGGAAGAGGAGGAGGAGGAGGTGAGGGATCGTGAACGCATTGCTGCCATCAAAGATGAAGCCGTGTTCACGTTCCGCAAGCACACAGCACCTGTCTTTGGCTGCAATCTGCATCCGAAGTTCAATTGGGCAGTGACTGGCAGCGAAGATGACCGCGCCTATGTGTGGGACACCAACAACGGCGAGGTGCTCTTTGAGATAACTGACCATAAGGACACCGTGACTGAAACGCATTTTAGTCATGATGGCAGTTACCTGGCCACGGGCGACATATCCGGCGAGCTGTTGGTGTACAAAGTAAACGAACAGAGCGACGACCGACCGATTCTAAACAAGGTCTGGGAGTACTCCATGTTCGACATGGCCTGGATGTTCTGGCATCGTGCTGCTAATGTACTGCTGGCCGGTGGCGATAGTGGTGAGGTCTACGTTTGGCGTATTCCTAGCGGCGAGTGCAAAATACTACCCGGACACTCCTCGCGCTGCGAAGCTGGTGAGCTAAGTGGCGACGGCAAGAAACTGCTTACAGCCTACACGAATGGCGTAGTAAAGCTGTGGGATCTAAAGACCTGTCAGGTACTCATGGAGGTGAACGAGCAACACCCTCTTGCTTTTGGCGAAATTAGTCATGCTGTCGTCGCCTGTGAGCCGGATTCGCCGTTCTATTTGTGCGCTGAAGGCGGTGGTGAGTAAACATGAACCTGTTAAATTTGTACATAGAAAATTACCAACATATATTCGATTCTTAGGCAAACTACTCTTCTGCACTAACAATGGACCGGTGAATGTTGTCCAGTCAGAGCACGGGATTGAATGCATTGCCTTCGCTCCTTCTTCGGCAGATCTAAAGCTAGTGGCCTGCGGCTCGCTGGACGGGCAGATCTCTATTTGGGACTATTCCAAGTATGCGCTACGCACCATTTGTGAAAGCCCGGTGCCGAATGACGGAATACTTCGGTAAGTCCCTATATATTACATCAACATACTCCATATGCATATGCTATAATGGGTCCAATTTACTGCAGGCTTAAATGGCTGAACGATCATACCGTGCTAACGGCAACCGCGCAGGGAAATCTGAATGCATTCGATGCACGTACAGGCGATCTTAAATTTACACTCACTGGACATTTCTACCATATATATGAATTTGCATATAAATGTCAGGAAAATTTATTGTTGACCGTTTCGGAGGATACCACAGCGAAAATATTTAAAATTCCACCTCTGGGCGAATAGATATTAATATTAAGGGTGCAAATACGATGCTTATTAAATTTACATTAACTTTAAAGATGTATTTTATGTAAATGTGCCTGCAGGTAGCAACAACAGAATCCCAAATAATATTGCTATATATTGCATTGTTCAAGTTTGTCGAACTTAGTACAATAAAGTGTACAGATATGATTAGGCCAAAATGATAACTGGACGCATGTATGTATATACGAATATCTAGCTGCATACACAGAATGCATAAAAAACCAACGATTTAAATAGATGCCAACGAATTGCAAGCTGCACCCTTTGGGTGAATTTTTCTCTCTGGTTTCGGACATGCGTGCACAAACTCTGAGAGGGACTACGAAACTGACGATATGGCTTGCTCAGCTAGTTACACTAGAGAACAGCTTTAGACTTTGCATATGAAATGGTTCAGAGTACGTGCATTGCACACAACTGTAATTATGTACAGGTGGCAATATGTTGTATAGTGTCGTATGCACATATATACAGTTCCTGCCACGCACACACACACACACACATACTATGATAAGCACAACCACACACACACACACGAATCTACCCACACAATTTTATACAATTGTCTGAAATTTTGTTGATTTGTTTTTTGGTGTTTTATTTTATTAAAGCTTTTTATATTTTATTCTCTCAGTGCAGTGTCCGTCGCATTGTGCATTAGGCAAGAATCACTTTCAGTTCCATTCGGGTTTTCTAACCGTGCGCTACGGTTGTCCAACGGACTGAACAAATTTACAAACCTTTATGTTCACATGGGATAAATACGCGCTCGCCGACTGTTCGGTTCCGCAAAAGGGTAACAACTGCTCAAGCACCATTTAACAAGGATGTTGCCACAGTGGAATAATACTTAAATGCATAATATCTACGTAAGGATGTAGACAAGTGAATATATATTCCTATATAGAGCTAAGCGTTGACAGCAATCAAGTTCAGGTATCTAACCCCGTTAAGACGAAATATGACTTTTGACAGCCGTGTTAAGAATCCGGGAGATAAAAATTGTATTAATGAAAATTGCATATGGAAGTAATCCATCATATTTTGGGCATGACTAGGGCGCAAAACTAAAAACCAAAAACACAAAAACCAAACAATAAAAGTCGGAACCACAGTTAATCAACGACAAAAACAACCCACAGTTTGTGTGCACACAAGCAAGTAAATATTTGTATGCAGATGTACATACATACATACGTATGTATGTATATATGTATATGTACATACGTGTACGTCAGGCCGCCGCCGCCGCTGTGTGGCATGCGTGTGTCTCATTGGCGACTCTTACAATTAGATTACCAGACCAACAACAACCGCCATCTATAACATTATAGTTGACAATCAAAATCTCAGGCCACTATAAAACGCAGGCGCTACGATTCGTTTTTCGATGGCATCTCTTCTGTACAGTTGATCTGTATGTTCATTCACGAGCATACATACATACTTACATACATAGCATATGTATGCATGTATGTCGGCACTAAAAGTTCGTTGGGATTACGATCACCGCAAAATTGAATTATCACAGTTTGAAATGTGACATACACGCGCCTAGCGATCTCCACCACAAAAGCGATTTAGTTATGGGCTCCTCCATACACACGTACATACATTCCGTATATTATACAAAATTGATGTGTTTTAGTTGATAACAATACGCTCAAGTGTTTTACAAAGGCCCCACTAACTTTAATATGCACATGAAATGCCCACAAACAAATACTGTATGCATATATAGATATGAATTTCGACTATAAAAAGAAATACCAAGACCATGTGCTCGCAACTTAAACATATTTGTCCTGCTTGAACCGTAAATTGGCCTGGGTATTAACCGATTTAACTGCTTGCTAATTACTGAAAATTTTAAATGTTTTATTCATTTCTAAGATCGATTCGGATTGGTTAGACTGTCTACCGATCAAATGCACAACTTAAGGGTTAAAGGTGCTTCCTTCTACCTGTTGCACACGTTTGCACAAATCCATTATTCCCCTTTAACTTGGGTAAACAAAATGGCATGCTGAACAAATTAGCGCTTAATGCAATTTAAAATCATGCAAACAAGCTAGTTACAGTTTATATTAAGACTTCAAATATTGTTAGCTGTTCTTGCCAATTCAACCAGATAGCAATAGGTAAATAAAAATCAATATGCAATAAAGTGTGGTTAACACTTCATTAACTCTTTAGAGAGTTGATTTTATGTGATAAACATATATACTCGACTAGAAGATACCCAGCACCCATGCTGCCCACTACCATTGCATATTCCTTAAATGTGTATAGAAGGACGCGACACATTATAGAAGAAAGAGCAAAAAAATAATAGAACATGTTTCCAATCTACATAGATAAACGGAATATTGCATAGCCGGAACATATTAATATAGTTTTTTTAATGAGGCTAATAATATTGATAACAAATTAATTAACGAACAACTTGAAACATATTCTACTTATTTGAAGATTAGGACTGCGTGCCTCTATGTCGAAGCTCTCTTTACGACTGATACAGAACTGTGCCATACAATTTTATATACGTCAATGCAAACGCCAACTTCTATTTGATGGAGATCAATTTCTAAATGGTATGAGATTTGAGCATATTCCCTGGCGAATGGTTGTTGGAAAGAATAAGCCGGATTGTCTATCCAATTCAGTGTCATTCATACATAACTCCACATTGCATACATACGTATGTATGTATATATCGTATGCATATTTATATATATATTAGATGCATCATATCGACTAATACAATTTGACAAACTGGTATTTTTATCTGCGTCTTACAAGCTAACAATTCAGGCCAAGTAAAGCACTCAACTGGTCAGTGTGTAACAAAAGTCACAAGACACATACATATGTACATATGTACATACATGCATACAAACATACAGACATAAATACACTCATGCACACATACATACACATATAGATAAGCACTTACATCGATATGATTGTCACGCAGTTTTATGTTGAGCGAAGAGCTTGCGGGGGGCGCCAATAGTTTTGTTATATTTAATATCAACATTGCCAGAGAACTGCGACTCAATGTTGGCAGAGAGGTAAAAATAAAGTCTCTTACACTGAAGCCAAACAGTAAAGGGAGAAACGTGCACACATTTAGCTTTTGGCGGTTAATGTTGTTAAACATATGTATGTATGTATGTTTTTGCGTATATAATTATGTACAGCATACTCATGTCGGTTCTTATACATAAATATATGTATGTATACATCTATACGTGAAAGACATACATATGTACAGACATGTATGTCCATTGCAAATGCGTCAAGCAGCGGCACATAATAAGAAGTTGGAGGGAGAGTTGCTGAAAATAAACTCTGCAGAAATGCGGACGATTCTTGCATCATGCTTGCGTGCGGCAGTTTTTTGGCTAGGAATAAATAAAATGAGAGAGACGCATGCGAAAAAGTGTCTAGGTCTAACAAACTTTTTCATTACAGGTTCTCAGGTAACGGCTAATCTAGGGCGACAGGTAAATCAACGCAAGTCTGTTCAAGATTGTATGGCAAGCCCATAGAAGCACAAGTAAAGAGCAAATGCGTAGTGCACTAAGAGAGCGCAAGAAAGAAAGAGAGAGCGGGAAACTCTAAGCACAGCTGTCGTCGATTTCGCGTCTGGCATAAAGCGGAGGGTACATTAATATTTCAAACTTAGTTTGGACTCGGAGCGTGTAAAGTGTGGTCGATCGGGCAGCCTGGTGCGCGAGTAGAGTGTACCTTAAGTGGCAAACAGGAACAGAAAACAAAACGGGAACAGTTTTGAAAAGAAGCGCAGTAGTTGTCACCGAACGGAACAGATGCTACTCCAAGCACAGCGAACTCTTCACCTCACAACATTTTAGGAGCGACTGACGGAACACGTGTACCCTATGAATAATTAGTGTGCAGCAAATGAGTAGGCCATAAGTGTAAACGCGTACACACACACACACACACATGCGGCATGCACACACTCAAACGAACGTACAATAAGCACATGCAAATAATAAAATAAAAGCATGTGGCCGCAAAGTAAAACACAAAATTGAACTTTTTATACGAGATCCACGCTGGCAGTGAGCGCGCCGGGCGCAGACTGATAAATATAGTTAAGAAAAAAAACAAAAAACAGAAAACAAAAACATGATACATGAGCCTTCTGGAAAATAAACATACATACATATTTAACAATTAAAGAACTCAACCAAAGGACCAATTTATAACCAATTTAAAAAATCAGCACAAACGCGCAACTCTCCAAGTAACTCATATTGTCAATTGACTCTTCATTGCGAAGCGCAAAGGGTAAAAATGACACGAATTCAAGCCAGCGATACGCTGATACCGCGCCAGGTATTCGAGGTGCCAGCGCAGCCGGTGGGCGATAAAAAAGCACGTGCACGCAGCGACTCCTCCGCAGACACATCCAGCCAGGAGTCGGGCGTGAAACTGAAGAAGCAAATTGGACTGCTCGACGGCGTCGCTATCATTGTTGGCGTCATCGTCGGCGCCGGCATTTTCGTCAGCCCCAAAGGTGTGCTCATGTTCTCCGGCTCGATTGGCCAGTCGTTAATCGTCTGGGTGCTATGCGGAGTACTCAGCATGGTTGGCGCCCTATGCTACGCAGAATTAGGTGAGTGTCTCAGCAAACAATTCAATTTTGTTTCCTAATACAAACTTAACTTTAAGCATTAATCCCACAAAGCACATATAAATATGCCCCCACAATTCCAATTCTTATCATATCTGCTAGATGTAAAACGATGTGGAAAATCCGTTTCGGCAGCCGAACCCCAAGATGAGAAGTGGGTTCGAACCGTTAACTGGCCCACCAAATATTTTTCGCGGGCTTTTAGCCCTGAATGTAAACATGCTGATGCTAGCGATTCTCTTACATTTGCGCTGACTAGGTGTACCACATAACATAACTGTGTAACACCTGTAATCAGCATAATGTAGTACACGACCTCGTTTATTTTCGCACAACTTGCCATATCAGCTAAGACTACGATTAAGGCCAATCCAAGCCCCAAATATAGTTCAATACGAATGAAAATATATTTTAAATGGACCATAAACAACATTTCCCGAGTAGAATATGAGATTCCAAATATATTACAATAGTTCTTAACGCAGATCTCGGATATGCTTGGGATTATATTTCGAATATGAATACATGTTGATTTTTAAGACACGTGATTCGCTTGTAATTGAATCTACTAAAAAAGAAGATTGGATCACTTTAGTATGTGCCTTAGAAATAATTGCTTAAACAAGAGCACAAAGGCGTCTTTCTTGTTCTCTCAATTATTTCGGTGCACAGCAATATTTCGCGCGTTTTGAATAATAAACCAGTTTGATTTTGAAAACTTGATGTACCAGACGGTTATTTGAATATTTTATAGCCAACAGAAATGCGTGCAACTTGTGTAAAAAACTTCTGCGTTCGTATACAACCGATGTATAGGGACTCAAATGCATATGTGTCTAGTTTAAAGCACTTTCGCTTTCTTTATATATAGTTCGATAGCCGGCAATTCAATTAATTTAATCGCATCGCAGATAACTGTCGTTTTATTTAACCAACATACTCGATGGACTAAGTCGAATATTATCTGTAAGTGTCACTTCCAATAGACAGTGCAATGACCGTAAATGGTATTTAAAAGAAATAGGGGAAAATACATAATTAAACAAACGCCTCAAAGCCTTCCATTATGTTTGATCAATAGCCGAGGGCAGAAATTAAAACTTGCCTGTTGACTCAATTTAAATATATGTACAACTTCATTATTTTTATTCTCATTCTTTGACGTCCCATAAAGTACATATGTTCTTGATCAGTATTAACTATTCATAATACAGGCAATATGTTGGAATCAGCACACAACCCTTTAAGAAATATCGGTCGATCAATGAGTTTTTGTTGGTTTTAAGCCTTTTCTTCTTTTTAAGATACATTGGCCAAACTCAGCAAGAGTTTTTTCAACTCAGCTAACCTACATGCAAAGCCTTATTAAATCTTCTTACTACTTCTTCTCTTTCCTCGAACTTTTCATAATATATGCAATGAATTTTTCCTTTTAGGAACCATGATACCAAAATCCGGTGGAGATTACGCCTATATCGGTACCGCCTTTGGACCGTTGCCCGCCTTTCTCTATCTTTGGGTGGCGCTGCTCATCCTGGTGCCTACGGGCAACGCCATCACGGCACTCACATTTGCGCAGTATCTGCTGAAGCCGTTTTGGCCTTCGTGCGAGGCACCCATTGGCGCAGTGCAGCTCCTGGCCGCAGCCATGATATGTAAGTGTGCACGAAATGGCGTAAAATGAAAATCTGCATCTAATGCCTGTTCACTTTATCGCAGGTGTCCTGACCGTCATCAACTGCTACAACGTCAAGTGGGTCACTCGTGTGACGGACATATTCACGGGCACCAAGGTGGTCGCCCTGATGGTTATTGTGGGTGCCGGCGTGTGGTACTTGGCGGACGGGAACACGGAGCATTGGGAGCAACCGTTCAGTGGCGGGCTCAAGGAGCCGGGATTTATAGCTCTGGCCTTCTACAGCGGCCTTTTCTCATACTCCGGCTGGAATTATTTGAATTTCGTGACCGAGGAACTGAAAGATCCGTACCGTAATTTGCCGCGCGCCATTTGCATATCCATGCCGGTGGTGACGGTCATTTATATGGTGACAAATGTTGCATACTTTTCGGTGCTCTCCACCGATGAGATTCTTTCATCGGATGCGGTGGCTGTGACCTTCGGAGACAAGATGCTGGGCTTCTTGTCCTGGATCATGCCCTTTGCGGTGGCATGTTCGACATTTGGCTCCCTGAATGGCGCCATCTTCGCGTCCTCTCGCCTGTTCTTCGTCGGAGCCCGCAACGGCCATCTGCCAGCAGCAATTTCCCTAATAAACATCAATTGCCTGACGCCGGTGCCATCGTTAATATTCCTGGTAAATGACTGTGATCTATTCGTCTAGTTAGCCAACATACTAAACACCTTCTGTTTTACAGTGTGTCATTACGTTGATGCTGCTATTCATTAAGGACACGTACGTGCTCATCAACTACGTCAGCTACGTGGAAGCGCTCTTTACTCTCGTCTCGGTGTCTGGTCTGCTGTGGCTACGCTACAAGCAGCCCAAGACGGAGCGACCCATACGCGTCAATCTGTCACTTCCGATCATCTATCTGATTGTTTGTCTGTTTCTGGTGATCGCATCGTGCTCGCAGTCACCCACCGAGGTGGGTGTTGGCACTGTTATCATACTGTCCGGCATTCCGGTCTACTATCTGACAATACACAATCCGGTTCAATGGCTGGCCGACACCTCGCAGACTATAAACATGTGGTGCTCCAAATTCTTTATCTGTATGCCAAATCAGGATAAGTTCGACTAAGTTTGAATAACTCATGGCAATCAGTGCCTTCTTGTAGGAATCAATTATCAGTAGTTCGCATGATAAGCAGTTGGGTAAGATTATTTCTGCCTCTACTTTTATAGCGCACAGCGGGCTTTTCCAAACACCATTTTTTTAGTGTACATATTTACAAAATTATGAAAGTCTTCGAATTAAGCAGGCTGCTGAATCAATAGCATTAGTATGTCTTTATAATATGTAATATTATGTATATTTATATATATCAGTTCCTCAGCATCTAAGCACAATATCCAAAAGACAAACACAAATCCAATACAATAATGCATTACAATTTTCAGATATTATTTTGCATAAAATAAGTACAAATAAGTATATTATTGATAAAATTTTGTACTTGCGTAAGCCGAATTATTTTGTATAGATTTAAATAAAGTATGCTAAATAAAATAACACACGCAGATAATTTAATACTCTTTCAAGCATATGGCCTATCAAAAATATATCTGCGTTACACATTTCACGAAAAGATATACTAACTTGAATATTCAAGCTTATAATATCCTAGACAAATATGATCCAAGCTCAAAACCTTATAATACCCTACACAAATATGAATATCCAAGCTCAAACTCTTATAATACCCTATACAAATGTGAAGATCGAAGCTCAAACCCTTATAATACCCTATTCAAATGAATAGAACGAAGCTCAAACCCTTATAATACCCTATACAAATGTGAAGATCAAAGCTTAAACCCTTATAATACCCTATACCCTAAAAGTTAAAAGCTGTTATCTGCATTAAAGCCCATTAGAAGACGACCAACGAAAAGCAAACGAACCACGAAAGCTCTCGAAAGCTTTTCTGCCGACTGACAACAGTTTAAAAAAATGCGACGAGTGCGAGGAGGAGCGAGCAGCAGATGGCGAGCGACTCGCTGGGATCAGTACATAAGCGGAGCGTGGGCGAAACGGTCGTTCAATAGACCGCCGAACGGGATCAGTAACAGTTGCGCCGCCCGAGTCGGCATTTAAATTGAAATTAGCATGAAATGACCAGAAAGGTGTAATTATTCAGCACAAATTGCCAAAGAATAACAAAAAATAACCAATAATAACAAAAAAAAAAAAGAGCAAAACTAAACAAATTGCCAAAAAAAAAAAAAAAAAAAAAACGGTGGAGAAAGTGTAGTTTTTAGAGCTCGATTTGGATAAACATTGGCAATGGCGCTGGAACAGATCGTAACCTACCTGCTGCTGATCGGCACGGTCTGGTGGAGCACAGCTTACGCATCCACGGAATATAATCGTTATGTGACGCAGATATTCCAGAAGTACGGCAGCGGCAACACCATTAGCTTTGAGGTAAAGCCAAGCAAACCGGGTACTTCATCTAAAACACAGACATTTGAGTAAGCGTCAAAACACGCTCCGCTCCACTCCGTTAGCAACTTTTTGCCGAGGCAAAATAAAATTAGTACCTTTTTTATTTGTTTTTGTTTTTGTTTTTTTTTTTGGTTTTTTAATTTATCAACATGTGTTGCAATTTTGTTGATTAGCGATTTTGGCATTGGCCAAAAGTCGTCGTTCGGCCTTTTTAATGTTTTGCCTCACTGAGACTTAGCTCTAAAACCCTTTCTCAAACAGTTGCAAGGCAGTTGAGGGCAGCATTGATTGGGAATGTGAGCTATACGAACAGCTGAGGGGCATAAGTAGATACTTATCTAGGGCTTTAGTAATCGTAGTATTAGTTATCTTTATACTCGTTCTGAGATACGCAAAACTTTTTATTGTCTGCGGCGTACGACGCACCATTATTTAGTCAGACGCAGCTGATGGGATCTTAGCTTTAACATTGTCATAAATTTAATCAAAATCTTGACGTACTTTTATGTCTCGGGTAGCATTCACGTTGCGATATATCTGCTTGTGTACATATGTATGTACAAGTGTTGATACAGACTCATATATATATACACACATTTGTAAATCAGAGACTGGTGGAGACTGAAGATATCTGATCTGAATTTGGTGGACCAGATCTGCGGCCCCATCGCTGTGTGCTCTTTCTGATTTGATGAAAAGATTGCCACACAAAATACGTGAGATTATCATTATGAGAGCAGCTTTCATCAGAGTAAATCCGACTAAACAATACTATTTACCTATTCTAAAAAACAACAATATAAAAATGCGTTCTTTTCAACTTTGGGGTGAACGGCAGAGGATTTAAAAAGTGGAATATTCTGGAGCTGTGTGTGTTATAGGAGAATCTTACCAAAAAACTCGTACAGCTCGGGCACTAGACATATGCCCAAAAAACTCTAGGCACTCGGTGGACTTATGTTTAAAATTTCAAGACTCTAGCTCTTATAGGTTCGGAGATTGACGTGCTTATAGCTACGGACAAAGAGGTGGACAGACAGACAAATGGACATGGCTTCCTTCTGCCTGTTACATACGTTAGCACAAAACATAATACCCTTTTAGCTATTTTTAATGTTTCGGGGAAGATGGATCAACATTGACCACGTCAAAAATTGTGCAATGAGGCGCTCTATCCATGTCCGTCAATATCGGCATGACATGGTGACTAGAGAATCAAAGTTAAGGTTTACTATTAATGGGTGTGCGTTGTCGGAGAATAATGGAACCCAAACGATTTTGTGCTTGTTTTTAATGGTCAATATAAAAGATAATTATTTTAAAATGATCATTTATAAATGAAATAACCATGGGTATTGATCAATAATGCCACCCCAATACGAAACAATACGCAAATTTATTAAGATATATCGAATAGCCCGACATGCCCCCAGTGAGCGCAGGTAGAATATGTATACAAATTTGATTACTCTAGCTTTAAGACTGTAGAAGACATAGGTTTTCGCGATTTCCCACGCCCGTTCGTTATACACGAGTATATATGCCAAGTTTCAAGTAACTAACAGACGGACGGACCATGCACAAAATATACAATTTACTCATTTCGATTTGTGTACGAGTATTAAGGCAATTACTGAGGATATGAGCATGAAACTTTTTCAATAGAAGAACAGTATCGGTTGTACATTAGCTAGACGTATAGGTATCTGCCTAGCCAAGCAAATGAAGAACCTCCATTAACAGAGATGGAAGAAGTTTGAGACTCTGAGGAGAAGATCAAATGCGGAGCGACACGTGCAAGCTTAGCATAAGTAATTGTATTAAAAGTCTAAAGGACTAGAAGATGATATGGACGAATCAAGTACACGAATTAGGTTTTGTTTTAAGAGAAAAACTTATATTTCGCATGCTCGTAAATGCAAAAATAACTAATGGATGCAATTCAAATAAAAACGGATAACAGAGTATTAACAGAGTATAACACATTGAGATCTAAGAGGTTTGTGTCTACGCTGTTTCCACATGGGATGAAGCACACCTAACTTTGTGACCCTGCCCTTAAACCTAATTAAAGTGATCAAATCGGGGTTTTTTTTGTACATAAATGACAGTCTCTGTCAAATTAGAATATAATTATTAATGAAGTAATGGAATATTCCATATACTTATATCATCATTTCGTTTATCCAAATACTTTTTGATAAACATATACATATGTGTGAGTCCAATAAAAGTGTGGCAACTGCCGTTGACCATATTATATCTATGTACTGTTTATATGACCAGGTGACTATATGTATGCATATGTATATGCTTTATGGCAATGCTAACACCCGTAATAAACTATGCAGCCGAGTCCAATTGGCATTACTCATGCGTAGACGTTGGCGGCGGCGAGACTACGCAATACTTCCATACACTTGAATGCCTGGCTACGTATGCGGCATGCTAACTAAGCGGCCACAAGCTCCAATCTCGATTTGCGGATTAGCGCGTGTCCCGGCGATAATAAGTAGCTGAATTCCATAGCACATGACGAGCTCTTGGCATAGAATTTGTTGAATGAAAGTAAATTCGCGGCGGGTTAACTGGCCCATTAATTTCTGTGCAGTTGCCACAAGCTCTTGGTTTGTTATACCCTGGCTTATAGTGTGAGTAACTGACAGAAGGCTTCCCCGATCCCATTGAGCATATCTATTCTTTGTTAGCACCATGTCGAGCCAGCCAAGTCCGTCTACATGAAAGCGATCGCAGAGACTTTATGAGCTATGTGAAACGTAGAGATCCCCTATAAATGTTTACCCGGAATCGATAAAAATCGATTTTCAGTTTAGATTAACGTAGAAAAGCTTGAGAATTTCGTACTTATTTTTGGTAGATACCTCTAGACACTGATACCTCACCCTGCATAAAGGTGCAGAAGTTCCAACGTGAAGTACTATAGACTGGTATAGAGTATCTCGTAGTCGGGCACTGCCAATTAGAGCACTTTTACTTGTTTTGTTTTGTTTCTGCTTTACTATGAGCGCGTGTTTGTTTTATTTGCAAAGACTGACTTCACATACAAAATAAGTTACCTCTATGGATCGCCGCCCCAACATTTTATTTGGTAATCATTGTCGGCCAGATTCCGTAATTATTCTGCATTGTAAAATGATAAGCGTGTTAGTAGTTAACCAGGCTGTCATCTCTTAACGAACGGAGCACACGCCCATGCCAATAGACAGCCGCTGTCAAGTCAATTAGATGCGCTCCCAGACCCCATCCAATTTCCATCATTAATATGTACGTGGAAACGCACAGGCATGTAAATATAATTGTTTTGCTCGGTGACAAGTAAATCAAGTAATTATTTGTGAGATTCCCGCGCGTCTACGTTTAACACGTGAGCCAGGCGCAAGCGCCGTACTGAGTAAATATTCCATCTGAATAGAATCGGGGCTATTGACAAATTAGCATAAAGCTTAAATGTGCCAAATGTGCTCCAGTGTAAATTAACTTGTTTATTGTACTACTAAAGAGTCTAAGCCGTGTTAAATATGGGGAAGGCATCCTTAACTATGCGTGTGCATTAATGCGGTTTAACAGGTATCGGCAACTATAATAAAAAATGCAATGAAACCGTTTTCCACCAATATTCCACAGTTACGGGTGGAATTTACCCAAACAAAATCTATGCGTGAATACAATAAGAATTTCAGTGCTCTAGCTCTTACTGACAGTCAGTCAGTCAGTCAATCTGTCAGTAAATCAATCAGTCAGTCAATCAGTCGGCCAGTTAGTTAAGTAGCTACTGCAGTTTCGAAAACATTTTCTTACATTTTAAAGCAACTTGGAATTCATTCTAATTTGGTTGTTTAATCGTAGGGACTCGAGCATTTGATGTACAGCTTGGGCCTTGGACACATTGAATTCGACCCCGCGCATACCATAGAAGAGCATCGACCACTGGGCTACAACAGCACCAAGCACAATGCGACCACCGCCAATCCCAATCCTGATGATGCGCTCAGCGATGTACAACTGTCCAGTCAGCAGCTGGAAAAGAACGCCGAACGCATGGGAAGGAACGGAAGCGTTGAGTTTCGCGAAATGCACGACCCCAAGCATCGGCACCCGCGGGAAAGCAGTGGTAAGATTTATGTGTCTTTACTTTGAACCCGGAATTTCAACGCGACACCACAACGTAAATTGACTCTATTTGAACAGCAGATAGGAATATTTGATCAAGATCTAGCTTGGTTGTGATAAACAGCTTTTATAGCCGCACCGTTTAAGTTTGTTTTGCTACCAGTAAAGGGATTAGCGAGATATTTACGTGCCTTTAGCCAGGTTATACGACAACAGGTTCCCCTTAAGTAATGACACATATTCCCAACACAATCGACCAGCGGCTGGCATGTTGCACAATGGAAAAGTGCAGGCTACCCACCCACGACAATGAGCAAACAATACGAGTAAATGGGAACTTAAACGACAATTATAAGCTGACATGTACTTCATGTGGATTATAAACAAACTATTATATTTGCAAGTCGCTCGCTTGTTATGCTACTTATACTGATAGATAAAAAGTAGTATATAGGATTTGTTGAGCCATCCGTCCGAATGAACAACCAAGGTGACATCTAAATGAGCTATAAGTACAGTCAGATCAGCTTCCTCTGAAGAAGCGAACTCAATATATTTCCCTACTCCTAATCAACTGTAACGAAAGATCCATAAGTTATCTTTCGATACTGGAAAGTCTAAAGGATTGGTCAAAAAATGAATAAACAGACATAATAATGGGGAAGAGCTCAAAAACTTGTAAAATTTGTAAGTGTTTTGCAGTAAATGAGATTTTCTCTTGGTAATAATTGCTTGGTGGGGATGGCACAATGTATATATGTGTGTATGTGTATGTGTCTGTTTCGCTGAATATAGAGCATCTGCTAGTCGAACGGCTTTACTGCTGCCCTACAATATTTTAAATAGACTGTCCGCTAAACAAGGTCTGATATTGCTTTCAATTGGCTACTTCAAGTGCAAGGCAAATGCACGTTTAAGGCAGCCTATTTAATCTCGTTGTCATTGTATAATACTTATAATCTGAAATCATGGCTGCCATATAGGGATAAACACATATTCAAGGTGATGATCAAAACCATTTCCCTGCAATTGGCCAAGTCGGCTCTACCACTTCTATAGTGGGACTACGTGCATCGCTTCCTGTTAATGCACCTTAACTGCATATAAATATAATATAAATTATCTGCGAGTATACAAACACAAATGCAGTCTACTTTAAACAAAGAATTTCGTTTATTTAAATACATCTACTTACATATGTATGTTTGTCCGTACGTGCTAATCAAAAGTAATGTCAACAAAGTGTCAGTAAGGCGATCTCCATTGTCACCTGGTAATCAAAAGCCAACAATATGGACGCGGAAATGAAAAACGCACCATAACTGTTAACTTTGCGTGTTTTGACTGGCCACATTTGAGGTTTACCGTTAATTGTGCAGCACAGGGACATAAATGTGCCATTGAGATTCTGCTCACAACTGACCAGGGCTGCAGGCCCAACAAACGTTTTTATTTAATGCTCCGCCTTAAGGTTCCGTTTGTGAACCAGATTTTGCACATCTGTGGTTCGAAACTTGGATCAACCATTTCATACAATTTTCAATGGATCAATTTTGTGGTTGAAAACTTTGCAGAAGGAAACATGACAGGATGAGTTTTGACTGATACTTTATCTAAATAATCCACTTTAATGCTCAAAATTGTAATGCCGCTTTGCAACTGACAAGCTCGCAATGGGTAATGGTGATTGATTATAGCCCAGAATTGAAGCATCTCCTTTTACAGTTTCCCTCGATAGCCCACCATTGCCGGAAGCTGCATGCTTATCGCCAAAGTCGCTGGTCGCGCTTCTTGTGGACCACAATGATCTACACCGAAATAAGCTGTACAGTGATATAGTGAAGACGGAAAATCATAATTTGGAGGAGGAGTACAATAAATTCATCAACAGTGTCCTGATCACGCCCAGCGCATTCATGAAGCTGTGCCCAGCGCTGCTGGCACAGATCGACAATGGAGTATGCATGCAACCGGCAGAGGATCCACGCCATATGAATCTTGACAGAAAAGATCGAGTTTGGTACTGTAAGTGCACTGAGAAAGCCATCAGCCATCTAGCTATAATATAACATTCGATTGTCCCCAGCCTGGATTTACGCCAGCACCTCCATGTTTGTGCTCTCAGGTAAATATCCCATTCCACTCAAATCTCGACAGCGAATAAACAACATATGCCTTTTAAGCATGCGGAGCTTTGGGAATTGTGCTTGTTCCTCTTATGAAGACGGTCGCCTATCAGAATACCTTGAAATTCCTTGTCGCCATAGCCGTGGGCACCCTGGCTGGAGACGCACTCATGCACTTGCTGCCACATGCCCTATTCAAGGAACAGAAGCACGAGCATGCATTGGAAACTGTAAGTTTGACGGGCCAGGACCGAGCCCACAAGCACAGCAACGAGCCGGCAATGTTGTGTGGCGCTGCCTTTCTAGCAGCCGTGTTTATGTACGTGCTGGAAAACGTGATTCCGCTCCTAAAGGGCAAAGCGCATGGTCATGGCCACAGTCATGGTCATGGTCACGCTCACGGTCACAGTCCTAGCGACACGGGCAAGGCACAGGCAACACAAGAGGCGCCGGCACCTCGTGAACTGAACATCATGCTGAACGAGACAAAGGAGGATCAGAAGACGCCAGATCGTCCGCTAACTCCCGTAGCATTTATGGTAATAATTGGGGATGGATTGCACAATCTCACCGATGGTCTGGCAATTGGAGCTGCCTTTGGCAGCGATCCCGTCACGGGCTTTGCCACTGCCATTGCCGTGTTGTGCCACGAATTACCACACGAACTGGGTGACTTTGCGCTACTGCTACAATCCGGTATCTCCCTGCGTCGCGCCATTTATATGAATATTATCAGCTCGGTGCTGAGCTTTGTGGGAATGGCTACTGGTCTGCTACTTATTGGATTCGGTGATGGCATGACGAAGTGGGTCTATGCGGCTACTGCGGGCTCGTTTTTATACATTGCATTCGCTGATTTGGTACCAACGATGAGCGTGGCTCACAATCCAGACCTTGCTCGCGACCCAAAGGCCATAGTCATTCAAATACTGGGTATACTTTTGGGAGGTGCTATAATGTTAATCATTGCCGTAAAAGAGCACGATCTAGAGGGTTTATTCAAAAGCATTGACGTGCTTTGAGAATCTCACTTATACCGATTCAAAACTATTAATTAATAGCATCATCATTTTTAATGAGAGCTTGTAAATTGTTATTAGCTTAAAAATCTTCTCTTGTACAGTCAAACATACCAAAAATTATATGAATTATGTATTGTTGGAAACAAAATTAGTTTATGTCTGTGTATACCATGTGAGCTTGTTTCATTGTCTATGTTTTAATATACAATTATGATCTAGATGATCACTGAAGGAAGCAGAGCAGAAGGCAATCATTGCGATAAATTTGTGCCAATGTGCCTATTAATAGGCATTTTGTATATAGCAAAGAGAGATCTTTAACGAATTTGTAACTTTACAAATAAACAAATGTATATTTATTTTTTTGTAACAATCTTTAATATAAATGGTTAAAATTACTAGAATAAAGCTTTAAATATTAAAGAACCTCATGTTGATTCCCATTTATATTTACGATAATTGCATTTGTCGTTGCTCCTCAAACGGTTCATTAGGCATACGAGCGGAATTCTACAAAGTACCAATCAATTGGATCAATAAAAAACAAATGTTCCTTCGAAAAAGATAACGTTGTTTCGATTGATATAGGTATATATATACTCACCAATTTCTGGGCGCGTTGTTCCAGCAAGCCGTAAGCTACGTGATTCAGAGCAAAGCCGATGGGCAAGGCCACGCCTTGTATGCGATAAAATGCACTTGATGGACCTTCATTGGCCAACTTGTGTGCCGCTGAAACAGTGCACTTGCCCAGGAAACGGGTGGATGCTACCATGGGTCCGCGCGAAATATCAATATGTTCGCCCAGGCGATAAAGCGTAACGCGGCTCTGATTTTGTTGCGCAATACTGGGCAATTGCTCGCTCTTGTAGCGTGAATCCTTAAACATTTCCTTCGCCAATTCATGATCCACTTCCAAACGCTCGATGCGCAAATCCTGTGCTGATAACTTAACCATTTCTGACGAAATGGCCCGCATCTCAGCTTTGGTCGGCACCCAGTTTTGTACACCAAGCACGATGTCATGCACAAAACTTCCCGATTTAACTACAAACAAACTTAGAGTCATAGATTGTTAAACCAGATCCAGAATTGAATCTCACTGTTTGGCCCTGGAAAGCTGTGCAACTGTAGGTTCGCTTCCTGCCTAAAGGCACGCTGCAAAGCAGCGCCTAGCATGAAGCTGCAGGTCCGCCAGAAAGCCCTTTAATGTTAAAAAGTATATGATTAGTGCCGTACGCCAAGGAGCTCGTCCTTCTCACCTACTTGTTGACCACGTGTGGCTCGGAGACATTAAAGTTAAGCAGTTGCAATGTGCAGGACTCTTGCAGGGGTCTGTGCATATCCCACGGAACACTGCCATCTATTAAGGCCAGCGCAGACCGTTTGCAGTGGCCCTCGCTTAAATGCTGCGCGCAATTGTACGGCGTTGAGATGTTGTTGTTCATTACCAGCGTCACGTCCTCGGGTAGCCCCAAATAACGTACTTCGATCTTCTCAATGCGGCCAACCGCGTCCCTCTGACGCCGCTGCTCTTGGTTAAATAGTTCATTGCGTTGTCCGACCGAGGCGCTGGCGGAAAAGCTTGCTTAAATTGGAATTATGAAACAATAATTCAGTACAAATATTTATCACGGAAAAACAAGAAAAGGCGAACATCTTTGCAAATAGTTAGCATATATACAAACAGACGGACTTGGTTAAATCGACTCGAGTATTGGTACTGATCCAAATAACACATTTAATGCCCAATTATAATAGTCTTCACAAAAGTACATAAGCAGCCGGCATTATATAAAGGGTCTGAATGCGGCATTTAATAAGATTCTGTTAATGGTCACTTACCATTGCTTCGGTATTGCTGTATTTGTGTAAAGGCGCCCAAAGATTTCTTTAGCATTTTCGTTGCCGCAGCCATTGCAGTTTATTCACAAATAATATGTTTCTTTTTCCACACAAATAATCAAAAAGTAAACAGCTGATTAGGAAGGGAATGGAGCAAGCATGTGTAGTACATAAATACTGTTACTTGGTATTATTAATGCTGCAAGTCACAGTCGTGACATAAGTAGCAGGAGCAGTTACAAAATCAATTTTTATAATTAATAAGCTACATATTAGTCTGAAATATACATAATTAATAAAATAAAATAAAATATTAAAATAAAATATTATAAGTACAACATATTTATTACATTATTTTACATTGTACTTATGGGAAGTAGTCATTCAAGTCTGCTAACAATTGTCTCAGGGCTGCAACAAACCGATAAGTCGCCGCGTAGAGCTCGATAAACAAGCAACTCGATAAATAAATAGCAACTTCTCGATAAACAATATCAACAATCTTGCTTGTCATTTGCACTGTCATTCCGCTTCGAGATTTTAAAGAAATAAAATAATAATTCAATATGAATTTGGCTCAAGATTTGCCCCGTGCTGGCTTCAATTTTGAGAATTGCCGGCGGTAAGAATTAGTATTTGTGATAATAGCATTACCTTCACGTACATTTGTATAATTTCAGTAATGCTGCCCTCTTGCAGGGAGGCTTCAAGCCGCCTACAACAACGAAAACGGGCACCACAATTGTGGGTATCATTTTCAAGGATGGTGTTGTATTGGGTGCAGACACCCGTGCCACTGAGGGACCCATTGTATCAGACAAAAACTGCGCAAAGATCCATTATCTGGCTAAAAACATTTAGTGAGTAGAGCGTATTTTTTGTGTACATACATGATAACTTATCTGAACAATCGCTCGCCACAGCTGCTGTGGTGCCGGCACTGCCGCCGATACCGAAATGACCACGGATTTGATTTCGTCTCAGCTGGAGCTGCACCGGCTCAACACGGAACGACAGGTGCCCGTGGTGTGCGCCAACAATATACTGAAGCAAATGCTATTCCGGTACCAGGGCCACATTAGTGCTGCTCTGGTCCTGGGTGGTGTCGATAAATACGGGCCGCACATATATTCTATTCACCCCCACGGTAGCGCCGACAAATTGCCCTACGCCACCATGGGCTCGGGCTCCTTAGCAGCTATGGCCGTCTTTGAGAGTCGCTGGAGACCCGATTTAACTGAGGAGGAGGCCAAGTTGCTTGTGCGTGATGCTATTGCTTCTGGTGTCTTCAATGATCTTGGGTCAGGTTCAAACATCGATTTATGCGTAATACGCAAGGATAGCACCGAGTATTTGCGCAACTATGAGCTGGCCAACAAGAAGGGCGTGCGCCAGCTGAACTACAAGTTTAAGAAAGGCTCCACGGCCACACTGCACACGACAATCAAAGATTTGCAGATCACTGAGCGTGTCCAGGTCGTGCCAATGGAGGTATCTTAAGGCATGCGGCTTAGGGTAAAGTGATAACAAACATGTAATTTTGGTTTGATGCGGTTCAATGAACAATAAAGCACTTCATATAAACTTATCTCTGTGTGCTTTTTTTTTAAGAAAACCCAAGAAAAAAGTAATGTGTAAAATTCGTTAACATTTTAGTTATTACTCTAGAGTAGCGGTAAACATAGGTAAAATAGCGCAAAAGGTCAACGCTGCTTTGGTTGGTACAATTGAAACTTAGTAGTATTTACTATCTAGCCATCATGTGATCCATGTCTTTAATATTGCCATAGATTTAAATTTACAAGTACTTCAGCTAATATCACATCATCAGAGGGTCAATCCCTACCTACTAAAGGCACGCTGGGGTTGCTTACTAAACCACTAAATGTTTGGCACCAAGAATTCACTTGATTTGTTAAACCGTATTATTGCCTTACGCTACACTCTTAAATATCTACGTTGCGTCCGATCCGAAGATGCGCCAATGACAGCAGTCCGATGGCCAAAATAGCGAATCCATGGGGGGACACTAATGTGGCGCCATTCATTGTCGGTTCCAGCATATGAGACACTGTCAGGCTGGAAAGCGCCAGATTAGTTGTAATTCGCGGTGACTGTGAGCTTATCAGGGATGAGATTTTCTCCGCTTCAGCCTCGCAAACCTTCAGCTGTAGAAGAGTGGGCCGACCACGGGGCACGAGCGCCACAAAGATGCCCACCTCCATGGTGAGAAAGCCGGTCAACTGGCAATCGTTCACCTGAACCAGGTGATCTAGCTCCTGCAATACGCCCCGCAATGTCAGCAAAGAGCTTTGCTGACCCCGAAGTCCATAGTAAGATCTGTCGAGTTGCTTGCGCGAATATATGATTCTAAAGGCAGCGCCTCCACAGATGGGGCAGCAGGCACCCGGTGGCACAATGTTATGACAGTGCTTCGAGACAGGGCTCGGACATTGGACAGTTCTACAGCGACGCCCCATATCGCTGACCAACAGCCCAACTTCGCGACATCGGCCCATATAATCAACATGCACAAATTCGGATAATGCGGCGGATCTACTGCGATAGGTTACCCCGTTGATGCCACAGACCGGGTTCAACTCATTGCCGGTGTCGTGCTCCGGCCGACAGGGGCCCCAATAGGCTAACTGCGAGTTGGTCTGCAACAGGGAGCAGGCATTCGGGTGAGTCTTGCCCTCAGTATCGCATAGCTCCTCTGTGTACTGAGTGCCGCAGCTGGAGGAGGATACATTCACTGCAAAATGTAGCGAACGGGATTAAAGTCGTTTAACCTATTGCAATTGAATGGTTGGCTTACTTACCGCAAATGTACTGTGGACATGGTCTTTGCATGCTAGACAGACAAATTTGGCGCCTCTCCAGGCACTGGGTGCCGGATGGGCAGCTAGGTACACCACCACCTGTGGCCCCCTGACAGGCGTTACGGGCATTACAGGCACCATACACGAAGCTGTTCTCCATCAAGCCCAAGCACTTGGCGACACAAGCAGAGGGGTAGGTGTTGCCATTGACCCCACATACAGGCACGTAGTGGGCGGGGCAATTGCATGGCAGGCTCGTATAGCCAGCATCCACATAGCCTGGCAGACGACACTGCTGCTTGGTGCAGGTTATCTCCCCGGCAAAACAACTGCACAGATTGCACTCCAGATGAAAGGATGAGCCGTGAGAAAAACTGCGCCCGCCCGGGAGCACACAATTTGAGTGGATGTAGCTAGGAAGTGGCTGACACTGATCTACATTACCACGCATTCCACATCGACAGACCACGTGCTCGGCACTCAACTGGGCGCTGGCGAGGCCAGCTTTTGGATTGCGAGTCTTTCCCACACGAACATATGCCCCAAAAGGCACGATTAGCGCAGAGGCTTGTCCCAAGCTGCAGCCCGGTATGCAAGAGTAGCCTTGGCGGCCGTTCCTTTGGAGCACGCATGCCTCACTGGCATTGCACGGCTTAGAGGCGCAAGGTGAATTGATGGCCAATTCTGTGCCTGCTCCTTCATCTGGATCAATGCCTTTTAAGTACGCGCTCAGCGAGAGACAAGGCGTAGGCTCTTCGTCCTCCGCTGTTGGCGGCTGCAGCCGATCACAGATCGCCTGTGGTCGCTGCGGCTGCCTGGTCCAGTCCAAGCACTCGTCCAGCAGTTCAGTGCAATCCTCTCTACAAATCCCATTATAGAGGCCAACTCGGGTACATGGCTGGAGTTGTAAGGCGCAGACGAGTGCCTGCCACTTGTCAGGGGCACAGCGAGTGGTATTCTTGATGAAAAGCTCCTGACCCAGAACGCGTATAAAGCCACGCTGCTGCAGCATCAACAGATCCTCGCGGGCCGCCGCATCATGTGCGGTCGAGCAGCTGCGAAAGAGCTGTGTCGGACGATTATTGAAGTTTGTGCAGAAGCTGAGGCCATGACATCCAAGCTCACAGGGCGCATCCACGCTCTCAATGCAGCGCCTTAGATCCAGCTCTGCGGGCTGCTCCAAGCACTCGGTATCAAAGCTGACGCGTGTCTCCCACCAGTCGTTGGTAAAGATTTGTGTGCACAGACGGCGGCACTTGTGGCTGTTGGCCTGCTCACAGCACTGGCGCTTGGCGGCATCGATGCCCAGTTTATTGGGCTCCTCGGCTCCGTTTGACGACAGCTCGGGCCGCCGCTGTGAGTGTGCACCTGCAGGCACATACAGTTTCCGTGTCGCCGTCAGAAAGCACTGCCAAAAGGGCAGATGGGGCAACGGCATGCCACAGCCTGCCTCAAGACGCGCAAAGATAACATCACTGCGCTCCTTTTGTTGATGCAACTTTGAGGCTTGCAGCACCTTAGTGCACGTATGGTGACATTTCTCCTCTCGACTGTACTCGCAGCATGGCAAATCTGGTGAAGATTATTCGAACTGATCATATTTAATAAATATATATTGGTGCATCTTGGCATCTTACATTTCTCAACGTCCAGCGGAGGTGTCATATCCGTGTGGTTGTGTATGCATTGCAGCACATCCGCATTCCGTTCCCCACATGTCTCATCCACCAGCTTTCCATCGCCGTTGCTGGCTCCAGTTTCATTTGGGGGCTCAAACACTTCCCGGCAGGCCTATGAAAAAAAAATTAAAATTGATTGAACAATTAATTGGAATTTTCTAACATTAAATGGAATATTTCGGATCGAAGATAAGTTTATTTCCATTATTTTTACTTCAAAAAAATCATTCCTTCTTGTATCTGACGTTAATGGCAGCTCGATTTCCTGGTCACAATATATGACAGGAATGCTATTCGTTTCTAATTATATTCGGATAAGTTCAGGCTGATCTTCTTCTTTCTTTAATATATTCAGGTAAGTTAATGCTGATTTAAATGGAATCTAAAGAAATTATTTGCATTTTATTGTATGTGGCTTACCTGGAGGCACTCCGAGGTGCGCGCCTGTCCGCAGCAACTGTCTGCCGCTTCCTGGTGCTCGAAGCAGTCGTAGAGCATTTGCTCATCGCTGCGCCGGCAGACTTCAGTCACCTCCTGGCTGGCAGCTGCAGTTGCGCAGGAATTCTTGCACTTTGGCAAAACTGCCAGTTGACAGCATCGACGACCGGACCAGGATTTACCCCTGTCAACCGCTATAAATCAAAATTAGAAAACTTCCTATGTACTCGGTTAATCACATTTACCTTCAAGGGTGCGATTTACACAGCTCCAAAACTCTAGTTGATGCAGCTGGCAATACTTTCGCAGTTCTGTGCGAGGCTCCTCGCGTCCATTGCCAAAGTCCAACTGGACCAACGATAGCTGCAAGTAGGAGACAAGTAAAGATCCTTTTCATCTATATTTTTAATTTGAAGTACTAATTAACTATTTATATTGTACACGTATTCTGAACAATCTTGCAAAAGGAGGAGTTTATTTCAAATAGGTTGCTTAAGTTAACCAAATGTTGCATTCTTATAAAACTGATCGCTTTTAAGTTGCGATTGGGTTTCAGTAAATTTGGCAGTATTTAGTTGCAGCATGGCACATTCACCACCTCCGGGCTGTCTCACAAGTTGTAGTCCCTTTTTGCCCTGCAGTCGGTTTGGAGGTTCCATTGTCTGTTCGTAGCACGTGTATTATGTTACATTCGAGATGTAGCTCGTTTCTGAGGGCAGGCTGCGGGACAACCCGCTGGATCATAAATAAGGCAAGCAACAAATTTTTCGGCTCGCTTATCTGCCGCAGTAATCTGAGTCCACCGATGTCTATTAAAGATCTTATACTCCTCTCTTTCTGGCTTGTCTTCGCACCAAACAGAATCTACATGCATACACACGCACCCATTGGCCAACTTCCTTTACAACCTTGTTGCTCTGCGGAATGAATGTCATGGCCTGTTACACATAGACGCGCTCCCACATACATACACATACACACTCTACCCACATGCCGAGAGACACGCTTGCAATATTACACAGGAAAAAATTGTTGACTAAATTGTAGAAAATTTCCATAAATTTTATCCTTTTTTGAATGTTATGTCTTCATTTAAAATCGGTCCATTTCTTGAGAAAGTATTTAATCTGTAATCATTCGAATTTTAAAATATTTAACAAAACAAAAATTGGAAAAAAACCTTTTATAAGTTATAAAATGTTCATAGTTGTATATTGTATATGTATATTTCGCCAATACTTTCGAAAATTTTGAAAATGTTCTAAAATTTGAAAAGTAGTACTTGTTTTTTTGAGTGTACAGGTCCAGCGTTTCGTGCTCACTTGTGCTACATGTTTTTAAGTTGTTTCAGCCATCAAGATAGGCACACTCTCGGAGCAATTATTGTTTGGCCACGCCTGCGACAGATGAGACAGATTTTGAGTGTATCGAGCAGAGTATTTTGTCAATAGTTAAATGTGCGGAAATCGCAATTATCGGCCAGCCGGGATCAGGCTCGACTTTTCACACGTTTTTTGGGTATGTGGGATTGGAGAGATGTCTTCAATTTCAATTGGGGTTCCGGTTTCCATTCGATCTGATGCTGTGCTGCGGCTGATGCTGCTGCTGATGCTGCACCCAATACAGTAAACCGGTCCGGGAACGGGTATTATCCTGTGGCTGTAGCTGTCATTTTGTCAGATTCAATTTGAGCAAAGATTTAATGCCTTCATTTGCATTTATAAATGAAAAACACAGCCCATTTTCTGCTGCCACACAAACGAGAAACTGTTGCAGAAACTAATTGGTTTTAGAAATTGTTATGATTACAAAGTTAAATGATGTCGGTGATTTGATTGCGGGTCGGCTAGACAAGGTGCCAGGCGGCATTCAGCAACGGCAACTGAGTATCTATGTGACACACACACACACACACACAGGTTTTTGATACCCTTACCAAGGGCATTATGACTTTGTCGCGAAGAATTATTATGCATATTAGAAGAATTGCAAGCATAACACTTGTCGTAATCGGCCAGATCGGATCTTTAAATCATATGGCAGCTATTGGAATGTTCGCTTTTCAAGATATCTTGACCAAACTCAGCCTTTACCCGATTTACTTTACTTCCAAATCTTTTCGAATCGGTATGCTATATAATTATACGGCTTATATAGACACAGTCTAGAGTATATGATCTTCAACCTGTCGAAGATATCCGTGCTTTTTCTTGTTACTCAAATGCTTAACTTTATGAATGGCATTTAGTGGCAAACAGGTTGGATTGGTCGATTGCTCTTGCTGTCAATTACCTGTTTGTGGTGGATGCTAATTAACAGCGTAATTGGTCGGATTTCAGCTATCTGTGCAGTATTAGCTAGTTAATCGCGCCTCGATTTGACTTTTTTTCGGGACAAGGCAACAAACGAGAAAAAATAAAATAAAACGGCGACAACGGAAGTTGCCGTTGAACAGCGTTGAAAAGTTCTTTTGTATGATGGAAATTACCTGTCATAATAATTTTCTGAACCTACCGCGCGCATTGCATTCTAATAACTTATTTTTACGACAAACTGGCGCTTGGTTTAGTATGCGGCCCGTTGCGATCGATCGTTGGCATTAAATACCAGGAAATGTTCGACACAGTAGTTTTTCGCCTTATCAACAGATCAACAGTCGAACAGTCGAACAGTCGTCGGTCAGTCATGTCCATGTGTGTGTGTGGTGCGTGTGTATGTTTATATCATAACTTATTCTAACTTGGTCTGAAGACTCTCATGTAAAGGCGAGGAAATCGTTGAACCTTTTTTCAATATACATAAACATAAAAATCTTTATGTGCGAGCATCGATCTCGGCTACTTACGTTCTCGCATGCTGTGCGACATGAGCCAAAGACCTGATTGCAACATGTGAAGATATCTGCAAATATAAATATAAATATAAAATAAAAGTCAGTCAGACAAAGTTTGGTGCGAGTGCATATCAAGGCATTTGACGCCAGTCAGACAATTTAACAAGAAAGAACACATGTCTTCGGCACTCCGAAGATTGAATACCCTTCCTATGGGCGCCTTATAAAATAGCCGAAAGGATAGGTAAAGATATCTGGAAACTAGAAGAATTTAATTTCTCACCTATCATTCCTGTGTTATTTAACTCATATGTTAATAGCAAGGTAAAACTTACAAATGCCGACGAACATCAATATGACAGACTTCTACATAAATGATGTCAGAAACAAAAGCAGGAAACATAGTTTTATAGCTGGATGGACTAGGCCTTAGTGAATCCTCTGTTAACGCTGATCAAAAATATAAATAATAAAAAACAGAGTCTTCTTCTGCAACGCGTTACAGACGTCATGCATATATGATAATACCCTTTTCAAGGGCATCAAAACGAATTTAAAGCAAGCCTTAACCGGCTGGTAAAATGCAAAATCCGCTCTCATTAAAAATCCTGTCAAAAAGTGGCCGAGGTACCCGACTATGTTATGTGGCGCAGCTTATGCCACATTTTTGCCATGTGAATCGGACGCAGACATGTTCCCGCCCGGAGACAGACATGCAACATGGTGTCGCGCTGTCGTTTCGCTGGTTGACTTCGATGATCCGTGGGCACAATTAGTTCGATTCACAGCAATTGGCCAGCTTATCTATGCAAATGCTTCTACATGGCTTACATACTTATTACGTATGCACATACATATGTACATATGTACATGTGTAAGTGTCTGACTGATCACTTATTAAGCACTTGCCGCGGCGCGCATCATTTAGAGATTTCTCATTGGGTGTTGAACTTTGGCGTTGCAGGCAGGCAGGCAGCGAGCAACGTGCAACATGTGCGCCACATGCCTCATGCCCCTTGTGAGGGGCTGTGACAGTTGGCTGGGGTGGGTTCAAAGAGTTTCGTTGAGTGCGTGAAAAATGTCGTTTTGTCACATGCTTTGTGCCAGGCACTGGGAACTCTACGTCTCGCTAAATATGGGCCCAGCTGCTTAAGTTTCCGAAACATCAAAAGCACTACTCATTAATTAAGTGTGCAATTGCTGTGCTGCGGTGAGCAGGCGGCGCGGGCACAAGTTCGACAATTTTCCCAGTTTTGCCGTCTACCTCCCGTATTTTTGGCATATACCATCGTCTATTTTTCCGTCCGACTGCGACAGTTTTTTTAGTTATGACTAATTTTAGAGCATTTACTTTGAAGTCTTGTGAAATGATTTTTGATTTCCACGCGTTCGTTACGGAATATTGTCGGCATTTAATTTTGATTTCAAATGGAAAATACATTTTCAGCAATTAAAATGTGTGAATCCTTAGCAAGAATGGCTTATGGCTTGTAAGAGCTGTGACAAATTTCCTTTTGATAGGCAATATTTTGTATTTATTTATAAGACGATCATGTTCTAATACCCTATAACAATATGACTAAACTAAAGGGGTATGCTTGTGCACATCCTTAAAAGCATATGCAAATGTGCATTTATATATCGCGTCAAATGAAGAACTTCAAATGCAACAACTCTCGCCGAAATCGACAGTATTGAAAACTCCTTTCTTCAAATATATATATTTGTTAATCAACTGCTTTTTTAAGGGATTTCGTACATACGATAGGACAATCAGAGATTATCAATGTTAATATTGTTTCATCAATAGCTACAATTAGTGCAACAGATTTTTGGTAACTTGTTTGAGCCTTGAAGATTAGCTCTCCCAGCTTTTATAACATGTACCCATTAATTTATACACATAACAGTTATTCAGAGGGAAAACTTTTCTAGTGCTTACAGGGTAGCTCTGAGTCGATCGCTGTCAGCTCATGCACTTTGATTTGTTTTTTTATTTGCCTACGTCGAGTGCTATTTTTATTACAGTTGCAAAGTTGCGCAGTCTTCGCGCGGCGTCTGTCACAGTGTGGCCAATGATCTTAGAGGCTGTCAACATGGGCCGAAGCACCCAGGCAGATGTAGCCTATAAATAAAGGAAACGTCTCAATAGCAGCTAATTTAGCCGAGTTACGGATTTCTTGGTGCGCAAACGTATGTCAAATGCCGCCGCAGTTGATTGGTCGAGCCAAGATTTGCCGCCTCCGGTACAATGCACTACTCGAACAAAGCAAGCGCAGTTATCACTCGGCCACAGTGGGGCCAAATAGACTTGTTTGGGGCGTGGCTGACTTTGAAGCAGGGCCACCGCCGCAGAGGGTGGCAGCTCATCAAACATTCAACATGCACGCATAAATAATAGTTTTATTATTATTGGCTTTATGCGCACATCAAAACAAATAACAATAAAACCGGACAGTCCGCAGGCACTCGGCACATATTAGTATGCAAAGCAGTTCTAATGATTGTCAATGAATTGATAATGCCGACAAATGCATTGGCATGCGAGGCATTAAACCGCAGACGCGGCTCTCATAGAGCTCCCTTTTTGCAACTGCAGGCGACTCGCAGTTAAGCAGCCCCAATGACAAATATGTGCAGACCATAAAATACCATTTCATTGGAAATCTAACAAATTTATCACACACTCCCCATAACTCACATCAACGGACGGCTGGTGTTCATGGACCTGATGGTGTTCGTGTTGGTGTTGGCTTGGTCAGGCCCAGGTCCAGGCCCAGGCTAGGTTGAGCTGCCCCCGGGAAGAGTCTGCTCAAATGTCGAATATGCTGGCGCCAGCAGCCGCAAACAGCCGTTGGTATAGTAGTTTAAATAAGTCTTTAACACAGTTTCAATTTAGATTCATATTCGCATGCAGATACACATATGCATGTGGACAGTGGCGCACGCAGGGATCCGAAGGGGCATCGAGGATGGACTAAACAGGCCGTGCACAGCATAGACTGCTTTTAATTTATTATTTTAATGCATTAAGCTTTCAACGCCCACTTTAAATTGAAACAATTTTTGTTTCAAATAAATCGGAGTGAATACGTAATATTCTGGCCTACATTCGGAAACATTTACGAATTCTTGTTACACATCTGAAATGTTAAGATATTTAATGTTTGCACTTAAAGCATAGTCACTTTAATAAGGTATTTATATATTGGGTCTTGTTTTAGAACATTCCAAACGTTTAATTATAGCTCGAGTACTCTTTTGTTTCAAATGAAAGGAAGTCATAATTATATTGAATTTTATAATTATAAAGAATTTTTGAAGAGTTCACCCCCGAAAACATTTCTCGCATACGCCACTGTTTTTCGATACACACACGCACACATGTGCATGGAAGCTCATCATCAGGCACTTTCAATTAAAACATTTCATTCCCTCTTGAATATTGCCTTTGATTAAGTGACTAAGCGGATGAGAGATCATCACATGTGCGGATTACGTGAAAATATGAGGCAAACATTATGAAAACAGATACTAAAATGTATATGTGTGTGTGTGTATGCCAATCAATATGTTTGTTCGTCTTTGATTAGCTAAATTCGGCGACATTGGGGCAACATTAGCTTCTGACATTGCAACTGTTGAATTGATTATAAACAAATTCAAAAGAGTTGAAACCAGAATTGTGTACAGAGGCTACCGCAACATGAATCAGTTTATGAATAAACAGAGAGCATTGCGAACCGATAAGATGCTGCTTTAGAAGTCACGAGCGGCAAAAAGGTCACCCGTACAGAACTTCTGCTGATAAGCCTACTGTGGACTTACCCCGGGGAGCACTGCTCGCTGCGTTTGGCTCGGAGGCCATCTGTGAGCTGTCTTCTGCTGCGCTGGTATCCATATCGATCCAATCGTAGCCGTCATCCTCGTCCTCCTCGCTTGCATTGCCTGGTTGGTCCTTGCCTCGCCGTAACTGTGGTTGTCGGCTGCCCGTCGAGGTGGCGCTGAGTTTGTTGCGCCGACGTGGATGAAGACCCGTGTGACCGTCCCTGTCGTTGGGGCCCAACTCCTTCTGCTGCTCCAGTTTCAGGGCACTGACACTGAGCGTGGCAAGTGCAATGCCGAACAACAGCCAAGAGGCCCGCATTTTTGTATACTTGCTTTCGAGTTGTGCTCTTATGTTTTCTTTTCTTTAGCTGATAACACTTTGCGGTTGCCCTTAACGTCCTTGTGGTAAGTGCATTTTGCGCACATCAGCTTATCAGCCAGAGGAAACGGATGTCACCGAATAATGTTTACTCGCCAGCTGTGACGAATTGCGTCCATTCGCAAATACAGTTTGTATACGTAATATTTCTGTACAAGGCACCAATATTCCGATTCGTATGCGCATATTCTCTTGGATCCACTCAATGAAAGTGATTTCTGTTTCTAGATAGTGAAAATCGCGTCGATTTCATTAAAAGCGATGCCAACGCATTCGAAAAAAAAAACAAATGTATAAGCTTGTTCGGTTGAGGATTGTAAGATGTCGGACCCGCGCACGCCCTCCCCCAAAACTTATCCCTACCCTCTCACACACTAATTAAGCCAATTGACCTCGCGCGGCCGTTCGCAAGTGTTGAAGAATAAAGTCGGAGCAGAAAGCGACGCGGCTCAATGCGTCGTGGCGTGGCGACATTTTATCAAAAGTGAACAAAATTATTTAAAAGAATATATAGAAATATATATATATTTGTATGAAAACAGAGGCGAAATGTATTCCGCTTTTAGAGAGACTGACAAACTGACATACTTTGCACATGGCATGTACACACGGCTGCGCACTAATGATGAGGCTGGGCCCTACAGGGCTGGCGGCATGCCGCTTTGATGTCCTTCTAATTGCATATTTTACGGCGCAACGCAACCGCCCACTTACTAAACACACACGCACACACACACACACACACGCGCTGGTGTGTCGCATGCAAGTGCATTATATCCTGCTAAAGGGTTCCACTCTCAAAGAGTGTGTAAGTGGTGCTATTTGTTGTAAGCTTTCACACAAAGGCGCCAGGATGACGGCCATGTTTCCCCGACAAAGCTGACATCTCAGAAGTCAAAAGACAAAAGCGAAACTCACAAAAACTAGACAAATATTAACTCATATGCCAGCAGCATGCTGTCTGCTGTGAAATGACAGAGACTCGACGGCTGGATGTGACTGTTCCGGGCGGGCTCTAGCTTTGATTTAGTTATATGCAGCTGGGTAACAAACAATGCACACAAAGGGGCTGTCCCCGCAAATAGCGCCACTTTTCGAAAGTTCACGCGAGGATGCACAACCAAAGCGGGGCACTTCACTGGCGGCTTTTATTGTGCCTTCGAACCCCAACGATGCACTTGATGCACTTGCACTTTGACTTCTGCCCCTACGAGTATTCGCACAGATCCGCTTATCAGAGCAACACATTTCGCATGGTCACATTTCTTACAATTTAATTCCAAATCCTTTAGCAATTGGCTATATTTTTAATTGGAATTTCGCTTTGCCAAGACATTGCCGTATTCCCGGCTATTGTCAGCGTTTCGAACGACGGAGAGCACACAAAACCCGCGAGCGCGCCGGCTGACAGTCGACAACTGAATGAACTGGCTCTTAATCTTCATGTGTGCGCCTCCGCGGCAAGCGCAGAGTAGTAAATAGCCTGTGCACAGTGGTGCGAGCTCGTGCAAGCAGGCTAACAAAATTCGAAACAAGTGCTGGATTGTGAATGGTGGTTGAAACTGCTCGCACAACCTATTATAATGTGAAATTGTTATCCATTTAATTATAATTATATGCTACACTAGCTCATGTTTGCCGGCCTTGCATGTGGCAAGTTTTACGCCTCAAATTCTGGTGGATTTTACGAAAAGAGTGAAATCGTTTTAGATGAATTTTTACAAATATCTTTTAAAATGGTTTTAAGGGCGATCGAAAGGTAAAGCCTTAACTGTTTACCGCCAATTTCCCACAGTTGGGAGTAGCTTTTATGGTTTGGGCTGTGCCTGGATCAGTTAGTAATGACAATCAGTTGTATAAATAGAGATAAATGTATATTTGTAATAACGTACTAACCTGTAAGTTCACACGCACGATAAAAGTCTTGTCATCTATATAATTCCATTACTGAACGAACAGAAAAACAAAAAAATGTGTATTAAAAAAAAAATTTTTAAATTTTTATTTTTTTTAAATTTTTTTTTTTTTTTTTTTTTTTTTTTTTTTTAAAAAAAAAAAAAAAAAATAAAAAAAAAAAATTTTTTTATTTAATAAAAAAAAAAAAAAAAAAAATTTTTTTTTTTTTTTTTTTTTTTTAAAAAAAAAAAAAAAAAAAAAAAAAATTTTTTTTTTTAATTTCCCCTTTTTTCTCAATATCCTCCGCCAAAGCTATAGCCACTAGCTCCTTCATAGCTACTAAGTAGAGCTTTGAAAAAAAACTTCGCCAAAAATATTTTTAGTTTTCCACCAAGTAGGCTGGGTTCAGTCAGGACAAGCAGTTTTATATATAGAAATATTCCTGGAAATATATTTCTTCATTATATATTCAATTGTTAATAAGTCTTAATTTTATTTTATTTGGGTAAAAAACGAAAACTAGTCTATTAGCCCAGCTTGTGCACTTAAAGCGCCATCTCTTGACAGAATCGTTAAAAATAATAAAGCAGTGCAGTTGAGTAGGTTTAAATATTTAGGCTTGTGTATTTGACAACAAACGATGGTTTTTGTCTTGGATAGGCACAAATGAGGACCAAATGGAAGAATATAAGCGGGCGAGAGAGAGGGAAATTTCTCATACTTGAGTTTGTGACAATTTTTTAAATTTCAAACTTTATCGTTTATGCGAACAAAAAACTGTTTTTGCGAAATTTTTTAAAAATTGACATTAGACTAACCATATAAACTTTGCGAAAAACCAAATATTCGTTTCCTTCGTCATTTCATAAATTAAAAACAGACAAAACAATTTACATACAACTTGATTTAAGAGGAACATATACTTTGTGTGCCCATAAAGCATGCCAGAAATAGTTTAGCCATATCTAAATTAATTTCTAAATAAACTCCTACATTAACACTCTTATATTTTATAAATTGTTTTTCTCTCTGCTAAGAAATTGGTTATGGATATTAAAAATGATAAAAATCAACAAACTATGGGTAAGTTCTATTAGAGACGCATTCCCAACTAAATTTGTATACTTGAGATTAATAATAATTCAAGTCCCAAAAGGCCCCAGTTTTTTGTTGGAGCGAAAGCAGCGTATATCTATTGAAGGTCGAGGCGATATGTACATTAAGAATACTCAAACCCAGGTTCGCGAACTGTTTCGGCGCGAGGCTCTAAACGAGCCTTGTCGAAGCTCCTCTTCTAACACCGATAGCCAATTGCTGAAGACCAGTCTGGAGGTGAAGGCGCTCCACAAGAAGATTGAACGTGAAATTGGTAAATTGAAGAATTTCCGTTGTTCTTTCTTAAAGGATGACCAGAGTCCAGTCAACAAGCAAAAGCCGGCACCGTCAAAGGCGAGTGTCAAGCATTTGCATTGGCGACAAAAGCTATTAAAAAAAGGACGCACTTTTGACGAGAGTCCAACGTCATCCAATCGGCAAGAACTGCAAAGCTTGGGATTTTCCTCACCAGACACTGGCGATAGACAACCGTATTTTCGGACCATGTGCGTCGCATCCTCCCCGAAATCGAGTGCAGGCGAGGAGCTCCATTCCAGCCGGGCGGCTGCTGGCGATAATCGTGTGGATCGAAAATCAAATCAACCGGAACAGCAGATCACCCGAATGTGTGGTGGCTGTGTCTATGGAAACTGCGATGACATGTCGCGGCCATGCTCAGTCTATCAGACCGACTACTGTCAGTACAATGGCACCTCCTTTTGTCCCCAATGCACTTCGAACAGTTATAGGACCTGTGATATGCCCGGCCCTGTGCCCGTGCCGTACTCGCCCGATCCGTTATACCAATATCCCATAGGGCCAGTTTACCAGCAGCAAGATTCAATTATGTCCAGCTGTACGTGCTCTAGGCCGAGTTGTTCCAGGCGTAGAACGGACTTAAATACGGATTTATTCTGTCGCAACTGGTGTCCAGATCCTTTATCAAAGCGTGATCGTTCTCCAAAAGCTAAAGATAATTTCCTCTCTAGATCCCCCTCCCCGCGATCGCCAATGCGTCGCGTTGGAAAAGAAAGGGGGAAATCTGAAAGCCCCCGAAAGTACCCAACTCAGAAAGAACAGCGGCCAAATGCAGACAAAGTAATGAAAATGTCTTTTAGAAAACAGCAATCGGAATTATCCGAAGGCACCAAGACGAAGTCAGCCAAGGATAAAATGATCATTAAGGCATACATGGCAGCGCAAAGGCCAGCTGTTGATCGCCAACAGATTGACGAGGAGAAGTTACGCATGCACCGCGAGTATATGGAAATGTACAGAAGGGAGCATGAGAAAACCGCCGGAAAGGATTCCAGCATAAATACGTCAGAGCTCGGCATATCGCCCACCTATACAAAACTGCCTGTACGGGAGAGCAGAAGTGCAAAGCATAGTCGTTCAAATATCATAGATACGGCCACAAGTCATCAGGCGAGGTTTCCGCTTGATCAGTGTAAATGTGAAGATCCTTCGGAAGCAGCACCTTTGGCGAACATGTGCCAGGACACGGTTACGCAAACGGTGGCATCAAACAGCTGCATGCAACAAATGGCAAACTCCTCCAGCGTCGAATATGAAAGCTGTGAGGGTAAGGCGGACCAATTTCAAACGTGTACTCTCTCCATCAAGCGGAATGACGTGGTAAAAACAGCCTCAAGCTGTCAAACGGATGAAGTAGTAGAGGACTTTCTTGGTGAATGCTCATCGTACGTGGACGGTGTGGGCGGAGTGAGCCAGTGGCAGCTGGCGCAGCAGCCGCCGTCGATGACCAACCAGTCGAGTCAAACGTCACCCAAAATAGCTTTCCCTACAGTTTCAAGCTACATGGCCCAGTCCCAGGGCATCATACGTAAGCAAACGACAACCCAAACAGATATTGAAAGCGACTCCCGGGACTGGCAAGAGTGTCCCGAAATACTAACACATGATCAGCTCGTAAGCTTGAATCAGGAAAATGCTGTTCAAAGCTCTGCGACACGGCGCAACTTGGGAACGGTTTCGGAACAACCAACATTCTCTGTGGCCCACGGAGTAAGTACTTTGAAATATATCAAGTCTATCTATTCTATCTACGAGCCATGTTTATCGTATCACCAACAGCAATCCTATAGAAAGGTTGTCCAAAGTGAACCGGTTATTCGATCTCCACGCGCCGAGTTTGCTTATGACAATGGCCCAATCCCTGCAGCTGAACGCCCTGAAACTATCCAATCGCAGGCACATGTTTGCATTCAGAACTCGTCAAACGCAACAATATCGCCCAGAAAGTGTGTTCCATGGCATGAATTGACGAGCAGTTGTACGCAAAGCCAACAAATCTGTCGTGATAGTTCCGGGGTCCGACAAAATGTGTCCGACTTCCCTGGATCAACTCAAATGCATACGGATCGCAGCAACGACAACGTAGACTACAGAAACCAGCAAAATTTACCGCCAAACGTAACAACTACGGAGGACACAAGTAACAGACCTGACAACATAAACAGACCTGATGACTGTGAACCTTTTGAAGATACTACAGCCGAATATGACTCCACAGTGGAAGAGCTGGGTAATACTATGTTGTCCATGCAAGTGTGCAGTCCGTCGCCAACATTAGACGCAACCTTGACGGATAAAGACCAAGATGCACAAGACTTCAATCTGTGCGATGATTTACAATACATCCCACAGCTGGAGGAGCCAGGCGTCTCCGGGCACGGCTATTATTCCAGACAGCAGCAGTTAATACACAACTACGAGTCTCCACATGCGGAATCCCATGATAGGGAGCAGCTGGCACTCAGAGAACCGAGTACACAGAGTAGGTCCACCGTTCGTGAAAAGTGCATACGTTGCGTGAAATTTGAAGATGAAAGCGGCTTCAGCGAGAGAAGCGACACGGTCAAGATCTGCAGCGAAAGAAGCAACCCGGTCAAAAGCTGCCGCAGCGTCGTTGACTGGGAGCGAGTGTCCCAACAAAGCCTGAGAAGAGACATAGGCGAAGCACAGCTGTGCCAAGAAGACTCTCCTGATGGCAACGAATATGCCGACAATGGGAGCCCTATGGATTCATACAGTTAGTAGAGCAATATACAGTTATGAGCTGCCATCAAAGGTTTAATTTTCATTCCTTAGGATCAAGCAGCACGGCGGGCACAGAGTTTACGTGTAATGAGTCCAACTACGAGGAAGATTACATAACCTGCAATGAGTCCCGAACTGAACGCGATATTCCTATTGGTATTCCGCCCTTTACCGGATGTCCCTGCATGCACAACGAGTATCTGAAGTTGGTTGGCATGTGTTATGGTGGGCTTAACAGCTGGATCTTGCCGGATTAATGTGTTTAGCTTTCGACTTATATATTAACTTGATACTTAAAATAGTTTTTCTTACGCTCGCTGCCCAAATATTACAAATATATTTTTGAATATTACAATACAATAAACTAACAGATGGGCATTGCTCTGTACACAGTAAAAATAAGATTCATTTAAGCTATCGCAGTACATAAATATAAAACATATAATTTAATATTAATATTATAATATTCAAGTACAAACTTACAAATATATTCGCTTATAATTAAAAAGTCTATAAATGCAAGAGACAAGGTTTCTGAACACAATACAAATTACAATTGTAAAATCTATTTGAGTATAATAAAAATAATCTGAGACTTTATTTTATTTTGGTTTATTTTATAGCGTTTTGGGTGGAACTTTGGGACTGACTTCCCTTGAGCGCGCCTGACAAAAGCGATCCTCGGTCAAATTTTTACGCAACTCTTGTGCTTGCCGCTCATACTGATTGGCCAGACGTTCCTGTTGATTACAGCGTTCCCGCTCTTCATGAAGCTCCCTCTGTTTTGGATGACAATGAAATGCTTTCGTTTTCTGTATGTTTTATAATGAATTAGTTACCACAGTCTTTGCGTGCAGCTGCCTAAGTCGCTCCATTTCACGCTTCGCGCTTAATTCCGCCTCATCCTGGCGCTGCTGATCGCCGCGTATCCGCTCCAGCATTTGCTCCGTAGTCTCAGTGGTTACCTGATTTAATGCAAACTTTTCCTGTAGTTCGCTGCGCAGTTTTTCGCATTCTTTTTCCAGCTGCAATTGTGTTTTTTTTATGGTTTAGTGGATAAAAGAACGCGGGCCTTCATTTAAACGAGCTAACTAACAGCGATTAATTACTCTAAGTACGTACAAATACATTTCAATTCAATCCAAAAGCTAATGTTAGAGCACACAAAGCGGTAATGGCAAGGAAGATATATTTAGGTATATTTGAAGTTAAATATTAAGTATAGTTTACTGAGATAGGCAAACTCTGCTAGTGTCCGTCTGGGAGCCCTGCACTACAAACACAAAAGCTTACCTTCCTGCGAACTTCATTTAGTTCGTTTAACTCGGCATTTAGCTTATCTTTTTCAATGTCCAATTTATCACATAGCTCCTTGCGCACATCAAGCTCTATCTTCTGCTCGCGTGCGTTCTCAAGTTCCCTCTCCAAGCAGCGCATGGAGGCGCGAGCGGCTGTCAGCTGCATCTCCAAATCGTCAATTTTGCATTGCCGGCAGCAGAGCTGATCCTTGAGCGAACGTACTTCACACTCCAGATCGCAAATTTGCCGCCTGTAAACATTTATGAATATGCGAATTAGTTCAGCCAAAGTTGATCTCATATAAGGTGCCACTTACTTGAACTCTGTCGCCTCAAATTCCAGGCTCTGATTGTTGCCTTCCAAGACGACTTGGTCGTGGGTCAAGTTGTGATAGTGCTCTAGCAGTTCCTCACGCTCCTTTTCCTTTAAGACAAAGTATACCTAGCAGTTTAGCACAAACTTCAATACGCCTGCCTTATCAACTAGTTATATTTAATTTTGGCTGTATACCTTATTCATAAGCAAATCCTCGGCCCTCTTCACCTCCTGGACGTATTTGTGCAGCTGCTGTTTCATGTTAGCCACCTGCTGTTCCGAGTCCTTAAGCTTCTTTTGCAGCGTCTTGGAATCCATTTGGGCATCGCTCAATTTGTCCGTGAGCCGCCTGTTGAGACACAAATGAATCACATATGGTATCATCGTTAAAAGGCCCACAAAAAGCGAGCTAATGATCGGGCACAATAAAAATGAAACAAAGAGTGGCTAATGCGGACCGGTCAGACAAATGTCGTCGCAAGAGTCTGATGCAGTTCGGCATTGCCTAAGATTATTTATGCATATGCATGTATACGTACCCATTTTCCGCAATTGCCTCATCGCGGCTGGCTTTGAGTGCCACAATCTGCTGCCGCAATGTTTTGCTTTCCGCTGACGTTTCATTCAATGCCGAGTCGCGCTGGCGCGTTCTGGTGTTCAGTTTGCTGTAAGCAGAAACTTTTTAGTTTGCAAGCTCAATTCTGGCGCCATGTCCAAGATACACCGACCCTAAGATACTTGTGCACTTCCCTCAGATACATACTATATGTGTAATTAGCTTGCTGCGTGCTGCACACACATTGCGTTCACGGCCATTCGTTATGCCGCTGCCGTTGCGGGGTCAAATCAAAAGATTTAAGCAACGAACTTGCTCACTAGCAATTGTAATAGAAATCGATTTGTTTATGCCTTATGCCCAATGTCCGCTCTTTGCTAGCCATTCAAAGAGCGGACTGCGCATTCCCAAGCTAGGCACGTCCGCACATATCCGCAATTCGAATTAAAACTCAAGAACAAAGCACGGCCCTGCGTGCCGTCGACCAGGCCAGACCAAAGCCAACGACCATCGGTGTCAATCATAACTGCCAGCCGGGTGTCACTCGCAACTGAAGCTCGAATGTGTGCGAAGAACCTTTAAGCCTGAACTCACACGATGGCAAATTGAAATTCCACTGTGTGTGTGTGTGTGAGAGAGAGAGAGAGGAAGTGCAGATATATCCATTTTAGTTAAATAGAAGAGCGACGTCGCCAAGAGCACGCACAGCGAGAGCAGCAGAGAAAGAGAGAGAGAGAGAGAGTGAAGCGTGGTCCGCTTACCTGGCCCGGCCTTACCGCTGGCCGCAGCGCAGAGCCGCTCAGACGTCTGCTACCTGTGCAGGCGAATGGTCGCTTTAAGTGGTCGCGTCTCGTGTTGTGCCCAGTTCTGCTGCATGTGTGAATTGGCATTGGGATTCGGAATCGGTATCGGGTCGTACATTGCCGCTGCTGATTGCGTCTGATTGGGGGCGGATCGGAGCTTCAAATCAAACTCCTCAAACATAGCCCCGAGGTGAGCGTGCGTATTAGGAAATTCGAGCAGACTTTGTCAAAATTGAACAAGACGCGATACACGGATACATCCGCATACGCACACACTCATACACACACACACTCGTACACACGCTAATGACTCAAGAATCAATTCAGCTTTGCAGATTAGAAATGCCAAACAGTTTTCGGCAGCAACTCCCATTGTTGAATCTCTGTTTGTGTTCTTTTGACCAATTCAAAGAGAATACTCTGCTTGGCGGCATTAGGAAACCTGTTGCTGCTCGGCTGTATGGCTGTTTGGCTGTTACGACAGTCGACTCCAGCAAGAAACCCAAAACAAGTCAAAGCTGCGGTTAGCCTAATGCATTATTTATAGCCCAGGCAGCAGCGGCAGCAGCAGCTGTTGTCTGTTGTCTGTTGCCTGTTCGCGCTGTTGCCTATTGGATATTCGTTATTCGCGGCTGAGCCCAGCCCCGTCGGGGCAGACAACTTTGTGGAAAAAGTGGGGAATTAGTGCAAAGTGTTGCACGTTTTTCCAGCACCGCTTGGCTGGCTGCCTCTGCTCTGTTTCGTCACTCGCCGCCTGCAAGTGTGGATTATATAAATGCGCCGCCTTCCATCTCGGCCGATGGGCAACAGAAGATTTCTGCCAAGTGACCGCAACCGCGGCTGGGGCCAAGTGCTATCAGGCCGCTGCTAAAGAAGTCAAGATAAATGCGCATTTGGGTCATGGTTAACAGCGCACGAGCGCATACTGGTTTTTACATTGCCGTGTGGTTTTTGTAAGTCGCGGAATTGCCAAAAAAAAAACTTTACACAAATCGATGGCCTGCAAGTTGGCTAATTTAATTTGGAGCCGCTTTCGGCCCGCATTCAACCAAATACAAATAAATGTGCGAATGACTTCAAGATAGGCGGCATCTGTCTTTCTGCCTTAACTATTCTGTCTCTGCATCAAAAGCTTAGCAAAAACGCCATCGCCATCGCCCACGGGCCATGGCCCAAGCCGAACAGTAGAAAATCCATCAATCATGCGTTTTAATGAGCGACTCAAAGCCGGTTTAAATTGGCGCCAGCGCAACGAGAGTAAAAGCAACTTAGGCAAATTAAATCCGGTGTCCAATTACCCGTACCTAAACCCTTGTACTTCCAGCTGGTTGCGATGCGAACAAAGCGCCGGAAGCTGCTGGTCTGCTGGGCGGCCTTGCAGGCGGGCAGCAGCATATTCACCTATCTGTTGCTTTTGCTGGCACAACAACAGCAGGCATTGGCCGGCATTGTGCCGCCACCGTGGAGTGACCCGGCCAAGAATCCGTGTGCCAGCATGGCCGGCGGCTGGCAGCTACTCTACTGGACACCGCTTAAGAAATGCTTTAAGATCTTCACACTTGGCTACCCCTGTCCGGACACCATGGAGCTGAGTCCCACGCCAATAAGCGCCAAACGGAAAGATGTGCCCGCGGCCGAGTGCCGCTGCCCGCCGGGCACGGCCCTCAGTGCTGTCACCGACGCTTGCCACAAGCTGTACGAGCGCGGGCCCTGCCAGCGGGGCGAGTACTTCCAGCCCCTACCAGAACAGGCCAAGAGGTAGGCAACTGTCTGTCTATTCTGTCTGTTTTGTCTTGTTAGCCAATGTTTTGCCATTTCAGAGCCGACAACCGCTGGGGCAGCTGTAAGCGGCCTCTGCAATGCGACGATGGGATGCTCTTCTGGCCAAAGGACGGCAAGTGCTATCCGAAACACTCGAAGGGTCCCTGCATTCGGGGCAAGCTGCTCGCACGCAACGAAGACGGCCTGGCCGAGTGCCGCTGTGAAGATGTGGGCGAGCTGCGGCCTTACTATTACACAGTGGAGGAATCCTGCTACGAGCACTATACCATAGGACCTTGCTCGACGCCGGGTCACATATTTTTACCCGGCGGCCGCTGCGATTGCCAGCGACATCTGCCCCACTATCACGCACCACACCAGATGTGCTACGAGCTAGGTAGGATTTTGAAACCGAAAAGAAGTGAAACGGGATAACATTCTGCATTTCATCTTATTGCAGACACTCCTGGTCCCTGTCCACCTGGTCATGTCTTCCGCATACCCGATGATATCGAAACGGATCAGGGACCGGACACGCTGCTAACCCTGCCGCATGCCAAGTGCTTGTGCAAGGAGGGCTATGTGCCCTGGAGCGACGGTCATTGCTATCGCCTCTACACACGCGGACCCTGTGCGGCTAACGAGTTTGTGGTCAATGAAACCTCCTGTATACGGAACTTCTGCGGCAAGAACCGGCTCTACTTCCCCGCCGAGGACTCCTGCTACAGAATTGGTTCACAAGGACCGTGCTCCCTGCACCAGGTGGTGGTATTTGACTTTACGGCACGACCATCGGTAGATGGAATCTCCTACAACGGCATGTGTGGCTGTGCGGGCGTCATTACAAACCTGGACCAGCAGTGCTCAGCCAGCAACGACCAGGAGAAGAGCATTTGCGAGGCCACGCCTGGAATGGTTGAGATGAATGGCCAGTGCCATAAACTGTACTCTCGAGGACCCTGCGGTGCCGGCCAGTGGCTGGAGCCGCTAAAAACGCAATCGACCAACGGCACCTCGCTCTTGAGCTATGCCAGCAAGGCCAAGTGTGTCTGCCGGCCAGGCTACACGCCGGCCGAGACAGTGCACGGCGGAACGCACAACTGCAGCGCACCCAGCGTGAGCCTGGCGAGGTATTTAACCATTGAGCAGCAGAACTCCAAGTTCCTCACTGAACCAAACAACCCACTTTCGTCCCCAGCAATAGTATTACTTTAGTCTATCCTATGTCGAACTCTTAGATTTGTCTACCCTATTCTCAGCGCATGTCTTTTCTACTTATTTAACTATGTTTCTAACTTATCTATGGCCCGCAGTTTCCGACGCTCTACGATTTCATATTAGATCAATTGATTTAATCGTTTCATTTCCTTTTAGGTGGTTCTTAGATATATTTGGCTAACGTTCGCAGCCAAAGCTTGGCTTTAGAAGACGCCAGGGTGGGAGATTGTGCCATGAATGTATTAGCCCAGCAACTGTATAAATGTTTAAGTGAACTGTAGATAATATGAATAAATGTGTTTTATGTAAGTCCATCGTATTATGTCTATCATATTATGGTCCACGAATTCTGTTTATGTAAAATGACGATGTACTTACTCAACTTGTGACTCAAGTTCCTTAATCGTTTGCTCCAGTGCATGTCGTCTTTCCTTGCAATCCCTGTGTTCGTACTCCAATTTATAGAGGCGCTCCGTTTTGTTATCCAATTGATTCTATGGACAATCGATTGATCAAAGGGGAAGAACTGAAATTGGGCACTCGCAGACTTACCAGCAGCATATCCTTTTCATGCTCCAAGGCAATGTAGGTCTGACGTAGGGATCCGATTTCCGTTCGCAATTGCGTAACCTCGTTGCGATTGGTTTCGCGACTTGAATCCAATGTGCTGGCACGCACATCCGCCTTATGCAGCTGACGCTCCGCCAAGAGAAGCTTACTCTGGTAATCGCCTATGATGCGCTCGTTCTGATCATTAATCAAGCTGTTAAAGATGCAAATAACAAACTTGCGTTAGGCTTGGCTGGGTGGATTATGCCCTACACTTACGCTATTTGTCCGTTCTCCCTCCTCAGGTGCTCATTCTCGGCCTGCAGCGTTGCTAAACGCTTGTTTAACTCGGCCATATCATCCTTCAAGAGAGCATTATGCGTTTCAGTGGGCACACGTGCCGTATTCAGGTCACGGTAATCTCGCTCCAGCTGGCGTATACGATCCTGCAAGTCCTCATTGCGCAGACGCAGAGCTTGCAGCTCCTCGGCATGCAATTGCACACTGCTCAACTGCTTTTCCCGCAGTGTGTCCCGCTCGCAACGCAAGCGTTCGAGCTCAATGCGTGCACAGTCGCGTTCGCGCTCAACGCGTCCAATGGCTGCCTGGACGCAGTCGCTCCGGTTGCTGTTACTGTTCGAGCTGCATGTGGTGGTGGGTGGTGGTAAACTGTCGCAATGGTCGCCCTTTCGGGGTGATAGCTGCAGCTTAGCAACGGACGCCTGGCATAACTCAGAGCGCAGAGCATGAAGCTCGTCGTCCTTTGATTTGATTTGGGCCTGCAGGAACGCAACCTCGGAGTCCGAACCTGATTTGCCCATGAGGCGTAGATACTCCTTTTGGAAAAAGTCTCGCTCAGACTTTAATCGTATTTTCTCCTCATCCAATGTAACACTGCTTTGCTGCTGCTGCTCCCGCAGCTCTTTTTGTAGCGTTGAGATCTTAGCTTCCATTTTGAGCAGCTTCTTTTTCTGCTTTTCATTTAGCGCTTCCAACTCTTCTTCACGGCGAGTTAGCAGATTGAGCTTTTCGTTAAGAATTCGCTTGTCATTGTGGACTCTGGATTCATTGTACCCGGCGGCCAGACGCGGGTTCTTGGTTCGTTGATCATTGCGTCGGTGGAACTGTTTCAGCTCGGTTTGAAGCTGTCTCAGCTCCAACTCCTTCGCATCTATTTCAGAATTGGCTTGCTGCTCCACCTGCAAAGCGGCTTCCTTTAACTCGTACAGATGCGTTTGCAACTTTTGTTTCTCTTCCTCAATGCGAAGCGCACGTTGCATGGCGTCGTGCATCTTATCTTGGTACTCGCCAACCTGAGCCGTCAGCTCGCTTTTTTCGCGCTGCAGCATGTCAATGTCCTGGGAGAGGGCACCCAATTCCTTGTAGCAGCAGTCTTTCGCCAATGCTGCGGGTGGCCGGCCGCCTGCGAGCAAATCGTTCAATCGTCGAATCTCCCGGTTCCGCGATTCCACTTTGCGTTTATAGAACTCCAATTGTTCGCCGGCACTTGTCAGCTCATTTTGTAGTCTGTCAATCTCTTCTGCCCCACTTGTATGCGTGACTGTGACGCCATCCTTAGTGGTCGTTGTAGTCTTTTGCACAACTCCAGCATTACACTTGGTACATTTCAATGAAGAGTTGGTTGAGATGCCGCTTAAAGCGGGCAGCGCTTCGCCAGAGCGGACCGTACTTATAAAAGGCCGTTTGTCTGTAAGTAGGTGCAAATTAGTGGAAAATATTGTCAAACTCTTGTGTAACATACTCTGCCGCGATATCGCAAGCTGCGTTCGTTTAGCAGTTGCCGCATTGATTAGTTGCTTTGATAGAAACGCATCCAGTTGACTCTGTAGTTGCACATTATGGCTTTGCAGATGCTCGTTATCAGTCTGCAGATTGCGTATGCGCCGCTCAGCCTCTACAGAGATAATAGTATTGTTAAGGGAAAAGAATTATTAATGTACTTGACATACCATAAAGCCGCAGTTCGTAGCCTTCTCGTTCTTTTAGTGACTGTATGTGCAGCTCGTTACACTCGGCCAGTAAACGCGAATTGTCACATTTGTAGGGTTCAGCGCCCAGTTCCCAGCAAGCTTTTTCCTAGGGCAATACTTCAATTAGACTACTTCACGTACATAAATCTATTATAATTACTTACTTCTAAGAGATCAGCAACTTGCCTTTTTGTATCACGAAGGCATTCTGTTGTTTTGATTAAATCGCCAAAGATAGCTCCAACTAGCGGTATTGCTAGTACGGGCAACGTTTGGCTGAAGCCCATAACATCGAGCTTTGTGCGTAGTTCCTTAAAATCCCAATCGCTCATATTTATATTTAAAAAGTGTACTTTTATTTTCTGCAACCGCGCGTTGTCTTCCTCTTAAAGTAGTTTACAATATTCCGATTACTTTTCGATAGATTATGACGAAAAGTGGCGGCCAGCCGATAACAGATGCAAACAATTTATCGGCGTGGTGAGAATTTACTCCTATAAGTATGCAATGCACAACGTAAAAGGGAAATGCATTTTTAAAGTACAAATATAAAGACCATGACGTTTGCTTTCAAATTGCAACTGAATTAAATGTATTAAATATACATCATTGGCTCTAAGAGTTGCTTGGCAATAATACCTGTCGACCATTCGCGTTTACTTTTCATGGACCAATTTCTCGCTGTTTAAAAAAGCATACGAAAGCGTAAATTGAAATTTTATACAAAATTTTCGAATTTCAAACGAATTTGACACATTTAAAATAACAAACTTTTGAACAGATCGTAAGGCAACGGTCGTCGACGATATTATATTCTTTTTAAAGCCTTTAATTAATAATCTTGGTCCACCCTACAAAGCACTTAAATTCCAGAATCGATAGCTAGACCGTTTACTTCGATAGAAAATCAACAGGTGTTACAGCTTAACTTACTCAATAACAAAACATTGAAAATTTTTGAACATGAAAGGTGCATCATCGTCTGATATAAAATTACGTTCCGGCTTTTCTGACCCAAAGGGATTTGTGGTCGGGGGCAGCACGACACTTAACTGACGATTCGACTGATTGAGAAAATGACTCAAGTCCAGCGGCGCTTCGTACTTAGTATAAGATGTAACCACAACAGGACATTTGAGATTCAAAGTTGCCCGTATTGTCTCCGGCCAGGTGTCCTCCAATGCATAGCCAGTAGCCCGATAAAGTCCCGAGTTGAAAAAACAGGCTGTGCGAAAATTATAAGAGTATTATATGCGATATACCATACATATGTACATATATGTGCATATGTGATATAAGAGTGAGGACTAAAAGTCTTACCTAAATCCGGGCTTTGAAAACCTGAGGACGCGCAATAATTGTGATAAAGCTGATTCTCAAAATGATATTGCACAGTGCGTTGTGCCTTGCGACACAAACGACAACATCTGCGAAAGAATTTGCTTAATAAATATTAATTTAAAATGTAATATAGTTAAATGCCACCTAATCTTTGATAGTTGGTCAAAGGATATGTTCTTGGTATTTAGCTCTGGTCCAACGAAAACGACATTCAACCTTGTAACTGCGGGTAAAATGTGCAGCAAAAAAATCTCCCACTTCTGAAATACGTCAACTTCGAACTCCATTTCCGCGCCAATCAAATGAATTGTTAGCTCCTTGGCTTTCAGACGTCCGCAGAGCTTTAGAGCTAGAAATGCGGTTAGGGGTCCCGTGGATATCTGAGTAAGTGCGGCAAACTCGCATTCGTCGGTTACATCTAAGGGAAGAAGAATTAGCTTGGACGTAAAATCCTTGAGCATTCCCTTACCAAAGTTAAGCTTTTTCAATAGTTGCCTGGTATTGGTGCAGGCAAGTGGTGCATCTCTCAAGAGCTTATCGGGCAACGGTGGTTCCAGGCGTCCAAACTTCGCCTGGAACATGACAAATGCCTTGAAGAGCCTGTATGCGCCACACCACTCGGCATGGCCGGCGCCTAAATGATCCGGCTTATCCCTGCAGAAGGCAGCCTCGCCACAGCGCCCACACGCGGCTAGCTTCTTTGGTCTGTGCTCCCGGCACTTGACATTCCCGCAGATGAAGGGAAAGAGCAACACCTCCTGCTCAGTGGCCGTTAAGGAGCGATTTATGGCCTGCTCCAGCTGACGTATGCACACAATGCGATACGACCGAAACTGTTCGGCACTAAAGTCGCCGCACTTGTAGAAGATATCGTGCCCTGAAAATATGCTTCGCTATATCCATGTTCATAAAGTCTACCACACCCACCCACCATTGCGCTCCACCAACTGGCGCAGACCGTAGCACAACTGGCGGTGCTCCTGGTCGTCCCGCATGTGGAGCACGCTGCAGTAGTAGACCAAGCCGCAGCCTTTGCACTGAACCGGCTGCCGGCCGCACAGATCCGCCTTGCAATGCTGTAAATTCCGATGGTTTTATTTAAATCGCATCGGGCCAAAGAGGCCGGACCACAACTCACGTTGCACAGCGATGCCATGAAATATTGTCGCGGCTTGTATATGTACTCCACATACTCTGCCTCCTCGTCGGATGCCTCGGAGTCGCTTAAGGGCGCCGTGCTGAACATCTTGCCCAGCTGACTGAAGACCGCACCCGTTGGCAACTCGGCGGAACCTATATAATGCACATATACACATTTTATGCGTGGCGATGGTTATATAAGTTGCGTATACTACACCACTTCTATGGACCCATATGGACCTTTTTGCAGCTTGTTTCCAATGCATTTGAGAAGCTCGCTCACTTCATCACTTTGGTTGCCGTTGGCAGGTTTGGGCGGGGGAGTGAACACTTTGACTGGAGCAGCATTTGCTGGACTAGTCGCTGCCGATGGACTCTTTTTGGCCAACAATTTCTTGCGAAGAATCTTTTGTATTAGGTAAATGGCGCTGGTGTTCGGCTCGACTTTAGCTGCCTCGAGCTTGGACTCAGCCTGCTCCACGTCGCAGATGGAAACGGGTTCTGGAACATCCAGATCTAGGTTTTTGTCCTGCTCGGTTTCGCCGGACCGGTTGCATTTGTTTCTCGGGCGATTACGTGCGCGCGCCTTCTTCTTTTGATTACCGTGCATGTCCGATCCGATCTTTACGCGCAGAGTTTACTCATTTGAATGAACAATACAAATGGCAGGCGGGCCTGCCGCGTACCCAAGATAATTAGCCACCACAATTGTGCACGGGCACAGCAGGGCACAGCATACGTTACGTCCGTCTATTTGTGGACTTGGCTAGCAGAGACTAGCTAGCGACAATCGTCTTGGCTTCGTTAAACAGTATCAAGAGCGTTTGATAAATTTCTGCGCCGGACCAGAACAAGAGCAAATATTTTGGCTGTGACCACAATGCGGCTTTTATTTGCATGTAGTACGAGTGTGTAGATGTATGCATGATTGATGTAGCAGCACACACACACACACACACACACACACACACACATACATACTCAACTGAACACAAGTACATGTTGTTTGATATACACTCTCCGGGCCAGCGGATGCGAACCTCTACTCTACACTATTTAAAGTGCTTTCCCAAAATAAAATACTTTTGGCAAGATGATAGTACCAATTTTGATGTCAAGACATGCATCTGTTGTCGTTTCCCAATATGTTTAGGATATTAATATTTGTGGCTAAGTTGAATAGAAAAAAGTATTTTTTAAGCTTTCTTAAGGAAAAAAAATATATTTCATAGGTATTTGGCATGCCGTTCCCATAATCTTAAAACTATATATTAGTTTCAAGTATCAAGCCTTTTTGACTTTGTGAAAAAGCTTACATTTTTAACATTATTCATTTGAACAAATGTTTTATTTCATAGAATTTTCAATAGAATATCGTTTTACTCTGACAGTTGCGGATTTAAAGCGGATCTAAAGCGTCAGAATCAATTATAGTTCGATATTATATCGAAAAATCATATATTAGACCTTTTAGTTACATTTTAATATAGACTCATGATGTCAAATTTTCGAAGAACAGATTAAGCGCCAATTCCACCACAGGCTCCCTCTTCTTCGGGATCCGAATTGTTGTCACTGACAGTAAACCCATTGCCATTCACAAGTTTGGGTTGAGATTGAATTTCTTTGCAGGGGCTGCTCTTGATATTTACGATTTCATCCTCATCCGACGACGCATCGGACAGCTGACGAGGGGACAAGCGGCAGCCACGATCTATATAGGACTTAAGTCTACCCTCGGATGCTAAAATAAGACCCAAGAACGGCGGCGAGGGCTTCAGTGGCCGCGACAAGTACTCCGGGTGGTACTGAGTGGCCACAAAGTACGGATGATCCCGTAGCTCGATAATCTCCATGCGCTTCTTGTCCTCGTCCATGCCCACGAATCTCATGCCGTGGCTTTCTAGTTGCGACACATATTGGGGATTGACCTCGTATCGATGTCTGTGTCGCTCATCGATTGTCTTAGGATTTCCATAAAGCTTGCGAATGGTGCTCGTCTGTTCGGAAAATATTGTGGTGCGCTTGCCCAACCGCATTGTGCCGCCCATTTGACCTATGTGATGCTCCGGCATGTCAATAACCAATGGATTGGTTGTCTCGGGGTTTATCTCCGTGCTATTGGCATCCAGGAGGCTGAGCACGTTGCGTGCAAACTCTATTACCGCCGCCTGCAGACCCAGACAAATGCCCAAAAAGGGTTTGCGATTCTCGCGCGCCCACTGGCAGGCGCGTATCTTTCCCTCCATGCCGCGTGCTCCAAAGCCTCCAGGCACGAGTATGCCGTTGCTTTCGCACAACTTTTGCCACTCCTTGTGATACTTGGAAGGCTCCCGCTGCAGCGTCTCCTGCTCCAGCAGGCACGATTCGATGAAGATCAAGTTCGGTTTGCGATTTACGGCCAGCGCAGCATGTTGGACCGCCTTCACCACGGATGCGTACGAGTCCGTGAACTTGGTGTACTTGCCTACTATAGCTATGTTGACCTCGCGGCGCACAGTTTCCGTGCGCCTGGCCAAATCCCGCCAATGCTGTAAGCACCTGTGCACGAAAGAAAATATTGGATTAATTAAGAGAACCTCTCGCATTGTTGAAACCCGCTTACTTGGCCCGCTTGCTCATGTCGATGCTCAGCTTGAGCCGCTCGTTGAGGAACTCGATGACACCGTTCTGTTCCATTAGGAGTGGCACATGGTATATGGAACTTAGGTCGTGTATGCATATAACTTGGTCTGGGTCCACGTGACAGAAATTACTGATCTTCTCCTTTACCTCCAGGCCGATCGGCTTCTCAGAGCGACAGACAATAAGATCCGGGCTCAAGCCACAGCCACGCAACTCCCGCACGGAGCTCTGTGTGGGCTTTGTTTTTGGTTCGCCCGTGGCTTTTGGCAGCGGCACCAGCGACACATGTGCCAAGCAGAAATTCTCGCGTTTTACGCGAAACTGGAACTGTCTAAAGGCTTCGACAAATGGCATGCCCTCAATGTCGCCAATGGTGCCGCCAAGCTCAATGATGCACACCTGCGGCTTGGATGAGCCCTGGACAGGCGTTTGGGCGACGCTCTCCACCCATTCCTGGATGGCATCTGTTATGTGCGGCACAACTGTAATAAAATCAAATGGTATTAGCTCCAAATATACATGAGAGAACACACACACAGAAGTCTTACCCTGCACTGTCTTGCCCAGGTAGTCGCCTCTGCGCTCCTTCTCGATGACGAGCCTGTAAATTTTGCCGGTTGTTATGTTATTGTTCCGGTGCAACGTTATATCAAGAAAGCGTTCGTAGTTACCCAGATCTAGATCGACCTCGGCTCCATCCTCGAGCACGTACACCTCACCTGCGAAAAATAAATGTTCCCGATGAGCAGGACGATATAAAAAAGTATTCCACATGGATTAGATATACTGAAGGGTATGAAAACAGATTGACTTGAGGCTTCGCCGAGAGTCCTTGCCTCCTATTTCCAACTAAATTTAAACTTAATTCCTAGTATAACAAGAGTTCGACACCCAATTCCCCTCCCAGAGATTCCTTTCAACGATAAATTGAACGTTTACGGTTTTTTATTTGCAGATCTTTGAGCTTAGACTAAATGGCGCGCACCAGAGCCCGTTGGTGGATGGGCTGGTGGCAACGCTCAACTAGAAATGGATAAAGTCGCATGGCATAGATAACTATGGATTAGATTTAATCCTTACAAACTAGGGATGCTTATTTACAGTCTTTATATTCATGGAAAATTGGGAACGGGGCAACTACTTGGACTCCTCGAGATCCTCCTTGTAGAGCTCCTTAAATATGAGCTTCTGTATCTTGGTGCGAATGCGCAGTTTCTGCGCAGCCGTCAGCTGCTTCATGTACGGATGCAGGCTGAGCAAGTAGTGATAATCGTCATCCTCCGGCACCAGCGGCGCGTCCATCGTGGAGGAACCATTGAAATTGCTGTCTTCCGACAGCCGTGGCCGCTTCAGCTTCAATGCCGGAATCAGACCATTGGCATACGAGTGCTGCGTGAAATTCAGATGCTCGCTGCCGCCATTGACGGCACCTCCGCCAAAGTCCTCCTTGGCGCCGACCGTGTGATGGCCGACCGCTAGCGTGGGCAGCGGATGATGCGCCTTGTTATATAGCGGGGGTGGCGACACCGAGCGCTTGGCGCCCATGGCTCCCGAGTTGCCGGATGTGTTGGAGGTGGTAGTCGCTGCCGCCAAAACTGTGCCGGCCAGCTGCGTCGCTGTGGCCACAGCACTGTTGGTTGTGGTGGTGGACACCATCGGCGGAGGGGAGCAATGGGCGGGGGCGGCGGGTATTTCCTGAGTCATGAGTGTTGCCATCGCAGTCGCCACAGGAGTCTGTGTTGATTTTTTACTCAGGTCCTGTGCCTCCCTTTCCAATTCCAACTCCAACAACTGGGCGCGTAAAAGGCCCGCCTTGAGCAAGGCGTGCTGGTGTGAAGCGGCGAACGCCTCCTCCTGCGCTTTCAGCGCGCCCGTCGCCAGCGGCGTTGTGCTCACTTGAGTTTGTTGATGTGCCGCTGGCGGGGTGGGCAAACCGTCCAGGCTGCCGTCGCTGGCCTCGCCGCCGGCGTCGCCATCGATGTCGTCCTCATCGAAATCCTCATCGCTGTCCTGCAGGCGACGTATCAGGCCATTGGTGAGATCTGGCTCCACCACGGTCTTCTCGCAGTCCTCGCTTTGACTCTGCTGGTTGAAGTAATACGACTGATCCTGCTCGTTCTTGGGCAGACGATGGCGCATGTGATCCGCTGCAGGAGGTACGGATGCAAATGTCAAGTGAAACCCGAAAACAAGTCGGCCGTGGAGGTACTCACTCAGAAAGAGCAGGGCGTAGTAGTGCAACCACTTGGACTCAAATGTGGCAGGGTCCACCAAAAAGTCGCCATTGTCTGCGCGCGGAATGCGCTTGTACTCGACCCTGAAGTTATCCCGCAGTCCTTTCCACTTGGCTTTCAGAACGATTTCTGCCAGAGAGCAAATTAGTATGAAATCACATGCTAGACTCCAATCCAATCCGTGCATAGAACAAGGTACTCTCTGAAGGCATAACTGCTTTTGGGGGCGACTAGGCCACAATTTTTCGCCTTACGTAAGGTTGTTGTGCCTTGAGAGTTACTTAGTCCATGGTGCCAGTTATGCTCGTACTTACTCGGTAGCTTGTGTGTGCCACTCAGCTCGTCCCACATTTGCTCCAAGAAGGCCTTGTTGCAGTGGAAGTTGCGGTTCCATATCGCCGGCCTTTCCTCGATGTCGTGAATGAACTGCTCCACATTTAGAACAATTGTTGATTTTTTTGGCGCCATTTTAACGGGCCTTTCGCTTTGCTTTACTTTGATTTTTCGTTTTACTTGTTTCGCACACGCCTGCTGTCTGCTATCTGCTGTCTACTGTCGCCTGCCAACAACGAATGCAATTGCAAATTCAAAACACAGCTCACCATCTCACAGACAGTTTACTCTCACTTTACTTACACACACACACACACACACACACGCACACGAGCACACACAGTTACGTTTTCGGGTGTGGGAGAGTGAGCCCGACTTCATTGAGTAAAACCCCAATCCTATGCTTAACACATGTATTCTTAATGCAAGCTTTAACTGTAGTCTGGTTATTGTGAGTATTTTAATCTGGCGTTTACCGTTGCATAAAACGAGCGCTCACAGGGCGCACGTGTTTTGCTCTCAGTGCTTAAGACAGACAGCGAGATCTTTTGCGTACGCGACGATAATTTCAGAAAAAAGCTCGACTAGATTAACTGAAAGCTTTTGCTGACTATGGTACATACGGTTAATTCGTTAAGTTCAGATATGATAAAATCTCATATTTTGCACTGTTTACTTTTACTTCTTAGTTTATATATAGTATTTGTTTGTTATTTAATGGAACATGTCTTTGACAGAAAATAATGTCGTTGCCATCTTGCTTTTTCTGCGTAATAATTATTGAAGCCCATTGGGTGGCCAATGGCTAATCTCCTGCTGCGACCCTAGGCCTAGCTGAATGTGCAATGGCAATGGCAATGGCAAAAGCTTAATTCATATGTATATACAATGTGTCTGCACATATTTATCTGTGTGTGTGTGTTTGCGTGTGTGTATGTAAATGGCACAGCAATACAGCAACGAGGAGCTGGGTGAGCAGCAGAAACGACGAACTGAACAACACAACACAATAACTTCATTAAGATTCCGTGGCCTGCGACGTTGCCGTCGTTGCAGCCAGTTTTAGTTGCCGCTGTAGCTGCTGCTGCTTGGCGTGCCAACGAATTTGCAGCAGATGCAGCAGACGGCTGCCCCCCCCTCGCTCCCCCTTCACCGTCCACCCGTCACACACTCTTCATCACTCTTGCATGGCCGTGCCCCCCCCGCCGTCCACAGTCCGCAGTCAACCTCGTAGGCCTAGCAGCGACAGGAAATGCTGGTCCGCCGCCATCGCACACAACGAAGCGGAGAGAGAAAGAAAGAAGCAAAATCAAATTATAAACACACGCCAGGCTGCGACAGCCATGCAGTCAGCGCTGCCCCCCTCCCCGCTCGATCCATGCCCCCAGGCCGCACTCCTCTTTGGCCCATTCAAATAAAACGCAAACTGGCGCATTTGTATTTAAGTGTGCGTGTGTGTGGCTGTGTGTGTGTGTGTGTGTGTGTGTGTGTGTGTGTGTGTGTGTGTGTGTGTGTGTGAGTGACTCAGACTCAGCCGTAGCCAGTCAGTTAGTCAGTCATGCAAAAATGCTTGCAGCCGCTGCCATCGCAGTCAGCGTCGCCGCCACCGCGTGCACAGAGTGCGAAATACTAAAACAGCAGCAGCGCGCAAAAGGCAGTTAGCGGGTGGAGGGAACACCGAGAGGGGGGAAGGCGGTGGCAGTTGGTGAAGTTCCAGCCAGCCAGCCAGCCAGGCAGGCCAGCAAGCAAAAGCAATTTCTGGCGGCGCGAGTCTGCGGCAAGCTTGCTGCAGGCTGAACTGCTAAAAGGCAGCAGGCCAGGCCAGACGCCAGCCAGGCCGGGGAACCGGCAACTAGCGAGTGGCGGCAACGGCAACGGCAAAGGCGGCGCAGACAAATAATGCGTCACGTTGCGCAGTCGTTAAATTTTCGTTTTCGTCGTTGCCGTTTTTATGTGCGACAGCGGCAAGCTGTACACAAGGGGGCTGCGAAAGGTTGGTGGGGGGGCAGGGCATTAGCTTTGGAATGAGCTGGGGCCAGCAGCTGCTGCTGCTGTTGTGCTGAGGTGCTAGCTGCTTGCTGCTGGCTGCTTGCTTTTGCCCGATGCCAAGAAACTCGCCAAGTTTGGCTGCCGACGCCAATAAAGTTATGAACCAAGCGAGTGACAGACACAGTGAGGCCCCATTCAGATGGCCCCACTGGACCTTAAGTGGACAGTCGATTTGTTGCCATGAATGAGCGAGCAATTAGGACATAAGGGTGAAACTAACTCTGTCTAAAAGGATCGGGTCCACACGTTCCTATCAAGCTACAATTAAACGAAATGTTCGTCAAGTTTTTTTCTTCTATGATTAACGGTATGCTGAATGCTCGACTCTTCGGACTTGTATGTTCCAATCTCCTCCTCTACTCTAATGTGTTCTTGTAATATTTGCGATTCTAGAAACTAGGATTCCTTAAGATCTTATATGGTTGTCCTTTTGTAGTAAGTGCTCTTTAAAATGCAAATTACCAGAAAGGAAAGGAGTGGGGGGCAGGACATATGCAGATGTGTGCATAATGAGTATTGGCCATGGTCGTTGAGGAAATGGATAGGGGGAGGGGAGCGGAAGGGGGGGGGGTGTCAACTACAGCTTGAACAGTTGTCGCCGACTTTGTTGCTCTACAAAATCAATAAAGACACGCACAGTGTGTGTTGACGCGCGTTCGAGTGTGTGTTTGTGTGTGTGTGTGTGTGTGTGTCCGTTTAGGTGCCCCTTCGTGTTACACACATGCAAAAATTGCGCGCGAGCCACTAAATGCGCGAAACTCGCGTGGGAGGTGGGCGGCAGCGGCGTTGGTTAGCGGGCGTCGTGTTTATAATATTTCGCTTTATGACGACGACGACGACGACGACGACAGTGGGGCAGTTCGACAGTCCGACTGTCTGGCTGTCTGGCTGGCCGCAGCACTCGAAAATCGGCCGTAAACAGAAACTCAATCCGAGCCGAATCGAATCGAATCGAATGGAATCGAATAGAAACGGACCGAGCCCAGGCGAAGCGAAACGTAACGAAACGAAACAAGGCGAACCACTGCTGATTGCAGTCAGCTTACAACTGAAATTGAAAATTCAGCAGAGCAAAGTGCGAAGCGCCGCCACCGCCGCCGCCATGGCCGTCGCAGCGCGAGCGTGGCGACCGCGACAGGCTGCAGTCAGAGCCAAAGCAGACAGAGCTGCCATAGCCCGAGCCCGAGCCCAAGCCCAAGCCCAAAAGCCAGCGAGCCAACAAAACGTGCCAACTAACAGAGTGGCGGCGGCAGCAGCAGCAGCAGCAGCAGCAGCAGCAGCAGTGGCAGCGGCAGGCAAAAAACAGAAACGCAAAAAACGCCAGGCAGGCAGGCAGGCAGAGCAGAGCAGAGCAGCGCTATAGCTATAGCTATAGCCAGTGCCAGTGCCAAAGCCACGCCACAAGCTTTTGCGACGACGACATGCGGAGGACATACATACATACACACAAACACTTGTGCATGTGTGTGAGAGAGTGTGTATGTCCCGTCCCGTCCCGTCCCGTCCCGTCCCTCTGTGTGTGCATGTGTATGTGTGTGTGTGTGTGTGTGAGTGTGTATGTCGGTGTGTTTTGGGGGGCGCGCACAAACGCTAAAAACAGCCGCCGCCGTCACCATCTCCATCGCCTATGTCAGCCCCCCGTTGCTGGCAGCCTGCTGCCAGTTGGCTCTGCTGCTGCTGCTGCTGCTTTTGGGCATTTATTGCGCGCGGCATTTGCCGGCTAGTCAGGCACGCACACACATACATATGGTCTCACAGTGTGTTTATATATGTATGTACATATGTATGTGTGTGTGTGTGTGCTTAAATGTGTGCGAGGCGGGTGTACGGTGCCGGTGGCCTGGTCTGCTGTCGCTGCTGCATGCGCAAAACGCCGACGTCGACAGCAGCAGCAGCAGCAACAGCAACAACGACAATCAACGCGCGGAAGCGAGCGAAAAGCATAAACCATGGAGAGATGGGAGGATTGTTAAAATTACGCGACAGGAGGCAGGCAGCCAGGCAGGCAGGCAGGCAGGCAGTCAGTCAGCCAGCCAAAGCCAGCTCACAACGCTGAAATGAATCGCCGGCTGGCGTTGACGTTGGCGAATGGCGAATGGTTTCGGGCCTGTCGCTGGCACGTAGACTTCGAGGAGCGCGAGCGCGGGTGTGGACATTTTTGTTAGCTGGTAGGCTGGCTGGCAGGCTGGCTGGTTGGCATTGGATGTTGCAACCGTCAGGCGTTAATTGCCATGCCCCAAATGAGGAAGTGGAAATTGTCGAAATGGAAGCAGCTGGACGCAGCAATGAGCCGTTACGTTAGACGACGACTCTAGCTCCATGCAGGTCTAAGCTTGACCAGATAAATAGTTTACATATGCATACATACGTGCATACATATGCATGTACTTATACATATGTAAATTCTACATACACATGCCATACACTTGTTTAGTTGTGTGAAGCAGCTTCTCAGAGATTGGCAGGCAGGCTCTCTGACGCCATCAACACGGATCATCTCAGACCTTGGGTAACATCATGAAAAGCTGAAAATTGCTGCTGCCGACACAAAAATAACAACAACAAGCAACAACAACAAGCGACAACAACAACTAGAACAACATAAACGAAATTTTATTTTCCATTGAATTTTGTTCACATTGTTTTTGTAGTTGTCGTCGCTGCTGTGAAAAAAACGTGAGTAAAACGGAATGCGCGAGCAGAAAAAGCAACAAACCATATGCCAAACGAAAAGGCACAACATGTAGATAAGAGGGGCGGGGGAATGAAATGCTGGCATAACGCAAAGAGCAACAGCTGCTAACAATGTTGACGCGTCGCTGATGGCGGGCCAAAGCGAACAACAGAATAGTCGACCAGCCAGACTTAAGACGCAAAGCTCAGGGTACCCCCAGCGGACGACGGGATAAAAGCGCAAAACGTAAAACATAAAACAAAACAAATGCACAAAAGCGTCGGCCATAAAACGGCAAAGTGAAGAAGATTACGATTATAACGTTTACGATGATGATGATGATAATATTGATGATGATGATATTGATGATGATGATAAGGATGGGAGTCTAAAACATATTAAGCAATACAATTACATTCTTCGTGATGCGTCTGACGATGGGTGCCCGCTGGGCTGGCTGCGACCAATATGGCGTCCCCCGTGCCAAATCAACCCACTGGCCACATGCGACCCACTCTTGAAATTAACGCCAAACAAATGAAGCACAAAGCGCGCACACGCATGTGCCGCGTGCAGCGCACTGCCGGCGTCGGCGTCAACGACAGCGTCGCAGTCGGCGTCAGCGTCGTCGACACCGTAACCCTCAGCCTCGTCCCGGCAGGACCAAAGCTTGCACAACAAATGAGTAAAAGCTGCACCAAATGCAACGCAAACGACCCCCAAAACCGAATGCGAGCCTGCTGCCCCTTGCGAAAAATGCAAATGACAGGCAGCAGACAGTAATTCGTGGTGGACATCGGCGTGAATGCGGGCGGCGGCGGGTGGCAGGCAGCCGGCAGCAGGCGCACAACGTAACCAACTTAACTACCCAGCGTCATGTGAGTCTGGGCCGTAGAGGCCTCAAAGGTGGTTGGCAACATGTGCCCACTTTTCCCCCAGCTCACAAAATAACAACAACAAAAATCCGAAAGAATAGCCATACTCTGCACACCGAACATGAAATACCCTTGTAGACATATGGGTAATGATTTTGCAGATATGTGAGAAGAATGCAGCTAGTTATTGAAGACACCTTGGAACAGTTTTACATTTTTATAACAAAATAAAACATTTTAAAAAATAAATAATGTATAAAACAAGTAAGAGGTTCTAGTCGGGAGCTCCCGGTGGTAGCGGGAAGGTGGCGATAGGTATAAAATGAAAGATACTTGAAATATGTATATATAATATTCTAGAAGCAACATATCATGTTTGGTGACTCTGGCTCTTATTATTCACCGAATTTGCTCAAAAAACAGGATGTCGATATCTATATATATTTATAGGAGCTAGGAGAACCTACAGATAAAAAAAAAATCTCTAGCTCTTATAGGTTCTGAGATCCTTGCGTTCATACATACGAACGGACGGACAGGCAGACGGACATGGCTAGATCGACTCGGCTTTTGATGCTGATCAAGAATATATATACTTTATGGGGTCGGCGATGCCTCCTTCTGCCTGTTACATACATTTACATATTGCTCAAATACAATATACCCTTTTTACCCATTTTTTATTGGTTCAGGGTATAAAAAGCCAACACTTTGCGGGTTCGAAGGTGATTCCTTCTGTCTGTTATGTACAATTGCACGCAGTTGTACTCATACACCCTTTTTGCACATTTCAGAAGGGTACAGGGTATTAAAATTCACATGTATGCATGCATCAATTTGTATTAACGTCGATTCTGCGTCAAAAGCTTTTAAAGCTTATTCCAACACCGAGAATTGCTTTGCCTTTACAGTAATTTAATTTTTCATTGAAAGATGTATAGACTATGTATGAAAGTTTCTCCTGATTGACAGACTGACTGAACGGCGATTGAATCTTTATTTTGGATCGAAAGTATGGAGTAATACGGGGTTTTGAACAATTCGAAAGGCAGGTGTGGGAAAACTATGAGTTAATTTAAAAAACAGCAAAGTTTACAAACCTTACGTCATAGCTGTGTGCCTTTGGTGTCTTGAGAGTGGGCCTAAACAGGCTCAATGAGACCGTTGAAGGTGCTAGGACTCTCCATATGAAGAGTCGCGTTAGGGTCACAGTTGACATAACAGTGGGAGATATTGTGTAGAGGTGCAGACGATTGAATAGATGAGGGGCTAAAATTTTACCCGCCTCACCTAACCAAAATATGCACGCGGACAAGGTCGTATACGGAAATGCTGGTCATTAACACCAGCACGTATTTTAGTATAATAAAACATTTTCTTAATATTTATAAACTTATGTATGAATAAATATTGTTGATATTTATCTTCATTTTTTTGTTTAATTGCCGAATCGATGCCCCCTAGCACACGGAGAGTAGTGAAAATGGGGAAATGTTTATACAGGGTGCAATTTTGAGTCGCTTTCTTGTTCATCTACTCTGTTAATGGCGTGGTCCTGCTGCCCACCCGCCTGCACGTTAATTACAGTATAAGAGCTAGTCTCCCTTAAATCAAAGGCGCCTTTTCCGCCCGTTTCTAGCTGTGTTTACATAAACAGAGTATTGCGAAGTCTATTTAAGGAGTCAGAGCGCGAGCGAGCTAGTTGGCATTTAACGGTATTACGAACAACGCCTAAAATGGAACCGAAGAATCCGCTCCCCTGCCCTCCCCTCACCCAAATAACCTACTCAACAAATAACCTCACTCAATACGCACAGCGAAAACAAGCGAATGCAAGAGAAAGGGAAACAGGGGACAGAGAGTAACTGCAACTTGAAAGAAAAACTTTCGCTTTCAATGTCAAGCGCAAAAACTAGGGGCAACGACAAAAGGAATGCATCGACAATATCTGTGCCGCCTCACAGAGACCGAGGGTGTTTAATATATATATGTACATATGTATATACTGTGTGGGCATTTACCCATATACACAAATTTGCAGTTATACACTAGCCAGAATTATCCGGCTTTGCCGGGCCAAGTTCTTATACCCTTCGTGAGGTTAACATGCGAAATGGCTAGAAGGAGACATCTTCGACTCCATGAAGTATATATATTCTTGAACATCCGTCGGCCTGTTTCTACACTAACTAGTCTCACAGTTTTAAAGCCATCGTCTTTTTGTAGTAGGCAGCACACACGTCGGAGACGGACCCAATCGGACCACTATATTATACTATATGGCTGCCTTAGGACTGTTCGGTTCAAAAAGTAGTTTCTTGTATAAAAAATACTGTTGATTTTGAAGATATCTTAACCAAACTCGTCGTTTATAAGTTTAACTATGCTCTTTTAATATATGCAAAATCTTATATCGATCGAATATTAAGTTGCTGTATGAACAACTTTTCGGTATTTCAAGATATCTTCATTAATCTAGTTTCAGTATGCTGCTAATACACAAGCCTTATCTTATTAAGATCGCAATACCGTATTATATACATATAGGCAGAGTAAAGTATTGCCCAATATTCAGTTTTCTAAGATATATTCACCAAACTCACCATTTCTCACGTTTCACTTCACGTTTCTCACATAAGGGCATTAAATCTTCGGCTAGCCGAAGATAACCGTACCTACCTTGCAGCTAATCGAACGAAAGGCACAAGCATAGAACCCCCACCCCCATTCACCACCATATACCCTACAGATCTTACTGTGTAAGAGCAATATAAAAACAATAATAACAATAGTCCAGCATTAGTAATGAAAATACATTTCCAATTTGTCTGGTCAAGAAATCGAAAATATAAATTTATATTTCGTATAGTCGAACATATATGTTTATTCATACAGTTACGTTTCTGCTTTATGCCCTTCACGCGCAATATTAATGGGTATAACAGATTTTGACAAAACGCACACAACAGTTTTTTGCTTAAACATAAATATATATATATATATACATAAACAAATAATAACAAATACGTTCAATTGGCGTATTTAAACAAAGTACTTTAAAATGTTTTGCATTTTTCAACGGATCTTTATACATTTACATATATAGATATACTTGATGGGGACAAAGATATTCCCCTCAATGCGTTACATAATTAAACACAAAATTGTTAGACCCCGTAAAGGCAAGCCGAAACACGTGCTGTCACGTCGCAGATTCGCACACGTGTACACACACACACATAAATACAAACATTTATACGTACATTCAAGTGTGTATGAAAAAGAGATTGAAAATTTGCCAAAATTTAATGCTGATGCTTTAAAATTATTTTGCGCCGTTTCTTTTTGCATGCATAACTATATAATACATACATATGTATATAAACTCACCGTGTTCGTACGGCGAAAACGTTCCCGCGTCTATGTTAATATATGGATCAATTTTTATGGAAGTAACATCCAAGCCGCAGGACTTGAGCAGCGTACCGAAGGAAGAGGCGATGACGCCCTTGCCAACACCGCTTATCACACCACCAGTAACCAAAATGTACTTCATATTAATAACAGTTCACGTTAAACTTAAATATGGTATTTGCCAAGCTTTTAGACAGGCTGGCCACGCGGCACTTGTAATCCACTTCCAAGATTTGTCGTTATTGCACTCACGACAATTGCCAACAGTTTTGAGTCAGTCAATTTTCTTCATTTATTATTGTTGGTATTTAATTTAGAAACGCACGTTGTAACGTTTTTATTTAGCATATTAACTGGGGGCGCCAAATCAGAAAGCGTGGTCGCTACTGCTATAACATCATACCGGATTGCAGTAGATTGCCATTCACACAAAGTTTCTAGGGATGTAAGTATTGATATTTTAGCTCGATGCATCGATTTGTTTTCGACGCATTTGTTGATGTCGCATCGATATCGTTCAAATGTGTATGTCATTTCTTTTGTTTTAATACATGGTCACATTGATTTATAATTTGCTGAATTCTGTGGGTAAATTTGATTTTTCTTAATTTGCGATTTTTTAAAATTACGACTCTTTCTATTGCATTTAAAAAAAAAACAAGACGCAACCATTTTCCTTTCATATATTGAATAATTAGTTTTTTGAAGTTCTTTATTTGATTTATTCAATTTGTTGCTGTGAAAACAAGCAAGACTTTTGATGAAATTAATTTGATAAGTCGTTGAGAAAACATTCGCAAGACGTATATTGTTGTACAACAAGCAGTATTGGTTATGGCAGCACTTAACGGACAATGTTGGTAAACGGTTGCATATCGGTTGAATTCAAAATTGAATTTTAGGTATTTTATGGCAGATTTTTTCTATTCGATACCAAACTCATGATTTTTTAATATAATTGAATTGGCGAAAGCATTTATTGTTATTCAAATCAAAGCGCCTGCAAAACGAGCATTTTAAATGCATTTATAAATACACAGGTATCCGTATGAACGAAGCCTGAGCTTAGATCCACACACACATATATACATACATATATGCTGCATATATCGCGTATAAAAAATATAGATTAGAAAATTGAATTTATTTTGTTGCCTCCTGCTGCTCGAAAGCTGGATACTGCTCCAGGACCTGTGCCCAGGTGAGACGCGTCGTCGCCAAATCCTTGACCACGCCGACAACAACGTCGAGTCCGATGCGAACCTGTTTCATGGTGTTCCGATCCCGCAAAGTCACGGTGTGCGGCTCCTTAAGGGTGTCGAAATCCACGGTGATGCCATAGGGTATGGCAATCTCGTCGGTGCGCGCATAGCGACGTCCAATCGAGCCACTCGAGTCGTCCACCTTGTGCGACAGCTCCGCCTTGGTCAACGCCGCGGACAGCTGCTGCGTATACGGCTGGAACTCGGCGTTGTTCGAGAGCGGCAGAATGGAGCACTTGAGCGGCGCCACGAGCGGGGGCAGTGTGAAGTAGCAGCGCTGCTCGTCGCCGTCTCTGCATTGGAAGCTGTGCTCGAGCAGGGCGTACATGATGCGGCCGATGCCGAAAGACGGCTCCACCACGCTCGGTATGAACTCCTCCACGTGCACAGTTTTGGTGGCATGCTTCACGCCAATGGTCTCCGCGCCGAGCTCGTGCGTGGCACCGTCGGGCAGCGTCAGTTTGTACGGGCCACCTGTCGCCAGCTGTGCCTCCACCTGCTTGATGTCGTCCAGCGAGAGCTTGGCCAGCGCATCCGTTATGGCCTTGGCTTCCTTCTTGAAGGTCTTGCCCAAAGCCTGCTTGTTAGGCACAATCTCGCTGACCTCAACTGTCTTGGGAGCTGGCAAACGCTTCTCGGCCACCAGACGCACACCCGTGGCGGCCGTGTGCTGGCTGAGATCGTAGGCGGAGCGGTCAGCGCAGCCGACGCACTCCACCCAGCCGTACGAGGTGAGAATCTCCGCGTCCCAGCAGTCGCAGGCATAGTGTGCCATCTCGTTGCCCATGTGCTGGCGGAAGCGCAGGCACTCGGGCTTGATGCCAATCGCATGCAGGAACTGCTGAATCCGGGCCATGTAGTAGCCCAGCGTCTCGTTGGCCACCAGCTGGCTGGCCACAGCCTCTCCAATGGTCGACTGCTGCGCCGATTTGCCGTCCATCTGGTTGCAGGCCGAATATAGCGTTAGCTTCTCGCCGGCCACCTTGCTAAACTTGGGATGATCCTTCAGCGAGGGATCGCAGAAGTGCTCGATTTCCGCCATGGTGAACTCGCGCACGCGTATCAGGCCGGAGCGCGGGGAGATTTCGTTGCGGAACGAGTTGCCGATTTGGGCCACAGCGAAGGGCAGCTTGCCCTGGTTGAACTCCAGCAGGCGCTTGAAGTTCACAAATATGCCCTGCGCCGTCTCCGGGCGCAGAAATCCCTTCACCAGGCCAGTGGGTCCGATTTGTGTGGCAAACATCAGATTGAATTCAATCGGTTCTGTTAGATCGTTGCCCGTAAGCGGCGACTTGATGTCATACTTGGCCAGCACGTCGGCGAGCTCCTGTTTGTTCAGACCGTCCAGCTTGATGATGATATCCTCACACTCGGCCTGCAGGCTTGCGGTTGCATCCTTGGCCTTGGATAGCTTTTCGAGTGCTTGCTTGATTAGATGGTCCAGTCGGAAGCACTCGCCAGTCTTGACATCCTTCACCATCAGATCGGCAAAGCGCTCCACATGCCCGGATGCCTTGAGCACCGGCTCCGGCGTCAGCATGGAGCAGTCTACTTCGAGCATCTGCTCCTCCAGGCTGAAGAACTGCCGCCACAGGGCGAGTATGTTGGATTTGAGAGCACAGCCCATGGGCCCGAAGTCGTACTGGCCGGTGATGCCGCCGTAGATGGCAAAGGATTGATCGTAGAAGAAGCGACGCTTCAGCAGATCTTCCATTTTGGCGCGATCAAAGCTGACAACGCTTGGCGTCAGCGCCAGCTCCTTCTCCTCCAGCACTTTTTTTCGCACCTTCAGCTCGGCCACCGCCTTTTTCACGTCCAGTTCGGGTGCACCCTTTGCCTTCAGTTCCCGCACCAGGTTGCCCTGCTCCTGCACCCGCTCGCGCAGCGGAGCGAGTTGCGCTTCAATCTCTGGGTTCGACATGATGAACTCTGCTGCTGCTGCCCGCAATTCAACTTTGCGTTTCTGCTTTTTGCTGCCCCAAGAGCTTGCCAAGGAGGCGCCACCGGCAAAAGAGCTTGTGCTAAAAGATACTTTCGCTTCTGCTTTGTTGGCAAAGGTCTCACGCTCACGCCAACTCCACGTTTTTCTGTGCGTTCCGTTCAGGTGAATCTGTAGTATAAGTTGGCTAGCGGTGCGCAGGTGTGTGTGCGCTTTTAAGAACTGCAATGACATATGTTATTTTTTATGCGCGCAACACAGGAATTTATGTAATTTTAATTGACGATTTCGGAACTCTGCAATACCTTTAGCTGCCTCTTGGGTGATTCACAATAGAAATGAGTTTCGTGTGCAACACTGCAATTTCATCAACAAAAAGCTGGTCAAGACTGGTCGATCGCATCGTGTGTGGGCCTTTGAATGTCATCTTACGTATCCTTCAAATTGAATTGAAGTGCAACTGTTGATGGCAGTAATATACGAAGAATAGAATAACATCTTCATATTTTCTCACCTTTTCGCAGCCGTTTTTAAAACAGACTGTCTCAAGCTTGTGTTGTGCCGTGTATGGGCCACGCGATATATATTGTATGCAGATGGCATATCGATATATCGATATATATAAAAAATTCATTTTTGTTCTTTGCTACCTATCAGAAGCATTTTTCTTGCATGTTTTTATAATATAATTTGCTGTATTCGTTTTTATTTCAACTAAACAAGCGACGTTTAAATTTCTTTCGCAACTCGTTTGACGTTAATATATTGTAAATTAAAGCGTCCAGCGACTGCAGCCGTTTGTTGTGTTCAACGAAAAGTGACGACGCCGTCTCGCAGCGACGCTATGCGACCGCATTTCTGCGTAGCATAAAAACAAAAGACCAGGTGCGCTACTTGCCACTCACCTGGGTAACTGTTGTTTACGCCAGTTTGGCTTTGTGGCCTCACAATTCAATGTGTTTCTTCTTGTTGCAGCATCGACACACACACACACACACAAGGCGTCTCATTTGTTTGGTAAACATTGCAGCGAAGACAGCCTCAAATTAGGGCAGGGCCGGGCAAGTCGAGGCGGTCTCTTGGTGAGTTCTCAATACATATACACATTTGGCTTGCCTGTTGTTTTCTGTTTTTTGTTTTTGTTTTTATGGTTATTCATTAAGCATTTTATGTACAAATTATAGTATTTGCGAGCTTTAAGCGTAGTTCTTGTCATTCTCGGTTCTCGGTCCCTCTAGCCTTGTACAGTTACCATTTCTATACGCATACTTACCCCCATTCGGACATAATTCCACGAGTTTTGTCTATACCATCTATTAAGTACATACCGTGTGCATCAAATGCACGCTGACTGCAATGGACACTGGTGTGCTGGCACATTCATAGATACATTTGTACATACTTAAAGATATCTGTGCAGTGGTTGTGGTGGTGCGGTGTCTTGGTAGAGGCAAGTGGAGCGGCAGGCAGGAGCTGTACATTAGAGTGTCTAATAAGCTAGTGCACGTCTCTAACAAAAATCAAATAAAACCCCAGACAAACCCAATGCTAACTAAACAACTAAAACCAAATGGGCTACAAGCTGGCGACAATCATTGAAGACTGCTTATGTCTTTCTAGGATCTCGCATGCACCGCGCACCGCAACCACCGCCAGTCCAACAGTGTATAAGCTGTGAATGTAAGCAGATCGCAACTCCAGCAACAACTGACGCGGGGAGCAGAAGTCCTGGCGATGCAATTGAAAGCGCCAAAGAGCAGGAATATGGCCAGTCTGAAAGATGATGAACCAGCAGCTAACCATCGACAAGGCAACAGCAACAACAACAACAACAATAATAATAATAATAATAATAACAACAACAACAACAACAATAGCACGAATAGCAATCCAACCAGCAGCGGCAGCAACAATAACAATAATAACAACAACAATAACGAGGATGTCGCCAGCAAACGCGAATCCTTGGAGGCGCGCAAACAGTCGCTGGAGCAGCGCTTGAGCGAAAAGAGCTGGCTGCTGCAGCAGATCCAGAAGCAGGAGGCTGCCATCATGCACGGCAATTACGAGCACCTGACGATCAACGAGTTCTTTGCCCAGCTGGCGCAGCAGTACAAGCATGAGCAGCAACTGCAGGCGCTGGCCAAGGACAGCGGCGCCTTGCTGCGACGCAAGCAGAGCACCAGCAGCCGAGGAGGAGAGAGCCAGCCGGGCGGCAGTCAGACCTATAGCAACAACAATAATAATAACAACAACAACAACAGACACTCGGAGACGCATTCAAATCGCAGCTCAGAGTATGATAACTATCAGCCAGCTGGCTCCAATGGCGACATGCTGGTCATAGGCGTCGCTCAGCAGCAATCCCAGCAGCATTCGCACGTTAAGAGCGCCTTGAAGAAACGTCCCACGCCCACGCCCACTGCCCAAATACAAATGCAATACGTGGCACAGCGGCAGCAATTGCCACAGCAGCCACATGTGCTGCTGCAGCAGCAGCACCATCATATGGAAATGTATTCGCAGCAACATGCCAGCTATTTGCAACAGCAACAGCAGCCGCCAAAGCAACGCTCCCAGGGCCAGACGGATGTTATATCCATGTACTCGGCCAACTCCTCGAATGTGGCCACGCTGCGGCAGCAGCACGTGGCGCCCCAGCAGCAGCCCATTATCGTGCAGTGCGACAAGTACTATCTGTCGCCGACGCATCAGAGCTACAACGAGGGCGGCTTCATCAAGTCCAGTCAGAACATCAAGAAGTATGTGTCGCCGCTCGCCTCGCCGAGTGCCATCAGCTACGAGCAAGCCTCGCTGCATCATCAGCGACAACTGGACGCCATCTCGTTGGCGCCCAGTTACATGTCCGTAGATGTGGAGAGCGTGCATCAGCAGCAGCAGCAGCAACAACAACAGCAGCAGCAGCAATATCGCTGGCGCTCGCAATCCCATATTGCAGCACTGACGCCGCCGCATCCACATCAGAATCAGAGCATGACCGCTGCCCTGGCAGCCGAACCGAAGTCGCATTCCAGCGATATGCTGGCGGCGCCTATGCCGCGCTATGCCAGCAAGCCCAAGCCCCTCGACGAGATATCATTGTGCTCAACGTCCGCCAGCAGCACGACCATAGAGAAGAAGCTCAAGCCCAAGCAGTGGCTGGAATCGTCGCTCGACGGGCCCGCAGTTGTGCGGCAAATCGAGTCCACGGCTCACAGTCCGGTCAGCAGCAGTGGCAGTGGCGCCGCTGCCAGCACCAAGCCTCGGACCAAGCTCTCCTCGCAGTCGATGTCGGTGTCGGGTCGTCACTACTCGATGTCCGCTCAGCGCAGTGCACATAATTATGCACCCGCTGGCTATACGGTGGTCGGCAGCTCGAAGGCTCTGCAGCATGCGGACGAAAGATTTGCCAAGCTCAGTCAGTCCACTTCCTATCTGAACGCCATGGAGCAGACGGTGGGCATATCGGCATCGTACCCGCTTGAACCGCTCGAAATACCGCCATTTAGGCTTCTGCCGCCCAAGCCAAACCAAAACCAGCAGCCAACGCCGCCGCCCAGGCCCCCGCCAGTTGGCAACAACAACAACACCGGCAGCAGCAGCAACAATGCTCTGCAGAATGCTTTGGTGTCGCCGCCGCTGGCCGTGGCCACAGCCACGGCCGCAGCTGGATTGTCGCCCGAGATACGCATTGAATCGCCCAAGAATATGACCGTGGTGCAGCAGGCCACCTTTCAGCCGTACAAGGAGGTGACCAAGCCCTTCGAAATGTCCGACTTCTACAAGTACTCGACGAAGTTCAAGCAGAAAGAGGGCGGCCGTCCAGAATGACAAGAAAACATTTTCATTTATCTCCTAGTATATAGTTTGCTCTTGACTCTACCTATTTATGATATTTTGTTTGACCGACGAGGATCGAATTTCCCATCTGAAATTGATGCGTCCCCTCGCGGTTGTGCCTTGCGGTTAGCGCAAAACGAACTACAAATTTTTATACAAATTTAATAGGAGTTAATTAAAGGATAACAAATGAAGAGAGAAAGGAGGATGTCCAATTTAAGGCAACTGACAAAATTAAGCGTCAAACGAATTGTACATTGACTCAACGCCTTCGTGATTTGCCTTTTATCAAAAGTTTTATGTCTTTTACTGATATTGCATTTACAAACTGAACTGAATCGAATGTGTTGTAGAGAAACTTATAGTTATTGTTAATAATGGATTGTACAAAATATAATTTGTACACTGACTTCAATATACACTAATCTTTATATACATATATATAAATGAGCTTGTTTTTTCTATCTGGAAAATAATTAAATAAAATTTTGCTTTGATGGACTCAACTGGATAATATCACATGCAAAGTTCTTGTTTATTAAACTTATATCTTTAAATCTTTTAAAACGAGTTAAATAAGATCGATCGGATGGAACCTAACTACCCTAACCACTTTCAACCAATTTTTCACCCATGTCAGTGGAATTTTCTTAGTGTATAGGGTTACCAGAGTTCTATTGGACAGCTCTGTATTTAAACTTGACTCAACTATTGTATTTTCATTAAACTAATATCTTTAAATCTTTCAAAACGAGTTAAATAAGTTCGATCGGATGGACCCTAACTACCCTAACCACTTTCCACCAATTTTTCACCTATGCTAGTGGAATTTTCTTAGTGTCAAAGGTTACCAGACTGCTATCGGACAGTTCTATATTTAAATTTGACTCAACTATTGTATTTTCATTAAACTAATATCTTTAAATCTTTCAAAACGAGTTAAATAAGATCGATCGGATGGAACCTAACTACCCTAACCATATTCCGCCAATTTTTCACCCATGTTAGTGGAATTTTCTTAGTGTCAAAGGTTACCAGACTTCTATCGGACAGTTCTGTATTTAAACTTGACTCAACTATTGTATTTTCATTAAACTAATATCTTTAAATCTTTCAAAACTAGTTAAATAAGATCGATCGGATGGAACCTAACTACCCTAACCACTTTCCACCAATTTTTCACCTATGCTAGTGGAATATACTTAGTTTCAAAGGTTACCAGAGTTCGATATTTAAATTTGACTACAATTGTATTTAGTTTGAGATCTTGTTGTGTACATATCTTACAATAATTGTGTGTCTCTGTTGGGGGCGAGTCTTATTTAAAATATATACACCGATTCTAGATTTGTTTATCTCTGCTGCATTCAATGGCCTGGCTGCGAGTAAATAGTATGTGGGCAGAGATGCATGCACATCTGCTCGTGAGTGTGTGTTTGTGTGTGTGCGTGTGTGTACATCTTGGCTGTTGTGCTTGAGTGAGCATTATTTTGGGTCCACCGCTCTTTTGAATTTCCAACAACCAAAAATAAAAGACCAAAGGCCGATGGCTGGCTCTCTTAATGCCAGGCAGATCGATTCAGTTGCATTGGCTTGTTGCGCTGTTACGTGCAACTGCTCCGATCGATCAGTTGCACTTTCACTTGGTGCACTTTCGGGTTCTGGAGTGCACATTTCAGAGGAGCCGGAAAAGCCACGCGATGACGATCTAACGTTTCGCGCACCCAGTTTTCTTTTTGTCTGTGTTTTTTAGTTTAGAAAAGTCAGTGCTGTTCGAATTTTACGTAAATCTTTCTCCTACATAACCTCTGTGCGTGTGTGTGTGTGTGTGTTTAAACTGAACCGAATAAAACAGAAATAGACCGCAGCACGCTTTCAAAGCAAATTCAAATCAAGCAAGAACAAGAACAGCGGTCGCAACCAGTAAACGGATCTATATAAAATTGTAGAAAAATAAATATGCATAACTGACAGTCGCAAATGTTTCCTCGAGCATTTTTGGCGGCCAAGTGTGTGCCAATTGTGTGGACATTGATAATGAATTTGGCCAAAATCGATCCGAGCAAGTGAATCATTTGTGGTCCGCCAGAGCCAGAGACAGAGACATCATGAATCTATACACAATATATGATTGGGTATGTAGCTAAAAAATGTTGCTAAGACGTTAACAAGCCCGATTTATGCACGGAATGCCAATTTTCGCTTGAATAAAGACTACCCAAACTTAACCTGATCGGAATTCAATTTAAAATACTAATTTGCATATTAAATGTGTATATACATACACACTAACTAAGGCTTGAACCAAAACCTGTGTTCACAGATTCAAAATGCTAGTTCACGAACCAAAGCTGAAGACGAGGCAAAGCTTTGAACCGTGAACGGAATTTAAAACGAGTGTTTAGTCTGTAGCCCTGGTTTTAAAAGAACCGAACCAGGGCTTTATCTGCACGTGTGTGTGTGTAAATATGATAACAATTGAATTGAACCAAGGCTTGAACCAACAGATTCACAGATTCAAAATGCTAGTTCACAAAACAAAGTTGAAGACGAGGCGAAGCTTTGAACCGTAAACGGAACGAAAAACGAGTTTTTAGTTTGTAGCCCTGGTTTTTAACGTACCGCTTTATCTGCACGTGCTTTCAAGAAACGTAAGCTAAATGCGTCTTTGACCTTTCACTCAATAAGCTAAACAAGCCAAGGGCTCGAATCGTCCAAATCAAATAAACATTCAAATTTAGCGCCTTATCAACAGAGCGCCATCAGCCAGGCAGCCAGGCAGCATGTTGATGGCGCTCTCGTTCCCATTGGCCGCCAACATGTTGCCCACAGAAGCGTTTGCGTTCCACATTTAGTTTATAAATAAGAAATTGGGAGCGCATTCGGTGCACGGAACCGCTTCGAACCGTTGCAAATTTTATACGTTAGGCGCGCTCGCTCGCTCGCTCGCTTCGCTTTTCTCTAGCGCTGGCTCTCTGCTCGTTTCTTGTTTCTTGTTTCTTGTGATTTCTTTGGATTGACTGCCTCTGACAGAGTGCCTGATTTGTGAATTGGGAATCGAGCGACGCCTCCGCCGCCAGCCGTGCTGAGCGTGGTATTTTATTTATAAAAGAACTTGCATTGCAGGCGGTCGTCGCTAGCTCGCTTCGAATCGCCAGATAAAAGGCGCGAGCGTGTGTGTGAAGTTGTAAAAGTTGTAAAAAGAATAATTGCATCTATAAAAAAAGTACAAAGTGACAACAAAGTTCATTTGCTCGGGTCTTCAACTTGAGTACGGCGCCCAATGCGACCTTAACCATGAGTAAAATACATGTGAGTAGTTGGCAAAACTTCTACCTTAGGATTTAGCTTAGTCTAGGGGTCGAGTTAGTTAGTTAGGTTGGGTTAGGCCAAATGATTAGCTGACACATTCGTGTTAATATTCGATACGTTTTTGTTGTATGAAAATCAGATCCCATCAATGACCCCCGTTTATTGGGAGTGGCAGTAGGTTATTATTGTCCTACGTCTCGAATGTGTGTCACACCCCAAACAAATGCAGAGACTACCGCAACCGCGAATAACATGAAATTTCCTCAATCAAAGCCAGTCGGAATATGGAGTGGAGTATGGCTAAAACTTACGATTTTGCGAGACACGCACATGGAACCAAACTTTTATCGGGAACTAATGTAACCATGGCGATGGCGAAAACTGTTATCCCGATACTGTCAAAGGACCCAAATCAATTTGCGTGGCCCGACAAGTTCAAGGACGTTCAACAGGAATTCGCGCCGTCTGCGACTCGCATAAGTCGAGTCGTTTGTACGCGTCTTGCCCCAGTTTGTTGCATTTGTTGCATTTGTTGCATTGTATTGCAGTTTGACCCACATGCACTTATTTTGCAATTCTCTAGCAGGGCGCAGACGTTCGCGAAAGCAATAGGCGCATCGATCTCAATTAATGTCGAATATACATAATCTTCTAATTGGATCTCCAGCCGCGGACTTTGTGGCGGATGCTCCGCCAGCTTCACACACACTGGCGTGTTACCTCATCCAGATATATCAAGTGGACAACGTTTTAATTAGTGGCCATGCTCGCAATATACTTATAAATAAACGAACCATCTGCAACTTTAATAAGTTGCAGGCGGTGATCTGTGCGTTTATTACAAAATTTAAGAATGCCTCCGATATTCTAATTATAAAAGGGCGGCCGGTAGCTGGCAACCTAATGCCACAGCTGCAATCCATCAAATAGCGCCTGAGTCAGCAGCCGCAGCGGCAGCGTGGGCCACACCAGATGCCACGGCATCGCACGGCCCGCTAATATACACTTGAGTTTAGTGTCAGATGCGGGTCAATTGGCTGGAGCTGCCAGCGATTGGCACGCAAATGTTGCCTAATCAATGCCGATCTCTGAACACACAGATCGTGGCTGTTGCTCTTGGGCACAAATCTTTACATGTCGTTTCTTAACGTGGCGTAACCCCATAATCCTGACAATGCGTGCGCCGCTGTTGTCACAACATTGTCGTGCTGTTGGCGTTGAAAATGAGGTGACATCATTACGAAAATGAAATCCGAAATGATTTTATTATGGCGTCAGACCAAAAGTGTCACTGCCAAGTCGGCCAAGCAGAAATCTGTGCAAGATGCACACTCTAGATCCCAATCGTACACATAAGTATCTATCTCTTTGCATGCACCAGATATCTATTAAAGAATCTCATAGTATAAAAAGTATCTGTAGTGCGATAAGTACTCTTTTTTAACAACGAGTGTTAAATGGTTTCATTGCAGATCACATCATTGCTCCGCACGGGCAGTGGCAGCGCGTTCTACAAGGCAGTCGAGGCGCCGGAGGAGCCAGTCGCCAGTCCAAAGTCATCGCCCGCTGCTGGACAGCAGCAACATAACCAGGCGGCAGCCAGCTGCAACTATATCGTACAGAATGTAGATGTTGAGTTTATACCAACATTGAATTTTGTGTTTCGAGCATCGGAGGTCCACAATAAATCAGCAGACAGAGAGCACGAGCGACAGCAACATGTTGCCGAGAGAGCCCCAACAGCATGCGATAATATTGACAGCTCAGGCGCCAACTCTGATGATGATAACGCATCGACGCACACATATATAATCTCCAGAAGTAGCTTTACGGCTGTCACCAGCTCGAGCAGCACTCCCTACGCGGTCACTTCGACAGACACTGCCGAGCTACTAAGACAGCAGAACAACCTGAGTCTCACCGAGAACGACAACACGATCTCCTCGTTCAGCATCGAGCCGCCCACAAGCTCCATTTCCATTGACATGGCCGAGCCACAGCAACTAACAGCGGCAACAACAAGTGAGGCGACAAGCAGCGGCCATGTGGCACCAAGGATAGCCACAGTGACCACAACAACAACAACCTCAAGCAGCAGCATAGAAGAGGACATCGAGGAAGCGATTGAGATAAGTGAGGTGGAGGAGCAACTGCACACGAACATAGATTCTCTGTCCGAGGCAGCTGCTTTTGCTCCTGCTACTACTAAAGACGAGGACCCGCAATTAGAAAAAAGTGCCAAATCCGAAAGCGGCGAAGAGGCTGCCAAGTTTCGCATTGATGATGCTCAACTGTCTGGTGGCCAGCTGGCCCAGCATTTTCTGGTGGACGAAGAGGAAAGTGATGCAGATCATGTCGAGCCAAGTAGCCCGAAAGATCAAGCAACCACGACCGACGATGATGATGACTTTGACATTAGCCTTCCGTTGGAGCAGCGCAAGCCAGTGCACTCCCGTCACGAGGATGACGTAGATGCGTCGTCGCATGGACATGAAGAAGGGGGGGAGAGTCTTAGCAATCAAAGCACCACAGACGATGTCTCTGACTTTGTAGACGAGCCGCAACAGACAACGGAATCGGCAATAGATGCCAAAAGCTTAGCCGAGCAGGAACATGCCAGTACAATGGCATCGGCCGTGTCGGAGTCGAAGCTGGAGGAGAGTGAGCTAGAAATAGATGCCGAGGCACCTAGCGAACAGGATCACTCTATGGAGGAAATTGTAGCCACTAATGAGTCTATAGAAATAACCTACGATGCGGAAGAAGCAGCTGCCAGCCACTCGCAGCTGAGTGCATCGCAAAAACTGGAAATTGTAACTGATTTAGATGGGGCGAAGACACCAGAAGCACATTCTGTGGAGCAGCTGAATCTGCCACAAATACAAATGCCTCAAATAGTCGAGCACAAATCCGCCAAAATCCTGGAAACGCTTCATCTGCGACCCGAGCCACTGGATCTGATTACTTCAGATCTTGATGACGACGAGGATGAGGACGAGGAGAGCGAAATGCAACTGTTAAAGCTTCGTTTAATGGCCATGCACCAGCAGACGCTTTCTGATAGCGCAGCCAAAGGCTCGCCCACGGAGTCGCCGGCTTTACAGGAAGCGGGCAGCAGTGCTGGGAACGTGGAGCTGAAACAGATGGAACGTGTGCCGCTGACAGAGTTCAGCAAAGATGTGCTCGAGGACATAACAGAAGAGAGTGAACGCTTACTGTCCATTAGTACCACAGCGGAAGAGCCCAAATCTCTGTCCCTGGAGGAGTCAAAGACTTTGCAGGAAGCCAGACCTGACAGCAATACCAGTCTCGTGAGCTTGAACATGTTAAAGCAACTGGAGGCCAAGGTTCAAGACCTGCATTCGCAGCTGGAGACCAAAGACAACTGCCTGGCCTCACTGAATTTGCAACTAGAAGCGGCGCGTCGCGAGTCCAGCGCGGGTCCGGCATCCGCTCGGGACAGCAGCTCGCTGGTAACTAACTCAACGGAGTATCGCACATTCCAAGAGGAGTTTGGTGCGCCGGTAAGACATTATTACATAGACCATGTCCAATAACTACTAATGCCCCCTTCTCTTCAGACACTGGACATATACGTGGAGCTGTCGCGACGCGATGAAATAATCGCAAAGCTTACGGATTCACTGCAGCACTCTTTAAATGTCCGGAGCCAGCTGCAGTCAGACTCAGATAAGCTTGGTGAGGAAGTGCAAGCCTTACGCAGGCAGCTGCATGAGGCCATCGACACAGTCAAACGCAGCGGTTGGCCTGACCAGCAGGCCAATGCCGGACAGCGCATCTCCGAAATATCCATGGATCTGATCAGCGAAAGCGACGACGATCTGGAACGTAATTTTCTCACCGACCACGAGGATCGTGGATCCCGCAGCTCACGTGAGCGGCAGCTTTCGGTGCCAACCGATGACCTGGGCGTGGAGCCGTTGCCTCCTGAGTGGCCGCCAGCTTTCAGCAAGCAAATCGAACAGTTCCAAAAATGTCTGCTGCCCGGCGAGCTGCGCCCGTTTCTTTTGGTGCAGCGTAAATTTGACGACTATCTAGCGCAGCAGTTGGCGCAGTGCCGGGATCAGTGCACACAAGAGCTCAAGATCAGCCGCGATCAGTGGGAGAACGAGAAATTGGCAAGCGAGCAGGCACAGCATGTGGCACACACTAAACAAATGGAGGAACTGCGCAAATACTTTGAGAGCCGTTGTGCCGACCTAGAGAAACAGTTTTCTGACGATGTATTCTCGCATAAGTCCCAGCATCTGGCCGGCGACAGCTCCTCCGAGTGTTCGGAAGCAGAGCAGCTGCCCGAGGAAGCCGCCTCCAAGGAGCCATCTCCGCGCAAGCGTAAACGCGCCGAGCTACTGCTCAGTCCCAGCCATCGCCAAATAACGCCCAGTGGACTGGATTCCCTGGGCGAAACAGCGCCCCCTTTAAAGGAAACTAAAGACAATGTGAGCAAAATATGCAGTTAGCGTATTGAATCCGAAACTTAAATTGTAATTAAATATCTTTTCAGACATCGCAGGAAATTGCGGACCTCAAAATATTCTATCAAACGCACCTTCATGAACTGAAGCGCTCCCACGCTGAGCAGGTGCGCAAACTGACGGAACGTCTGCGATTCTACGAGCGTCGTCAAGCAGATGATGACTACTTGGTAAGTTTTCTCTTCAATTGATGCATGCTTCTGTCTGTGTATGAAACTAACACAAAGCTTCGAATGTGATTAACTTTTTGAATCTTATGTATATATGAGATTACCTGAGCCCGTCAATTGACCAGCTGCTAACTGCATGTTCTTTCTTGTTTCTTTACTTTTATAACCCAATAAACAATTAAACCAAACCGTAACTACCTGGCACGGCCTCAACTAACCTGCACACAGCCAACCCACAATTCACCGCCTACCTGCCAAAAAGCCAGCCAAGATGCATTGGATGTGGGGCTAACGCCTGCCCAAAATCCAAACAGTTCGCTGATCATAATCGACGAGGATGAGTTGAACCTGAATAACGAATCGCAGGTGATACAGCGCATCATTGAGGAGTACGAGCGACGGCTGCAGGAGCAACTGGCGCTGGCACGCCAGGACATTGCCATCGAGCTGGAACAGCAGATACAGGTGAGGCGTGGAGCGTGGAGCGCACATGCATGTGGTTGGCTCTTCATTGCTGCTATTTGACAACTCTAATACTTTCCGCACTTCCGTGCATGTTCTGCATGCTGTGTGTGATTCACCAAGCTGCGTCTGCAATTCTCGTAACCAAAATTATTTCTGTCCACTCGTTCAATGAAATTTCACGCACCGCGCGAAAATCGTGCAAAATTTTGTCAGGTCGCCAAAAAGAAAAACAGAAGCGAAACGCAATTAATTTTCCCGTGGAGTTCTAAAACTGTACGTGTGGCCCCACAAATGGCACACAGATACTATAGTTAGCCAAAGATCATTTCAGTTAGCTGACACGAACTGATCATTAAACAACAACAATTTCTCCGCTTTCCCTTGTCTTGCAACTGATTCGTAATTGAAATAAATCTGTTCTTGGAGCAGCTATTTTAAGGCCAATGTCAACGATCCCAGGCGAATGTGGACGTGTGTCAGCCCTTTCCCAACTCCACTTCCAGCCAGAACGTTCTGAAGCGGATTTATGGCGACAAGTGAGATAATTTCTGTATAACTTAATGCAACATTTAAAAGAGTTTGTCATCGTAACAGTAGACTCTTAACAAGAGTTTCAAGTAGGGTCTCATCTTTGTAGTACCAAATTGAGGACAACTAAATGTGTGTCACAAATATGTTCTAACAAAAAAATATATTTTTATTTACATTGTGCACATGCATACATACACACATGTGTATGTATGTGTGTGTGGTATTTGTTTGTTTGCCAACAAAATTTAGCAGACATTTTTCAGTTCGTTTATTTGCTTGTAGGATGCATACATGTGTATGTATGGATGTGCGTATCCATGTGTGTATACGCCAATTTATCGTACAAACTAAACATGTGCTTCTCGTTGAAATATTCATAAACAAGCGTCTGGCAACAACTTCACATAACGAACTTCACATAAACGAAAGATTGTCCCAGCTTAATAAAGCCCGGCCGGAAGTGCGAAGGGTAGTCCGGCTTAGAATTAATTAACTCCGCCGAGTTATTGGTACATATGTATATTTGGAAGTGTCGACAAACGAGTGAAATTACACGCATGCACATGCACATACACATTAATATACACATACGTATGTATGTAAGTGCAATAACAGTGCGCAGCTCACTGTCCAAAATTAACGAACATAAATTTAAATTAATCTCGACACGCATACAAGTACACCAGCGCGGGCAAGCAGTGCAACGCGCACTGCTTTGCCCACACTAAGCAAATGCTCTCACTCTCTCTTCCGCTCTTGTTCGGCCGTGCCGATCTTTATTAAATGGCCTGTTTGCTTGAAGCGCCTGCTCAGTCTTTTCCGTTACTTCAAGGCGTACGTATGTTAAATCGCGTTGTGTGTATGAGGTGGCGAATTATAGATACAAATGTATATGTAAATACGCGAACAGTCGTGGACACAAATATACATACATATGTACATATATATAAATACATATGTGCATAAGTGAATTAGCATAAAAACATGTGTGTTTATAATATCTTCATATAAAGTGAATAACTAAATACAATAAACGATAAATCAACAATAGCATAATACATTCACAGACATATCTGTGTACATACATACAATTGAAAATTGAATTGTTATGCTGCTCAAGTTCTGACATCTGAATAACTGTGTGCTTATGCGTGTAGTCTTCAAATAAATATACATACACACATACATATGTGTGTGTGTATGAACAGTCAACGTTCATTGATTAAATCAAATTTGTGAGTGAATTTGCGAGAACTACAATTCAAATATAACGGTTTCATGGTTGGCGTCTTTAAAAAAAAGTAGCATACATACATGCATATAAAAGCGATATTTGGATTTGAAAGAGCTACTAAAAAAGTAAGAGCATGTAAATTATTATTATTTAAATTATAAATTATTAAAGTTATTAAGGATATCAAGTAGCACTGAGCCCTTGTTCAGAATAAACTATATGTATATTAAATGATTAGTCAATAAGAATGAATTAAGCATGTTGCAGTCGGATGCAACCGACTGTGCAATGCTCTGTTAACAGACTAAAAAAGCATTAACTCTTAAACTTTGACTACAATGTATTGAATATTTAGATTTGCAAGACGGAGATGGGCGTGTTGCGATATATTTATTAAGAATTAAAAGTGGGGAAGCCCTTTTAGCCAAAGAAAGTGTACACTGGCTGTGCATGAATATATAGTTTAGGTCTTGGGTCTATTAGCTTGCATAAAGTTGCGATCAAACAGTCAGATCGACAGACGATTGAACAAAACCAATATGCTCTTTCTAACTTTTGGGAACATAGTGTAAAAATACACCAAAATACAGCACAAACCAGAATGTGTACGAATGCATAATGCATATTCCGATCAATCCCAAAGTTCTCAGAAAGAGTTCCAAGAAAGTAGTCATACAAACAGATCGACAAGCAGCAATCCAAATTGAACAAAACCAATATGCTCTTTCTAACTTTTGGGAACAGAGTGTAAAAATACATCAAAATACAGCACAAACCATAATGTGTACATTTGTACATACATAATGTATATTCCGATCGATCCCAAACTTCTCCATAAGAGTCCCAATCACAAAAATCACCGAGGCACACAGTAAACACTTTTGGCTTTTGACGTGCTCCAAAACTAGGAAAAGTCGTTGCCCTTTTCCAAAACCATAAACACTATTCCTCTGTCAGGCAGCCGCAGCATGTGATGTTATTTTTGGTTAAGGCGCAAAAATTTGGTTTTCAGTTGGTGCCTATTTTGGAAAGTTGTTCTATAAATAATGCGACACTCGGCTCGGAGTACTCACTCTGCATGTGCATTCGAATCTCTTGAACGGAGTGCACTGGTGCTGCTCCAACCAACTGATACTGATATCGATTTTCTCATTAACTAAATTTTCTAATTGATTTTTAATTGAATGGCTTACACGCCCACAAAATGAAGCAATTGGCAAGCCAATTAGCAGCAGGCGCTGCCTATATAAGCCCATTTTCTGGACACTCAATCCAAGTATACAAGGGCCATGAGTTGTGATAACATAAAGGGTTCGCGGATTTTGGTGCGCATTCTTAGCACTTGTGGACTGTGGCCCAGCCATGGCTCATCCGGATCCACAAAATGGATCTCCGGATGCAAACGCTTTCGGCCACTTGCGATTCATTTGATTGTGACTTTTACCTTCACGGTCATGATGTGGATCGAGGCTTTGGGAAGCAACGATTTCGAGCACTGCACCGACGTGCTTTTCATCACGCTGACGATGACGGGGCTGGTGGCTAAGATCTTCAATAACTGGCGTCACGCTCACATTGCCCGCGAGCTGCTTCAGGAATGGTCCGCTAGCCGGCAGTTCGAAGTTCGAGCTGGTCAGGAGCGTGATATGTGGGAGCATGAACAGCGCAGGTTCTCAAGAGTCGTCCTGTTGTACTGCTTCTGCAGTCTGGGCGTGGTGCCGAGCATCTTCATATCGTCGGCGGTCAACTATCCCAATGAGCTGCCGTTTTGGGTGTGGGTGCCCTTTGACTGGCAGCAACCGACCAAGTTTTGGTACCTCTTCGTCTATGAACTTATCGCTGTGCCATTTACGTGTCTCTGCAACATCACAATGGATCTGCTCAACTGCTACCTTATGTTGTATATCTCGCTATGCCTCCAATTGCTGGGAATGCGCATGGCTGCACTGGCTCCCGCAGGGCACGGGCAGTCCGAGCGCCAGCTGCTCGCACAGCTCGTGGAGGTGATTGCGCTCCACAGACGCGTCAAGAGCCACTCCAAGCAGGTCCAACTCTTCATTTCTAAGAGCACGCTCATTCAGATCTCGCTGAGCGCCGTAATACTCTGTCTGTCCATCTACCGCTTGCAGATGGTAAGTGTGCAGGCTACGTGGTCGTGTGTCTATGTTCAATCTTTTCGTTCCTTGCCAGCTTAATTTGCTGCAGTCTCCGGGCCTGTTCACGGCTATGACGCAGTATTTATTCGCAATGACCATGCAAATCTTTCTGCCCAGCATTTATGGCAACGAAATTACCCACAATGCAAACCAGTTGCCCAACGCGCTCTACAGTTGCCAATGGCCGGACATGTCGAAACGTATGCGTCGCCTAATACTCTGTTTTTTGATCTACTTGAATCGCCCGATGGCCCTTAAAGCCGGTGGCTTTTTTGAAGTGGGTCTCCCACTCTTCACCAAGGTACCATTGATCAACTTTCATTAGTTAGACTGGGTTATACATTCTAATGCTACTTTATTACAGACCATGAACCAAGCTTATAGCCTTTTGGCCCTGCTTCTCAACGTCAACAGCAAATAAAAGACGTTTATTTCGAGGGAGTCTTTTACTTTGCAAATATATCACAAATTTAAACGAATTTATATGCACATATGAATAGCTTTGTAGTTTCAATTCAAATAAATGTAGATTGCGTTATTTTGATTTTGGAGGCATACAAACAAGATATTCAGGCAATACGCCCTGTTATAGAAAAGATTGCATTAAGAAGGGGAATATATCTCACCAATTTTGCAAACTTACGCACAACTTTTGTTGCTTATAAAAATGTTACCAAGGATTTGGCATTCGACAACTTGATAATATATATGCTCAAAAGCTTTTCTGGATCTGTCTAATACCAACAGTCAATATATCATGATATGTCTGCAGTTTTTATAACCCCCAAAAAACGCAAAAAGAAAACATATTCTGAAAATCGATACTTATAGATTTTGGAACTATCGAATATTTAAAATAAGTTTGATCCGCTTGGGCAATAGAAGGACCTTAAGGATCTTGCTTTCATAATCTTTGAGACACAGGTTGAATATAGACGGACATTTACTGATGCCAGTCAAGCATATTTTTACTTTATGGTTTCGGAGATGCTTCTTTTTGCGAGTTTTTAACATTTCCCAAAAAGTAATCCCATTTCATTTATACTTGATTTCAAAGGGTACACGAAACAAATGTATATTTATCCACGTGCATATTATAGGAATATGCATTTTTCAACGTCTGCAACAACTTAGTCGGAACAATAAAATTTCCTATGTTGGTTTTTCGGATCTCATATGCAGAACTGGTTTATTTTGTTTTTGCATAAAAACTAAATGAATTATAAACACGAATTTATGACGTATGCACTTTTGCACACATGTTGTTTTTATTTCTATTTATTATTTCTGTCAGTTATGCAACCAACTAAAAATACTTATTTCTGCTATGCAATTTATGCATGCGGTTGCATGTACATTTTTGAAATGAGACCAAAATAAAAATGTTTTCCTTTACACTATCTTACTTTTCCTTGGTTAAGCTCCGTGATAAAATATCTGGTGCAACAGTGGGACCTTTTCTATCTCTCCCTTTCTCTCTTAAACTGAGTCTCTCTATCTCTCTCTCTTTCTCTCTCTTTCTCCCTCTTTCTCCCTCTTTCTCTCTTTCTCTCTCTCTCTCTCTCTCTCTCTCTCTCTCTCTCTTCTCTCTTTCTCTCTCTCTCTCTCTCTCTCTCTCTCTCTCCCTCTCTCTCCCTCTCTTTCTCTCTCTCCCTCTCTCTCTCTCTCTCTCCTTCGCTCTCTATCTATATCTCTCTCTCGCTCCCTCGCTTTCTATCTCTCTCTCGCGATCTATAGATCTCTTTATCTCTCTATATATATATATATCTCTGCCTATCTCTGTCTATCTCTCTCTCTCTCTCTCTCTCTCTTTGTATATCTCTCTCTCGATCTTTCACATTGTGTGTTTGTAAATAAAATGAAGGTCGTATATACCTTAAGGCAGCCTAAAAGGGTATCTTCTAGTCGTGCACTCTCGATTCTTACTTATATTTTCAATGCGCCATTTTAAGCAGCAAATCACATGAGAAAAGTAGGTATGCGAGGAAACCAAAGTAAATAAATAAGTTAATCAGAGAGCTGATGCTCTGGAAAATATTAATCAGCTGAGAGCACGACCCCAGTGCCAGAGATAAGGCATTAAGAACTGCAAATGTTCGTTTTACTTGAAATTACTTTTATTTGAATTTAATTCAGTTTTTCACTTTAATTTAAAAACATTTGCCACTTGATGCAGCTGCCACTGCTGCTGCTCTTCAACTTACCCTTTCCCTTTCCGCGATTGTGGCATGTTTATTGAGATTTATGTTGCACCCTCCCACTACTACAATCAAACTATTCTCGGGGCAACGTCGCGACTTGTCGATGATGATAAACAAAAACGCGGCGGACACCCACTCGACTTTCCCTCCTTGTCTGATCAGATGTAAGCCCAAAATTATGGCGTAAACGTTTAACACCATTTCTCTGCCATGAACATGTAAATGTTTTGCTTTGATATGACTATAAACAATAAATATTTACATATGTATGTCCTGTTGCGATGAAATGCAGCTTTTCGAAGAACTGCCTGTCCACCGATCCATTGATCTGGTCTTATATGTGTCCAATATGCGAGCAACTGGTGCAACAGACTTTCACAGACTCTGAATCCTATGGATTTTGTTTATATGCACGTTTGTTTTCATTATTAATTTTCTGTCCACATTGATTTTGCAGAGTTTGTTGTCGGAGAGCGCAGTCGACGATCAACATTGGCCCAAGGAACTAATACTGTTACGAGAGAAGTTTACGGCCAAGAGTCAATTGGAGATAACCCAGTTGAATATAAAACATGCCGAAGAGGTGAGTCCTTCAAATCTTTTATATGAATATATCCCTCTATTAAAACCCTGATCAAACTAATCCACAGATGTCTCGCATGAAATTGGAATATGAGAAACAGCTCAACCGCAAGAACAAGCGGCATCTGACGTTCGATTCGGGACGGGACTTGGAGCTCATTATTAACGAGCGCGATGGATTGCGGCAACTATCGAAGAGCTTCCGCAGCGTGCTCTCTCGCCTGGCCAAATGTGTGGCCAATTGCGAGGGCGACCTCAATGCGACCCTCTCCGAGGAAATGCAGCGCATACTAACCCAGAGTCGCAGCCAGGAAGTGGGCGAGGATGTAGAGCACACGCTGAGTAGCTCCTTGCTGCAGGGTTCGTTCAACAACACAAAACACCTGCGCCTGGTGCCCGATGTGCACAGTCTATTGGAGGTGGTTGAGGATCCCAGTCTAGTGCAGTTTATCGACAGCAAAAATAGCGATGATCAAAACGATTACTTTGACCTGGGTGATTGCCTAGAGCGCCTGAAATCGGAGGCCGCCTACCTGCTGCAGCTGTCCGAGGATCTGGATAGGCAGCGCGCCAACGAGTCTGTGGAGCGACAAGATGAGCCCGAGAAACAGGAGCACGAATTGTGCTGCGAAGCCGAGGACGGTCTGAAAACAACAGCGCCAGTGCCACCAACTCAACAGCAGCTGCTCCACGAGCTACTGCGCACCAGCTCGCTGAATGATCAGCATTTGGGCGTGGCACATCAGCGCAAGGCCAGCAATGGCGCGCAGATGATCAAGCCGCTCAGCTCGCTGCCGCTGGATCTGCAGCAAAATGCGGGCAACGCCTCCGAGCTCAGTTTTCAGCTGGTGGAGCTAAAGAATCGTCTGGTCAAATCGGAAACGGATCGACAGAATTTGCAGCAGCAGCTAACGCATACTATAGATCGTAATGCGGAGTTGGGTCAGGAGCTGCAGGCGCTGCGCGATCAGCTGTCGCAGTTGAATTCGTTGAACCATACCGATTATGCCGAGGGCTACGGCCTGGGCGACATGAAGAGCCCGCAAGCACTGGATCAGTCGTCGGCCAGCTTTGTGCAGCTCCAGGAGAAGGCACGTCATTTGCTGACCTCGCCCACGCAACAGCAGACGCAGGAGCAGGGCAATGCAACAGTTATATTGCTCCAGATGATAGAGGACTTCTGCCGCGAGGGCGATAAAGTGGTCGAATCTGGCAAGAAGGACCGCGAGGATCTGCAGTCACAGGTGAGTTACACTGTAGACAGTTGTCGTAATGATCGATCCCTGTCAAGTTGTTGAGTGCCTAACGCATGATCAGTAGATTACCCGTTGAGCGCGTCTAGTTTTAAGCAAAGTACAAGCTTAGGTTATTACCTCCCATCCATGCTAAACCACCACAACAGATCGATACCGCCGACAAACAGCTAAAGGCCACGCGGCAGTTCCTGGAGGAGCAGGCCGCCGAGCGCGAACAGGAACGCGATGAGTTTCAGCGCGAGATTGAGCACTTAAAGTTGCAGCTGCGCGACAAGGAAAAAGAGCGCAGCTCTTTTGCCAATGCCTCTGAGGAGGTGAGTGCCCTCCTGTCAAGGGTCTTTCAGTCATATATAACTTATGATATACTACTTATGATTTGGGATTGGTTAAATGTTTTTTTTTTTTTCGTTTCGTTTGGTTTGCTATGGATTTGTTCTATTTCTTCTACTGGACTATTTTGCTGATACTATTTGTATTTATAATGAGATTTTGATTTGATTGGCATAGGTCAAAAGGTCTTTAGTATTTTTTAAGTTTCCTTTTCCTTCCTTGCACCGATGCCTAAAACAAACTACACGCTTACTATTTATAAACTGATAAAAAATGCACAAATATTACACAAATTGGCTAAATCACACTTTTCTGGAGTAACTCATAAAACTTTTAGGCGAACAATTGACTGCTCAAAAAATGAAAAAACGAAAAGCACCTGTTGTGCATTATTCAAAATACAATCCAATCGGAAGCCCAATGTGTACCCCCTCTGGTGAACATTCCATCTGGTTTTTTATATCGAAGTCAAGGGCAGCATGATTGTCAGATATATACACACGCACTAAATGTATCTTTCGTAAGCATGTGCCGATGTATTTATAGATACAGCAGAAAGCAATCATTTGGTAGCGCGGGAGTCACTTAATTTTCTTCCGTTTGCAAAATGTTTTACACACACAATATTGTTTCTTGATATGCACTAACAATAAATGTTAATATTAATTATTCAAATTCCAATCGTACCTCCTTGCATGCTCACACAATAATAACAACAACAGTAATAATAACAACAACAATTTAATCTATTCCCTAAAAAAACCTAACTGCACCTGAAATTGATATGCACCACAAACTTTTAAGTTGAGGGTAGTGAAGGAGAAGCATGTAAGTTGCCACGCCCAGTCCCACGCACTTGATTAGCTTATAAGAAAACATTACACTGTTCACATAATTATGGAATATTCCTCCCAATAGTATGCTCAGCTGGAGACGCAATTGCGCGAGATGAGCCAACAGCTGGGCGAGTCGAATGCCAAAGGGGACAAATTGGAAGTGGAACTGAAGGCGTCCATAGACAAGATCTTTGTACTGCGCGAGATTATCTCTGAGCTGGAGACACAGGTGCAGACCAAGGCGCTCAACGAGCAGGTGCTTGACGAGAAGGCTAAGCAGCTGGAGGATTATGTCAAAATACAAATGTGCTCCAATGATGCACTGCAACAGGAGGTGCACAGCCTGAAGACAGACATAGGCGAGGGCTATCAGTCGCGCATCCGCCAGCTGGAGGAAAAGCTGCAGCAGGGACTGCCCTCTGCCGAACAAAGCATGGTGCTCAATCAGGTGACAGAGCAACTGCTTTTTATTGAAACAACTTTGGATCAAAAGACCAAAACACTGGAATCGCTGCACAACTCCAACACGACCTCCAACTCGTGCAGCCTTAGCGCCACAGAGGATGTGTCCGTCCACGGTGGCAACAAGCAGTCAGCGGCTGCTCCCACAGCCGAAGGCTCACCCAAGCACTCGCTGACAGTGGAAGGGCTGCAGCGTGTGGTCGAGAAACTGGACAGGCATACGCGGGTCGAGGAGGCTGCCATCAAGCGCATACGTGATCTAGAAATGCAAGTCACCCAGATGCGCAGTGGCTGTGTGGTGAGTACAAATCATTCAGCAAAGCTTTTGTGGTGAACAATCAGACGCTGGTTGTTGTCTTCGCTAAACCCAATCAGTAAGATAAATCTCGCCTCAGTTGCTCGCAATTAGCTTTTTGGTCTATTTAGCAGTGGGATAAGATTCTGCCCGAGAGCAAACGTGCGTCTGTTAATTATTCCTAAACCGTAAAGTCTTAAGAATTATAATCCGAGGCACCACAGTTTGCGATGCACTGTGCTATAACTAGAGTGTTCCCTCACTCTGCTATAATCGCACAGTTTTTGATTGATTGTGCTATAATTACAGTTTTGAGGGCAATTGTGGGATCATCAGATTCTAAATATGTAAATTTGAATTCTGCTGTTGTTCGGCATCGTTCGCTGTTTCGCCTCGTTCAGTCGCCTGTCGAGTGTCTCCCGCGTCGCACATGGCGATACTTGGGTTTTTGTTTGTCGGGTTTCTTTTTTAAAGAATGGTTGATAAATCATAAGTAAATTAAATTTGCTTAATAAATATCAATAAAAGTGGCAAAGTGGCATGTTGTTGCGTTCAAAATATGCGCCCAACCTCAACATGGTTCCGATTCGAGTGAGTTATACGAATTTGAATACACAGTCCGGTTTTTCAGAAGCGTTGACAAGTGGCCCACAATTGAAACTCAATTGCTATGCGTAACATTTGTTAATAAACATATGCATACATAAACAAATTTGTATACATAATTCTGCTTGCACATAGTGTACATACATAAATTATAATAACAAGGTTAGAAATAAGTACACAAGCAAATCGTACATGCAGTACATACAATTTCCTTTATATATATTGGCCCATGTTTAACCTTATTTAGTGCATCATTATATGAGGAAAAGTTGTTTAGAAAATGGAACAAGCTCAGTCAAAAATAGGCGCACCCGTCATCCCCTGTCAGCTTCAATCATTTACCCGGTTTGTGCCACTTTTGAGGTGCATTCCCATCAGCTAAAAGCCTACATGTTTGTTTCTAAATAAATCACGAGAAGCCCATTTTCGCACCTGGTTCAATCTATAATTTAACGCCTGAGTTAGGCACACGCGCTTTGTTTACAATATGCACCATGCCACAAGAACCTAGTTGAAAGACGAATACTCAAGTCTGAAGGACAGGGGCTGTTTGAATACAGTTCTTTGTTTCGGCAGCCTGGGTAGGGAAAGCGGGGGCAGAGGGCAAAGCATGCCCGCATCAGCGCATCAACTAAAAGCCGCTTGGAATAATACAGACACAAATACAGACATATTGTGGAAATACAAGTGCGCTTCTCATCTGTGCTGCATCATTTGAATGCTTTCAATTTATCTTAATTGAAGTAAGTAAGGGGTGGGGGAAGGGGGGTGGCTGTGGCAGGGTGGGGACAGATGCGGTCGGCCGTTGACTGCCAAACGATGTTGCACTCAAAAATTGACCATAACATTTGCATTTGCATTTGCAGGAATTGCAGCATGAACGGGACTCGTTGCAGGGTCGCATCGATGAGCAGACACATCGCATTTCGACGCTACAGAAGCGCCTGGAAGAGCAGCGCCAGCGTGCCGAGCAACTACATCGAGCGGGCACCTCCGATCTCAACACTCGTGTTCACGAGCTCCAGAGCGAGGTGCGCAATCTTGGCGAGCAGCTGTCCGCGCGCGATAAACAAATGGCCACCATGCAGCAGCAGCTGCAGCGCAGCAAAGATGAAATAGTTCGCCTTGAGGCAGAGCTCGCTGCACGCACTCAGCCGGAGCGCAGTCTCGTTGAACGCTTGGAGGCGGATGTGCTCCAGAAGGGCAAAGAACTGCAAAAGCTCAAGGAGACGATGCGCACTGAGATGGTTGATCGCCTAGCGCTGCCCGACCTAATGGAAACTATGCTGGCTGATAAGAACGACGAGATTGACCATTTGCAGGCGCAATTGGAGGCAAAGGAACGCGAGCTACAGGCGGCCAAGGATGTCAGCCAGGCTTCCTCGCCGGCTGCCGGCAAACAAGATGCAAGTGCTAAGCACAGCGCTCGAACACTTAGCGATATTGGCTCGATTACCGAATTTCCTGAGCCGGATGTCGAACGGCGGGCAGAGAATCGCAGTCTCCATGTGCCACTTCAGCTGCCCGAGGCTGCGGGCGGCTTCCTGCATCAGACAATGGTGAGTGGGCAAGGGTTGGTGTGCTGTTCCTTGAGTTACAATCAATTTCTTGCAGGAAACCTCAAAGGAAGCTGTCGCGAATCTCACGTACAAGCGCACTGATGACTTGAGTGGCTTTGTAATGGCCCATCCTGTCAACACGTTCGAGCACCCACACTACTTTCAGGTGCCCAATGCTCTCGGTGTGACCGCTCAAAATAGCGGAGACCTGACGCCGGGCTTGGTGCCTCGACAGATCAATTTCTCAAATTTAACAGAGGACTCCAAGATGAAGACGCCCAGCCTGCTAATGCAGACACCTGAGTTGCCCAAAGCGATGGCGTCGCCGGAACTGCAGCAGCTTAGGCAAAAGCTATCGGCACTGGAAGAGGAGAAGCATCGACAAAAGACCGAACTAGAGACGAATCTTTTACAGTTGCAGGAGCAACTCTCTAATGAGAAGCAGCAGGTGGAGAGGCAACAAAAGCTACTTCGCGACCACGAGGAGAGTGAGAAAAAATATAGGCTTCGTGTAGAGTCGCTGGAGGACAAAATTTTAGAGACTGCTGCGCAGGGGGCGGCAGATCGGGAGACGCTGCGTAGAGAGCTGAACTTAGTGAGTGCGGCGCATGCACAAAGCGAGCAACAGCATCGGGATGAGGCAGCGGCCCGAAAGCGAGATGTTGAGACACTTAATGCAGAGATAAAGGCCAAAACGGAACGCAATCGAGAGCTGACAGAAACATTGCAGGCCGCACAGCAGCGCAGTGAGGAGCTGCAGCAACAGGTGCACGCCTTGGAACGTGATCTGGAGCGACTGAGGAACAGTGAGCAAAGCTCCAAGCAGTATTCGGTAGATGAAATCGCACAGCAAGTGGAAAAAGAGCTCAACTACTCGGCGCAGCTCGACTCGAATATACTCAAAGCGATTGAAAGCGAAGAGGAAAACAATTTGGACAAGTTGCACCAAAAAGAAGTCCAGACTGATGCCATTCCTGCCGCAGGAAATGCAAACGGACACGGCACTGACGACGAGAACTACACCGGGGAACGTGAGCTGCTAAATCAACTGGAGGCAGTCAGGGCTCAGCTGGTCGTGGAGCGGGAGCAAACTGAGACGCTGAGCAAAGAGCTTCTGGGCGAGAAACAGCATTCGCAGGAAATACAGGAACAGGATGTTCTGATCATCGAGGCAATGCGTAAGCGCCTGGAAGCCGTACTGGAGGCCGAAGACGACCTACACAAGCAATTGGACATGGAGCGCGAGCGTTGCGACAGGCTACAAACACAGCTCACTTCACTGCAGCGGGCCGAGAGTCGGCGCAGCAGCTTGCTCTTGAAGTCACCCACAGACTCGCCCCGCAAATCACCTCGCACGGATTTCGAGTCTGAGCTGTGCGACAGACTGCGCAGCGAACTAAAGTTGCTGACCGCCCAAAACGAGCGGGAGAGGGAGCGCTCGGCGGATGCTCAACGGAGCAGCGAGCGTGAGCGCCAGCGCTATGAAAAGGAGCTCCAGGAACGCGTGGCCTATTGTGAGCGACTCAAGCAGGAGATGGATAAGCTGGCACGCGACAAGGAATCGGCCGAAATGGAGCTGGAGCACTTCAATGAACGCCTCACATTGCAAGCCAACGAAATTGAGAGCCTGGAAGCGCGTATGGTGACTCTACAAGAATCAGAGACGCGTCGCGCTAGCACACGAGCTCGACAGCACCAGGAGCAGGCCAAACTGCAGGCAGAGATTCATGAGCTTAAATCAAAGCTACTGGCTGCTGAGTCCACTAGAGAAAACCTAGAGCAGAAGATCAGCCAACTGCGCTTCGATGTGGCCCGCTCAGCACAGCGTGAGTCAAAGTTGTCGGAGGCCTTGGTTCAGGCCAACGATCGGCTGGCCCACAGCACGGAGGACACAGTGCCGGCACAGTTTCTGCAAAAAATGAAGGAGATCAACACGCTGCTGGCGGAGAACACACAAGAGAATCGACAGATGGCCGAAACAGTACAGTACCTGGTAGGCGAGCGCATTGCGCTGCAAAAGAAGTGCGAGGAGCTCGGCGGCAATGGTACGGCACACGTCAGTGAGCTCGAGGATCGCTGCCGACAGCTGCTGGGCCGATATTTGCGAGTCGAGAGTCATCGCAAAGCGCTCGTTTATCAGAAGCGTTACCTCAAGCTGACGCTGGAGAGCTACCAGGCGAGTGAGCAGCTGGCGCTGCAAAACATGGCTGGTGGCAAACCGAACCAGCAGCAACTCACCAAAAAGAAGCTCTTCAAGTAAGATGCATTGAAAATGTGACTCGGTTAACTCCATTATTAATATGCATTTGCTTTCAGGACTGTCGCACTGGTCATTATCGCCATACAACGCATCAAGTACATTGGCCGCATTTGGCACACCGGCAAGCGGATCGTGAGCAAATCGGTGTTTACAATAACGCAGCAAAGGTAAACAGAATCATGTAATATTGAAGAACTTAACAGAGATTTGTTATTCTTGATCGTAAGCTAAGCCATTGCCTCTCATTGTTTTCTCCCGTGTAGCGCTAAGCTGCCCCTAGTGACAGTCAATATGAGAGTCAAGGTCAATCGCAAAGGCGATTCCGCCCATAAATAGTTACTCAGAGGTCTGCTCTAGCTGCATACAATTTGATAGCACTCCTTTTCACTTAACACCAAAAAGTTGTTATAGCATCAGCAATTCGTTGCAACATTTGAAATTCAAAGTATTTATTTAGATCGTAACCTAGTAGTACCTCTTTCCACTGTTATTGGCTCTTTCACTCAGCTGCACTCTTTGCTTTTAATACACATTTACTGATGCCCTTTTCCTTGCAGAGCTGGCCCGTGTCTCAATCTAAATGTGCCGACGTCTCCACGGCCCTTGGCCCATCAGAATGCTAACTTGGCTAACAGCAATTCGCCCACCAGCTCAAACAACATAGGACGTTTGAGTTATGCGCCCGCCTCCCCGTCACTCGCACCAGCTGTGAACTTCAGCAACTTGCAGCCCATCGTACTAGCCCACGACTACAGCTTGCAGACGCCAGCCCTGCTAAATAATAATAACAACAATAGCAACAACAACAAGAATGACAGCGCCCTGCCCTCGCTGACTAGTCTGGACTGGCCGACAACAACACAAAAAGCAAAACGCGTAAATTCGCGACATCATTAGTGAATGCAATCGAAAACATGGAAGCGTGCTCAAAATATTAGATTGTTAAGAGATCCCGTTCGTAAGACAGCCATTAATGATAGTAGATGTGTATAACTGCGGCCTATATTAGTGTTAATGTTATATTCCTGCTAACTGTACGTTTTAAAATGTTGTCTAGTTATGAACTACTTGTAAGTACCTAGTTAAGAGCCAAAAGTCCTCACCAAACCCAACATAATACACGAATGTTAAAGTTAAAACAAAGCATGTACCAGCTAATTATAATTTATAGTTTAAAACCCTTTGTAGATCTGATCCTATCTCAATCCCAGTATTTATATGTGTAAAACCTTTCGTTTTAATTATTTACCTAAGTACCCGCCACTTGAACTACCTTAATTACGTTTAATTTATGGACCTGTGCGACTGTCTTTGATTGTTTTTAAAGCTGATTAAAGCTAACTTATGCATATTCTAAGGTATCAGTTTTTTATCATTTGACTTTGTCCGTGTTTGGCAACTAGATACTGAAACATGTTTGGAATGTGCCTTAGTTGTGCGAGAGGGGCTAATTTAGCATTTAATGTTAAACTTGTAAGAACATCCATAAGAGAAGTTTCAATAAAAATATGTTAGTTATCTAACTTAAATTTCGAACATATCTGTGTTTCCCCATATAGGGGCAGCAAAGATTGATTGGGAACAAAGAGCACCTGCAACAGGTTATTGAAAAGGGAGGCGGGCGGAATGGACAGCGACTGTAGCGCGCTCTTTGGGGCTGCCACAAGGCAAATGCCTTCGGGATGGACGTCAATCCAAATTTACCCCCTAATGCTGATTGCTGCATAGACAGTCGAGACAATTACCGGCCAGCCACGTTATCAACAATATGAACGCAACACGAAGCTGTCCGTAATCTCTGACTGATAACAGGCGAAAGCTTTTTGCCGACTTAGCGCCACGCGAAGCCTTTGCCCAAAGGAGCTTTTTGCGAGCAACACGAACGATGGTGACAACATTTCTAGCATATGGTAGCATTCTATGGCGTATCGGCTACCATTATATATCCTGGCGTTGTGGCAAGCAGTTGGAATCTGGCACGCAAAGCGCTAGACGTTGTTAATTTGTGCATCGAGCATCTTCATTTGTTTACCACTCGAATAAAAGTAGCATTTTTGAAAAATTTCAAAAACATTGTCAACTTATTGTGTCAGAAAAGTGCAATTGTTTCTGTGTATAAATCACGACGAGACGAAATTAAAATAGCTTTACAGAGCAGCTGCAAAACAATTATGCTTCGCGGACGTTCAATTTGCATTAACAATAAAAATAATAACTTGTTTTAGTGCTTATTGCAAGAATCAGTTAACGATTATATACTATATTATTTAAACAATTAGTGAAATAAAATAAACTACTGACGCTTACTTTTCCAAATTCTCCAGGGTAAGTTGAATTTAAATGTGATTTAAAAAATATATAAATTTATTTGTGATTCATTTGTTTGTAAATACCAAGCGAATTAAATGCTCATATTTGCCCAATAACTTCTAGATAAATATCCAACATTATATACTTAAGCCATTAAAAGATTGACTAGCTATTTTTGATAGATGCTACTCCTTCTAATGGCATAATGGATTTTTATTTGTCACTTGGGAAAAAGGAAAACAAAAATGTCATTTAATTCTGTGCCTGTTGGGTGAAACTCAACCCAAAATAAACGTATGTAGCATGTGTAAGGCTACATCCCGCCCGGCAGTCCCCCCACTCATCTCGTGTAGAGGTTATTAAAACTGCGATTGCTTGCCTAGCGGGCAGCCAAAGCACAAACTGCCGATGTCCTTGGCAAAAGGCAATCCCAGTAATAAGAGGGCACAGCAGTCAGGGGGACCCTTGGCCACTCCTGAGATGGTCCTATTGGCTCCACTTGGGTTGGGTTGGGCCGGCTTGCTTCGGTTCGGAGGCGTATGGATTTCAATGTGCATAATATTTGAGTGGGCAGCATTTCTCTTGGGTTCTGTGCTGAATTATATTTAGCAACTGCACTTACATGGCATACAACATGAATTTGAATCTTTGATAAGATACGCACGCAATGGTTGGCCGCTTATCAGATATGTTTGTATACATTTCTATAATTTTTGACAATATTCGCTACGCCACACAGACCACTTGGCTACTACGCCTACTCTCAATTGATTGCATGGAGGTTTGTATGTTCTAAAACTCTTTTATGACGTCAATCAGCAATTATGACCATATACCAAAACGATATATACAATTTTGGCCTACTTATCTTTGCAGACCTGAGACTGATAATGAATATAAACAAATCAAACAATGTTTATTAATTATTTTATCATGGCATTTCTAACAGAATGTACAAGCGAGAATAATCCTGATTTAAAACTTGCGGGTATTGTCCAGCTTTGCGCGGGACAAAAAATGTATACCTACCGATTTTCCACGCTTCTGGTTGTTTTTTCCAAATATACGGAAAGATGTTTAAGGTTTTTATCTTGAGTTTTGAAAATAAGAATGAATTTGATCAGACGACTTTTAAAACTTCTTCCTTTGACCCCCATTTTCCACGCTTTAGGAGTGCATCTTACGAAAAGAGTGAAATAAGTTTCAAATGAGTTATCATAAAGGTCCTTAAAACGTCCTTAAGACGATCGGATGTTTAACTAGCAAGTTTCATGCAATAGTTTTCGATAATTTTTCCATACTTGCAGGAGAAACATAAACAAGTAAAAGAACTTTAGTCGGGAGTTCCCGATTCACATGTACGAGTGGAATTTTCCAACTTTCACCTAAGGTAATAACAAAACAAAATTCAGTTAAAATACTAACCGAATTATATTTATTTTCCAAAATCGACTATGTTGGTTCAGAATAAACAAGCAAGAGTACTTTAGTCGGAATTGCCCGATTCACACTTGCGGTTGGAAATTCCCAAAGCCCCGCAATAGAGTGCACATACTTCACATAAGGTAGCTATAGTAAAATTTCAGCTCCTAGCTTTTATAGATTCGGCTATGCGTTGATAGTCATTAGGTTCAGATTACTTTTGAACCATGACTCAAAGGCCAGAGAAGTAATTGGTAAGCACAGCATAATTATAGCTCCCAAGTGAAGCCACAATGCAAACATCGTACACGTAAGCGTGCGTGAGACGGGTGTGTCCGACTATGAAATATGCTGAAGCTAGGTTTGAGCTGTCGTTAATGTTATTCAAGCTTCCCTCCATGCAATATACTCGATCTGTCTATACTATATGATAAGCTACAGGGCTTATTTGGACAGTTTAGCTATTAAAGCATAAAATATAAATTAGGGTATTGCTATCTATTTATATAGATTGCTTGGAAACGGTGCAAGTTTTGATGATCGGAAATTAACTCGTGCTGTGCGGACACTAGAAGAACCTACGTTCAAAATATCAAATTTCTGAAGCTCTAATAAGTTCTGAGTTGGACGTGTGATGGACAAACAGACGGACATAGCCAGATCGACTGGACTATCGACCAAGAATGTATATACTTCATTGGGTGATGTTTTTATCCGCCTGTTACTTACATCCGCTCAAATCGATTATACCCTTTTACACTTTTTCAATGGGTTTAGGGTATAAAATCAAGTGGGAATACGGGAGTCGGGTGCAACCGACTTTGTAACACTCGTTCAGTATGCCCAAAATGTAGTTGGGTTGATTTTCAGAGGAACTCTAAAGTGGTTTAATATCTTTCTGGTTACTTTAGTGCAAACTGGAGAATGTATTTGTAATGCAGCCGGATAATCTTATATGTTTCAAGTGTTAAGCTTTAACATTAGAAAACCAATATACTTCTTTCACTTTCTGAACAAGTAGTTGGAGCTAATTTGTATTTATTTGCGCAGCTTTGCCTTATGAGAAAGACGTACTTTTTGTTGGCGCCTTTTTTGTTTTTAAGATATATTTGTCTTAGGTTCCAGACTGTTTTCCAGATTAGACAATAAAACAGTTGTCACAATGAAAAGCTAGCAAAATTATTGTTAACTTTCTTCAAGCTAAGCAAATAATTTGGAAGTTTGACGCTCGAAAAGTTTATAAACAATTCCCGAAATGTGCACACGTTTTAATTGTGGCAATTGCATGGCGAAATTGGCTAAATCAATATTTAGCAAAAAGATCTGCTGTTTTAGTAATAAAAGCAGCCATCACTGCGAACCGAAATCAGTTGAGGACCGAATTCGAAATCCAAAATGCGTTGGTTTCATTCTTTTATATTCATCAGCCTGATGGCTTTGGTGCTGTCAGATAAACCAAATCTCCTTGCGCGTGCACCACGAATCCGCCAATCTCTAATCAAGTTGGCCGTTCAACCGGCCATTGCCAGCGGGCCCGTGGCAGTGACATCTGTCGAAGAACCTCTAATCAAGTTGGCCGTTCAACCGGCTATTGCCAGCGAGCCAGTGGCAGAGACATCTGTTGAAGAAAGCCCGGAGGAGGAGCAGGAGCCCGTTCAAATAGCGCCCGTACAGACTGGCCGTCGAATTAGGCCCTATGTTGGTCCCCAGTATTGGCCCGGATATCAGCCCAGTTATGAGCCCGAGAGCTGGTACGGTTATAGACCTTTCTGGGGAGGATACGGTCAGGTGAGGCCCAGACGCTGGGGTCCCCGTTATTGGGGTCCCAGAGTGGTTGTGCCCGTCGAAATCAGCACAGTTGCTCCCGTCGCCGCTGTCATAGAGCCCGAAGTAGTTGCTGATGTGGTCGGCAGCACGGATGCGGAAGAACCAACAGCCGAGTTAGTCTAGGGACTATGGGAAGCCTGGTACAGCACGGATATATCATAATGTTTTCCATATGGGATCTGGTTCAATAAACAATACCCTAAATTCAGTCAAATCTGGAACTGCTTATTAGGTGCCAGTTTAATTCGGAGTTTAGTCAACTTTTGCATAAACAATAAAAGTGTGTTTATCTTATCGGACAATTTGTGTATGCTCTATGCTTGTTGAAATGCCAAAAAGAACGTAAACAGCACGCCAGTCACCCATCAAAGTCAATTGCAGAGCTCCCAACCTGCCATATGGCGCAATATTGGAAAATCCAATCAAAATGTTAATTCGACGACACAACAAACGCAAAGCGGCCAGAACGGCGTTATGCTCCCGCTAAAACCTGTTGCCATTGTTATGTAAAGTTCGATGGCCATGTAACCAGCCCGGGATGGACGCTCTGTGCTTTTCTTTTTAGCACGCCCTATTGCTCTCGAGGGCGTAAAACGCGTTAAATCCGATGAGAGAGAATTCGCTCTATGTTTTATGCGCCAATTTCTTGCTTTTAAATCAATTTTATGTAGATGCAAATGTGCCTTAGTAAAGTGAGGGAAGTGGGAATGTGGTTCGCTTCAATGCAATGGCTAGTTCTTTCGAACTTGGCATAGCACACCTTCGCACTGGCTAATTTATTACACAGGTCAACCAACAATAGAAAGCATTACAATATCCTGCCCAAGCACTGTGAAGTGTCAACGAGAACTGACCCACCAAGTTTATTCTTCAGGTCTTTGTGTGAGTCCAAGCCAGGATATTCAACTACTCGCACACTCGCACAGCTTCGTAGAGCTGAGGCCAAAATGAAAACGCAATTTCCTTAAAGCAAGTTATACAAATTAATAGCTAGACAGCTTCTAAGTAACCATATTGTAGTCTTAAAAGACTTAATGATACGTTTTAGACATCCAATTTTACTAGACAACGATTCCGCCAACTGAATTCATATGAGTTAATTGCTGAGTTTCGTTCAATTAAGAAACTATTATTGAATTTGTGTCAAAAATATTCAAATTAAGTAAAGTGTGAGAGAGGTCGGGAATGCTCGACTACCAGAAATGGGTGTAAAAATCAAAGAACAAGGGCCTTGGCTTAAAAATTAGTTCTTAAAGAGATTGCAGCACGAACGAATTCATTCAAAAGTAGAACTTGCCAAATCTGGTAAGGCTTGATGGCGGGTTAATTTGGGGGGCAGTGCACAAAATATATCGATGTATTATTACTTTGTTAGATAAAATATTGGTGGGTGGAGCGGTAAGCGCGGAGTGGAGGAACGCGCGATTTCAGTTTACCAGCTTGGCCAAAACCCGCGCGGACAACATCGGGTCGGGATGTGCTGGTAATAATATGTGTGATATAATATAAAATGTATAAAATAAATTGTATTAATGAGCCTAAATTACAGTGTTGAAATTATGTTGGCAAGCTTTTTACAATATTTATAAATGTGCACCTGTCAAATGAATTGTGAACTTTGATCTTTACAATCTTTAAACATTTGAATACAACTCAATTAAGAGCTGGTCCTCGGCCTGTGAATTCTTGAGTTTTATTGATTTAATGGTTATCGAATCCCAAGTTCAGAAATGTTGGACGCACGATCAACAACAATGATGACTTCTTCTGGTCTACATAAGTGTTTGACATTCGAGTGCATCATAAAAGTTGTACTTTAGGTTTTATATTAAAAAGTTTAATGTAGCCCAAATACGTGATTTCGTCCAGAGCGACTGTCTTTAACAGCTGTTCACTTAAAAGTATTGTTAAAATGGATATATTTAAAAAAAAAAAACAAAGAGAAAGAAGTGCGGCAATCTTCGACACGTCGAAGATTTAATACCCTTGTAGACATTTGACTAGCAAATATATGAGAATATATGGGAAAATGTTGAAAAACAGAATATTTTGGCATACAATTCATTCTTCAACCGATTCTTCCTATAGAGCTATATATAACAGCAGTGCGATTTTGATAAGAACGTAAATGCTGGCTTGAAAAACATACAAGATACTACTTTTCGACCTATGGCAGCTATATAGAGGTCCGAACCGGCCGGTTCCGACATATTTAGGAACTGCAATAGAAAGGCGGACCAATGCAAAGTTTTAAGACGAGAGTCGATTGAAAGAAACCAACTATATCAACTCGGCTATTGAGAATAATATGTATACTTTCTGGAGTCGTGACTAAATTGTAATACCCTAAACAAGGACTTATCCCAACGCGGTAAATGATATTACTCTATTTTTTATTAATAAATATTGCGTTTAAATTCAATTTTTGAAAGAGCTGAGCTCAATAAACTTGCAGGGTCGGCATGTTGAACAAGAGCAAACATCAATCAAGGTTCACTGTTTAGGCCTCCATAAAACCTTACCAATATTTGTTTAATTTCAAATTAAAAGCGTTCTTTATGTATGAGTAGATGACAAATATTTTCAGCGAACCGCCACATAACAGCAATTGTGCAAACTTAGCCAAGTTCTTGGAATAATTCCGCATATGGAATGATTCAAAGACCCAAAATATGGTGTTGAAGTTGACAAAATTATTTACCGATCGACCAAATTCGCATCCATCTCGACTCCAATCTTGATAGCAGCTGTTGTTAAGCAAACAATAACAACTAATTTAAATAATTATCAGATATACACAATCATAATACAGGCTTTCCAGCTTTTTCGATTTGTCGTTTTGTACGTATAAAAACTTGGAAGGCAGACCTCTCCAGATCAGTTACTAGTAAACCATTCAACATGCGTACCATTTTACTGCTCGCCCTCTTCGGCTTTGTGCTCTTTGCCACAATAAACGCAAGTGAAGACGTCGAGAAGGATCAATCAAAGGAAGACGATATTTCCGGTTCTGATGAAGCGGGTGACGACAACAGCGATGCGAATGAGTCCGATGATGGAGACGATGATGTGGGAGACGACGACGCGGACGATTCCGATGACAAAGATGACGATAAGGATGACAAGGATAGCGACGAGGCCAACGATAAAGACGATTAAGCATACATAACTGTAACTTAATAATACAAATCCTTCTACCTCTTAATACTATCTTGCACTATCCATCTGAGCAATTGGAACACAAAACGTTCAACAGGATCAGTTAAATAAAAAGTTTTCCTATACACACGCACTTTTGTTGTTAAACCTATAAATTTGGTGATTGACTTATTAAAATTTTTATAAAAAAAAAAACTACTTATTTCCAAAGTATGCATTTCTATTAAATCACTTGCATTTCGGAAAAATATATGTACTTATGCATATGTTCTGAGTGCAGACATTATTTTACCATTTGATATACATACGACTTACCTGACAACAAATTAGTGTTGGATTTTTCCAAAGATCTGTTTTTGAAGCACATTTGAACATAAGAAGCTGGTTCTTATAAATTGTACTCCGACACACGTTTAAACAGTATTCATTGAAACCTCGAAATGCGAACATTTATCTTAACGCTTGTATTTTGCTTGGGGTTCGTCTCGGTTTACTCTGGTTACCAAATTGATGATTTGAACGATGAGGACACCGATGAATCTGAAAATGAAAACGATAACGATGACGATGAGAATACGGATGACGATCAAAATGATTACGATAATGATGATGCAACCAATGAGGATGGCAATACGAATGATGCAAATCTTGACGCTGACTTTGGCACAACGCATAATTTCTTAAGATATCCCCCAGAAAGGACAAATATAAAGAAGTATCCGCGATTTGCTGTGCTTAAACGTCAAATGCCTCTGTTCTTTGACAATACAAATTAGAATTGTTAAATACTGACGTGTCTTTATTTTTGTTATTCTTAATTATTTATTTAAGAACTCGCTGCGCGTGTAAAACCCATTTTATGGCCGAGACAAGTTTGCACAGTTGTACCCAAGTAAATAATATGTGTCCACAGCAATATAAAATGTACGCACGTTGTTCCACATGCTCTATATAATTTTAAAAATAGGTTAATTGGGCCAATGGGCACACATACTTCTAAAGCACAGAGGAAGAGAGCTTTGCATTCTGCAATTGAACACGTTTAATTCCAACTAGTTTAAACTTTATGCTTGCATTATTTAAGTTATATTTTAACTATGCAAAAATATAAACGAATAAATGTATGTCTGAAATTACGTACTCACCTTTAGGCTCACAGGCATGATTCTTTTATTGTCATTTATCATCAGGCGGGAAACGACCTCCTAAATAATCCCATCACTGAATGAACGGAAAAGCAGAGATATAATGTTTATTAACTTAAAAATGCAACTTTGCTAAACTTTACTTTAATGAGTAAAATTCCATGTTGAGCCAATTCTTGTTAATTTTCAGCTCAGCTAAATATAAAACAATTTTACTTATATGTACATACATGCACGTATTTAAAACATACGAACCAACACGCATACAAACGATTGTAAAAGTTGCTAATTTTATTTTAAATATAATAAATTATACTTATGTTAATAATACGTACCAGTTATCTAAAATGCATCTTCCAATATTAAAGACGACGCCGCCTTTTTTGCTTAAGTAGCCGTTTCCTCTAATATTCAAGCCGCCGCCTCCTTCAAGGTTGAAGCTGCCATCCTCTTCAATATTAAAACCTCCGGATCCTCCTTTGTTAAAGGTGCCACCTCCTTTAATATTGAAGCCGCCGCCTCATCCTTTGCTTGAGTTCCCGCCTCCTCTTAAGTTGAAGCCGTCTCCTCCTCCTCCTCTTAAAGTGAAGCCTATGAGACTTACTTACTTGAATTCATGAGAATCGCGTAGAGGGTCATTTGTTAAGAATACGATTTTATTTTAATTTGCAGTGCAGATAGGGGTTAACTGGGTCTTGCATATAAACATTCGAAATATACTATGCGTTCATGTATGTACATATATAATTGAATAATATATGCAATATATACATGCAAACATACATAAATTCTTATATATGCACATACATTCATAAAATCATACATTAAAATGCATATATAATACATACCTACGTAAATACACGTACACACACACATATATATATACATACATGTATTACCATTCACATCAAATTTCACTACATAGAGCTTTTATAGAAGCAATCGTTCGGAAGTAAGGCTTTCGTGTAAGAGTACCTTGAGTCATATGTTTACAAGGGAATATAATATTCGGTTTGACAGAATTTAGAAAATTCTGTTTGAAACACAGGGCAAGTGCAGCTCGCAATAATAAGCTTTTGATAAACGAATATAAATGAATCAAAACTGAATATATTAAAATAAATGTTTTTCTATAAAAAATTGTATCAAATGATCTAACGATTCTTTCATCTTAAATCTTAGAACAAACAAAACAAGCAGAACCAAAGGATCAGTAACAAATAAGAGGAATATTGTGCGGTCGAAATGGTTATGGTAAGTTCGGCGGTATTGGGTGCCGCGACTGGTACTGGGTTGGCACTACTTCTGGCTGTAACCATCGTCATGTACCGCTATTACTTGCTACGTAAGCGCGGCAAGGTGAGTACATTTACCCATTAATATCTATTTGTTTGGTTAAGACCCTTGTGCTTAAATAAGGAGTGGGACGAGCTGGATCGCTGGGAGGAGACACGCATCATGCGCAAACTTAAGCTAAAGGTAAGCATATCTTAAAATTACATTCCTTATAAAACATATACTATCTGAGAGAGGCATCCGGGCTTGATGTTGTTGATGTACTCAGCATACGTATCCATACATACATACGTACAGCACAGTTTTGATATAACTGAATCGTGTTACGTACCTCACTTAGGGTTTGTGCCTTGGCTAAATTCACCTTACAGGGACATTTAGGTACACTTTGAGAATCATTAATCACTGAAGTTAAAGCAATTCGTCGACTTTAAGACATCAGTCTTAGGTTATGTGTACATATAACATGAGCATTTTTAAAATGCATTCTAGTTTTATAAAAGTTCCTGGTAACTTTTAAATGTATAGTCTGTTTCTTGTTATAAACAATGAACAGCACGTAATCTCAACTGGAAATCAATAGTTTTAACGAAATATCATTAAAATTACTAAGTATAAATGCTACTATAATAAATTACCTGGTGCTTATCAGGTATTTCTTAGTAGTTTTCTTAATATTTTTGCTAGTCTTAGAACGTTTGGTAAACATTTTGCCTACAAAGAATTGTAACTTAAATTAAAAATTAAAAGTAGACCATTTTAAAACAGACGAGATTGTAAGGATATCTTCTAGTCCACATAGAATCAGTCTAAGGAATAGACAGACCAGCTTGGCTGATCTATAATATATGTATATGATTTATTGGGTGGGAGATGTCTTATACAATGGGTTACACATTTCATGACCATATTACAATACCCTCTGCAGAGATTTATAAATATATATATTATATTTTATTGAATTCCGTCTTTTCTCACGCAAACTTCTGATTAAAGTCGGAAGTTTTATATAAGTATAAGGAATTTTTCACTTGAAGTAATTGAAGTGCTAACTTGATATTTTGGCAAGAAAAAATTATCGCAGCAATTTAACTACAGAATTTACAGACTGAATATACTAATATAAGAGTACATATCGTTTTCTCCCCTGTGTTCGATTAGCTTCAGACGAGGTTTTCTAGATTGAAGTGGCCCTATGCAATTACAAGTTTGTTACCCCAAACACAATTCGCTTTTAAACAACTCCTGTTTGCAGTAGCCATGTTTGTCAATTTACAAATCATAAATTTCGATAAGGACCACAAAGAGATACGAATGTAACAACTGCTGAGAACCCAAAAGGGTGCGTGTCCTTTGCCGTATGCCTGTTAATTTTATAGTGATAATGCAGCCGTATGTATTACTATTCATTCAACTCATTCCTGGGGTTGTTCCGAGCACTCCATAGCCCGTGCCGCAGTCCGCAGCCGCGGCGGCTATTGCGCACAATCCGGCGACTGTCGGAGAACGCGCGCGCTTTTCCATACCCCATCGTTGACGGGATGTGGACAAATTTTTGATTTTAAATATTGTTTTTATTGACTTGGATAAGTGGTGGAGTGAGAGAGGGATGTTGAGTGGATCGTGTGCTTGTTTGTTATGTTTATTTGTATATATAATTTGATTAGTGGTTAAATATTTGAGTGCTGGTCCATTGTTAGGGCTGAATGCATGTACGGAACGTGACGATGGCCAGGCTTTCGCTGCTCCACCCAACTGAATCCATTGTTTAGATCTTTGCACCCTGTTAGCCTCTTCAGAAAGCCACAATATTGACCACAACAAACGGAACAAAATGCGAGGCATTACAACAAAACACTCGTGATTAATAGTACTGTCCGGCAATCGGCCTTGACCACGACGGAATTGGCCGCTAAAAAACATTCTCAACCAAGCTAGCTGATCTTCATAAAACGTGGAATTCTCGACTGTCCGCTGTTACCTGGCCGGGCACAAAGGACATTTGGTATACGAATGCTGAGGCCAAATGGTCTACACAAAGACATCTGCAGATCACTGCAAGTGCTCGCAGCTCGAAGCCTAGGACAATTGCTGCATTGTTTGCGACCTTTGTGCTGCACTGACTTTCATTCATGAATAACGCATCGAGCTGGCATTGTTGTCCCAGTCCTTTGGCCGAATGCATCAAATATTAAACTGGCGGTGCAGGACTTTGAAATATTTTTCTATAGCCGACTCTGTTGACGCTAAACCATAGAAGAATCGTAAAGTCCTTCATATTTCAAAAATACCCACCTATTTGGTACTGTACGACTTGCCAAACAAACAGACCGCACACACTCGTCTATTGCCCGAGGTCTGATGACTCAGAAACACGCAACGAAACCCCAATTATTCCGTGGTGCAAAGCTCATTTATAATTTATTCATAGGCCCAATATATGAAGCTACTTGAGCTATAATGAAGTCATATTTGTTAAGCCAACAATATGGTATGGCATATAAAAGTGTTTCTCTCCATGTGATGATTGTCCGTCTCCCTGTCCGTCAAGAGCCCGACAGCTAAACAAACCCTCAGAAGTGTACGCCTGAGCCGCTGACTGTTAGTTAAGTAGCAACAATGGCAACTACAACAATCAGTCAAATGCAAATGTCACAACCAATTAATGTCAATAAATGATGAACCAAGGAACGGAAGCAACTGAACTCTCATAAGCTAAGCAGTCAGGGTGCGATAGATCCCATCATGGTGGTGCTCCTGCTGCTGCTGCTGGTGATGGTGATGGTGGTGGTGGTTCTATGGCCACCATGAGCATACACCCCTTGACTGGCGAATCCGGTTTGCCACAGACTCGCATCATTTAAGTACGTTAGCTCTCTCTGTCTCTGTATATATACATGGCAACATATTTATTTATATCTAAATCCATGCATGCATATACAAAGTTTCTCCCAGCTTTCATTTGTTTAGCGTTTACCCGAGTTTTGTTCACAATTAAAATGAAATTGTGCGCATCAGTTGTTCGAAGGGGAGAGTCTTCAAGCTCTGCTCGAAAAATTTGTATTTATTACTACCACAAACAAAATGTGCGTCTTATGCCTAAACATACATATGTATACGTAAATATGCTCTGATGGAATCGCAACGTTCCTGAACTGAATGTTGCACACGTGACCAAGAATAACGTTGAGCCTACACATTCTTGCATGGATACTTTCTTCTTAATGGAAAGTAGAGGCTGAATCTATAGCACGATCTATTTGAAACGACCAAAAGAACAATGCCCAGTTAAATCGAGCGTATAAACGGGAGGTACACAAAAAACGGATGTGGTCAAGGGTGAGCAGCACAAAAACTCAAGTGGCCCTTTAAGAAGCAGCAACAAAAGCACCTACCAGCCGCCCAGGTCCATGTTCTGCGCACGAGACCGACGCAACGCCTACCAGAGATCTAGTTGCAGAAAATTGGTGCAAAAATGGAAAACGGCGGGTCCTGCGGCAGCTGCAGCGCATTTTGCATGGTATTACAATAAGGAAAGTACGCCAATTAAGCAGAAGCCAAGCTACAAACAATGCCCCAAAAAGTAGACGATCAATCGGCCCGGACCCCGGACCCCGAAGCTATGCAACTGCAGTCAACAATGCGTCCAAAAGTACTTTCAGAGTTGGACAACAATTAACGTCAGCGATTGTGTGGAGTTTTATAGCCACTTAACATATGATAAAATATCATTGAAGCGACACACAAGACACACAAGAAAATACAAAACACACACAAAGCAGCACCCGGGCAGGGCCAGACACCTTGGCATTACACACACACACGCTTCGGGACAATGGCGTGAAAAGGACAATTAAAGCAAATCCTTAAAGCCAGTTAACAAATGATGAAACTGCCGCCATATTTCTGTGTAATGTAGCCCAAAAACTGAAATCTCGCCCTCTCTTTCTAAGGCGACGCAATGTCTGGCCGGGCACAAAGACGCAATGGGCGTCGGGTCCGGGCCATCAATGAATTGCAATGCCTCGACCTGAATGAGCCAAGTTGATGAGTGTAGCATGTAAGCGTATTGTTAACCGATTTGGCAGACGCACACAGAGATAATGCATCCATAAAAACATGTTAAGGTGCTTACAGTTAGTGGACAATACGTGAAAAAGACAAATTGTCGGGCCCAAAGGACAGCATACAATTTATAAATTTCAGTTTTGTATGCGATTTTGTTCAACTTTAGCCCTAAACTTCAATCAAATCAGTCCAAAATTGCATTTCTATATTTAACTGCAAAAATAGATAAGTAACCAATTTTACTTGATCAAATTTAATAAATATTGTAGATTTGAATGCTGCATAACTTTTTCTTTTATCCCGGCTGCAAACCAGCTATTAAATATAAGCAGTTATTATATATAAGAAACTTAGAACACACCAGTTCGTTTAATCCAGCCGAATCGGGATCCAAGCCAAACCAAAAGTGGTTCGGTTCAAAATAAAAATCCCAATTGTAAAAATATCCCGGGTTACAACCTTTGCATTTATTTAAAAATATTTGATGGATGCTAATACTGAATATAAATACAATTTAGCGAAATTTGTATTCACACATTTTTTCAAATATTTTTGCAGCACCGAAAATAAAAACTATAAATAGAATTGTTTGAATACAATTTTTAATATATGTATCTAACAAAACCTGGGTTCATGAATGAGAAAAGTTGGGTTCACGAACCAATACTTAAAGCAGGTTTTTTTTTGGTACTTATCATAGTAGTACTTAGTACTTATTTTTGCCAAATGCTGTTAGGCAATAGTTTTCTAACAGTTATCAGAATAGCAAATGCGTACACACAGATCTACACTCATACACACACACACACACAGAAACACACTCACACACACAATCAAGAAATACCTGCCATTGTGAACGATCTTTGTGCCAGGGGCGGAGCTTCAATGGCTACAGTTGCTGTTATTAGACGAAGACAAGCTGTAAATGGTGGCTTAATGGTCAGAGAAAATAAGCAAACAACCCTCAAAGGAGTCAACAAAGGCAAATGCACGCTCCGCCGCAGCCCAGGCCAGAGCCAAGGGTGGTGCAAAAACAACCCCTAACCAAAGGTGTCTATATAAAGTGAACGGCACAGCCGGAGAGCTAACCAGTAGCACTCAGACTCCGATCGTGTTAAGATCTCGCCACGCACAGAGAATTCGCATCAACTTGAACCTTTAGCAAAATGTCGCGTTCCTTCCTAATGGACTCGCTGCTCAGCGATATGCCACCGCTCAACAAGAACAAGGAGCCACTCGGCTCACCCACTGCCAACGCAACAGCTGCCGCCGTGGCAGCCACAGCCGCTGCAGCCGCCATGCTACCCGGCCTGCCCATGTTGCCGTATCCAGCTAGTTACGTGGGCAGCTACCTCTTCTCTTTGGGCATACAGCAGCAACAACAGCAACAGCATCAAGCGGCTGCAGCAGCGGCTGCCGCAGTTCTTCAGCAGCCCCACGCCTCTCTTTATCATCCGTACGCGCAGCTCTTCACATCCAAGCGTAAGTCCAATGGCTTTGGCAGCTATGATGACTGCTATCCATCCCCGCCACTCTCGGCTAATGCCGTGGGACATGGCAGCAATACACAACTGACGATGCCAGCAGTTCCGCCGGCGGGTGTCTACGGTCTTACTACCAGCCTGCCTCACCAGGAAGCTGGTGCCTTTTGTACTTCGCCGTCAGCGTCCTCCAGTACCTCATTGGACTATGGGAATCCTGACGAGCCGCAAGCGAAACGCTTCAGGCATGAATCCTCCTGCTCGCCCGCCAGCTCTCCCATAAAATCTCACGGTGCAGCTTCTAGCGCAGGCTTGGAGATCACCCCGTTGATCAGCGACTATGCCGACTCCAGCAAACGCATCCGCACTGCCTTCACCAGCACTCAGTTGCTGGAGCTGGAGCGAGAGTTCTCCCACAACGCGTATTTGTCGCGCCTGCGCAGAATAGAGATTGCCAACCGGCTGCGGTTATCGGAGAAGCAAGTGAAGATTTGGTTCCAGAATCGACGCGTTAAGCAGAAAAAGGGCGGCTCCGAAAGCCCTACCTTTAACTTATCAGCCAACTCCAGTAGTCCCCAGACGTCGCCGTCAGCACCGAAGTGCTGTGAGCTCAAGATCAGCGCGTAAATAATATTGTTGATTAAATTGTAGAATGTTATTTGTACAAAAACTTTAATCTGTTGTCATATCTAATAGTCATTAATATAAAGGTTGAATAGTCTAATATAAAGCCCAATTTATACGAATATAAACCGAAGTAGTCTTTTTTAAATAGTGGCCTAGTAGGCCTAGCCGAAATATTACCTACTAGCTCAAATAAACTGAAATATCCTGTACCGCTGTACAGCAGATATAAATTAATATATCTTAAAATTAGTCGTACAATCCTCGTCCATTAAGTTCACATGGCCATGTCGAATTTTTACAACGAGCTGAAAAAGGAGTGGGCGAAGGCCTCGCCGAACCTGGGAGTCTGCGGTCAGCTTTTGGAGTCGCTTAAAATGGAAATGGTTCGCGTGGGTTTCGTGGGAATAAAAGACCAGAATGATGTGCAGCCCCAGCAAAGGCAGCAGCTGCAAACGTCACGGGACATGCTGGAAATTGCCATTGAGCACAGTATCAAAGTCAAGGATAATGCCGCCTTTGAGCGATATATGACACAGTTAAAGATGTACTACTACGACTATGACAAGTTTCTGGAGTCCTCGCCGCAGATGCACAAGTTCATGGGCCTGCATCTACTCTACTTGCTGGCCACCAATCGCATCGCTGACTTCCACATTGAGCTGGAACGCTTGCCGTCGGCTCTACTGCTGCAGAACGCATTCATTTCGCCGGTGCTGGCACTGGAAAACTACTTTATGGAGGGACGCTACAACAAGATATTGCAGGCCAAGAAGTCGATGCCTTCGGAGTTATATGCCGATTTCATGGATCTGCTGGTGAATACCGCCCGTGAGGAGATAGCTTCATGCATGGAAAAGTCCTACGGAAAGATCTCACAGAAGCAGGCCGCATCGCGTTTGGGTCTCAAGCCAGGAGGAACTGAGATGAATGCCTTGGTCGCAAAACGAAAATGGACACTGGATGCGGATGGAAATTTCAACTATGCCGACCTAAATACCAGGCAAAAGGAGAGAGTGCTGGCGAAAGACATCGCTGTGAACACATTGGAATATGCACAGGAACTGGAGAAAATTGTTTGAAGTTGCAACAAATAAAGCGTTACCGTTAATCCAATCATCCAGAAAATGATGGCTGATAGATATAGTTACTTTTTGTCGGAAATTTGTCAGATTACATTTTCACACATCTCACAGGCGAATATTTCCGCACAAATTCTGCAAAAATTTGGTTCGTCCTGCCTATAAGTTGACAGGCGTTGTGAATCGTGGATAAAGCCGTTGGCAAGGGAGTCTTTTCGAATTTGAATGTTAATGTATCTGTCATAGGATTGATATTTAGAACACTTTAGTAGTTGGCCGAGTCTTTCTTCCGTTTGAACGTAAGAACGCATGACTCGTTCGGTCTACTGTTTTATCGGTCCAATTGTGTGGTCTGTTGGACTAACCGCAAGGATAAAGAGAATGAAAGTTACATTATCATTGGGATCATAATTAATCAAGCCCAATTTTGCTATATCATGCCTCCGTTTCAAAAGACACTTTAAAATGTCAAGCTAATTACCAAATTGAGCGCAAATTCCAATCAAAGGTTTTGCGAAAGCAGAATTTATTTCAAGACTATGACACAAAAATGCGTCAACTCAGATGCTTATCATCTTAGAGTGCACAAATTAGGAGTTCTTTCATTTTTTACTTAGCTAGTTTCTAAGGGGTGCCGGCCAAAACGAATCAAGCGCAACAATTCTGCCCAGCAAAACTCCTTTTGGTGCAGCAGTCCGATTCAGGCAAAGTCAACAATTGACATCGATTCTTCAATGAGTACGGCAAACGTATTTTACTCTTCATTGTGGGCACTGCCTTTCGAAATGAATGAGGCCAGGGGTGCGGTGCTAATAAACGCAATTGCACCTACGCCCCTATGGGTCGTTGTGCAGAATGGCCCAGTCGGTGGCTTTAAACGGAATTCTGTGTTTCATTCACTGTGCTATTCTTGAAAATTCGTTCCAGGTAGTATTCGTCTATTGGCCGATCGTTATCAGTGACGTATACAAAAGTTACCTTAGTGTTTTTCAAGTGTGCGCCCACTTGAGCTGAAGATCGAGCTCTTGAGATTCGAGTGCTCAGGTAGGTGGTGCCCGACTCCTGTTGTGTTTGCTTTTTTTGCGAAATCATTGAATGGAATAATTTATGCTAAAAATGTCCAGCAACAGGGTAGATACAGAGTAGAGAGCTACTAGACATTTAAATTGATCAAAAGGTATAGTTGACTTTGAAATATACAAAATACTTTTGGGGTAATTACATTAAAAATTATTTTGGGAGTCACCCAATTTTGCTTATTATATGCACCTTTAATTTTGGGACTGTTTGCAATCGATATCAATATGACATTTAATATAAGTATATAACTGGATAGCAACAACAACTACCTCGTCTTGGTAGTTTTGGTGCAGAAACCCTATTTACAATGCGAAAAGCACGCGCACTTTATGAATGAATAGAAACACAAATGCGAGGCCTCTTTACTTTCAAGTGTCTGCACAGCCAAACTGTGAGGGTGTAAGAAAATATTTTTCCAATTTCTCGCACATTTCATGAATGAAACTGGCCCGGCTAGCATGCCCCGATGTCTTGAGGCTCTGTTAGCCACGCTGTCCCTTGGCCTGTAGCTCATGAGAGCTGGGAAATTCCGTTACCTTGTTAAAAGATCATTAGCCGACACATCGTTGCAGTGAGCAGCCAGAAATTCTATTGAAAATTTCCCGGCCAACAGTGGGCTCTACCTGAATGCAGACAGCTATGCATTGGCCAGGTGCGCAGTCTGCACTTGTCCAGACAGACTGTCGCCGGGGAGCTCGGAGGCGAGTGTCCTGCAGTGCAACGGTTGTGGTCTCAAGTGTTTAATTTTCGTGTTGTCTGGATCGCTTTAGTTTTGTGTTTGGCATTTGTTTTGAACTAGCTGATGGCCTTGATTTCTTCTTGGGTAAACTAGATCAACATTATATGTTTTATCCCTGAACCCATTGAAAGAGGGTGCACATATACTTAACAGGTGGAGAAATACCACATCAAATATAAATATGCCTCGGCAGTATCACAAGCCGAGTCGATTTAAGTCGTTCGAATGAATGCGTTTCTATCGAAGACTACCGGACTTTGAGTTATGAAATTTGGATGTATTTTGTTTCTACATGTGAAATCTTTGTAATGACAGATCGACGGCTGGGTTTAGTATATCTCCTAGTCGGACAATTCCCACTAAAGCAAAAGGATATGTTTGTATAAACCATACATTAGCGAAAAATCGAACCCAGATGCTCGCTCGATATTGGCTTATTTGACCTCGCCTAAAGACTACCACACTATATTTTGAGCGTAGGACAAACAAGAAACCGTGGTCTAGGCGAAAGAGCTTGTCTAGCAGACGGACAATCCTATATGGTCAAGTCGACTCAATTTAGTCAACGGGATCAGAGTAATATACTCACAAGTAGATGCAATAGAAAGAATCGCTCGAAACTATATATTAGTATAACATTGGATTACAAAAACTTTTTCTGTTTTTTAAGTATCTAGACCGAACTTTCAATTAAGAAATATTCCTATCAATTTAGAGCTGAGTTTATATAGCCATGACCATTTTATTTTCTGTCTGTATTTTTATAACCGATTTTATTTTTAAGGATATCTCGATACAACTTCTGCCTGTGAAGTGACTTTCATACAACATATTGGTATATAAAGCTTTATAAGTTACTTTAAAGTTGAACTTTTATCAGTAAAATCTGGGACTCCCACTTCCATCCATTGTGGGGAAAAGCCACCAGGGAGTGTTTCAATGCTCAAAGCTTGTAAGCTCTCAAAAGCTAAAGCTGGCCCTGCTTTACAGCAGCGGAGCTTTCACCCATCGCACGCTTACAGGATAAAGCTTTTTGCTTACAGTCATAAAGAATATTAATTATCAATATTTCGTCAGCACTTGAACATTCTCGTTAGTTACACGATATATTTGAGCTCCTGTACCATATATGTATAAAGATTTTTACACGCAAAGAAAATATATTTTTCTCCTTTAAAAATGTATTCAATTTTCATATAAAATTCCGATAAGCAACTGTTGACCCTACTGACAGAATTTATGCACATGCATAAATTCACCACCATCAGACTGAAATTTACTTTAATTTTCAGCAAATATTTCTTGATACTCAGCGGAAATTTTATTTAATGTTGATTTACCTGAGAGCTATTGATTCAACTGGAAAGATGTCGTATCATTGCAGTATTTACTAGTTGCGCAGTATATAAATTGAAGGATTACAGTGCTGACGACATATTTCAGTTGTAATGAACCTATTTCATGGCCCTTCTTGCGCGCACGTTGACTCCCGTGGATGCCACACAGGGCATCTCCAGCAGGGCCCAGACACATTTTCATGTTCGTGGCGCCTGGTCCAGAGTGACGCCTGCTTCAAACGACTCTTGTCGCTTTCTTATATAACATCTTAGCAACTGGCTGCAGCTGACGGCGCACATACATACTTATATGCCATATATATTATCTAGACCAACTTCCAGCTTCTGTTGTCAGCTTTCTGTTGTGCTTGTGCTATGTGCTCAAGTCGATCTAATTACGATTATTCGTTTGTAGCATATGATATTCTGAGCCCCTTTGCATTGACCCAGCCCACAGGGGCGCGTGTTTGAGTGCCGAATGACGAATTCTTATTATGTAAATATATGTTTGTGTTCAAGTACATATATTGCCTGATCTGATACAATAAAGTTCTCCTATACTTAAGCAAAATACTAGTTGAGCCCTGTGAAAGCATTCAACATAATTTGAAGCGCATGTCCTTAACATTCGGTTACGAATTCGACTCAAAATAACACATCCTGTATCTATACATGTGCTGTGAAGAATGAAAATACAAATTAAATAAACAAATTTTTATACGGATCTGACGAATGGCCTAACGATATAAAATCATATACAAATACACGCATTTAATCATTTCAACGATTTGAATTTTAATTAAACATTAGATAACTGGGAATTTTGTAATCGGGTGCCACCGACTGTGTAATCGCCGTGATATTTAGGGAGCAAGCATAATATGTTTGGATCGATATTTAGAGAACTCCTCTCCTGCTTCAGAGTATATTTATATAGACAGTTGAAGGAACTTCTGGACAAGTAGTTTTTCCCTTAGTACTAGGCTATGAATTCTTAATTAAATTCAATGTTTATAGTCGGATCCCAAATTCTTCTTGTATATACAAAGGCTTTAGGTACTCTTTTGAAGCCTCTGACTTCTACAGTCTTTGAGCTCATATACATTTCGTACATTTTATACATTTCGTGATTTGTATTTGAAGTTGAGTAATTGGACTGGGGAAAATAAATTTATTCGGGAGTATAATATATGGATCTACAGCCAATTAATATAATTATAGTAATAGGAGCAGTTTTAGAGCCACGACAAGATGTAAAATAACAACATTTTCAATTACTCGCACCGAAGCGACATACCTAATACCCAGAATGTGTGCAATGTTTGCATATAAACATAAATACATTCTTATATCGTGCATACATTTCGCGTCAGACACGGTGACAAACGCAGACATACATATGTGCATGCATACATACATGTATATTGGTATCTTAATATATGCGTACATATTTTTGTCTCTATCTTTATCTTTATCTTAGTTTGATTTGAAGGTGAAGTCGCACACAAGCACACGAAAGCGTTTTAAGAGACCGTCAAAGCTTTCGAAGCTTTTTCGAACTTCGGGCATTTTGTAATTTATTATCCCTGCAAATTGTCAACTTGTCAACCTGAAGCTTTAACAGAGTTGGGTTCAATGGTCCTGAATGTTGAAAAGATTTCTAAAATAAAACTATTTGACTTTCTCAAATCAAGCAGGTTTAACGCAATAGTCGCTAACCAAATAAGGCCTGAAAGTTATTCGAGTTAAAACAGTATTTAGCGAGAAAAATTAAACACAATGTGTAATGTACATGAAAAAACATATACACATATATTCTTTGCATGCCTAACAACGGGATTTTCCTCTTCTTTTCCTTTACTTTTTTTTGACATTGCGAAAATGTCGCTTTCAATAAAGTACAGAGAAGTGAGTACAAGCAAGTGCAACAGCTGATTGGGCAACAAGTTGCGAAAAAGCTTTCGAAGCTGCAAAGTTGTAGTTCAATGCCACAAAACCTTGCCGAACAATGTCGTCGAAGCCGACGTGCTGTCGGCTCCGTCAATTTCGACCTCGTCCAACTCGAATTTTGCAACTTGTTGTGCGTGGCGATGTCCTCGTCCTTGTCGTGGCTGCGAAAGCAGAAAACCAAAATCAGTTGTACGCGCGCAGGCCTTTTGTGTAGAACGTTGCAATTTCGTGCCTGAGTCCGAATTTCGAGTGAAATTAATAGCAATTAAGTCGCACACAAACGCAGCTAAAAAACTAATTAATGAATATCCAATAAGTGTCTTTTGTGTGCTTTTTTTCCATTTCAATTATTAATTTGCTGAAAATGTGCTAAATTGCTTGCCCAATATCAAAAAAGTTATCTTGATATTTTGATTAAGAGCCAGCGCCCAAGTAGGTACCAAAAGTTTCCTTTTACAAACGGCACAGTCAGAAAGGTGTTTTATGGATTTTCCTGCGTCGTCTTTGTGGCTGGGTCGAAACTGTTGCTTTGTTGTTTGTTCCCTGTCGGAGCTGCCTTTTAGGTGTACACAACCTAGTGGCGGGCTGTACATAAGCGCATTAAGAGGTCCTGAGTATATATATTATATGCAAGCTGATTAAGCTGCCACTCCAAAAGAGGAATAGATGTTAATATTAAGTTACCTTTGCACACACTTGTACATTGCATGCTACACATATTTATATATGTATATGCTATATGCCATATATATATCTATATATATAGTGCGCACGTTTTGGCATATCGAGTGGTTACATTAGGGACTGGGGCATTATTTATTATCGAATTGAAAAGCTATCTCAACTAATTGCTGCCGTCGGAGCTGGCTTCATATTGCGATTTACATACAAATATATAATACACGCACACACTCACAGACACATGCACATAAGGCAGCGATGGGTTTCATCAAATTGCTTTTAAATTGTAGTTTTGAATTGTAGGAATTTTGAAATGAAATTCTTTGTTAGCAGCCGTCGTCAGCTTTTCACCAAAATAGGCGGGACGTCGACAACAAACGCCTCAACCACAAACTGCGCAAGGCATCATCAGGAAATTCATGGAAGTAAAAGTGATTTCGCATTCGCCGCTTGTGTGGCTTTGCCTTACTGGGATATTAAAGCTCAGGGAGTGCCCATAATGCTCTCTGCTGGATTATGGTAGCGTTTAAAAGATGAATTATCGACAGCAATTTGTACTACATTAGGCATGCTTTTAACTGAATTTAAAGCAGCAGTAAGACCGATTGACTGCTCGCAGGACTCATTGGCAACCCATACGTGTGTGTATATCCATCCATCCATCCATCTATCCATCCAGCCAGGCAGGCAACAACTGGCAGCTCCTCCACCAAAAAGCAAAGTTAATATAATTATTTTTAGATAACAAACCAGGCGAGTGCACAATTTTGCGCAGGGCTCCGCCGATATTGGCCGTGCTGTTGAAGCAGCAAAAGTGCGTGAGACGCAAGGGGCGTATCCTGGACTTGGGTGTATATGGCTCATGTTGGCTGCTTGTTGTTCTTCACGCGATGGCTTTAAGTTAACGCCTAGGGCTGCCATTAAAGTCGTTTAAGGAAAGGCTTCTCTTGGCGCTATTTCTAGCTGAAGTCCCTGAACCATGTACTTATGGTACATAATGGAAACATATGTATTTGGGCAAATAAGAATGGGGTGCTAGAATATGCCAGACACGGGTCAGCATCGAATTAGCAATCCTCGCCATCATGTGTGCATATGTGTATATGTGCCACAATTTTTCACAATTACATTTTCTACGTGATGCTCCATACGTCAACCGATGTGATTTCTATACCCTGTACTAATCTACTCTAGCGAAATGGTCTATTCTGGCCTAGATTACAGTAAACCTTAATTCTAACTGGCATTTACAGACTTGATTATAAAGCATAATCCTCACCCAATGTTCTGTAAACTATAAGGAAGTCAGTTTTATTTTAAGTTTTATAAAATATTTTCGCAATTCTGACTTGAATTGGACTATATACAGGGTATCTTCTAGTGACTTGCGACTTGCCTTTGCAATCCACTCGTAAATTTCAATTTGCCAAGTAAGTGCACACAACATACATACACAGATGCACAAATAAGTATACTCGGATTTATTTGTATCTACACATGTGATATATTTGTGCATTAATGTATCTGACAGATGCCGCGCGCACATCTACACACACACACACACACACACATACGTAAGCATGGTACAATATGCATTCAGCCCGTCGCTCAAACATGCGCTGCATCAGGTCATCTATGTGGTTACCCATTGCATTTCCGCTCCGGGTCCAAAGCTCACGATTTATTTCAATTATTTCTGCTATCGAGTGAATATTTAGTTTATTTATTTCCGTTTTGCATTTGGGTCAGTTAGTACTTAGTTGGCTGACTGTTGGATTTGACTTCAATTTGCATACAGAATAGGAATTGCGGGAATATTAAATTGGTTGTGGCTAAACCCTGTTGAGGGTTCTGCCACGCCCAACCTGCTGTCCGGAGCAAAGTAAATCAACAATAACAATGTCATTAATAAACAATTACAATGAAATGTCAATAAAATGACGAAAGTACAGTACATATTGCCAGTGCAATATGCAAATGTAATTAAGGTCCTTGACGAAAATAAATAGCACTGAATGGCGACGCGTTCGCAGAGTTAATGGTGGCCTTTAAAAACGATTGTTAAATTAATACCGGGTGCAGGGAAAAAAATAAACTTGCGAATGTCTACCAGGAATTGGCCAACGGTAAATGGACTTTAGCTTTGATATTTTTCGTTTATCGACGCTTACATTTCTCGAATAGTTATACCGACGAAAAGGTGGTAAAAAGTTTGCACACCTGAAGCCTAGCGTCTGTTCCAGATAGAACTGGAGGGTTCCATGCAGATAGCCTGCTCACCAGTCGAGAAGCAATACAAACTAGCTTTCTATATATATAAAATTCATGTTTAGCTATATATGTACATATATAAAATCGGACTGCCTGAACGGTAACTAACGCACAGAACTTACAACAGAAAGTTTCAACTTATACTGGGGCCTTTCAGGTGAGCAAAAGTGAGCAGGAGATCGGCATTTTAAAAAAATTCGACCTTCAGGTGTGGAAAAGGTGGTCAAAGTTTGAATGAAAAACATTTAAAACAAAGCATCCATATAAGTGTGCTTTGTAAACATGACATTCTGAGCCTGTGCGAATCGACGCTGTACTCACAGGCGAGAGGTCGTCGGTTCAAATGAAACAGCAATTATCAATTATTTTGTTATTATTCACAAATAAAAACAATAATAATAAATTGAAAACAGAAAAGCAGTGGAAAGCCTAAACAATAATAATTTACCATCTGCTTTATATTATTTGTGTCGTCAACTACAATTGTGTCACATTTTTTAATTTACAGAACAAAACAATCCATTTGACTTATTTTAATTTGAAAATATGTGTTTTTTGAATAAGTTGAAATCGATTTGTTCAATTGAGCCAGAAAGTAAAGTAAATATGAGAGCAAGAGCAGAAATTAGTCTGTAGTCAGATCTTAGCTAATTTGTTAATTGGCCCGCAACAGGGAGAATGTGCTGAGACCGATGTGAAGAACCGGAATAAGATGTTACACAAAGATTCTTTATGCCGTAAGGTTATATAAAAGCTCACTCTAATAACATTAGCTTAGCTTGACTTAAACCAGCTCAAGTTAACTTAATAAATAATCAATAACTAAGCACGACATCAGGAATATGGTTTTGGAAATTGCCAACTTTTGAAATTCTGCATGAGACTTTCCAACAGGTGTTAATCTTGTAAAAAAGGATCGCTTCCAAAAATGTGTTATAATCCTCAACAACTGAGTCGCTGGGTGTGTTACTCAGCAAGTGACTCAATTGACAAAATGGGCAAGATTTAAGGTGAAAAGTACATTGGCAGTGAAAAGTAGTCGACAAACACGTTTGACGAAATCAGAGATTTCAAATTGAGTTTTGGCGCATTTTTCGAGAGAAAATAAGAAGCAATAATCTTAGTTACTGTTTGTATAGATCCCTTTATTACTAACGAGATTGACGCATGGCCAGACAAATGCAGCAATCAATCCTTGCTGCTGGCAAGGATGCAGTCGTACATATCGTACATGTGTGTATGTGTCTGCACCAGAAAGAAAGAATAGACAATCGGATAATGCCAATGCATCAGTGCAAATATATACAAGTCTTACCGGTTGATACAATAGCATTTATTTTGAAAGGAAAGGGTTAAATAGCCAAATTGTCGAGGTCGCCGGTCTTTGATGTAGACCCTGCCGATGCATTTGGCATTTTATTTTGCCTGCTTTTCGCACAGCGAATTTCTTTAAAGTTCTTTCATTTAAGGTAATGCAGAGTTTGATTTGTTTTGATCTAAACCGCAAAATGATTCTATCGCAGAGAAGCCCCGAACCTTGCCTGCCTCTGGCAAAGTGTAGGATTAAGATTGCAAAGGCAGACGCCGATGGGACTCGATGTGAACTTTTACTTATAAAACTATGAACATACTAGTCGCAAGCACCAGCTTTAAGGTGGATTCAACTGCTTTCCGCCAATTTTCCGCATTTGCGGGTGGAATTTCCATGATCGAAACACAAATTCATAATGTTCTTATGCAGAACTTAAAAATATGTTTGAGGCTGATCGGAAAGACTAGAACCTTCGCCCATTGAACACTCAACCCCCTTTATCAACCCCATGGGAGGAGGGTTTTGTGGATTTTCCGAAAAGTGTGGAACACGATTAAAATAATTTTTCATTAAGATATAAGTTAAGTTACAAGATTAACATATAAATTTGGGCCAATCAGTCAGAAGAAACAGTTTTCTAACTAGTATATGTATATAGTATATCTAGAGATCTATATATAGAAATCTAGCATTTCTGGTACATATAAAAACTTTTACAGAGCACCAAAAAGTATTAAACACATTCCAGCAAATCCCTTGTTCGCATGTGTGTGGCCCCGAGGTTATATCAAATTGAAATGGAACTAGGAGTAACTCAGTAGAATGAAAAGCTATCAATGCTACCGCATCGCATTCAGCAGCCGCACAATTTCCATTGTATTGGTGATTAATTTCTAGCCTCCGGGTAGCCAGCCGTCTGGCTGCTCTGGGTAAGGCATGTTTAGACCGCCACAGAACTACAGCTTGAATGCTTTGTAAACAAGTTGACAGACAGACAGCCAAGCGGGCTGTATTGACGTTTGATGAGCGGATTATCAGCGTGCGCTTCATTGCGCTCATGCCTCCTGTCTTATGGCCAGGTCAACAAGTGTTGCACGTTTCTCACCATGTTGCTGCGCCATTTACTGGATGCCACAGGACGCTTCCTTGCTGCACTACCGCTTGGCAAAGAAGTTGCGCAATACAAGCTATTATACATATATATCATTGCGTAACCCGACGATCTTATTTTATTTGCCTCAATAATAAAGATATGCAATTTTTATACCCTGTTCCCATTGAATATGCTTTTCCAGTATATCATCTTTGTATTCCCATTTCCATAAAATCTTTCTTAAGACATATCTCGCCGATTAAAAGAGTAATAACGTAATAATGTACTTACCGGTAAATTCTCATGCACGATTATTTTATCGTTATCTATCTGAAAGAACAGAAAAAGGGATAATCTGTATTAGTTAAAAAACGCAACATGTATAGATGCATATGATTGTAATAGGTGTAAATGTGAATTTAAATAGAATAATATATATTTATGTTTATAATACGTTCCACTTTTTTTAATGGCCTCCTCCGATATTCAAGCCGCCGTCTCCTCTTGTGCTCAAGCAGCCGCCTCCTCTACTGCTGAGCTGAGCTGAGCCTCCTCCATAGTTGAAGCCACCGTTTCCTCCTTTGCTCAAACTGCCGTCCTTTCCATTGCTTAAGCTGCCGTCTCCTCCGTGGTTGAAGCCGCCTCCTCTATATTTAAAGCCGTCTCCTCCTCTTAAAGTGCACCCTATGAGGCTAATCTAATCGATGAAAATTATAATCTACTCATACTTTCTTCAGCTTCGTGTTACATTTTACAGAGATATCTGAAAATTCCTTTAAAATCCATCGAGCTAAGACACAAAAGTTCGAATCAACAGTTGTAAGTCTTGCAGTGAGAATCTTGAAGCCGTGTGGATATTGCGGAAAACGTATCAAATATATTTTAAAATGTTTTGAAACCGATCGAATGGTAAATAAAAGAGTTAAACGTTTTCTGCCAATTTACCACAGTTGCCAGTGGAATTGCCAAAATCTTTGATAGACGAATTCATTAAGATTTTATGTTGCGGTTTGAAAATAAGCTTGAGTCCGATCGAACGAAACTGGGAACATCCCCCAAACCTCTTTGAATCGCCATTTACACCAAGGAGAAATTGAAGAACTTTTATATTAAATTTATGGATAAATCATAATGATTGAGAGTTACAGGGTCTTACATAGTTATACCTTTTGGGTATATTTTGCAAACATTGCCCTGATTCTGTGTAAGTCGCATAGTCAGAAGCAAGATCGAAAAAGTGCATTGTCTACGTAAATCCCATTGCAAGCTGCAGGATTCGAAAGGAAAATGTTGGCACATGGGCCACGTGCGATAGGATACCTCTCAACAGCAGCTCCTTGATTTACAGTGTATATTCAGAGTGTGCGTGTGTGTGTGTAGGTAAGCGTATAACGAGCTTCTGTTTTTGCATTTTAATTTCCGGCCACGGCCATACGTCTGCGTGCCTGTTATGGAATGCATTGCATTGCAGGATTTGACGGCATTGTTTGTGTGTACTCAAATCGGTTGCCAGACTTCTGTTTGTGGCACAATTATTTAAATGAGATTACGAAGACTTACAGAACGGAAATGCCCGATTAGCATTATCTCTGGAGCTGGGCCAGCCTTGGGCTGATGCTACTGCTCATTTCATTGCAACCTGCTCATTTTACGGATTATTTTCTTGCTCCAGTGTCAAACGTTGGCGAGCCAATTTGTTTCCTTTAGTATTCCTCTGGTTGTTAATTGTTTTGTTAGTTTCTATGGCGAAATGTTCGTCGCTTTCATTGTTGTCAGAACGATTATACGTCGCCCACAACAATTGATGTACAATTTGTTGCAGCTAATCCGCATTTTCATTTGACTGCTAAGCAATTTTCAGCTTAGTTTTTAGATAAATTAACATACATACACATAAAGTACAAGTCAAGCATACTTGAGTTCATTGTAAAGCTCATGGTAAAGCAAATGGCATCCATTTCCATGGCACCTATATGATACGGTGTCTCGATCCGCTCAATTTCAGATAATTCGATCTATTATTTAAGGACTAGTTTGCATAGAAGCAGACAGACGGACGGACCCTCTGCTAGGGCATACAAAATACCACGCCCGTAATCTGTGCAAGTTTAGTATTAACCAAGTACGTGTATTTGCATTATTTTAAAGTCAATCTAAGGGAATGAACTACAGACAGGTTTCAAATAAATACTCGCCCTTATATTCGGTTTTATTGTTACTCTCCGCAATTAGAAACTTTAAGCAGAAATGTATACTTAAAATTTTGAAGCTAAAATGACCAAATGTGGATAAAAGACTATTTGTGAGTTTTTCTACGGATCGATCCAAAAATAAAATTGGAAAAATTAGTTTCGTAATAAATCCAGTACGGTTCGAACCTGATAAACTGAATGTTGGACCACTGCACAGCAGAATAGGATTAAAATTTGAGTAGTAAGCACTATTGAGTTGATTGTGTGCGCGTGTTGTAGTTCTAGGAATTTTACACCAACGTCCCACGAATCTCAGATTATGGGTGCTGACACATGAACTATTCTGTCAATGATAATGGTAATAAATTTATTTTAGATAAGAATATGCATGTACAGTATAATGTGTTTAACTGCCTCGAAAAAAGGGCAAGTGTCCTAACGTGCAATTCAATTACTATTTTGCTAGTATTTCAAAGGTATGATAACCTTTTGCAGTTGTCAAAATATTTTTGATAGACACTAGCATTTGTTGGTATAATATAAATATAATTGGGCAGCTGTATTTAAGTCAGTTAAGCACATTATACTGCATATGTGAACTGAGAATTTGTACTAGATATATAAAAGTGTATTTCAGCAGGCCATTCGCATCATTTGTGACATGATTCTTTCCAATATTCATTTAGATTGCTTACAAGGTCCGTCCTCGCATAAATTATTGCAGCCGGGTTTGTTTACCCTCTGTACATCAGGGCACTTTTTCTTCGGTTCCTCTATAAAGTGAATTATTTTTTTGGGCACAGAGTCCGCAGTCATTAGAATACGTACTCTTAAAGCAGCCTTTGAAGAACCGTCCATCGTCAGTACATCTTTGTCTTTGAGTGTCATCCTCCTTCTTGCTCATCTCGCGAAACTGAATGATATGTCTGGGATTGCTGGCGCGGCCCTTTATGGTGGAGGCCATGCGAGTCGCGGCACCAGTCACTCGGCTTAGAAAACGTGCAGTCATATTGGAATTTTAAAATTAAATCACAGAAGCAGCTGACCCGCCGATTTAAGTATATATATTAAGGTGTTATCGAGGTTGAAGATCTGAACAAACTGATGTTTTATAGTTTTAATGCTCTAGAGGTTAGATTTTGATGAAAGAGTTTTCATCGCATTCTCAGCACTCGAACTAAAATATCTTTTAAACTGGAAGAGAATAAACAAAAAGTATCCAGATGCATAGATTCCAGATGATTACTATTATAGAGATATCAGCTCCGAGCCACAACAGCCATGTGAGCTTCATTTGTGTCCAAATTTGTTTGCTCTGTTCACAAAAACAGTTTAATTTTCCACAATTTTCGAGCTACGTCCTTTAATGTTAATTCACATTTTCAATTTAAGAGTCCCTGACTAGGAATACAGGTGTCGCTCTTTTCACCTGTAAACAGCTGTTATTATGTGATTATTATTATTGAAAATGCAATTAAGGTCATTCGTATGCAAAAGAAAAACTTGCAATCAACTGTTTTTCATTTCTCGCTCGCAGCGTGGACTTTCCAGAAAAAATAAAACATGATTGCATTCTTAGAACTTTATCCATTCAACCTAGTGCTCCGTTTTTCATCCAAGTGGCGAATTGGAGGAAATCTATTGATTACAACTTTTATTGTGCAGCTTTTCGAATAAGACTAAGTGTCAAAGATTTGAATAAGAAGTGCCTCAAAGTAGGACGGGTTAATAACAATTTTCTCACGTTTGAAAGGTGCGAGAGTTAGTTGAAACTTTCCAATATATTTCATCATTTTTTATTAACTCGTTGGAGTATGTTCATCTGGAATAAGGGTCATGCCAGAAATCGTTGGCAATCTTTTGAGTTCCATAACGATAAAATAAAAATTATAATGCATTAAACAAGAACTTAGCAGTGCCGAAAGATTTGAAGTGGTAACAATGAAAAGGCCATTAATCAAGGCTTAACAAATTAAACTAAGTGGAAAATTTTAATTTGATATTACGCTTGAACCCGTACCCGTAGCTGGGCCGGGCCCGTAGTGGAAAGAACAACTACCCCTGACCACTTTACGCATAAGAGGGGCGCCTTTTACCGGGGGTTGACACTCAAATGCCAATGATAGCTGCAAAATGCCAAACTATTAAAACGCCTTTTGGATGCAATTTTACGCCATGACATGGACACACACGGAGGGTGAGGCCGCTTTTTGGGTCGCTTTTCCACAATTTTCTGCCGCAATTCGCTGGGATTTCCTCTTATATGAGCATATGTATTTCTGGCGTTGAAAAATGGGCTTGGCCGTCGTCCCTTTGATTATAGTTTAGGTGTCAATTAGCAACGGTGCGGTTGGCTGCCTTTCAATGATACGAAATCTATGCATTACCAGAAAGAGCACATAATCCTCGATATGATTAGACAATATTTGTTAAGCCAATGCAATTATTGGCAACGGGCCATTACCAAAACAGGACACATATAGCTTTAGCTTTTGCGTGAAAAGCGCACACGATCTGCTTGCAGAGTGTTTTACACAGAGATCAGGATGCGCAGGACATCACACACTAGACGAATCCCTGCACATATGTATGTGGATAAATCTGTCCCTCTGCACAATACGAAAGAACGTATTTTTATGATGCCGAACTAATTTGGGGGTTGTTCCTTGTTTTTTTTTTTTTCATTTTGTTCTTTGTCTCTCTTGCACTCGAAGGATCTTCTGTGTTTTGGTGTCATTTGCTACACGTGCTTAAATTCATTTAATTTATTTAATACTTGAAAATACATTTATTGTTTGCTTGCGAAAGAGACTCACCCTCCGTCTCTTTTCCCCGCCATGCGAGATAATCGCCAACCCTGGGCATGTCATTGAGGGAACTGCTCGAACTACAGGATTGGGTGTGACTGCAAATGAATTCTTATTTTACGTTCGATACGCTGCGTAACGAGTAGGCCCAGTTGTCGCCTCGTGGGGATTTCCGATTCATTTGCTGATGCCCCTGCGTCTTTGCGTTCCTTACCCGGGCATATTAATCTAATGGCCCACGGCGGTAGAAGCAGAAGTGGTATGGCAACCAACTACATACTTATGCATGTATATATGCCATATATGTATATGGCATGTCTGCTTATATGTATATGGTCACAGGCCATAATTAAGCACTAGCTGCTTTGGACACCTTCTGCTATAAGCGAGCTAGCGGTCATCGTGGAGCTGACTGATTGGCTGACACATGTCCTTAGAGAACGCTTTTAGTGCGGTTTCCATGGTTATTTTCCGCCAGGTGATGCACGGGCATAATTAATACCATGCCAAGGCAACGAAACTCAACCGCACGCGTGTCCGGCTGTGGCTACTTTGCTCCGGACGAGAACTGTGATTGCGGTGTCCACACGTAACATCTACCATGCACATGCATACCTGTATACATGTGTGTGTGTGAGTGTGCGTGTGTACTTGTACTTGTATCGGAGTGCTCCGAATGGCAAGGGTGTTAGTCTAAGCGGATTAATGTACGCCTGAATATGCGATGCACAATGCTTGTGTGTGTTCGGTAATCGGAAAATGTGCACATAGCTAAATTCATAGTCTAGTTATAGAGGCGGATATGGGCATGTGTCCGACAGGGAGAACATCTTCGACAAAGCACAGCAATAAGATCTTTTCATTCCTCCCAGGGCCTAATACTTTGGAGTATCTAATACGTGATCCCGCAGCAAAGTGCGAATAGGTCAAAAAGAATTATAGCGTTTAGTCAAAGTTTACCGACAAACATGAGTGGCCTGGGTCCGGCAGCCTGTTGGCTGGCGCACAAGCGCATTGAGTCTTGGTCTCGCATAGCCAAGGAGCGCGTTGGTGCGGTTCGTCGCGTTACGCTCGACCGCAACTCGGCCGACGAGAGCAGCGGCAGTGGCGGCAGCAATGGCTGCACCCAAGTATTGCCGGGAAGTGAGGGCGCATCCTCCACGACGCCGCCGCCACAGCCGATGACGCCGCCGCCATCGGCCTCATCGGTAACCTCGACCACCAGCGGCATAGGCAGTGTTTCGGCTGGTAGTGTCAGCGATAGCTGTGACTTGCCCACGGACTCAGAGGTGCTTTGCCAAAAATCGCACGCGTCAAGTACAATCATTAATACTTCTTAATCCTTGTTATTGCAGGAGGTCAATATTTCCAAGGAGTCACATCCCATACAACCGGCTACACAGCTCCATGGAATTCCTTGCGTACCCAATCATCCGATTCCAGCCGATATACTGCGTGGTCCCGCCGAGGTTTTCCACAGCCCCTTGCACTTGCACCACCAGAGTCGATCCTTTCCGCCGCGTCTGCAGCGCACACCCTCGATTTCCAGCCAGAGCAGCGTAGACAGCGCTCCGTCCAGGCAGTCGGTAAGTTTAGATTAGTGAGACCCGGTTATCCCTTATAATTATGATATTGACGCGCTCTAATTACAGGGTCATCGCGGCTCCTCTCCCCAAATAAGGACTTTCGGACCCGATGGACGTAGTTCACTACCTAGCGAGGCAGCATTCCCACATCATCTGGCCCGTTCGCCCAGTCCCATGCGGACTATTTCGCTTGACGCACGCTGTGGCAGCCCGGCTTCGGTCGATGCAAGTGTCTTGCGGACCCCAAGTCCCTCCCAGAGTAGCCTGGCCTCTCTATCAGGACCAGGCATGGTTGGATCTGCGCCCAACATGATTATGAGTACAGGTGCTGGATCTGTTGTCTGCAAGGGCGTGGGCGTAGGCATGACTGGCAATCGTTGTCTATCGCCATTGCTGATACCTCCACGTCCTCAGCCAGGCATTGATCCAACTGTGGGCCCTGCTTCGCCTCTTGGTGCTCTGCAACCGGACTTATATCGCATGCCCGATGGCCCGGTCTATTTGACAGCACCCGGGACGAGCCACGCTGTGGGTCGTTTGCACTTGCGTGTCAAATATGATTACCACCTTTTCGATTTAACGGTTCATCTCATTGAAGGTATGTATTCCCCACAATATACCGAAGGATTTTAGCTCAACTCTGGCGCTCCTTTACAGCACACAATCTGAGCCCCATCGAGGAGGGTGGCTTTCGGGATCCCTACGTGCGTCTCATGCTTCAGCCAGGCGTGGACAGCCGCAAACGTCAAACGCACATACACCGCGGCGAATCGAATCCCTACTTTGATCAGCATTTCAAGTTCCCGGTTTCACGTGACCAGTTGCAGGGCAAGGAGCTGGTCTTGCAGGTGCTCGACTACGATAGGTACTCGCACAACGACATTATTGGCGAAGTGCGTATTTCAGTTGATGGCCTGGATCTGTCAAAATCTGTTGAGGTGAGCGTTGTCTTGACGATTCCAAAAAGCACTGAATCCCATTGAAAGTAACTCTTCTTAGATATGGGGCGATTTGCTGCGAACTAAGAAGCCCAAAGAGGATCGCCCGGAGCTGCTGTGCTCTTTGAACTATCTACCACAGGCTGAGCGCCTGACAATTGTAATAATGAAGGCCCGAAATTTGGATACCGTGCAAGAGCCCTATGTCAAGGTATGCAAATAATATGTGTTACTGATTAACTGATTTTATTTCGAATACATAATGCAACTCACAGATTTACCTAATACAAAACGGCAAGCGCATAAAAAAGAAAAAGACAAGCATCACTAAATCCGACGATGTTAGCAATCCCATCTGGAACGAGGCATTTACATTCAATCTACAATCAAATTATTTACACAGTGCCGCCATTGAGGTGAGTAGCCAACCGATAATAATTCATTTGGCCAAATTACCAATTAAATGTGGCTTTAATATATGCAGATATATGTGGTCGGTGCGGGCAGCGAGGCAACGGAAATTGGCTGCTGCGGACTTGGCCCACAGGAGAGTGGAACGGGCTGCCAACATTGGCACGACATGATTAACAATGCCCGCAAGCCCACAGCCATGTGGCACTACATTCGCTAAGCAAGCCGGCAGCTCCACATAAATATGCTTTAATATTAAAAATCACATTCAATGATTGAAGCTGTTTTCAAGCTGCTTTCAAAGTACAAATTCCACTTAATATGCAGCCAGTCTGTGTTTTTTGACTAAATTTGACTAAAACAAAAGCTGGAAAATAACTTTTTGTGAATTGATATGTGACACGAAACGCTAGTACATATAATTTTATAGATTAGTTTTTCCTATGGTGTCCAAATGTAACAAGAAGCATACCAAGCGAACCTTGTTATGTTCAATACCGAGTACTATTCAGACATATATACATCTACTTATATTAATATGCTTATAACTTGAGAAATGCACAAGCTCAATCAAAAGTTCCTTTGATACACACGAAACGAGCAACCGATCCAAATACGATCCATGTTCAGCACTCAGGAGTCTAAGAAAAAGGTTGCGAATCAATGAAAAGAACCCGAGCCGAGTGAAAGAATGTGGCGTAACTGTCAACCGAGTTGTTGACATTTCAGTCGGCTTTGACGAAGAGTATTCAAGTGTGCATTTCTTTAATAATTATGAATATAAAACATTTCAACAGCATTTCATAAGCTAAATGCTCGTCAATCATATAGCACAAGAACTACCCTCACTGCGCCAGGAAATTTGCTTAGACCACAGCCGAAGGACGGACGACGGGCGACGGAGCTGGGTCTCTTTGTATTGGCGACAGTTGACAAATTGGTCCTGTTGTCCTTTTTAAAGCGTCAGTTGCATAGAGTGTATGTATGTGTGTGCGTATGTGAGTATGTATGTGCGTCTCCGAGGGACTCTCAATAGCGGACAGCTTATGGTGCGTGTGGCAAAAGTGTTTGCAATAAATTAAATGCCAATAACTATGGCTAATTGTTTATTTAATTAAATGTTCCTTCCATTGCTAATACGTGTACGTCTACAAGCTGAAGCCAGCGAAACGTTTGCGAAGAAGCATAATGAATAGAATACAACGATAATAACATAAATTCTTAACTATTTGTCCATGTTAACCACATACATGCAACCTACAGATATATATATATTCATATATGTATGTGTATTGTGTGGTATAAGAAGATATATGAACTGTTTTCTATTTTCTTCAACAATATTATCAATCTATTTTTGATGTTGTATTAAATATGAGGGCCATAGTTGCGCCCAAGCATACTGTAAAATATTATATATATACATATATATAAGAAATAAATAAATATAAATACACCATATATATATATACCTATATATACAAAACGCAACGCCACGATCCCACTTATTATCTTATTGCAACTGCTATTGAAAACCTAAAGTAATTTACATTTTAAAGACTTAGGGGAAATCTAGCATATGTTATTTAGACACAAGCTCATTTGTGTGCACATATATTAACATATGCATTATTGTAATCTAATACTTTTCTAAAGTCATTTTGAATATGTATTTGTAATTATGAATTAAATGTTTTCTGTTTTCAATTTCCATATGTAAAATATGATGTATGTACATATGTGCAAATATAATAATATATATTAGCTCAATGTCGTTTATATATGATCAAGTTAATCAAACATAACACAAAGTATAAATATAATATTTACAAAGAAGAATTCACAGACAAAAAACCATAACGCTGAAATACCTCCGATTTACCTAAACTTCTTTTGTAAAACTGTTTTAACCCAAACATAAATTGATGTATGTCAGTGTATGAAGAAGTATGTTCCAAGTGCGTATATTAATATATGCATTAACATATATATATATATATATATATATATATTGATTGTTATTTAAAAATACTAAAGATATGCTTAAATCAACGAAAGTTTAATGAGAGTAATAAAAAAACTATCAACCTATGGATATAAACCCAATCTCTACCCGACATATTCAAACATATTTACCTATTCACTTCGTGATGTGTATAATATTATTATATGTGAAAAAAATATATAAATTATTGAGTGAATAAATACACACAAAAAAAGGGAAAGCTGTATTAATTATTTTGATTCTTCAAGTTATATTTATTTATTTGCTTATTTAGAATTCATCGTTAAGGAAAATCAAATAAATATAATCAGCTGCGAAATGCTTGTTTACAGCCCAAAAGCTAAAAACAGGCTACGCAGCAATTTTATTAAGACACATATTTTCATAATAGACAACTGTGTTGTGAATCGTTTACTAGAAGAGCTCATAGAGCTCATAGGTAGTATTCATCTCAAATTTGGTCAATATAGCTTGAAAATTGTGGTCAGTATGGAGGTAACCATATCATATTAACACCTGATCCGAGACCCAAAGCAATTGTTTAAGTTTCGGCTTACGGCTTAAACTAACTCCTTGAATTTGTATTTTATTCATGTAAATATATATATTACATATATAGGCAATATATTTGTTTAATGTTACACATATATTTTTGCGTATCTCCTGCATTTCTCACAATCAAACGAACTGCTTGCTGATTAATACGAGAGCACTGCTTGCATAAGCAATACCAAAACTGTAAGTGGCTGCACAGTGATTGTAAAACTATGCGGTATGCAAAACTGAAGGCTGACGATGTGCATGTTTAATAATAAATAACTATGAATTATCACTTTTATTCCCACAGAATAACCTCAAGGCAATTAATAGTATAAAAATATTATAATATACACTAAGCGTAATACAATTATATACCCAAGTTGCACAACATTCTGAACAAATTTGAGTACGCCCCTCTGCGGTTGTAAAACAAATTGGCAACTCTGTTTGTCCAAAGCAGCTGCCGCGCGCATGCGAATTTGCGTCCGTTAAATGTTTTGCAAGCGCAGTCGCAATGCCGCCGCCGTGAATGGATCAACGCGAACGCGCATTTTTGAGACGCAAGTGATGCCACATTTTGATTTGGCGTGAAGAGAATTAGAATACAAGCAGTACGCTCTTGAGCGCCGCGGCGTGTAACCCTTTGGCGAGTTGTTAAGAAATGTCATCGAGTACAGTTAAAGCTATTGATGAGAAAGCAAATTGATTATATTGTGATAGACGCGTATCATGCCTGTGCATGTGCCGCTCTCCGTTGCCGCAAAAAACTGAGGCTGTGCCCGTGCTGTGGTTTTGTTGTTCTTTGAGCGAACGGCGCGGCGCGTAGGCGGCCAAAGTGGCAGTTATGGCCATAAATACAAATATGTACGTACCCGCCAGCAGGTATTGAATAAAAAATGCTATTGAATGTCATTTATAAATATGTTCAGAAACTGTGGCAAATAGATGTGCAATACACGGGCGCTAAAGTTCTGGCCAACGCCAGCCTCAACCTACGACTGCAAAGCCGCTGATTACCGCTGGTGATGTAAGCACGTCTGCCGTCTGATTTCGAGAATGTAAATAGTAGCCGAGTTTATAGCCAGCAGACCAATGACAGCATATTTTGTAAACTTGCCCACCCACTATCCATATTCAACTTCTCTACTTTATTCAGTTAAGTGCATGCGCATACACTCGGATGTGCATCATACTCTTTGCCACTGGAGTACGGCTATAAAGTGTATCCAGGCAAACCAGACAATTTGCATACACATATGTTACATCGAAAATAAATATTCCCTATATGTATATAGGAATCATTTCCTAAAAAGGGTTTCTTTTGCATGAAGTTGAAATTGTGCGAAACAAATTGCCCAAAAGCCAACCGACAATAAGAAAAGCAAGACTATGGTCGAAAGTGACCGACTTGTATATACCCTGTACTTAACGACTTGATGCCAAGCGCTCGAACAAGCAAGCAGTGCACCTTCGCAGCGGCAGTGCTTCTTCTTTCCCTTGTCCGAAACTATGGGAAATGCATTCATAAATAACTTAAATGTTTCTATTCCTATCCTTGATGTGTTAAGCGTTAAATATGGTATATATGCAGTCAATCTTTCAGTTCAGTCAAGACAAACTCTTTTATATATCTGAAAGCTAGTTTTTCCGGCCTTACCCGATCCAAGTTTTTTAAAAGTGAAGTAGAACTATAGAACTTTCCACCGTTACGGGTGGGAATTTCCAAAATCGCCGAAGCACATTTAAAGAACGTTCTTATATTGGGCTTTGAAAATAAGTTTGTAGCCGATCGAACCCCATTTCCTCCAAGAAGAGATGGATTTTCCACAGCGCTCAAAAGAATATGAAGAAGTTTTTTTTAAAAATAAGCTGACGCCGATCGGACTTGAGCCTTAAGAAGGGATGTTTGCCAAGTTCGATATCCCTTTTATGTACATGCATTTAAAAGTCTTTATATGCACAAATACAAGCTAGTATCAGATTAAAATGACTATGACTACAAATGCATTGCCACAATACAGCCGCCCAATAACAAGTATACGACCCAATGTATTTTCGTATTAAATTAAACCACTATGACCCATATTTGCTGACACACGTGCATGCATATATACATGAATGCGTGTGTATTTACATATGGATAGATCCCGAAATAAACGAACACAGTCATCTATTTTGAGGGCATTTTTCCTTTTTCCGAAATTAATAAGCCCCGAGATACTACACTAATACACCTACGCTGCTCTAACACACACACACACACACACTCACACACACCAAACCATACGCAAGGCGAAACTGAGTTGCCCTAACTTGAAGTCTCGCACGGATCTATTAATAATCGCGATCATCTGAGCGAACACCTATGCGTAGAATCAAGAACTTGGGATACTCGGACACCTTGAATGCTGCAGCTGCTGTATATCTTACTTTGAATATTGAAACTGATCGAATATGTTATGCCCTGCAATAGGTAAACATATCCATTTATAGGAACTAGCATCATAGTATGCAATTACATACAGGTGTATTTTGGGTAATTTAGCTGCAGATGCCTATTTCATCCAAATCGGTTGGTAAAAGAAACACGCTTTCGCTTTCGATGAAATGCGGACTAGTAAACAAAAACAAATAGTTCATGAATGAATTGAGGCAAGACGACTTTTCAATATTTTTCTATTTATCCGCCGTGTATTTTGTTATTGCATTGCGTTCTTGGAGGGTTGGGGTTGGGGCTGGGGCTGGCTGGCTAGTTGGTTGGTTTATGGCCGCAAAGCAGCGCGGCGGCAACAAGTTGAATTTTTCTAAAAATGAATACACGAAATATCTTCGTCTTTGGCGTTAAATACGGCCACGACAACGCACCGCAGCCCGATGAATAGAAAGAGCGGCAAAAGAATTCAATTTGATTTTCATTTGGCCCGCTCAACGTCCACGTCCGCGCTGCTATTTTCCTCTATTGTGTGCGGGGCGTGCTTGCTCTCCGTTTGCGTCCTCACCTCTGTTTGCGTCTGCGTCTGCGTCTGCGTCTGCGTCTCCGGCTGCGGTCCATCTAAGGAGCATATTTTGAAAATGATGCTTTTCGTGACTTTCCCGCAACTAGTTGAGTTTTGGATGTCAACACGATGTACACGCGCGCGATGGCGATGCAGCATCCAGTTTGATAGACGCAACAACGTGGCCATTCCGACGGTACGGAATAAAGAATAGACTGGACAGTACCTGACTCAAACTTAAATTCATACTCGAAACCAATTAGAAAAGGTAACAAAAATGGGAATGTCCAAAATATGAATATAAACTATATTTATATAAAGCAGCCAAGTATTATTAAAACCAAATTCGAAGCAAACCGATTCCGTGCACACATCTCAAAATGCATATATGCATCTGCGTTTAAGCCTTTTATGGGCATACTTTCGCCAAGGGAATCGAATTTCATGTACAAAAACAAATTTCAGTTTCAGAGCGATATGCGTTCTGTTCTCTGCCTTGGCCACGGGCATGTGTGTGTGTGTGTGTGAGTGTGTGCGTGCTTGCTTGTGTGTGTGAGATACAGCGCCACTTGCCAGTTCGCAGAGCATTTAAATAGAATTCCCGTGTTGCCACCGCCACCGCCGATAGAGACGGATACGGATACGATCAGCTACAATCGGCAACGACAACGGCAACTTCTGCCGGCGTGCAAGAAAAATGTGTGTGTGTCTATTAAACATAACTGCAATTATGCCATATAAGGGCATGGATTGCATTTATCAGTCCATTGGGCAAATGCTAACTATTCTCTCTCCTTTCACTCATCTCATTCCAGAGGGTAACATGGAGGATCTCACACGGGAGAAGGCCATGGCCTTCAATGCTTTCGAGCACAACAACAACAACGTTACAAGTAACAACAAACAAATGTGTTCCAACATAGCCTCGATAAGGACCCACAAGCATCCGGCCAACGGCTTGGCTGCCGCGATTCTGCCATGCATAAAGCTGGATCCGGATAGCGGCCAGGCTCTCGAAACGGAGCGCTGGCAACACACGGCCGTGAGCGATCATATGCGGCGTGAGCATTTGAACACCACCAAGCTGTTGCTGCAGGGCTCTGACGATCCACTGATCTCGCACGGAGCCAGCAATGATGCCCACGACGAAGATCAGGATTATCCATTCAAGACGCTGCTGGCTCGCAGAACTGAGGAACAGCAGTCTATGCAGAACGGCGCATGCAGCACGCTCACCAAGCAGCAGCTGAAGGCCAATCTGATGAGTGCACGCAAAATCAACAGGCAGCCGGTGCAGGAGTTGTCCGCTCCGACGCAAAGAATATCGCGACAGAGTAAATCGAAGAAGCGGACAACAAACAATGGGGCGATTAAATTGCGATTCCATCATCAAGCCCTGCCAGCCGAGTATGCCGCCCATTACGAGGCGACGCAGAGACGCCACATGTCCGGCGCCAGAACAGTTCCACCAGCGCCCGCTGCGAAAGCCGCACACCCGCCACAGAACCAGTCGCACGAGAACGTGCGCAGCTGGCTGAGAAAGATAGCTGAGATACAGCGGAGTGCCGAGCGTCTGCAGCAGGCCCAGGAATCCAGTAAAGAGCCCCAGCCGCGGTCAGTAATGGGAGCAGCTGCAACAACGCCGCTGGAAGCAGTGAATGAGGTGACAGGCCCCAAGCGCGGTGCCATAAAATATGCTGATCTGCCCTACATGGGCGAAATCACCTTGGACAACTACAAGCCCCGACGTGGGCGCAAGCCAAAGAAGGCTGACATTTGTCATCTGATCTACAAGAACTACGGAACCATTATACCAGCATCGACCACGTCAGCTGAGCATTTTCCAGTGGTTGAATCGAAACACTCGACTGCTGCGCAGTCTCCAGCTCGTGCAACTGCATCGGTACTTGCACAGCGAGTTGTGTCTAGGACTACCTCTGCCGTTCTGGCAGAGGAGCCACTGAATCTCTGCATGCGGGATCAGTCTGGTGACCGCTACTCAATCTCGAGCGGCGATAGTGATAAGCCCTCGACGGTTACTAATGCAACTACACCAACTACAGAGTGTGGCAGTTCCTCGCAACGGGCGACACCCCTGACCGAGGATCATTTGTCTACTAAGCCTGTATCATTAAGGTTTTCTGGAGAGGAGCCCAGGGTGGCCGGCAAGTTGCTCTTACAGCCTGTGGGGCTGTACTACCAGCAACTAATGGAAAGCTGCCGTTTGGGTGTGCCAGTGGAGACCATTGAAAAAGACAATCAGCTGGCCCTAAAGATTCCCCTACCAAATGGCTTCTTTGCCACCACCAGCAGCACCATACCGGACAAGCGGGAGACGCTGGAGCAGGCGATGGATGCGGCAACAACGCCTGCGATGCGCAAGCGAAAGCGTTCGGCGATCTTTATACCGCCCATGCCGGCCGAACACAGCTCCAGCCCCTCCACTGAGGTCAGCATTTGCAAGTTTAAGTTCACAGGCGGGGCTAAGCCAACGTTGGAGGAAAAGAAGATGCTGTCGGTGGATGCGGAGGGCAACTATCGCTATTACAATGGCACCGGCGACAGGACACTGCGTGGCTACGAGTTCATATCACGGGAGCAACAACAACAACTTCAACAGCAACAACTTCAGCCAACAAATTCATCCAATGACAAACTCTATATTGATATACCACCACCATCGACGGATCTCAGCCTGGAGCTGTTGCACATACCACCCGAATCTCCGACATCATCGCTTCTCCTGCCTAGCAGCCTGGTGCCAGTAGAATCGCAAAGCCCGTCCAGTTACTCCAACTCCCATAGCCCCATGCGACTCACTACGCCACACCCAGAGGATTGCCACAAGCCGATGGATCCGTCCGAGCAGCTACACAGATCACTTTCGAGTCCAAAGCTCGTGACATCTGCGCCTGCGGGAAAACGGCGCTCGTCACGCCGCTCGAAGCAGCGCGAAAAACTAGAAAAGACATTTAAGGAGAAGGGATTTCTAATACAAACGCAACAACTGCAATCGGCCGAGGGAGCCACCTACTGCAAGTTCAGGCAGCTGAAGAAGTTCACTCGCTACCTGTTCCGCAATTGGAAGGATCACATACCGGAGAGTGACCTTTGCAAGCATCGCGCCAAGGAAGGCGTTGCTCGCGAGCAGCACACCGTCCTCGAGAATATACTGTCCGGACAAATTAGCCTAGGTGTAGAGAATCTGCCAGCAGGCCAAGCTGCAGCCAACCAGGCCACTTAGAGCAACCCGACGAGCTTTACTTAGTTTACGCCGAACACACTGCCAAAGATTGATAGATGTAAGAAAGAATTGTCAGCACAAACGAACAAAAGTTTTGGCAAGACAGCAATTATCTAAATACAATGTTGATTCCGTCCAAGCTGGCTACTTAATATAGTTCATGGCCACGCCTCTAGTCGTTCAGCAGTTTAAGCAAAGTTATTGTTAACAATAAACTAAAATCTAACAAAAATATGACTTTCAGATCAGATCGGACCACAGAAATAAGATGATAATGCCTAGGGGAGTCTCACAAAGTAAGAAAATAAATAAACGACCTAATGTACTGGGGCTCACTTCGGGAGCATGTGTGCCTTGACTTTCCGTATGAGGGAGAGCAGTATTTTCACTGAGAAATCCCTGACTTGAGCTGGGCATACTCTAACCAGATGCTTCATTCGATCCCAAGTGATTACTAGACATTCACATGGAATTTCCTCCAATTATATTCTATACTGTGCCGTTTCGTGTCCGTGTCTGTTACTGTGTCGTTCCTGACTCATTGTTTTGAAGATATTAGTATCATTTATTCGGTAAATCAATAACCTTAATCTTCACTTGACGGCGCCACTTGGTAGGATGCCAACGGTTTTCTGATTCGCAACGGATTTTGCCTGTGGTCTCTGGCTCTGGTCCAAAGATGCAACCTGATCTTATATAAAATCGTGCGCTGCTTTCGTTGACAGCGTGCCTAGAGTCCCAGATTAATATTTACCTATTGTGGGATCTGGTAGCTGGGGACAGTGCCAGGCGTCCTCCACAAGTTATGTGGTTATCCTGTGAAGATATTCTTGATGGGTAGTTTTGAAAATAGATGTTCCAAATATAGAATAAAATATGAAATAGACTTTCGCAAGCCAATCAATTCTCGCCTGATTAAAGTATAATTCAAAACATTTGACTTCCGTAAAAATGCGTTATATACTTTTGAAATATCGGGCTAATAACATACAACTTAGTGTTAGTACAAATAAACTCGGATATTGTGCTATATGCCAGACTTTCGATTGCTTTCCAGGTCGTTAATATGTATGCTCTTTTAAATACTTCAGTTTTTCATACTTTGGAAGACGTTAATGCTCAAGTCGTCTTATGTTAATTATACGAGTAAAAAAGTGCAAATTTCAAAAAGGTATGTGATAGTTGTGCATTGAGCCGCCTGCCTTGTTAATACGTCATTGATTGGTCGTTGGGTTTTTACGATAAATTGCTTAATGGTTGGCTCACATTGCTTGCCATGTTAAATTCTTGCAAATACAGCTCCTTGGCTGTAAGTCTGTATGTCCGACTTTGGCTAGATCGTAAAGTTGATCAGCTTCAGGGTCAGTTTCTGGCGTGAACTTAAAACTAGATTAACAATAATTATATTATTACGCATAAGTATGTTATCCGCGACTCCGATTGTGAACCGCTTGCGCAACGGTTAAGTGGAGCTCAACGAACCATCGTTATCCTTAAGCGTCTCCGAGGCGGACAGCACGGGCACTACAGTATTCATAGGGCATACTAAATCCGTCCAGTCGACCTCATTTTGTCCCTTTGAGCTCTTGCGACGCTTGAGTGTAAACTGCGAGCGCTTGGGAGGCTTCAGTTTTGCAGTGATGGTGAGTGGCAGATAGCCGGGAGCTGCTTCGGCATCGCGTTTACAGTGTATAATTGTACGTCCAACTAATTCCTTAAAGTGCATTGCCAAGTGGCGACGAAGCAAAGATTTACTCGGCGGTATCGAGAGTAAATCAGCTAGCAAATCGGCGTTGAAGCGATCCTCATAGAGCATCAATGCGCCATGGACTCCAGCACCTCGCAGGTTGGGTGCATACTCAGACAGATCTATTGTTTTTAGCCACTCCATGACTCGGTGTGCCGTCCACAAGTCAACGCTTTCCTTGTCGGGACTCTTGGCTTCGTCGCTCTGCTCTGCCACCTTGGTTGAACGACGAATCAGGCCTTCCCCATCCCAGGACATGCGACGCATGCATAGAATTCCACATCGCAACGAGGCAATGTGCAAACAGGAGCTCACATGCAATTGCGAAAGATCCTCAAGCGTTAGACGATGCAACATGCGGCCATCAACTTTGGCCTGCAGAAAGTAATCCTTATACTGGGGCAAACCAATGTCATCTAGCCAACGCAGCACCCAGCCAACATCCAGTTTTGCAGCCTTGACCGTCAGTTCGTCAAACTCCTTTTTCGTGATGTCGTCAATGGCCAACATGATTTTCTTTCGATGCAGAACCGATTTTAGATGAAGTTCACGTTCGATGTCAACCGGAGAAGCGGTAAAGAAGCATACAGACGGATCTGCCTTAAGCCATTTCCTGTGACCAATATATATTATAGAATAGGCAACATTATTATCGAAGATCTCATGAAACTTGATAGCAGATGGAAGATGATGTATTGTTTGAGGAAAATATTTGTGATAGCAATTATATTACAACGCTGTGTTGAACGGTCGAATGGTAAATTTGGTGAGAGAAGATAAGCAGAGGTTGTGCGTCTTATAATAAGTATAATAGGATAGCGCTTACCTGCAGTTGTCCTGATAACATCCAAGACCCATGTGCGCTAACCAGTTGCACACTTCCTGTGCGTTCCAGCTGCTGTAATGCTTATCGGCATCGCAAAACATTGGTGTCTGTGCGCTCCATTCTATGCGGCCGCCTGCAGTTGCACGCGACCCACCTCGACGAAACTCATCTGGTTCCGCTTGCTCCAGGGCGGTCAGCTCGCAGTTGCTGCTATTGCTGCGTCGCAGTTTGCCTAAAATGCTGCGCAAACCGCGCGCAGAACGCTCGCGTAGCTTGGGCGAGGGCGTTGATTGCGTTTGGGATCGAAAACTAGAGTACATGGACATGGCGTCTTCGGGTGGGACAGCACTATCGCTCAGCACACTATCGTCAATTAGAATTTGTTCGTTTGAGGCGAACGCAACATTACGTTGCTTCCCACTGCTGTTTGCATTCACATCTAGGGTGTGATTATTGTTATTGTTGTTGTTGGCCTGCAAGCGTTGTACCTGCTTGCTGGCGCCGCCATGTGACCGTGGCAAGCTATGGAATTGGGGCTTAATCTGGTGACGCAAGGCTGAGGGTGGAGTTTTTGGTGCTAAGCCACCGTCAGCCGCGAAGGTCTTTTGGTTTATATTGCCCATGCTGCCGTAAGGCATGTTGCAGTCAGTGGCATTCAGCTCGTTTTCACACTCCAGCGCCGTTCGATGCAGCTTTAGCTCACTTAAGGCACTCATCAATTCCAGTTTCTGTGTTTCCAGCGCAGATCGCGAAATCATTTGGCGCTGCAGCTGCTCTTCTTTGGTGCAAAGCTGCTGCGATTTATCCGTTAACAGACCCTCCAATTCAATTATTCTGTCTGCTTGTTCAGAAACGCGTTCGGCCAGCATTTGGTATTGTAGCGCCAATCCCTCCTTGTCGCGCTGCAAACGCCGCATGCGTTCATCGGAGTCCTGGCGTGGTATGTGCGTTTCCAGCCAATCGCTTATTATTGCAGCGGTAACCGGGTCTGGAGCTGGCGCTGCCAAACCGACCTGCAGAATTACGGAAATGGGTTAGATCTGCGAATATTTATTGAGCCGCTGACTCACCTGTTGCAGCGCCAACGCCAATGTCTTGGCTGTTGACAGCACATTTGTTGCAGAAATTAAATTACGCTCACAGAAGCTGGTCAGCGAAGCCGTAGTTGCAGATCCCGGCTGAGCCTGGGACTGACCGACTGCTGCAGTCGCTGAGTTCGATATTATGCCATCCATCTGCTGCAGTGCTGCCTCTAACATTTTACTCGCCTCTGTTGCTGTGGCCGTCATGATAGATACAATGTGTGGGCAAAGCTTTAACAGTAATCCGTATCCGGTGATCGATGTGAACGTGAAATTCTTAACTTGGGCGTTGGTGCAATGTTACATAAGCACCTTCAATTAAAGCACACCATTTTGTACGTTTTAGGGCTTCAATTGTGCATTTATAATACTTTTACAACACAAAAAAAAAAACTAGCACTAAAACAACAGAAAATGCAACAAATGAAAACTTTTTCTACTGTGGGCACATGCTAATTGTTCCATTTGTGCTATCGATATTATAAAATATCTGCTATCGATAGTCTATGCATGACAGAATAATGTAAGAACTAAATAATGAGTGTGACCGTTTTAGCACATTTTTATCCGCACAAAATTTAAAAAACATTAAACCGAAAGAACTTTATATCTATCTTTATACTTTCCTTACGCGGTTAATGTATGTAAATTTAAAAATAATAAAACCCCAACTTTATGAATTTAATGTGTTTTACAATATTAACATTTCGCCTATTTATTTTTAAGTCGAGAGATCAAGCAATTTATCGATATGTCGTGACGCAGCCTTTCATTGTAACATTCCTAGTTCTATTAAAAACCAAAACAAATCTAGAAATTAATAAATAAATTGGGATTAGCAGCAATGAATCGCTTTGCATATGAAGAGGCTCGTTTAGTTGAAAGCGAGTCCTTTGTAAGCCGCGACCGCAACGTGAAAATCTACGATGGCGACCAAAAGGTAGCTCACATCATCTTTTAGTTTTAGCTGTTACTTTTGTTCAACAATGTTCATTTCAGACGGAATTCGAAGATGGGGAAGTGGTACTTACCACACACAGACTATTCTGGGGCCGTCCTGGGGAAATAGCACGAGCAGCCGTTACTCTCTGCCTACCATTAAGCTATGTAATCTCTCTCAGTGAAGAAACGACAGCGTCCAACTTTTTTGGCCGCAAAACTCGCATTATCATGCATTTGCGACCGCCTAGCGCAGATAAGGCTCCTGGTCCTTTGGACACAAGTCGGGCTGCACATATAAAACTGTCGGGCAAGAACGGGCTAAGCGCGGAGTTTCACAGCGCCCTGCGAGAGACCTTAAATGCGCGCGTCTGGACAATCTCGTTAACGAGTGAAACAATCTTAAGAGGACCACAAAGTTCGTCAGAGGTCAGCGATAAGCTAGCGAGGATTCAGAAACGCACGGGTATTGGTGGAATAGAACGTCACCTGGAAGCAAAGGCAAAGGCAGCGGATGAGAACATAGCTCTTGCGTTTCAGGATTTAAATGTTCTCATGGCTATGGCAAAGGATATGGTGGGCTTATCGAAAAATATAAGCAGCAAAATACGTGAGCAGAGAGGTGAAATATCCGACGACGAAACGGTGCGCTTTAAATCTTATCTGCTCAGCCTGGGCATTGATGATCCGGTGACACGCGACAACTTTACCAGCAATACGGCGTACTTCAATAGTTTGGCCCAGCAAATTTGCGAAATGCTGCTCGATCCAATCGAAGTAAGTGTGTCGTCACCTACATAGAGTAAAAACAATACTACTTCGTATCTTGTTGTTGGGTAGGAGCATGGTGGCATGATGTCCCTAGCCGATGTCTATTGCCGTGTGAATCGCGCACGCGGCCTTGAGCTTCTTTCGCCCGAAGATTTGCTTCACGCTTGCGAACGTCTTAGTGGACCCATAAAACTCCGTCGATTTCCCAGTGGTGCCATGGTTCTGCAACTGGAGTCTCATGATGATGAACTAATTTCCATCGATACTCTGGAGAAAGTGAAGGCTGCAGAGTCCTTGGCGGTGGAGGAGCTCGCAAAACAGCTGGGCATCTCACTGTTATTAGCTAAGGAGCGTCTACTGGTGGCCGAGCGACTGGGAAGAGTTTGCCGGGATGAGTCGGTGGAGGGTCTGCGCTTCTATCCGAATCTATTACTGCAGCGTGATATTGACTAACAGTTATAATATAAGCATGTAATTAAAAATAACTCGGATATGTCTCCTAAAGCTAATGATTAAATTGTTAATGGTGCAATGAACAGGTCCGGCATTCAGATAAACACAGAGTATTTGTACATTCACACAACAAAACTGTTTTATATTTGATTTATTAGAAGTCTTTCTTAGATGCATTTGCTTACTTTTCACTCTTTTAGTGACGTTTGTTAGCGCTTAATTTCAGTTCTCTCGAAAGTCTTTAAACATAATCGGTTTTATGTTTACTTTGAAATGAAAAGATTCTACGTCAGGTATTTAGATAAGCAATTATTGAATTGAAGTTACATTTAAGTTAATAGATATTTAATAGCTTATGCTGAGTTTTAATTTGCTCCGTATTACTGTAATGTAATTTATATTTAATTTAATCATTTTTTACTTCACTTTTGCTCTGAAGACGCGGACTCGTGCGCATTTTCGGGCTTGACTACCTGGTTTTTATCGTAACATTTATAATTCTTTAGGTAGTACCATGTTTTCTTTCTTAAATCACATTTATTATAACATTGAGTAAATTATTTTTGAGTGTATGTGTGTGTATAGTTGGGTAACTCTGTTTTTTGTTTCTTTTCCTTTCATTTAAATTATTTGTTAGGGTAGGTTTGTATTATATAGGCATTTTTGTTGTACAGAAAAAAGCATACTATGCCAAACAATTACAATTACAGCAAAAGGTCTAACGAAATTAAAAATACTTAAATAAATAATTTCATGCTAATAAAACGGTCTTAGTTCGAAAACAAATTTTTAGTCATACATATATGCATATAGCGACAATTTATCAGCTCGCAACTACGCAGTAACCTGTGCATATACATATATATTTTTTGATGGTAACTTTGGGTCGCTTATTCCATTGTTTTTGTTGTTTTTTACATTGCGCTATTACAAATAAATTGTTTAAATATGCATTTGTTTTTTGTTTTTGTTTTTACTTTTTTGTTATTGTAAGTTATGAGTTTGCAATTGGAAGTACGACTACTAATTTTTGTTTCTTAGTTTTGCTGATGGTTTACAATACAAACTAAATATTTTTTATTTGAATAAAATTAGTTTAAGCATTTAAATAATTAGCAATAATAATAATTACAATAATAATAGTAATAATAATATTTATAATAGTACAATATGCATATGTATATTTATATTTATATGAACCCTTACAACTGTTCATACATTTGTAACTAATCCAAATCGTTATAGTTAGCCGTATTCTGTTTTACAATCAATTTTACATTCTGTGGGTTTTCTTATTATTGCTTTCTTTTGTTTTCATTTAGCATTTAAGGGCCTTTCTGCCTTTCTGCCTTGCTGCCTTACTGCTCTTAAGCTTAAAGTTAGCACGCACGCTTACGTAGCTAGTCTTAGAGTGTAACAAATTGGAGTTGGAGAGCCAAACTAGTAGACATTGTTGAAATGGCTTTTCGGCGCACGTAAATATGAAACAATCAATATGTACAATTAGATAAATATTAATAAGAGCTTTACACTTAATTTGTTTTGTAGTTTAGCAGAAGTTACTGCAAGGGGCACACTAAATCGCACACAATCGCCGGGAACGAGAATCACATTTAGCTTCCCGCACTAACAAGAGATATCCAATTTTGATCTCGTACAGCTTGAGCAGTCCATAGGCCCACACAATTTACACTTACAATTATACACATCAAAATATATGCAGATATATGGGTATACAATGTATGCAGTAGTGCTATTTAAGTTGTAAACATAAACTATAATATCATGCAAATACATAACGCGTAGCCTTATTACTTGTCTCCTCTCCTCAATTAATCAAAATTAATAGTGCGGCTGTATTGCTGTATGACTGCCAACTTCAGTAGCAAGTACTGTGTGCCCGTTGTTTTGTCCGTGGGCTAGGATTGAGAAGCAGCGCGATTACTTGGTTGCATCTGTGGTGGATCGCCGTCGATTGACCGCCGCCTGTTGCTGCTGCTGCTTGGCCACGGCAATGGCCGTTAGGGTACGCTGACTGATGACGCTTGCGTTGGTCGGCGCAGTGCGTCCAGCGATTTGTATGTGCTGTAGCTGTTGGTGCTGCACTTGGCTAGGACTTGGCAGCGTCTGTGAGGCGGCTGTGGCGGTGCTCTGATTGAGTATTCGATGCTGCTGCTGCTGTTGCTGCTGCTGCTGCTGCTGAAGTGACTGTTGCGTCGGGGCCTTGACGGTCTTCAGTTGCATCTTCTGCGCCGACATCACAATGGGCCCCGCACTGATGCTACTGCTATTGGTGACGGCATTGGCTACACGAGAAGGATTGAATTATTGATTTACTTTGACAATTATTGGCCGACTTACCGTTGACTGGAGTTGTCGCAATCTTTAACGTGGAGCCGCCTATCTGGCGCTGTGCGGTGAGCAACTGTCGGCTACTGGTCAGCTGCTTGGTGCCCACCACCTGTACGTTGCGCGCTCTCGGCTGGATAGCTGCGGTGGCTGCTGTCGCTACAACACCTACACCACCACCACTTGAGGTACGTATTGTTTGAGGATTGAGTTTTTGTACGCCGGCACCGACTAGTTGAGCTGTAAACAGAAAGCAAATCGGGTGTGCGGGGAGATTTTTTTTTTTTTGTTGTTGTTTTAGGTTACAATGAATCTGTTGGTCAAAGACGCTAACTAACCGCCACCGTTGGCCCGGCTAGGGGCCCGTTAGGCGGTGCATGGGTCAAACTGATGGCGTGGGTTAAATACAGAACACATAAACACATTTTAGTTGCATGAGTATCGGAACGAGTTGTTAAGAGGTTTGGTTTGTGTAAACAAGAAACGAAACGAAAGTAGAAACAGAAACAGAAAAGAACAAAATTAAGCATGTTCAATAAAATAGGTAAATATATCATATATATAAAAACATATTTATATAAAGTATAAATTCAAATCGTAACAAGTATTAAAACCGCCCCGTCGGGCCGATCTATCTCTCTCTCTCTCTCTCGCTCTTGGCGGAGCATTCATTTGCAGTTGCCAGCTGGATCACTTACCAATGGGCAGCGTGAGCATTGCCGTTGTAGCGCCTGTTCCACTGGCATTACCCCCGCCTCCTCCTCCGCCGCCAGTTGCGTTATTTGTAATGACCACCGTTTGGGTGCCAGCCACCGCAGAGGGCAGGCTAACAATGGTGCCTGTGGGCGGCGCATGTTGATGCTGATGCTGTTGCTGTTGAGGCGACGTTTGCGTCTGCAATGTGATAGTGTGGGACAGCTGCTGTTGCTGCGTGGATACTGGCACTGAGACCAGCACGCTGCGCTGCTGCGATTGCGCCGGCGCCAAAGCTCCGCTTGCCGTGGCGCCGCCTGTCGTGGCCTGCTGCTGTGATTGCTGCTGCTGCACCTGCACTGGCGCCTGCAAACTGTTGCCGGAGAACTGCAGTGAAATGGGCTGCGTAAAGCCCGGAATCTGCACCTGTACATTCTGCAGACCAGCAAAGTTTGCCATCGCGCCCTGCAGCTGTGACAGATTGATGCCCTGTAGGTTGAGCGTAGCAGTCGTCTGCTGCTGCTGCTGCGGAGAGGCTGACGGCTGCGGATGCGGACTAGACATGGGCGAGTGTATGGATGAGGTGGCGGGCGAGTGTACCAGTGTCTTGGTAATGAACTGCTGCTGTTGCTGGTTCGCTTGTGCTGAAGCCGCCTGTTGCGGCGACATGTGCGGCATGGCTACTGCTGAC